>OZ024915.1:32221560-32401560 GCA_964017125.1 Flabesymbios commensalis
CCTGATTATATTAAATTCGTGGATATTTGTGTAGAGAGACCCATAATTTTATATGCGGGCACTGAGTGTGAAATATTTTCCAGTCAGTATCGACAAGATTTTTTTTCGGCAAGGTTCCGTTTCCTTGTAATTCCAGTGTAAAATGCCGGATAGCGTCAGTGGATTCAAGTGAGAACCACTTCAGAATCCTGTCTAAATTGAGTACGAAGTATCCACACGACATGGCGAGCACGTAGAGTAGGCGAATAAAAGTACTACATAATCCGAAACCCGTAGTGGTGCAATACCTCCTCGGTTACATGCCCCACATAGTGACAATAATAACATAGCATTGTAAAGTGAAGTTGCTGAAATCTAAACCCACCATGTTCAGTATACACTTCTTAGCACAAAGTTATAGGATTTAAATTTTTACCAACTTGAAATTGTGTCTCGCTACCGCGATCCACAACTTCAAGTTGGTAAAAATTACTGACATAATATGTACAATTTCAATAAAAAATATATGCTAATATGTATCACAAATGTAGGCTTGATGCTCATTTCTTTTCAAATATTTATTTTTTGAAGGCAAAATGTAGGTATGAAAACTGCTATAGGCGTGATCAGCACTTTTAGGATTCATATTTTCGCGACTTTAACCCTTGAATCACTAAATTGAATAAATCAAATGTTCACCTATTTAAAGTTGAGGGTTGCAATGATGGTATGGGTGAAAATTACCTGATATATTTGTTTTAATTTGAGACTAAACAGTTGCAAATCTTGATGTCTAAACATTCATTTCATTCTCAATAACAGTAATTTGATGCGGCGTTGTCCAGGGAATGAGATGCATGAAAACAAGTTTAAATTTGCACGGACAGAGCAGACATTGTCAATTCCTATTTTCCAAAGTCCAATACAGATGCTATTGCTATCGCGCTTGGGGAGAGGGCATCAATTGCATATATATATAGCCCTATTGTATTCAATACGAAACCATGTCATAGCAATAACCAAATACGCGTGATACTTAAACCAATATTTAATTAGAAAACGGTGAAATAAAAGTAATCCAAATATTTTTTAAGGACCACAATTATCATAATGACTTGTCTTTAGGTAAATATAAACATTTTGGTTATTAGGCCTATAACATTAAAATTGTTGGCGTCATAGTCAGTGCATCCTGACATATTATTGAGCAAAATGCTGGATAGCGTCAGTGGATTCAGTAGATAACTATACCAGTTTCAGAGCAGTAAATTGTTTATATTACGAAGTATCCACACGACATCGCCAGCACGACGAGCATGGTATAGAAAGGGCAGGTAATCCTAACGCCCTGGAGTGGTGCAATACTTCATCAGTCACATGCACCACCTGGTGAATAATAGAAACATTAACTCTTTAACCGCCAAATTAATCAATCTGAAGTTTTACTCACTTGAAGTTGTGTCTCGCTGACGCGATCCACAACTTCAAGTGAGTGAAAATTATTCAGATTTGACAAAATGGAGGTCAACTGTTTTCAAATATTGCTGATTTATCTTTAACATGTTTGAAAGGTGGTACTTAATGTGCTAATAAAAAATGAAAACCCGAATATATGCGGCACTGGCGGTTAAAAGGTTAAGCAATAAGGTCTCACCAAACGATCTGCCCTTCACACACTGACATGTCGGCCTACAGTGATCGACATGATTATAACACCTTTAAAACGTAATTAAAGTGATGGCCACGAACATATGGTTGCGACTTAGAGAATAATAAAATTTATTTCGGCGAATTTTATTAGGGCCCATATAACATATCAGTTAGCTTTGGGAAAATAAAAAAAGTGTCATATCGACAAATATAGGCCCTAATAGGTCTATAGATCATCTTCATTCTTAAGATTTCAGCGATTTTTGCAAATATATATTTTTTTAAATCGCCAAAATTTCGAGAAGTGTCGCATTTTCTATGATATGCCCACTATATATTCAGAATGTTGTTCCATTTAAATTTACATTGTATGTTTTCATGTGTCTTAATTGGCACAGTGTCGAACACGCTGTGAATTTTATCTTTTGAAACAAAATTTATTAGTTTTATATCAATTTGTAATCCCGACCAAGTAGGCCCACCCATTATATAGTGTAGGGTCATATGTCAGTAAATGTGATTCCGTGGCAATTGCATGTTAATTCTTGACCCCTATGTTCAATTTGAAAAAAAAGTAATACTGAGCAAAATAAAATAGGGTATCATTTTTTTCTGAAGCTCTAAAGGTCATTTCCGGGGTCTTAAAGGTCACGACCCTAAAAACACATGGGGATTTTTGAAAACGTTTGTATTTCAAGGTAATATTATAGTCGTGTAATATAGCAAAAATAAGGAAATTGGCATGAAACATCAAAATTCATAATTAACAAGTATTCTGAAGCTCTAAATGTGATTTCCGGTCTCTTGAAGGTCATAACCCTAAATACACATATTTTCCATAGGCCGGAATTAGTCACTGTGTACCCCCCCCCCCCTACTACTCACCCACACCTACTTATTTTAAGCTTAGATATGTTCAAAACATGAAGGGCGGGGGCCCTAGGGTAGTGGTTAGCACCGCTGCCTTTCACGCCAGAGTCCGGGGTTCGGTTCCCGGTCTCGGCGGTTTGAAAGAAACAAAATTGTTTCTTCCCCATCCACGTGTGAAAGTTAGTATTGTGGGGAGCCTCCGTGACCGAGAGGTAGCGTGCTCGGCCTCAGACCGCCAGGGCTCGAATTTCGAATCCTGTGTCTGGAGGACAGTGTCATCTCAATCATCTCACCATCCTCAGGAGGTTCTCCTGGCCCAGTTTAGCCTATATGTGCACAAAGGTGGCCTAAAGCCTGATTCATTTCATTTCAAAACATGAAATGAGATGTTATCAGTAAAAAAATAGGGACTAAAGTATATTTTGATCACTCAAGTTATTTACATTGATGAAACATCAAAATAATAATATAGCTGCTATCCAAACTATATTTTCAAGAAATGTACATAATATACAGTAGGCCACTGACATAAATTTAATATGAATGTATGATAATATGTTATGTACCGGAACTAAAATTTATATTGATTTGCTAATAAAGTTATTTTATTCTTTACAAATTGTACATTTCCATGACACCTCGGCCGCTACACATGTATAACCCGTGAAACCATTTCTCACACGACCACAACAAATCATATCACCTTACTATTCTGGCATCCCACATAAACACCACACTTTCAAGTCGTGAGCTACATGTAGAGCCACAAATAAAAAAAAGGTTAATTTACACTTTGATAGCCATTTTGTTTCTTGTTTATATAAAGGTAAATTTCGCGGCCATTTTGGATTTTTTCTTTCAAATTTACCCCTCAGTAACGTTTAGTCCTAATCCACTGTATTACCACAAATACGTCATATTATCGTCAACATCTTTATACTTTTAATAACACTAAATACTTAAAAAACGGCATATATCTTGATCTAAAGGTCAAATAAAGGTCATTTCGTTCCAAAGACACAAGAAAAAAATGATCAATTAAAAAGCTTGCAGAAACCATAAATTGTGCGTTTCTGTGCGATAAACTATAGAAAATATCGTGTTTTGTTAATATTTTGGTGGCCATTTTGTGTATTGCTAATTTGTATGTGAATGTCTCAAAATATAGAACGTTATCCGGCAGATTTGCATTCAGCACTCGCAACTTATGTAAAAATAGGTGAATACTAAAGTATACACTAAAATCCCGAGCAAAGTTCCATGTTTTAGATTTCAACCTAGGCTAAAGAGATTAATTTTCATGAAAGGCTGCAATACTCTTTCAATAAAAAATATATATGACATTTATAAATATAAATAACGCACATTTTAAGCATACATATATCTGGGCTCAGGAAACATAGGCCACATATGAATATGGCCAATAACTATCATTTATTATGTTGTCTTTGATGACCATATTGACTAGTTTGTTTTGCTGTTCGTTCTGATTATTCCATACTAAAAACATATTTGAGCGTATGTGGAGAGACGAGACTATCTACTGCAATGGGTGATGTATTGATATTGATATTGAGGATGGTGAGATGAATAAAATGACACTGCCTTCAATACACAGTATGTAAAATTAGAGCCCTGGCGGTCTGAGGCGCGCACGTTACCTTTCAGTCATGGAGGCTCCACACATAATTGAATTTTTACGACTGAGCGGGGAAGGAACATTTTGCTTCTTTGAAACTAGAAGGCCGGAGTGCGGTTCGAACCCGCGATATCTGACTTTCCAACTCTACAAGGGAGTAATTCTTTGACAAAAAAACGGCTGAACTTATCTAACGTTACTCTGTTAAAGTTCACCTGGGAAAAATGCTGGATAGCGTCAGTGAATTCAAGTGTTCATTATCATCAAGTTCTCTGGAGAAATAAATTCTTTCTGGACTCAACAAACGAAATATTGTTTGATGACTGGGGATGGTTAAATGTGAATATAGGCCCCTATAATGAAAATGTTTGAAGTGATAATAAATGATGAATCGGGATGGAATCGAACCCTTAACCATCGTCATATGCGCAGGTAGGTATATCAATAAATGTGTATTATCTCTGAGGTCTTGATAGTAGGACTAGGTCTAGGCTCCAATAATTAAGATGTGGGCCTATAAATAATTATCATTTGCAAATGTTTTTCACTGGAAATTACGTGAGCAATATTTACTTAAAATAGGGCCTACACTTTCTGCATCATGTGGATCGAGATCCCTTCCTATAGCCTATACGTGTACGTCATTTAGAACTAAATAAAGGAGCATAGGCCTACATCTAGAAACATTTAGAAAGTTGAAAATTAAGCCAGACCAGCTCACGAGGCATTCATCAGACCACCTATTGATGTCTGTATCCGCTCCGGATTTTTTAGAAAACAGAGCATCATGACACAGGGTGTTGAACCAATGTGGTTTTAATTCTGGCCCATCGTCTACGACGCTGGCCCAACAATAAATAGAAAAGGACGTGGTGTAATGGTTAGAGCGTGACGCTCTGCAATTGCCGCTGCCGGCCGTGAGGGTTCAAACCCTGCTAGAGGCAGGTTTTTCGCTTCTCAACATTAGGATATTGTTTCGATGTTTGTGTCCTTGGGCAAGGCACTTTAACCTCAAATGCTTCACTAGAATCAGGTGAAATTGAGTACCTGGTAGGACAGGGATGGCAATTTGTACGATTTGATCAATGCGCCAAAATGGCTGCAGTACTGTATGGATTTGAAACGGCACACAAATGAACAGGTCCAGTGACCAGGGGGGGGGGGGGGGAATGTTAAGGCGGATGATACGTCTTCAGATTTGATATCAGGCTCAAAACCTATATCTTTACCTTTTAAAACAGCATTGGATCAACACCCTGTGTTCTAGTAAATTTCCGAAAACACATATCCCAAACATGTAGACATGCTTCCATCATATCCGTGACCTGCGTCGAATTTGAAGAAGTCTGTCCTTAGATCTTGTCAAGCAAATTGCTGTGGCACTCGTCAGTAGTAATTAGTTAGATTATTGTAACTCACTTTTTCACAAAATGTTAGAAAAGGATATCGCTAGATTACAACGCGTTCAAAACTGCCTTGCAAGAGTGGTAACCAAGGCCCCGCGATTTAGTCGTTCCGTTCCAATTCTAAAACGATTACATTGGCTTCCTGTCAAGTTTCGCATTCATTTTAAAATATGCGCAATAACTCTCCGAACCCTGAAAAAAACCCTGCATATCTGGCTGATTTACTCTTTCGCCCGAAATGCTCAAAATATCTACGCCTATTTGACCTATCTCACCTATTTGACCTGGCTTTTTCACACTAGTCCCTCAGCAGCCCGGCTCCCTGTTGACACATGATCACGCTAAGGATTTGTCGCCTCTAAGCTCGGTACGCTGAGGATATAGGCGCTATAAAACTTTTATTGATTGATTGATTGATTGATTGATTGAATAATAGTATAGGCTGCGCACAAAAGGCTGGATAGCGTCAGTGGATTCAAATGTGAGTATCTCTATTCAAAGGACCGAATTAGTACGAATATCCACACGACATGACCAGCACCTGTGAATGGTCTGTAAAGCAGGAGGTCATTCCTTCAACAGGAGTGGTGCAATCCAGAGATCAATCAATAACCCTTGTTAAAACGCGATATTGGGCATTTGCTGAAATAATGCTGGGCCAGCATAGTAGACAATGGGACAACATTGAACCGAGACTGGTTCCGCTCTCGTGTTTGCTTGGATTGTAGTTGACCTATCGATATCGACTCACAGTAAAGAAGACGTCACGCACCCTTGGTTTAATGTTGGACCAACGATACTGCTTCAACTTTGAACCTACAAGATTACAGGTTCAATGGACGCTTAATTCTTGTCTGCCGTGATGATTATCATGGGCTAGATTATGAGAGTCAGTTCCACCCAGCGAACACAAGGTTTTGACCCGATGCTGTTTTAATGTTGGGCCAGCGCCGTAGATGATGGTAAAGAGTAAAACAGCCAACTGTAAAACAGCATGGGGCAACACCGAGTGTTCATTTGGACAGTTCCTTGTTTGTGTATCTGATGAGAAAGCTACAATAACCAACTAATAACTTAGGCTGGTTACCCACCTTATGAAAACAAAATGATATTTTCGAAACAAAGCCCATTTCAATATTTTGTTACGGAATTCTTGAAGAACCCTTAGGGGGCTGTCATTGGATTTTCAAGGGCGGGGAGGGGTTATTTTTATCAAAAGTTATTATTTTTTTAAACGCCAGAAAAGGACAATTGTTATTTTATTTGATATCCGCAGCTATTTATTTCTGCCAGTTCTGTTAAAAATATATTGCATAACAAACATTTTATATATCTGAGAAACCAAAGGACCTTCTACGAATATATAACGAGCTGTGACCTCAGACCTCAGTGAATTATCACTTGCTTCAACTTATGAAGTGGAAAGCGTAGCGATGTTAAAACCCATGACCTGAAGAAATCTATAGTGCTTTCTCTCACAGTAAACATGACCAAATTATGGTAAAACTATATATTTTCATCCATCTAAGGTTTATGAGCCATTATCCTGATAAGTTAATTTATTTTAATTTTAACCCTCTTGAAGTTGTGATTTGCTACCGCGACCCACAGCTTCAAGAGGGTGAAAATTAATCGTATTTGGTTAATTTGAGCACAACTATTTGTAAATCTTGACACTTTTCATTCCCAATATGTATAACAGTGTTTATTGGTCTTAATTATAATAAAACAGATCAAAAACGACAATAGCTGTGGCCAGCAGGACAAGGGTTAACCCTTCTGCTACTGAATTGTTTGTGAGTATTTTTCATTTATTTGAAGCTGGAATTGCTGACGCAATTTCCAGCTTCAAATGAATGAAAAATAGCATTATGTTTGAAAAATATACACATTTGAGTGGTATTTTATTTAGTGTGAAATTAGCTTGAAAACGTAGGCCTATATATATATATATATACGGTCTTCGCGGCACAAGGGTTATCAATGTGGATAATGGCCAACATGGCATGATCCTATGGTCCTTATAATGTAAGAGCAGACTGGCACTCGCTGTGACTGCAGCCACAGCATAATCAAACAAAAGTGGTGGGACATTCCTTTGAACGCTATAATCAGCTGAGAATAATCAAGCCATGTATATAAAATTTGGGTTAGATTTCACAATTTATTTGTAAAACCCGTTATTTAAAGTTAATGTGCTAATATTATCCGCTCTTTCTCCCTGTGTCTATTTTGGCGCTCAGCAAACACATAGTCCTATCAGAATTAATAAGTAAAATGGTGTGATTTTCACAGAAACACAGGTAATAATTTATGCAAAATGCTGGATAGCGTCAGTGGATGCAAGTGAGAACACTGTCAATTTCTTTCTGGAGAAGTAAGTAGAGTACGAAGTATCCACACGACATTGCCAGCACGTGAAGTGAAGGTATAAAAGTTGAAGGTAATCCAACAATCTGGAGTGGTGCAAGATTTCACCACCACATGCCCCACCTGGTGAATAATAAACATAGCAAGCCACAGGTCCCCCATCACGAAATATTATCTCGCCGATTTAAATTTACAGCCGTTGGATAGTTGAGTAATATATACCGCCGGCAATACTTGAACACAAAAAGTCATTGAAACATTGAACTTGACAATGAGAAACGTAGCCTACATAAAAAATAATCAAGTTTGTATTCTTCCTTTTCCATTACATAACAAATACAAGAAAAACGTATCAATGGCCAAACTGTATATCTGGTAAGATACTTCATAATGAAACATGTTTTATGTTTTGTGCCAAATATAAGACGATTATTTACTAAACGTGTGACGAGATGCCTACATTTGCGCGCAACAACGTCTGGTTTATAGTCTTGCAGATTAGATGAGTAGGCTATAACAAGGGTATTGTGTACATTAACTCTTTAAGCCCTCACGATGCATTAAAGCATCATTTTACATCCCTGAAACCAAACAGACTTAATTTTCCTACAACAAAGTGTTTTAGAATAATAGTTTCCAAAAAATTGTTTTACCAATACATAGCAATTTTCTTTAATTTTTAAACCACATCAAATCATCTTCATCCACTACAAGTCGAGAATTGCGACAGCAATTCGCGGCTTGTAGTGGATGAAGATGACAATGGTAAATTCAGGCTTGAAAGGGTTAATGTAAAAGCATGAAATTTGGTACAGTTATACATTGGTATCTACTAAGTAATTTCAGCTATGGAGCCAAACCAAAATATAATTATTGTGATATTATGACCAATTCAAAAAAACAGTATATTTCTACCTTTTGAAAAATGTGACTGGCGAATTCTTAACACTTTGAATCTATAAATGCACAACAATTACACAAAATGTTCTCAAGGTTTGTTTTACAAAGTCTGTCAAAATAACACAATCCTACTTTTTGAAATACTAATAACGGATATAAGGATTTTTTTTCAAAATAGCCGCCATTCGACTTGAAAATAATTTGCTCTTTGAATCTATAAAATTCCCTATAAGAACACAAAATGTTCTCCAGTTTTGTTTTACAAAAGTTGTGAGAATAAACAATCCCATTTTTGGTTAATGTAATAGCGGATATAAGGTGTTTTTTTTAAATGGCCGCTATGTGACTGGCTAATTATTAACACTTTGAATCTATAAAATGCGCAACAATTACACAAAAGATTCTCCAGCTTGTTTTTCAAACGCTGTTAGAGTAAAACAATATCATTTTTGTAAATACTGGTGACGAATATAAAGGATTTTTTAATAGCGGCAATGTCAATAATGGTGCGGGTCTTAGTAGGCCCTATGTTGAAACAACTTATAAAATATACATGATAAGAATATAATAAATGTTGGTTTACCAAGTATGTATTCGTGTGTAATGTTGCATACACACTGAAAGGTTGACATATTTAAAATTACGCTCACAAGCTATAGGCGGCAATGAACACTCATTGACAAATCATTTAATGCGATAAATGGTTTTGTATGTGTTTTGACTACCACAGGTAATAATGGTATTTTGGTTTATTTAAAACAATATTTCTTCACTAGTTATTAAAAAAATGCGAGTACTGGCGAAATAGATTTACAAAGTCATGTTTGTTAATACCGCTGGTGCGTCTAACTAGAGAAATAACATTTTCTACACTTCACGTGTGAATGGTTTGTAAAACAGCAGGTCACCCCTTTAACCCTTTAGCCGCCGGTGCCGCATATATTCGGGTTTTCATTTTTTATTAGCACACTAAGTACCACCTTTTAAACATGTTTAAGATAAACTGTGACATCAATCAGCAATATTTGAAATCAGTTGACCTCCATTATGTCAAATCTGAATAATTTTCACTCACTTGAAGTTGTGGTTCGCGTCAGCGAGACACAACTTCAAGTGGGTGAAAATTTCAATTGAATAATTTGGCGGCTAAAGGGTTAACAGGAGTGGTGCAATCTAGAGATCGATCAATAATTATTATCGCATCTACTGCCGGTAATAAGGATGCACCCGGCGCCTTGTATGTGCTATGGCTATCATATAAGGCTATAATTTTATTATTAACGCTGTTTTTTTAGTGCTTTATTTGTGTATTTATAAACTGTTCATGAGACAGCTACGTGTGTAATGAAGGCTGGTTGACTACATCAACAATAAGATGATGTTTTCGAGAAACATGCATTACAATATTTTATTGCGATTTCTTGAAAAACCTTGACAAAGATTCCATAGAAACGGTCTCTACAAATGATAAAAAGTTCTATATAGGCCAAATGAACGATTTGTTTTATGTAATACATTATATTTAGTATGTCTATATGCTACAATAATATTATAATCAAATTATAAATATCTACTCGCAGCTGACACAATAGGCCCCAGCCTTGTTATACACACCACCAGCCTGATCAACTGTCATTTTGAAAATTTAATCTGCAATAATTTTTTTAATATATATAATTAGACAATGAATATATATAAGCCAGCACGAGAGATAAACACCCAAAACTCAGTGTGGATGCTGGAGACTGGGATGGTGCAATAATGCCGTGCAAATCCAAAAAGTAGCAACTGCTTACTTTTCAGTTACTGCCTTTCGTTTTTGCTGAGAAAAATAGCGAAACACCCGCCCCTTCCGATAGCTATTGTCATATAAAAGTCAGGAATTTGCCAGGAACACGTGTAGCTGAAGCAAGCACATCCGCTGACACGAGAAATTCAGCCAAAATACTGGGCCACAATCTCGTCGGCTGGCACAACATTGAAGTTGTCCCCACTTTGACTTGCAAACGCCGCACGCATAATACGGAAGCGTTGAAACGAAACGACAAAAATATTTTTTATCTTGTTATAATGAATTATAAGTCGATAAGTCGACTTTAACTAAGTCGTTATAACGACTTATAAGTCGTTGAAACGAATTAGTATAGGTCTTTATAACGACTTATAAGTCGTTAAATCGACTTAGTATAAGTCGTTATAACGACTTATAAGTCATTAAATCGAATGAGTATAAGTCATTATATCGATTTCCAAGTCGTTAAATCGACTTGTGCTAAGTCATAACGACTTATAAGTCGTAGTAACGACTCATAGTAAGTCAATTTAACGACCTCTAAGTCATTATAATGACTTATGGCTTACTAAGTCGATTTAACGACTTATAAGTCGTTATAAGGTCTTAGCTTAAGTCAATTTAACGATTAATAAGTCGTTATAACGACATATTCTGACTCGATTTAAAGACTTATAAGTCGTTCCAACGACTTATACTAAGTCGATTTAGCGAATTATAGGTCGTTATAACGACCTAGTTTAAATCTATTTAACGACTTATAAGTCGTTATAAGGATTTTTACTAAGTCGATTTAACGACTTATAAGTCGCTATGTCGTTATAACAACTTATCTTAAGTCGATTTAAGACTTATAAAACGTTATAACGAGATAAAAAATGTTTTTGTCGTTTTACCACTTTAGTACATATAGAATATACCAACAAAAAATGTATTATGCCCCATTCATCGATATATAGGGTCAAGTAACAAAAACACATATTGGCCAAGATACGACGGGCCCATCCAAATAGGCCTACACGATTATAGTCTAAACCTATATAACCTAACTTAACTTATTTTTAAATCTGCAATTTAATAAAGTTAAGTAGACTATTCTAAAATGTATTTTGTCACAGTTTACATATCCATTAGAACATATGCAAAGCCAAAAGTCACTATCTGCTCACTTTACAAGTAAGCAGATACCGCCTCTTGGCTTTGTGCGGCAGAAAAGAAGCCATCCCATGATACAGAACCTTGCTTTTCCACCAAGACTCGTTGATGCGTAATTTAACTTTGGCTCTCTTTCTAACTCGTGATGATATACGCGCCACCATGCACCATCCTAATAGTGTCAGCCTCTTTTGTCCGCGTTGAATGATTAATATAGATAGTAAGAATACTCGCCAATTTGTACTTATTTGCCATATGAACTGTACAATCTTTGCTCCTTAGAAAGCAGGACACTTGCTCTTAGAAAGCAGGACATATTTCAAATAGAATTGTTAGAAAGCAGGACCATTTGAGCTAATGCTTTGCTGGATATCGTAGATTTGGAGGATAATATTTGAGCAGGTGGGATATCGATTTGATGTATTCGACAACAATGTATATTCAGACGATTTTTTGGCGCGGCAGGTTTATCCATGTTGAAATAAAATCAACAAAAGTGTCAATTTTCATGCCGATATCTAGTGAGCAGGCGTCTATTTCATCTTAGAAACACATATAATACATCTGGCAACGGGAACAGGTAACTGTGCATGAGAGATGACCAAGAAGTCAATTCTTCGTGACCTTTTATGACCTTTTTATAAATTTGAAACATCCAATGAGGTTTGAATCTCAGACACACCCCAAAGATGACCACATAGACAGATACAACTGATTATAGTACTGGATACAGCCAGGCTCATATGGTATGCACTCACGTGAGACTGGCCAAGGGATGCTACGGCCTTGCACTATCAGTCTTACCAAGCAAACATGAGTCTTTGTTTTACTGTTGGCCCACTGTCTACAACGTTGGCCCAACAGTAACCAACGTTGGCCCAACGTCCCATGTTTGCTGGGATAGAGACACCTATTATATTAGTTTGATGCAGATGACACGCAATACTTTCTGTTAGATTTCAAGAAAAGATGCAGCTTCAAGAAAAGATGCAGCTAATAATAAATGTCCAAGAAACACGAGACGTTCCAACCAATGTTGGTTTACCACCGGTCCAACAGAAATTCAGTAAACCAGAGACATCGAACCAATGCTTGACCAATGTTGGGCCAACGTCGACGGTGGGCCAACATTGGTCCAGCATGCCTCGTGTTGGCTGGGAACTGCAGTCAACACAAAACATTTGTATAACATTTATACAATGTTGGACCAACGGGCGAAGAAGTTGGGACGTCGTTGTGGAAATGTTTTACAAATGTCTTGTGCTTGCAGTAAACCAGCATCAAGATTTGGCTGTCCCGTCGTTCATACAGAGAGCAGGTCGAGGTCTCGCGTTGGATGTTTGTTCAGGTCTTATTTTAGAGATTAAAGGTGTAGTCAACTGTCAAAATTCGCGGGACAAGGGTCCCCCAGAAGGCAATAGTGCCCGTGGGTAAGCCAATGCCCTATTCCATAATAATACTAAATATGTGTTTCATACCCAAAGCCTCATTAAGAGCAAGTTCTCAAATCACAGCAAGTTCATATATACTTGAGCGACATCTATGAGGTAATTATTCAAAGCCCTTGTCTTTTGCCCCTACTTGGTCGTCTACTTGCAAACAAACTGACTGTATCACTGCGGGGATTTGGAAACTGCTTGACCCCCAAGTTTGTATTGTCACCCAGTAAACACAAAACATTTGTATGATTTATGCAATGTTGGACCAACGTCGAAGACGTTGGGCCGACATTGCATAAATGTCATACAAATGTCTTGCGTTTGCTGGGCAGGAGGACTTTCTCTCAAACATTGTACATTTATCTAATGTTGGTTCAATGTTGGACCAGCGTCGCAGACGTTGGCCTAACATTAAAACAGCATTGGATCAATTTCTCGTTTGAGTAGTATCTTGTAATCAGTTCAGTGGCTATATTAATGCCGTCAATCTGTACTCAATAGGCTACTGTTGGCCTACACTTGACTGTCCCAGGCATGCGCGTTTTGAAGCTGAATGATTCTTTAAATGTTGGATAGCGTCAATGGATTACAATGACATAGTCAACACGCTTTGAGTTAAGAAGTAACAAAGTATCCACTCGACATTGCCAACACACTTCAAACAGGTACGCTAAACAGAATGTCAATCACTGGGAGAGGAATGGTACAGAGACAGTGCTAACAGAAAGCGCCATCTGGTGAAGACTACAGGAAGGTATCAGATTGCAGGTCGTTCGTTTACTTTGACACCAACATTTATTACAACAATTATTTTGGATGGAGTAAAAGTTGGATTTATCATGATGATGCTTTGTGCTAAATTTTCATAATTGTTTTTTTTCAACCAATATGAACCACATATATTATAAGGAATTATTCAATCTGCGACTATTTAACTGTTGAAAACTTATAATCTTGAAAATCATTTTTATTTAATATCTAATTTTCCTAAAATAGGCCTATGTGTAATTAGCTGATATTTATACTTGATAGGCTTTCCACTATATCACAGAAGGCTAAGTGCATGATATGAGTTTTCGCTTGTATATTAACACCAACAATTTAAAGTCACAATGGCTTAAAGAATCATCCAACTGCAAAATGCGCATGCCTGGGACTGTCAAGTGCAGGCCAACAGTAGCCTATTGAGTACAGATTGACTGCATTAATATAGCCACTGAACTGATTACAAGATACCGTACTACTCAAATGAGACATTGATCCAATGATGTTTCAATGTCAGGCCAACATCTGCGACGCTGGCCCAACATTGAACCAACATTGGATAAATGTACAATGTTTGAGAGAAAGTCATCCTGCCCAGCAAACACATTTGTATAATATTTATACAACGTCGGCCTAACGTCTTCGACGTTGGTTCATCATTGCATAAAGTCATACAATTTTTTTGTGTTTACTGGGTGTCAATACAAGCTTGGGGTCAGGCAGTTTCCACATCCCCACAGTAATACAGTCAGTTTGTTTGCAAGCCAGCGACCAAGTAGGGGCAAAGGCTAAGGGCTTTGAATTATTACCTCATAGATGTCGCTCAAGTATATATGAACTTGCTGTGATTTGAGAACTTGCTTTTAATGAGATTTTGGTTATGAAACGCATATTTAGTATTAATATGGAATAGGGCCTTGGCCTACCCACGGGCTCTATTGCATTCTGGAGGACCCTTGTCCTGCGAATTTTGACAGTTGACCACATCTTTAATTAAACGACATCAGCGTGGTACTTACAAAGTGAAGAAAGCAACATAAAGGCATTTATTCACACAGCAGATATTGACTGCAATTAAAATGGTAATTAAGATGTTATATTTGCAGGGAAAATCTTAACCTTCCACAATTAGGCCTACAAGTTTTATTGTCAATGCATTAATGATGGAGCTATTAGAAGTGCCATGACGGTCATCTTAGATATTCAAATTAACTTATTCAAACTAATTCATTAATGTCCAGAAGTTTTTTTTAAAGATCTGAGATTATTTGCCACTGTAGTACATTTGAGTCGATTTGTAAGGAAGCGCCGGGGCGATCATGCAAATTAGCCCAGTTTCGAAATTGTCAGATAAAGTCACACTCTCATATGGAGTTCCACAGGGTTCCGTGCTGCGAACAGTGCTTTTTATCCTATACACCACACCTCTCAGCGCTATCATCTACAGTTTTGACATGAACCACCATCTTTATGTCGATGATATCTAAATTTACATGTCTCTATCTGTTTCCAACGCTGAGGAATTTTTTAAGAATTTGCAACATTATGTAATGGCCGTGTCGGCCTGCATGACAGGGTCTAAACTGAAGCTTAATTCTAGTTAGACAGCATTTCTTCTCATTGGGACCAAAGTTCAGCGAGTACTATTCCTAAGTAATTTCCCGAGCTTAATTCTAGGTCAAGACACAAATCCATCTGCATCAGCCAGTAATCTTGGGTGTAGTATTCGACAGTAGCTTGAATTTCCGAAAACACATATCACAAACATGTAGGGCATGCTTCTATCATATCCCTGATTTGCGTCGAATTCGAAAAAGTCTGTCCTTAGATCTTGCCAAGCAAATGGCAGTGGCACTGGTCAGTAGCATGTTAGATTATTGTAACTCACTTTTTTACAATTTACTAGGAATATCGCTAGATTACAACACGTTCAGAACTGCCTTGCAAGAGTGGTAACCAAAGCCCCACGTTTTAGTCGTCCCACTCCTATTCTAAAATGATTACATTGGCTTCCTGTCAAGTTTCGCATTTATTTTAAAATATGCACTTCCCGAACCCTGAAGGACAACCAACATGCATATCTGGCCGATTTACTTGTTCGTCCGAAATTAAAATTTATTGTTCCTCGTATAAAAACTAAGACTGGGTCAGGAGCTTTCTCTATATCTGGCCCAGCCTTATGAAACGCCGTGCCTGTGTCAATACGTAATGTCGAAACAATTTTAACATTCCGAAAATTACGTAAATCGCACCTATTTGATTTGGCTTTCCCACCCTAGCTCCTCAGCAGCCCGGCTCCCTGTTGACGAACCTGCTGTGGCCGCGATTATGACACATGATAACGCTAAGGATTTGTGCGCCTCTGAGCTCGGTCCGCTGAGGATATAGGCGCTATAGAAAATTTATTGATTGATTGGGTAATTAATGTGTTCATCAAATGTGAGCGTTACATCAACTTTGAAGGAAGAGTCGCGGCGGCCACCTCAGATATGCAAATTAGCAAATTTTATAAATTAACAAGGAAAATCCATCAATGTTCTAAACAAATACTGAACATCGCATGAATATTGGCGACTGTAGTGTTTACATCAATTTGTAAGGAAGAGTCGGGGCTGACATCTTGGATGAGCCAATTAGCCGATTTTAAATTCAACTAGGGTAATCCATCAGTGATCAGACTGCAGGTCGGATAAATATGGGCGAGCGTCCACGTCGTCGAATTGCTGAATAATAATAACAATAGGTAAAAAACTAAAACAAAAAGTCCTCACCAACTATGTGGTGGAGACTTATTGTCAAGTTTTGCCTATTGTGAACAGAGAGAAGTGGAATGATGTACTTATGCACAAACATCTGTATATCCAATGCAAAAACCACAATAGTTTTCTTCCATTTGTGTTTTTTATTGATCTACATGCATTAGCATTCCTTAATGACCCAATAAAAAATACAAGTAATGAGCTAATCATTATCGTAATTCTACATTGCAGCTCTTGACACTTGAAGTACACACTAAAAAATTGCAGCATAATGTATTCAAACTTTGTTTATCATACTCCCCAATATATTTCTGATATTCCTTACAAAAGTAACAAGTTTTACTATTAGTAAATTGAAGCGATTTAATGTAGTTGTTTGACAAAACAAATTCCATTAAAAAGTAACATGGCAGTAATTATAATTATTTATGCAGTGATCACATGACTTCACGAACCAACATAATTTTTTACCAATCAAATACAGAAAGATGTTTTTATTTGAATACAAGTACAATTTCTGTTTTGAAAAAACTGGATAAATTTTGAATGAAGATTAGGAGAAATTGTGTACAAGATTATATTAAATTCTGATAGTACCAGCATATACTATAATTATGACAATTATTAATTTGTACCTCTTGAAATTGATGGGTTATTTACATTATGAAGAATTCTATACTAGTACATAAAAATGTCACATTGGAATTGTAGGAAAACTATTAACACAACATCATTTACGACATGATCACCGGCAAGCACTGTGATGTAAAAACGAAATAATGGAAAGTTTATGGCCGCTTATTTTGGATAAAACATAGGCCTAATCTATATATCTTAGTGATTTTCATTTGTTGAGATCGTAATCTCGACCAACAAGATGACTAAAATATACATGTAGGTCAAACTATTGCGAAGACATCAAACTAGAACAATGCATCACTGCGTTAACTGTGCCATTCTTAATCCTAAAGAGATAACAATAACCAATTGTCTATGCATCTGAAATGATTCCTGACCTTTTAGTGACAGTAATATGCATCTTTATGAAGTGTCTAAAACATAGATCTTCAAATGTGTGTAAAAGATGTACCTACAATAGTCTGTAACAAGAGTCTGTAGGCTAATATCTCTAGTTACCAGGAACACAGGGTTGTAACATACATCTTATTTAAGTGTCTTTAATTTTCACAGCATCTTGAGATTCCTGCAAATTTCATATTGTAAACTATTTTGAGGCAGTCAATGGCAAAAACACATTCAGATTGGGGTTATTTTCTTTTCAGATCTGCTTTGTCTAGAAGTTACATAGATCTACATGCACGATCAACATGCATATCACTACATGCACTAAAACTAAATGCACTATTTTGTTCATTTCATATTTGTTCAGGCGACCTTGATGGCTCTTTGTAATTTCTCCAGTTCTTGTAATCCTGAGTCTGCAGTCAGACACTGTAGACCTCTGAAATAAAACAGACAAAATGATATACCGCCGTAATACCGGTACACTAAATGTCCTAAAATACCACACAATGTACTTACAAGATTGGCATGATTGAAGGTGCATTTGTACCCTCCTTTAATAATTTTGTAATGACAAATATTTCTTAAAAATAAAAAAATTAAAAGAGTGCAGTTGATGACTTTAAATCTTTATTTTACATACCTGAAGATTCGTAGTTTTTCAACAGCATCTTCAAAATGACGAGATTTTTCCACTGCAGTTTTTATGACCTGAGAAAGATAGTAAGTTAATTTTATTGATAAAAATAAATGTAAAAGAACAATTGTTCATCTTACATTTCTTTCATGTCCAATGATTAACCCTTAAGCACTGAAATATTTATATATATTATAAACCATAGAGAACACAAGTTTTTTTCATTTTGAAATCATCATAAATGTCTTAGTTAGCTCTTTCTGCTTCATTTGAATACCTATGATATGGATCTATGGCCATCAGAAATATTGTCATTTAAATTGTGTAATTTTACGAAACACAAACAAGGACATTAAGTGATAAAAAATGTTCTTACAGAATCTGGGATATTAGCCAGTCGCGCAGCGTTAAAACCATAGCTCTTTGGACATGCGCCATGGACAAACTTGTAGAGGAATGTAATGGTTTCTTGTGTGGGGTCTTCATCATTCTCATTCTCCACCATACAAGCCTAAAAAATAACACAGCTAGTGAGGCCATTACATCAAACATAACACCATTGACTTAACATGTAGATGTACCACAGAACATATTTTATGCCATAAAATTCATTGAATTTAAAAAGGTATACTCCATCATTGGATGGAGACAAAAACCCTCCTTCATAGGAAGCCTAATTTGCATAAAGTCAATATGGCCAGGATATGATTTGGAACAAAAAAGATAGAAAAATGAAAAAGATATCAAAATAATCAGAAATGACACTGGCAATCACTGGCAATCATGTATATAAAGATAACAAAGGCCTCATTTACATAAATCCAGGATGGTCACCATGTGATTTGCCAATTATCTATTATGCATAATATATAATCTTCTAACAAATGAAAATAGAAACATTTTGGCATTTCATTTGGACAGAAATTGAAACTACTCACCATATGTCCAAGGCGAACATTCATGTCATGAGAGAATTCATCAACTAAAGAATGGTAATGAGTAGAAAAGAGGGTCCTGCACCCTACGGATTGTGAGAGCTCTTGAACCACAGAATAAGCTATGGCTGTACCGTCATATGTGGCTGTACCACGTCCTGCCAAAGGAGATCAATGTAAATATTTTTAAAATACTGATCAAGACTTATTCAAATGAATTGCTGAAAACAAATCTATTACACAAACACAACGAGAAACAAGTCAATTAAATCTATGCCATAAGGTGATATAAAAAGTACAGTACACAATTGTACATAACAAAAAAATCTGCATGTTATCAGTGATATTTATCTCATCTATTGAAAAGCAAGATGAAAAGCTGGTATCTTGGTTTAACAATTCAGCCATCAAATGAGCACACATTTAGTATATTACAGTAGATATTTTAATGCATGAGATGTCATACTGCAGTTACATCTCATAAAATAATAAGTTTATAACAATTAATTAGCCATGGCTACTAACCTAATTCATCTAGTAATACAAGTGAATGCTTGGTGGCATGTTGAAGAATGGATGATGTCTCGCTCAGCTCCACAAAAAATGTACTTTCACCTGAACAAAGTATGTGTTAGATAATCAGCCTTTCGATAATTGAATTTAAAATAGATTTGTAAAAACATTTTTTACCACTAAGCTGATTTGTATAATTGAAACTGGAAAAGGCGCCAATGCAAGCACATTTACTTGAACATTTTTTTTCTAATAGTATCCTCGAATAATTCACTCGTCAGCATTGAAAATCTATAATACCGAGGGGTTTATACAAGTTGAATTCATTTTGAAGGTTACTGGGTAATGTCATAAAAAAGAAATAACACATCTGCATTCTGCTGAGACTGCTGGTGAAATGCTGCCTCAATATTTAATGAGCATCTCAACAATGAGTCAACGATGAGCCAATGCCATGTATGTTAAAATTAATTAGTGCAATTTTTATCAAAATATTTTAACAAACATTATACTACCTGCCATAATTCTGTCACTAGCTCCGAGACGTGTGAAAACTCTGTCAACAGGAGTCATTTTACATTTTTCAGCAGGTACATAGCAGCCCTGTATAGTAAAATAATCTATTATGTAGATGTTATATTTGCATGTTAAATATAACATGTTTTACCTATACAATTAAATGTTGAATGCCAATGCTGTAGAGATGTGGATAATATTCAATTCAATACCTTTCCAGCCATTTTGAGTAAGTTTATTCCGTAGAGTTATAAGGGAATATCATATAAATGCATATTAGACGCTTAAAACTTAAAAAGGTGAGGGTAATCAATCAAGGAATGTGCTGGAAAAATTTGGGGAAGATTGTATCAATACTGGTGAGTGTAGAGCGATTACTTGTGAAGAATATCTTCCGTATGCAATTTTCAAAATTAACCAGGATAATCAATCAGAGAACAGTGAAGATAGGATGAATATTGGCCACTGTAGAGTGTTTACGACAAATTATTAAAAGAGAATAATTATAATCATAATAACAACAACAGACAGCACTGAAATAAATGTCCACCACATAGCGGGTGGAGATTGAATAATTAAGAGCTTGGTAGATGTATTTACAGTAATCATTTTTGAACTCATCTATTTCACCTCATCTACATTAACCCTTAAAGCGCTGAATTTTTTTGTAAAATACATGGAGAACAAAGGGTTTTTTCATTTTGAAATCATCATAAATGTCTTAGTTAGCTTTTCCCGATTCATTTGAATACCTGTGTTATGGGTCTACGATCAATATAAATATTTTTACTTTTCAGTGCGTGGATAGACTTTAGTCGTCAGAATATGACGTCTACAGACGTCAGATTCTGATGACTAAAGTCGATCCCCGCACTGTAAGAGTTAAAAACAATACCAGAGCAGGTAAGAACCAGCGGCTCTGGTGTGACACTGACAGATAGCAGCATTTAACCTTTACACCAGGGCCCGCACCCAAAAAGTGGGACACAGATATGCAAAACATCAAGTCTAGAACATAGTGAAGCAAGTTGACCCTTAGAGCACTGATGTCGACTGCAGTGGACATTCTGTGTTTTTATTAGCACCCATATAACCCCTGATAACGAGCTATTCACAGTAAAATATGCCTTCAATCTCGAAACACTGATATATATTGGGATTTAAATTTCACATATTTTCAGTCACTTGAAGTTGTGTGTCGCGGTAGCGAGACACAACTTCAAGTAACCGAAAATTTAAATTGAACTAGATTTGCCTGAGGGGCAAAGCTTGCGTCTCCACCCGCCCCACATAGTACATTAATTATAGAGAAATACAGTACTGTCACCAAATTTGTAAACCACGTGAAAGGGTGATTTCAGAATCACACCAAAAACTAATCAGCATATGGCCAGGGTAAGTTGCTTCCTTGGAACAAATCGGTGAAGCAGTTCAAGCTCTTCAGAGTAACATGTGATTCGTCGGCCATCTTGAATTTTGTTGAAAAAATGAAAGAAGAGAAACAATTCTCCTGACCTTTTTCTCAGGGCCACTGAGCATACACAAAAGATCAAATTTGGGCTGTATAACCATATTACCAAATTTTGAAAATAGCCAAAATGAGCAAAAACTGAAATATCACCTAAAATCCTGAAAAGTAAAAAAAATATAAGTTTTTATTATCGGAATCACACCAAAAACAAATCAGTACATGTGCAGGGTAAGGTCTTTCCGGTAAACCAAACATAAAACAAATCTGGGAAGCGGTTCAAGCTCTAGAGAGCGACATAGGATTTTGGCGGCCATTTTAGATTTTGCTGAAGAAGCTGAAAAACGCAAAAAAAATTATCAGGCAAATTCCTCAGGGCCAATATGCATACTGCAAATATTTAGAAATACTCTGAGCAGGGGTGTATAGCTAATTAACAAATTTTGATGATAGCCAAAATGAACAAAACTGAAAAAAATCCGCTAAAATTCTGAAACGTGAAAAAAATCATAGTTTTTATTATCAGAATCACACTAAAAACTAATCAGCACATGTGCACAGTAGGGTTTTTCTTTTAAACCAAACATGAAACAAATTCATAAAGCGGTTCAAACTCTAGAGAGCGACATAGGATTGATCTTGGATATTGTTGAAGAAGCTGAAAAACGCAGAAAAAAAATTACAGGGCAAATTTCCTAGGGCCAATATGCATACTGCAAATATTTAGAAATAATCCGAGTAGAGTATGATGGCCAAAATGAGCAAAACAGAAATATCAGCTAAAATACTAAAACGTAAAAAAATCACAGTTTTTATCATCAGAATCACACCAAAAGCTTTTCAGCTCACGGCCAGAGTACGGTCTTTTCTTTAAACCAAACATAAAACAAATTGATGAAGCGGTTCGAGCTCTAGCGTGTGCCATAGGATTTTGACGGCCATCTTGGATTTTGTTGAAAAAACTGAAAAACGCAAAAACAAATTTACCAGACAAATTCCCCAGGGCCAGTATGCATACTGTAAATATTTGGAAATAATCCCAGTAGGGGTTTTCAAGTGAGAGCAACAACAAGTGGCGGCGGCGGGCGGACTCGGCAAAAACAATAAGTCTCCACCACCACATAGTGGGTGGAGACTTAATAACTCATTGATCTACGGGGTTAATATGAAGGCCATCTCCAGTCAGAAGCTAATCATTTACATCATTAGATCTTTTTATGCATGCATATGTCACTTATGTGACAATGCAATTTTATTTGCCTATGTGCTGTATGTTTGTATAATTTCATTGTGTTTAATTCACATATCCCGCACCCTAAAAGTTTCATAAATTCCAAGAAAAATAATTGGGATAATTAAACCAAGGTTAAAACCTCATAAGTGGAGAAAAAATCTGGATGCCAACCTATATTTAAAATGTTGAAGATGTTTGTTCAATACACATGACACAGCCACACAAATGGCTAGCATTGAGCCAGAATTGGGATATTGTGTTAGCTTACCAGCTGTGCAATAATAGCGATTATGCCCACTTGTCTCATCAGGGTAGATTTGCCTCCCATATTGGGACCCGTGACGAGCACCAGGCAGCTGTCTGCTCGCTCCTCTGCTGTCTCCGCATCACTTAAATTCTCCTGTAAGAAAAAATAGTTTTGAAAGGTCAATCCTTGTGCTGTTAGAATGTATATACGGTTTAAATGAATTTTAATACCAGATAAAATGCCACTGAAATTGATCAATTAGTTTGTGTTGAGCTAATCAAGTAATTAATTTTGGGAGGTGTCTATTTTTCAGACATATAATTTTTTTCGTCATTTGTAGCTGAAAATTGTAACTTCAAATGAAGAAAAAATAGAAACAAGCAATTCAGCACCTGAAGGGTTAAACAGTATTTTTCATACTAACTTCCACAACAAAAATAATATATTTTAATTTAAATTTTTTTATCTATATCAAGTGTTGGTGTAAATGATACTAAATTTAACACAAAAATTAATAATATAAAAAAATTCACATTAAACAATGAAACGATTGCACAGTTCATTGTTAAAAAAGCTCACATCTTTGATGCCAACAACAGTATCATTAGGAATGAAGTCACCACCAGAAAATGTACGACTTATGCAAGGATGTCTTCCTTCACGTATTTCAAGGAATGGCTAGAATGAAATAAATTATGGTTTATCACTAGATGACTAATGAAATAACTAATTCTATTATCTCTTTAGTAACCCTTTAGGCTCCCTTGTATCGTTTATTCACCACATTGCATAATCAAATGAAAAATAGTATAATTCTTCACAGGGATGTTCTAAGCTTTCCAGTTGAGATACTATACTTTATCAAATCAGGACTTTTTTTCTTGACCTTGAGGTGGGAATTGTAGCTGCAGTTCATATGTCAAGGTCAATGAAAGTTATATTAACCCTACAACGCTAAGCAAGACTATCATCGTTTTCAATCTGTTTGATTAACCAATCAAATCATTGTTTTTTTAAGAATGAAGTGTGTTTAAAAATCGATACTTGCAATGTTTGGTCTGAAATCAAACAAAAATGAGTAATTTTCACACACTTGAAGTTGTGTGTCGCGGCAGCGAGACACAACTTTAAGTGGGTGAAAATTAAAATTTCATAATGTAGCACTTCAAGGGTTAAATAGCTGGGTCCCAGCGAACACGACACGTTGAAACGATGATGTTTTAATGTTGGGCCAGCTTCGCAGACGTTGGGCCAACATTAAAACATCATAGTTTCAACGTGTCGTGTTTGCTGGGGTGCCAAGAGGGGTAACCCTTTTAGTGCAGGAAGCAAATTTTCACATCGAAAAGTCAATCCCAGCTTTGAAAGTATTAAATATTTAGATTGGTCATAGAGACATAAAATAGGTATTCAATCAAAGCAGAAAGAGCCAACTAAGCCATTAATAATCTTTCTCAATAATAATCTTTCTCAATGTGAATAACCCTTTGGTCCTTATAGCAAACATAAACATATTCCGGCACGGTAAGGGTTATGCTCACCTTGTTATCATCATCCGGTAGAACAAATTCTGGCCTGCAGATGGCATCTCCGGATCGACTGAAATGTGCCAGGCTGATCAATACATCCAGCACGGACAAGCACTGGACACCAGCTTCCCACTGTGAATAGCTAGAAAATAAATAGAACACATCCAGTATATAAAATGACCCCTGTAGTGCCGGGACCATATATATAAGTTGACAATTATGTTTCAAAGATAATAAAATGTCATAAAAATCGAAAAAATAGTCTGTGGTACTTGCTGAAATAATTCAATTAGGGACACGCCTATAATTCATAAATAAAAATATATTTCCGCATCCATTTCCAAATGAATGAAAAATGCAAGCCAAAAAACGAGGCTTAAAAAAATCAGTGATAACCAGATTTAATATGTTAGTCATCACTACTACTATACATTCTGGTATGTTCGTATATACATGTAAAGGACAAAACATTTTAGTGAAGAGTTGCTTCAACTAGGGGTAAAAGACTGCACTACATACACCAGCTCGACATTAAACCAGCATTGGGTCGATATATAGTGCTTTCATCAAAAAATAATGAGGTGGAGGCTTGACTAGAATACAAAAAAAAGGTCAAATTACTTTTTATCAAAGACAAAGAATATTTTTCTCATGGTATCTTTGAGGGCGGCATCACGTCTGTCCTCAGCATCCATGGTTCTGGCCAGCATGTCCTCCAGAGCAGGAGTGTGGTAACGTCTGGCAGTCTTTTTTGATGACATCACAGTAAATTCTTGCGGGAGATTTTTCACAGATCCTTGAGGTACCTCTATCTGGAATCTATTTTTTGCAGTACCCCAGTATGTCAAGCTCTGGATAGAAACAAATTTAATTAATTTTATTCTACAATTTTTTTTTAAATATGTCCCCATGATATACTTTGAAAGTTTTCCAGTTTTGAGATGAAATTCACAAAGGACCAAAATTAGAACTTTTATATCATCACCTTCATTATACAGCTACGGACATGATAGCCATCATAAAAGCTACTAACACATAAAAAAATTATATTTCTAAGTAATACATTTTAAAGATGGTAAATTAATCATACTCTGCAGGCAAGTCGCTTTTTCTGCTCGTCTAGATAAGCATCAAGTTCCTGTTGAATGGATTTGATATCTCTCAGAGCTTCATCATACTCAGAATTAACACCTGCAATAATGTGCCAATTGTCAATTGAAAATACATGCAAACAACATTACAAAGAGATGCCAAACTTTCGTATGTGAACTGCATGAGTTGCATCTGATATGTTTTGTGGTGTTACCTAAATAACAATCTTTAAAAGGAATACTTTGAATAATGTGACAAAAGAAATAGAAATAGCGTACAATAAAAAAATAGAAATACAGTTTTAATTTTGTGATGCAATTTCATGTTCAGGGGAATCTTGCAAATGCTCAGGGGCATGTTGCCAAAAATGATGTGATCTGATATATTGGTATCCCCCTACTTCAAACATATAAGAGTGGAAAATTACAGAACCCCCCCACTCCTTCAACTATTATGTAGCGGAATAATGCCTAACATTATAAGCATCCCGATAATATCAGGAATGCTTAAGATCATCCCATATTTTAATCAGATCATAGTCACTCTCATTAACGGTAAAATCTTGTCTGTAAACTTGACAAGCAAAAATACAAATACGTATATGTAATGAACTGACCCTGGAAACGAATTCCAACTTATTTTGAAAAGGGTGCAAATTTTACAGTAATTTCTTAAATGTCTGTGAAATGAGTGTTTCCAAGTTAAAAATCAAAATGGTCAAAACGTGCCAGTGTAAAAAAAAAAGACTTTGAAATATAACTATGCTACGTATAATTTTTAAAAAATTAGGGCAAATATTTGATACATGGAAAACAACACTGCAATACCGGTGAATAAACTGATTGTGTATACAACTTGAGTATTTGGAATGAAATATCGAATGCAAAAATTATGTGCTGATATATGTGTGGAAATCAAGTGATGGTAATACATGTACCCTGAAATGTCTCATTCTTTCTATAAGTACCATATTACTTTGTCTGGAAAGGTTTTTGTGACATTTCAAATCGTTATATCACAATAAATTGAGATGGTGCCTATTGAGGAGGCATACAAGGTTTCAGAGGAATATTACCCTTAGATCACTGAGCTATTCAATTTAAATTTTCAGTCACTTGAAGTTGTGTCTCGCTACCGCAATACAAGTGACTAAAAATGTATGTTATTTGTGAAATTCACGTCGCAATATATATCAGTGTTTCAATATTGAAGGCAATTTCACTGTGAACAGCTCGTTATCAGGGGTCATACATGTGCTAATAAAAACACAAAATGTCCACTGCAGTTGACATCAGTGCTCTAAGGGTTAAGATAGAAACATGACTACGCGTAATTATTTGTCATATATAATGGGCAAAACATATAATACAAATGTCCAGTACTTCTCTACAGTACGATATCTCAGATATCTATCTACCGGTATATTTAAAATATAACTGTACGTTCAAGATAAGGATTGTTTTATCATAATAAGTAAAATTTATATCTATCAAAGTCTCAAAAAACAACCCAGTAAACAAAAGACGTTTAGCCCTGGTTGATGTAATGTGGTACAAGCATCTGCGGGGTGGCCCAACAATGAATAAACATGGGAGTAAACATCTCTAGTTTGATAAATTTCTAGATCTTTATAAACATTTCACATTTTCAGTTTCTGAAGGTGTTTCAACCCTTGTGCTGCCAGATTGTTTGTTTCTATTTTTCGTCATTTGAAGCTGGAATTGGTAACACAATTTCCAGCTTCAAATGACGAAAAATATCTCTATTTATGAAAAATAGACATCTCCCAAATTGAATTATTTGACTGTCTAAGCATCTACCATGAAATATTTCTTAATTTCAGTAGCATTTCATTTCGTTTGACACTTTCTTGAGACCGTATATATATGGTCTTAGCAGCACTAGGGTTAAGATTTCTTACCCTTTCTGGGATTAATCACTCCTTGTGTACGTGCCTTATCATGGTCAAAGGCATTCTGTAACAGAAGAAACATTGAACAGCATTGGAAATTATGTCCTGTTTGTTCATATATCACAGGGATCTTCAAACAAGTTGGTAAATTGAATTGAGCTGAAGTCATCCAGTAGAGATAATTTGATATATTCGCAATATTTATAAAATCTTTTCATTTTCTAAAAAAGTAACCTTGGACAAGG
This sequence comes from Flabesymbios commensalis, assembly GCA_964017125.1. Lineage (NCBI taxonomy): Eukaryota > Metazoa > Annelida > Polychaeta > Terebellida > Flabelligeridae > Flabesymbios > Flabesymbios commensalis. Next base: position 32,249,636 of record OZ024915.1, read on the forward strand.
AAAAAAAAGAATCAATGTTTCTAGACTGATTTATGTCTAAAAATAATGATGTTGCCTTTAATAATGATGTTGCCTTTATTGTATCTGGCTGGAAATCACAGAAGAAAATGGGTTTTTTTAATTCTAGGGCGCTTTCTCAATTCTGAGCCTTTAATTCTAGGGCGGTCTCTCAACTCTGGGCAAAAAAATGATGTGAAATTAGCTTATATATTCAAACGTTTTTGTACAAAGAATAAAATATTTAAAATATTAATAGTGTTTTTAACCCTTTCAAGCCTGAATTTCCCATAGTCATCTTCATCCACTACAAGCAGCGATTGGTGTCCCAATTCTCAACTTGTAGTAGATGAAGATGATTTGATGTGGTTTAAAAACTAAAAAAATCACCATGTATTGGTCAACCAGTTTCATGAAATTTTTGTTCTAAAACCCTTGGTTGTAGGAAAATTAAGTCGGGGATGTAAAATGGGGTTTTAATGCATCGTGAGGACTTGAAGGGTTAATGTTGTAAATTAAAAGGACATAACTCCAAAGAAAAAAATCGGAAAGGTTTAAAACTAAAGAAATGTAAATAATCCTACATCAAAGAAATCCAGATCCTCTGTCAAATCTGGGAATCTAGCATCACGTTTTCCATTCTTATTTACAGTTACTGTTTGTTTGAGAAGTTTTGACCTGAAAAACAAAAAAAAGAACATTAAGTCTAATAATTATATACTTTTTCTCAGTAGAATAGAACATTCTACAAGATGGACACATTTTCATTGGCTAAAAATTTATGACTTGAAATATCTTATTCTATAATCAATTTTGTTTTTTAGAATACCTACTTAAAATCGGACACTACTCCTCGGAAGCATCTTATTGCCTCCTTAGCCTTTTTGAAACCATCTAGTGTTGCCAGAAAATCTTCTATTTTTCTTTTGCTGGAAAAAGACATGTCACATAATAGAAACTTACTTGAAAAAAATGGAGGTATGAATGGGACAATGCGGTTTTTTAACCCTTTCAGCGCGAGGACGTCTATAGACGTCATGATCTCTGCACTGAAAGAATTAAAATCTTTATAATGGACGTAGACTCATAACATAGGTATTCAAATAAAGCGGAAAAAGCTAACTAAGACATTCTTGATGATTTAAAATTGAAGAAAACTCTTCATGCGAAAATGATTTCAGCGTTGTAAGGATTAATGATCCTAAGAGTTATGTAATAATATTTTCTTTATAATCAGCAGAATTGTATATATGAATTAATTCACCACTAATATAAAGTAGGATTATAATTGATATCATGTCTTGTTTTGATATCAGTTTGTTTTTAGCAATAAAAATAATGAACTTCTAAGCATATAGTTTTTAAAATTCAAACCTGTAACATAAGTTTTCAAAGAAGATGGCCCTTCCATCTGGATGATTTTTGCTCCGGTGTGCTGATCCTAAAGTGTGAATTCTGAAGAGAAAATTTGATTGTGAATTTAGCAAGTGCCTAAACAGAGATATGTATTCAGTTCGTTGATTTGATAATACAGCAACTTTATGTCATCAAAATGGGTAAATAAAGACAGAAGAGCAAAAAAAAATTTCTGTAATTGGTATTTCAGGCTTTATAACAACAATACATCTAATTACCAACTTTATTTATGTTACTAATTATTATAGCTTTGAAATCACTGAAAAATACAGTTGTGACTCACTTGCTCAGCAGTCGCTCAAGATCTGGTAATTTTTTTAGGATATCAGATACCTCAGCTACAGTTGCCTGCGCGGTCATGATATCCTCCACAGCATCAAGCCTGTCATTTATTGCAGTAGGATTACAGAGTGGAGCACACAGCCATTGCTTGAACAAGCGCTTCCCTACAAAGTAAAAGTATATACCCCGGTATTCAATAGAAACAGTAAAGTATGCCAACATAAAAGATAATTAATCGTAACTTACTGTGCAAGAAGGCCTATGCCAACACCCCTAGGCTGATGTAGTGATTTAAAATGGATAATAGACTTAAAATAGACTAGAGAACCAAAAAAAAACTATATAATTAGGCTATACACAAGGTTTCAGGAAAACTGAACATATAAATTCAATAAAATAAAAAAATTCAAGATGGTAGTACATGAATATGAACAATGAGACTCACAGACCCAAAAAAAACTAAATGTACTGGGTTTCAAGGCACTATTGTGGCTTATAGAATTTTTTTTAATTAAAATCAAAACAAGAGGACTGAAGTCTTATATCATCCCCCGCCATAAATTAGGTTTTTGCAGTCACAAATATTTAAAAAGTCGATTTGTGGTGGCCATTTTAATTTCAGTAAAATCACATGCATATTTCCAGATCGTGGGTAATGTGATTGTAAAATGTGAATTATTACTGATTTCAATTTTTCAGTTTTTGCGCCCACAAAAAAATATGAAGTTTATCCATGGCGGCCATTTTGAATTTCAGTAAAACCTTAAAAAAATCACCTGCACATCTCCATATCGTGGGGAATGTGATAGTAAAATTTGAATAATTTCTGACTCTAGGTTTTGGAGTTTTTGCGCCCACAACATTTTTTAGAGTTGACCTCTGGCGGCCATTTTGAATTTTGGTAGCATCTCTAAAAAAATCACTTGCACATCCCCATGTTGCTAGGAATATGATATTAAATTAAAAAAAAATTGACCAGTAGTTTTTGCGCCCACAAGAAAACGTGACGCCTGACAGAATCCTGGCGCGACTAAAATCCCCCTTCCCTTACAGGCGGGGGATAAAAACAAATTAGTTGCCTGCTAGCGGACATTTTGTTTATCGGAGGAAAGCTGAAAATCAAATCAATTAACTCATGGGTAAATTCACATAAAAAAATTGTGAGGTCCAATAATTATTTTTTGGGTTATCACGTTAACAACAATTTTACCTTAGACCTTCAGTAAAAACAATCGCAGGAGTGGTTGAATGTTTGTGTGAACTATGAATTTAATTTGTGAGGTCATCTTGGAGCATCAGCCAAAACAAATAACGGAGGCGGCTGAGATAGAGGAGGCGAAAAGCCGGGACAACAATACGTAAAGCGTTTGTGCTCAATGGGCTGAGTACATTGATTCAGAAACCATACCAAAAGGTGTAATGCACTGGTTGAGGCATGCGAGCAGAGTTCCTTCTTGTGTGCCTTGTGAGCTGTTCTCAAGAACATCAAGGTTTGCTAGCGTCACTGCATCTAATACCTGTATCATGCAGGAAATTATATGGTGTAAGCATCAGAACATCATAATGTAAAATCGTCCACAACAAAATTAGTCGTAATAAGCCTGCTACAAAAATGGTATATTGCATCTGATATTAGACCATCAGGTTCTGAACATTTTTGCATTTAGATTGGGCTTCTGTATTGAGCGTTGCATCAAAACTTTTACTTGGTCATGTTTAAAAATAGCAGTAATTTTCATACATTTGAAGCTGGTAATTGCAGCAATAAGGTGCTATTCAGATGGACAAAAAAAAGGAACAGTTCATCGAAATCTCTCAAAATAAGCATATTTAGCTCTGCAGTTCAACAGTAATTCATAAAATCAGATTTTGAATAATAACCGTTTCCCTTCATATTCGTTTTACATAAATTATAAGTGATGTTGCAATTGCAGCACACAGCACAATGAATACAAATTACAGAGTAGTTACCACTTTAAGCCCTCACGATGCATTAAAGCATCATTTTACATCACTAAAAACAGACTTAATTTTCCTACAACCAAGGGTTTTAGAAGGAAAATTACCATGAAACTGTTTTATCAATACATGGCAATTTTCTTTAATTTGTCACCCACTTCAAATCATCGTCATCCACTACAAGTCGAGAATTGCGACAGCAATTCGCGCCTTCTAGTGGATGAAGATGACAATGGTAAATTCAAACTTGAAAGGGTTAAACACAAAAGTATCTGCAGTAGGAGGACAATAACTTGCCATGTGCTGTCTCCCCGTTGTGAAAGAGGCCTGTGTATTCTTTGGTTCTGACAGAGTAGAAAATCCAACATCAACGGGAATATAAACCTCAAAGTTCTTCATCGTGAGTAGCTCGACATCCATGTGTGAGTCTGTCAGGTAACTTTTAAAAACACAATAAATTTAGCAATTGCTCAGCATTAGAATATTTTGTTGACGTAATGAATATTTTTAGAAATTCTTATATGAAATGTAACATGCCATTGGACATTATTCTATCCGACCATTTATCTGGATTGTAGTGCAGTAATTTAAAAAGTAGAAATTTATTATTTATCATATTACAAGCTTTGAGTTCAAACATACAGCTCGTTGACATTTGCCAAGTATTGCTAATAGGGGCTAAAAATGATCATTCAAAGAACATCATGCTAGCTACATGTATGGCAAACAAAATTGTTGTTGACGCCTTATTCACTATGTAGGTTGTATAATTAATAGAAAAATAATGTCCTACCATGTTACAGCTCCCAAAGAACTGACTGCCATATCATAACCCTCTTCTGGTGTGCATCCCAAAGTATCAGCTGCAAAATAGATAGAGCCCTATTACATAATTTTTTCAATAAAGTAATTTACAACAAGAGGACAGCCAGCCATTATAATCCCCCGCCACGCCCGCATGATAGAAATTTTTTAGGGTGCATCCTTCCCTGAATTCTCACATTTTACAGTAATGGTCTACCTGGTGAGAAAAATATCTAACAAAATGCCCCTAAAACATTTGGGAAAGTGGCTAAGGATACTCCAATGATGGTAAGAAGAAAAAATATTGGGGAATTGACAACCATTTGAAGTTGTGGTTTGCAGTAGCGAGACACAACTTCAATTGTGTAAAAATTTAAATTAAATAAATTAGTACTTTGAGGATTAGGAGTTACATAGGTTTGGCACATGTACTTTAACCCTTGTCCTGCTGAATTGTTTCAAGTGTATTTTTCAACATTCGAAACTGGAATTGCTAATGCAATTTCCATCTTTAAAAATTGAATTATTTGCCAAAATGAGTGTCTGCCACAAACTATATTATCCATTTCAGTGACAAATTACTTGGTTTAAAATCTGCTTGAAACCCTATATATGTGACGTGCCATATCAAAACCAGTTCTATGTCGCAAAAAATAGAAATGAGTTAGTAAGTGGCGTTTGAAGAGCCAGCTCTCAGGTTTTAAATGCACCAAAAATTATAAATATATCTCAATTATTTAGGAAATCATCGATAAAACAATATTTGGAAAATTAGGCCCTAAATATCGCAAAATGTTGGGAAAATGATCTACAAAGTTTAAATTTAATTGACAAATAGTTTAAATAGTTCAAATAAAATATTTTTTTTATTTAAGAAATAAAACTAGGGTATCTTCAATATTTTGTACTTATATTGCATTGAAGTTGTATTTTCGATCAGAGTTAAAAAAGAAAATTAGCAAAAAAATATTATTTTAACAAAACATGGCCATAACTCAAAATCTAAAGCTCCGACATAGGTCGGGTGCCGATGTGGCATGTCACATATATAGGAGTGTAGCAGGACAAGGGTTAATAATCAACTACCCGGTACTTACACTTAGACAAAAACATCTTTAAAGATTTCGGCCACTTCATTGTCTTTTCTGCATCATCCTCATCTACAAAATATTCTCCCTGACTGAGAAATTTTAGCGTAGCTGTTCCATCCCAAAACTCGGAGCCAGAACGAAGACCTTCTCTTAAACAAGAGCTTAACTGATTGTTCAGGATACTCTGGGTCTTTTCTGACATCTTACCTCTTTCGTACAAAACCTAAAACAAAGTGTTTGATTAAATATTTCTCTAATGACAAATACAGTCACCATAATCATAAAATAAACATTTTCTTTGTATAGTGATTTTTGATTAATAAATTATTTGTCTTTGTTGCAGAACATTACTTTCAAGTTCTTTGTCAAAGGACATTTTTACTCGTTATATAGTTCAAGAGTTTTTACAATTAGATCAAACAGTCAAATATAACCTTGGAAGTGTAACTCACATGTGCTGGTGGATAATGGGCAATAAGAGTACGAAGACGCGAGCCATGTCGATCATCATCAAATTGTCCTATCTGCAGCATTCAAAAAAGGAAAGGTGAAAAAACAGGGACTACTAAAAAACTACATTTAATTCTTCTGATAATACCTGTTTAAGGTTCAGATACATAAGATACATTCAGTATATTTGAATACCTCAAATGAATTAGTATTTCTCATTTGAAAATTAGAAGCTTGGAAAAAAAATTACTTCCTGATTGAAACAACATTAATTACTGAATTAAGGTTATTTCTTTAATTATACAGACAATGCCATAATGCATATTAGTAATAACTTACATGAAATTTGCCAATACTTGTGTCAATAAAGCATACACCGTAAGTAGAGCCATTTGTCTTGTCTGCCCCTTCACACTAATAAAATGAAAGATGATTGAATTGATTAATATTAGATGTGTTGGATATTTCAAAGTAGGAGCATACCTGCCGATAAACTACATTACATGTGAGTGTATTCTGAATGTTTATATTTTAACACAAGTTACTTAACAAAAAAGTCGCAACTATTTTCAATTTTTAAATGGGACAGCCTTCCCTGACTCACACTAAAAATATTTCCATAAAATTATGTATTGTATTACTCTTCTAAAATAACAGCACTTGTGATTGTCACGTGAATGGTAATGATTCAACAACATCGCCATCCGCCTCATAATAACTCACTTTCTCACATATGGCCAACAGATAATTGCTCTCAGAGGAAGACGCATCACCATCAATAAAACTGTATCTCTTGGTGCCTTTAGTTTGTATACTACAGATTTCCCGTTTCACAACCTTGTCAAATTTAGTACACTTCTTGGCCACTACAATGTCAAGAAAATAAAACACATCATTCATGTATGTTGGATATTTATTTTATGACCTAAAAACTGTTGGAAGGCGCATATAGATATAATTGCATATAATGGCCACTATCAAAAAACCACATACTTTGCTTGCACCTTTCCTGCATCATGTCAGGTGTTTCAGTCTGTTCTATTCTAGCAACCTTGTAGCCTTTCTGGATGAGTGTGTCTGCATAACGTCCATAAGAGATCTCAGGGAAACCACAATGTGCATGATCACCCTGAAATTATTCAATAGCTAAATTGTAGCTGGACATGAAACCAAAAATAAATTTATTTTTGTGTTTTATAATCAATAGTATTTTTTACGAGACCTTTATAAAAGGAAAACAGAAAAAAACTGTTTCAAATGGTCTCTTCATAAGAAAAATTTCTAAGACAATAATGTCACGCAAAATTTAATTAGTTGTTTTACCAATTTTTTTAGCATTGCAGCTGTAAGTTGGGGGAAAAAAAATCAGATTTGTTTTCATGGCGAATCGGTAAAACAACTGACTAAATTTGTGGCCTAGGAAAAACAATCTGCATAATGCTCCCAGCAAACACGAGGCTTTGACTGTTGTTTTAATGTCATGTTTATGTCGGAGATAGTCTAGATTGTGGTTCAGCATTAACTCATTCCAGACAGAGCCCAAGATATCTCGGGCAAGCTACTTCGACGGTACAAGACGGAGCCCGAGATAACTTGTGTTATGTGTCATAAAAAGTACATTTTTAAAAATGTCCCATCCACAAAAACATGTGTGTACTGAGGGTGCCATCTTGAATGAGTTAAGGCAACACAGTCAACATGGTGTTTCCTTGGTCATAATCGGTGAGGAAACAATCTAACGGGGAATGTTTAATTACTCACTTTCATGAAAATGATTCCAAGTTCATTCACAGCCACCACAGCATCCATGTGGAACAATTCATAAAATTTTCCCATCTAAAACAGTAGTTATAAAACATACATATAAGCACAAACAGAAAATCAAAAAAATTAATCAACAACTTTTATTGTCAGGAAATTTCAACTCAAAAGGAAAAAAAATTTTGTTTTTTGAAATGGATTATTTATTTTTTCCAATACACATTTAAAAAAATATTTTTTACTTCAGTGGACACATTACTAATTCTTTACATTAATCTATGATACATAAAATGATTGATGGTCAACTGAGGGTCAGTAGGAAACAGATTTCCAGACATGTTGTTTTGATGAGTCGACTAAAGGAATTGGAGTTACATTCATGCAGAGACCACAAAGTCATTTGGTCATGTTGAAGACAGGAGAGTGTAATTGGAAAATTTGATGGATCAGACAAAAATCTAATAGACCTAAAGTGTTAATTATACATCGTAAGTGGCACCAATTGTGACACTAATAATGTGATTTGTTATGTTGTTACCGGAGAAATTGTCATCATTTTACAAACCATGACTACCTGGACCTTTTTCAAAATAAGGTAACAGAATAAATTCTGATCATACAAGCAACGGAAATTTGATATAACAAAGAGATATAATACACTGCACCAGACCATGATTAACTTTGGATCCCTGATGTCTGGTGACTTTTCACAAACACGACCCATTGAAACAATGCTGGTTTAATGTTGGGCCAGCATCGCAGACGGAGGACCAACAATAAACCAACATTGTTTCAATGCGGCGTGCTTGCTGGGATGATGGTAGCACGGGTACACAGGTATTTTTATTCCTTTTATAATACATGTATTGAGATAATGTATGTACCTTGAAGAACAGTATAGTATCATAATGCTTGCTCTTGAGGTCCCACCACTGTCTGTGAGCCTTTAGTAGAAAAAAAAAATTGTGATGTATGCAAAGTTAAAATCAAGCACTATCATACTGAAGATATTAAAAGTATTAAAACGGATATTAGGACGACTACAAGGTTGAATGTAATTGATAATTAATCATTACACTGCCAAATCCACTCAGCTCTGCCCACTAAGGGCGGCTATGGTCGCCCAGTAATTTCTAGTTTCTTTTTATGTTTTTTTATGGGAATTTAAAGATAACAAAATAACTTGTTTGAAATATTTATTTTATATATATATATATAGATATTAGGTAATATCTGATATTTTTTATGATGAAAAAAATAAGGATAAGGGTTAATATCTTTAAATGATATACAATAGGGCCTGCTATGAAAAGCCACCAAAAGAAGAGAATGACCTTCACAGAGATGTGGCTGCAGATAGGATGTGCACTTGTATGTAAAATGTCACTATGGCTTAATTACATTTATAAGGTTACATAAAGTGGGTTGCCCATGACATATTCTAATTCAAGAAAAGTGAAGTGAATTTTAAACAATTAGCACATTACATACATACTGGTGTACATTGTGAAAGAAAAGAATCTGGAATATATAGAGTTTTGGGGTTATAATCCACATGATCTGGTTTCCTCTTCTGAGCATCCCTGTAATCAGAAATACATTTACTAGACATGGATGAAAGTGAAATCATTTATATCTTGGTTTTATGTTATTTATTCAAGATTATCCAAGACAATGTGCAAAATTATGTTAGCAAATGGACACCATTCTTAATTTCACATCAGCTAAACTCAACTTTAACTAGGTGGAATGTTAGGTGTCCATGATAATGAGAAAAATTAATGGTATACCGTAGATCTGGTAATTTCCGCTTGTTTAATTTTTCGCGAATTTCAGATTTTAGGACTTGTCACAAAGTTTAGAATTTGCGGATTTTCATTTTTCTTTAGAATCACTATTATAATAATCATTCTCTCGAGATTCTTGAATTCGCGAATTAGTCCTGCTCGCGAAAATTAAAACCTCGCGAATATTACCAGATCTACAGTATTTATATTCAAGATACGTAATTATAATAAAATTAGACAAAATCAAAATGGTCGTCAAACAGGAGATTTGGTAATTGTTTGCTTAAAAAAGTTGATCACCTGACACTACTGAAAATACAAATCGAAAAATCTGATGGCTTAACTCAAAAGAAACTGGTATTTAGGTACAAAAGCTTAAGTTGACACAAAATATAAATTGATTGCAGAGTGTAAAGACAGGACTAACTTGATATTTGCAGGCCAGATAAATTCATGACTAAGATGTGTAAACTTTCGTGCTTCTTGCCCATCAGCTATAGCCGTTGACATAGTCTGGAAATAAAAATATTAGCATAAAAAAATTCTTAAAATAAAAAGTAAAAAAGTAAACATATTTAGACACAAACCATATATACCAGTACTAGGTAGATGCGACTGTTTTTTTACTTTAAAAGCATCCCTATTAAATGTTTCTAGGTCAGTCCATCAAAATATTAACATGATGTTTTTTGTCATGGGTTCCTCTCAAAATTATCAAAGATCAAAATAATTTTCCCAAAAACTCTAAATTTGGTAAGAAATAATTTTCCAAAAACTCCTAAATTTGGAGAGATTTTTTTCTAACTTACGATAACAATTACAATTAATAAATTGACCCAAGAAGTTAGTCAGACCATCACAAATACTCACAGAAAAAACAAATTTGAATACGATCCAACCAACAGTTCATAAGATATCGCATTCACAAGCTTTTTGAGCGACTATCTTGGAAAATGTCTTTTTATGACTCAGTGCTCGAAATTTATGGCACAGATTATGGCAAGAATTTCCCAGGTGCATTCACAGGTGATATCTGTGAAAAATTCTTCAATTAACAGTTTAGTGAGAGCTAAATTTATTTGCGGATTTGCCTGCAGCGGCGGGAAAAAGGTAAACACTATAACGTATAAGCACCCCTTTCCCAATAGTATCGAGAATGTTTAAAAATCCCCAAAAAGCCAAAAATTAGATAACATTATAATGGCAAACGGTAAAGAATACTGCTAAATAAGTGAGTCCTAGAATAATACAATTTCAATCACTTACTGTTTCATTAGCACTGAATGATGCTAATTTTGAAAGTGTTTTCTTAGCCACAGGTGTGAATTCAGTTTTTTTCTCGCCATCGCTACAAGATGACACAGAAGGAGACAAAAAGCTCTTTACGGGAGCAGGAGTGGTATTTGGTTTTTTAGTGCTACACGTCTTCTTCATCGGCTGTTTTCTCTTCCTGCTTTCAGGCTCCTGAACAATCATCAGAAACTATCATGTTCATTCCTTGTTTGTGACATAGCTTTCTCTTTTAACTACCCCGTAACTAACACGAGTCAATGAGCCAACATTGGCTTAATGTTGGACCAGCAGACGGTGGACCAACATTGAACCAGCAGTGGTTCAGTGTATGGGATTTGCAGGGTAGGCTGCATCACCAATATATGGGGAGGTGGAATGTTTCAGAAATATAAAAAATTCTGCATATCATTGTACATAAGAAATGCATTACAATTATGATGCAATAAATAAACAATTATGATTACTATTGCAATAATGAACATTACAGCTTATTACCTTTACTGGTGACTCATCAGTTCCACTGTCAATTTCAGAAATATTTTTTTCGTCTTCTCCACTGCTGTCATCATCATCACTGCTGGAAGATACTGGCTTATATTCATCTTCTATAACAATCAACAACAAAATGCATGCTATTACCAAAAAAATGAGCATCAGGCTCAATTAATTTAGTTTTTTTTTTATTTGACGAGAAGTCGATGCAACTTGTTCAAGATGTTTAAATAAATGTTCAAATATCCTGTAACAGATGGTGATAGCCCTGAATTGCAAATAACATGATTAATAAAAACGGGGGGTATTTTTTTAAACGTTTACAAAAAAATATAGATGTACACAAATGTTCACATTTACTCAGTGTAAAATGTAAAGTCAATACAATATGCCACGTTGATATGGAAATTATTTCTAAAAGATAGCCATCAATTAATGACAGGACACCTCAACTATTGCTTCTGTCCATCAACATCAAGTGTCATTAAGATTAATCTAAGCATATAAGTTATCGTGTTTACAATAGTGTATAGTGCACATGTGGCTAGGAAATGAAGGCTCTAAGTCAATGTATTATAAAGTTATTGAGCATAAAATCCAATACTGTTTCTGTCACCTGGCGACCTTGAAATTAGGTCAACGTCACCAAGTATTGAACTTGATCTTAGGATTATTGCGGTGCACATGTGGCTAAAAATAAAGGCTCTAGCTCAAGGTGTTATGAAGTTATCGCGCTTACAAGCCAATATGGTTTCTGTAAACTGGAGACCTTGCATACCTTTGGATTAGTGTCATGCACATGCAGTCAAGTCCAAGTCCATGCGTTATGAAGTTATCGAGCTTACAAGTCATTTTGTTTTCAGTGACTCAGTCACCTTGGAATTAGGTGAAGGTCACTGAATGTCAAACTTGAACCTTTAGATTTGTGTAATGCACATGCGGTAAAAAAATGAGGGCCCCAAGTCAAGGCGTTACGAAGTTATCGCGCTTACAAGCCACTTTGGTTTCTGTGACCTTGAAAATAGGTCATGGTCACTTAATTTGAACTTGACCTGTAGATTTGAATCATGCACATGCGTAAAAAAATGAAGGCCTCGAGTCTAGACCGTTATGAAGTTATAACGCTGACAAGCAATTTGGATTTCCGAATGTTGAATTTGACCTTTCAGATTAGTGTCATGCACATGCGGTGAAAAAAGAAGGCCGCATGTCAAGGCGTTATGAAGCCTACAAGCATCTGCAACACCCGCCCGCCGCTGGAGATCACTATACAGTATAATACCACACAGTCTTAGGTACTGTATCTCACCAGAAATACTGATGTCACTGTCGGGAGACATCAGTTTAACACGCTTCTTGGAAGGCTTGGCAGCAGATCGAGTGAGGCGCTTCTTGGGACTCTTCTTCGGGGTCTTGTTCGGAGTTTTGTTTTGTGTCTCCATATTATTCTGCTGAAAAGGAGAATAAATATCACCATTCAAATAGTGTTTAAATATAATTAGATTAGACATAATTTAAGTATCCAACCTCAATAATTAGAAGCTGATAATTTCAGTGTAAAAATAGTTTAAAAAGAGGTGATACAATTTTGCGGCATCGGTATAAGTAAGATCCCAAACTTACCTCTGCCTAAAATAATTTTCTAACACACAACCCTGTAATTAGTTTGTAATCAATTTATTAAACTATAGTTCTTCCTGCACCTGATTACTGTGGCATAATTTACAATAATTGCATCAGTAATTCCAGCTTCAAACAAGTAAAAAATAGAAACACACAATTCAGCAGCATAGTGCGCAGGGCTTATAAAATGTCATACCCGGCCGCCCGGACTGTCTTGTTTATTAACTGGACAGAGCAAACTGTGCACCAGGTGCGTCATATACATGATATATGACCTTTACAACAGGCATCTTAGTAGTACATGTATCATAGTGACATAACATTGGATCATAAGTTGTCAAAATGTACAACCATAACAGCAGAAGGAGAAGCCAAAAACTTACCGCTTCCATATTCTCCTTGTCTTTCTCTTCATCACTTTCCATTTCAGCATCAAATATATCCCCTGATTAGTGCAAAAATGTGAGAAACAATGTAAGTAAAATACAACACTTTTGGCTCAAGTCAACAAATAAATACACTTCCTTCTACAAGATTTTAATCAGATCTTAAATTTGACATCACTTTTCTGATGCTTAAATTATAAGTTACATGTATTTCTAATTAGGCTTAAAAAGAAATATTGTTTGTTTCCGATTTCCGACTGACTTTATCAAAACATGTGCGACCCAAATTTATTTTATGAATTTTAAAAAAAAAATTGAAAAAAAAATAAAAAAATTAAGGGACTGTAATCAAAGTAACTCTAAAAAAACAAAAAAAATTGTTAGATAATGTACAGATAAGACATGCATGGAAGTGAATTTGGCGCCAAGTAAAGTAAAAAAAAATTCTTACCTACAGATTGGTTGAAGTGACAAAAAAAAAAAAAATTAAATAAATAAATTTCCTACATACCCACTGGTTAAAATGACAACTAATCGGGAACAAACATATCTTTTTTTTTTGGCCTTATATGTACTGGTACTTGTACTGCAAAAAATTATCAGACGTTCTACTTGATGTTCCAAGAAAGTGAGCAAAATAGTGTGACCCATCATGACTAAATAGTCAAATGTGCCTGGCAAACGTTTTATTATTGCATCTGGTAACATATCAAATTCTGTACTTTTTGGCATTTATGTTGAATCTATGTAGCATTAAGACACATCTTATGAAGGAGGCGATTTGATTTATCACTTGCAAAATTTGTCATGGGTTAGCCTTATGCAGAGAAGACAGCCTTTCAAAAACAAAGCTGTAGCTATTATGCAAGTTGAAAAAAATGGTTGTCAAAACAGCATTTTAGATTTTACAAAGTGTACAAAATTGTCATGGTTTAATACTTGAGACATCATCCAAGGTTTTTTACACCTAGGGATTTTATGCCATGGAACTGCAAGGATCGACACTAACATGTAGTATCACAAAGGGCCAGTAACTTCAGATAATTACTCATAATTACTGGATAATTACATTGGCCCACAAGGCCTGTATCTCATGTGATTTACAGCTGTGCCCGCATGTCTAAAGTATGTCTAAAATGTGTAGTATATATAGTGAGGACCCGCACATACATGTACATGTAGATGTACTATGGGTTCTCACTATAGTGGGGAACAGCACTATAGTGGGGACTAGGGTTGAGGAACAAATTTTCATGCCCTGCAGGGTAGCAAATACGACCATTGTCCCTTTCTTTTTGTTTGAACCACTATAGGCTGTCATTAAAGTAGCCCATCCACAAAAGAGCAAAGTAGACTATTGACTTCGCTAGATGTAATGGCTAACAAAAGTTCTGTGTAAAAAGAGTTTTTGCAGTAAAATAGCAGAGAAATATTTTGATACATCTCTTACAATTGCGTATGACATTTCTACAATCCAGCGAAAATGAAGCATAGACCCAATGTTGTTTCAATGCTGGGCCAGCATTGCAAATGGGAGGCAAATATCAAAACTACAATATTGGGTCCATGTATCGTGTCTGCTGAAAGTAGCATGGACAAGGTTATTGAAAATTTCCATTTAATGCAACTGAATATAGATACCACTTTGCATACCATCAAGTTTTGAAATATCAGCTTCGCTTTCTTCATCAGACTCCTCTTCTTCAGATTCTGAAGGATCGACAGCCACGACAAGCTGCAATCGTTCATCATGCCCCATTTTCAAAGCCTTGTCTGCTTCTAGAGCACCAGAAAAACAATCACTATCAGATGAGTAAAAACGTCCCCCTCGTTGGAATTCTTTGGAGCTAGAGCCAGTAAATTTCTTCACATATCTACAAATGAATGCAAGTATCAGTACATCTGAAAAAACTATCTGCAAACTGTGAACAAAATAGAATCGAATGAAAACAATTTTTAAATATCATCTGTCACAACAAGGAGGTTATAAGCACTTGCATTTGATTATATTTAGGTTTTTACTAAAATGACATATTTTAACCTGTAAAGGACCAGATTAAATTGCTGAACATTGCACTCTTGTTGAGACCAGATTTATTGATGACTTCATAGTTATACTCATGTAATCAATCCCAAACATATATCCGGGACTGGTCCTGGGGGAAAAGTGACGAATCACAATCCTGATCATATCCGGGACTGGTCCTCTTAGGGATAATACACCTTAGTGCTCATGGTTTGAAAAATAGTAGCGTGCAGAAAATCACTCCTTGAATGGGGAGTGTGAAATTATGTCCCTTTAGCCACAGCCAGAGATTGGGGCTAATTTTATTTCCACTAAAGCGCCCACCCAGTAGGCCTATAGTGAGATGTCAGGTGTTCCCATCTTCACTCTGCCATGTGATTTGCGGCATGCAATCCCATGGCCTCACGTTATACTGTCATCTGCCCTGATACAAATATCTTCTGACCAATCACATTGGTGAGCAGCGTAAACAAATCGTCTGACCCCGGGTGTGACTGTCTCGGAAATCTGTGCCGCGCATTGTGATTGGTCACCGCTGACGTCATTCACAAGCACTAATGAATATTCATGTTGAGATAACCCTTTTCTAATATACAGTTCCCGTACACACTAGTTGTCCAGGCTTGAGCTATGCTCTGCGTGTATTAAGACTGGACTGGTGCAGATTGGTGTTCCTAGCACTCGCCACTTATCCAAATGCCCCCCAAAAAATAGCCAAAAACAGAGATCAGAGATGTGAAATTATGTCCCTTTAGCCACAGCCAGAGATTGTGGCTAATTTTATTTCCACTAAATCGCCCACCCAGTAGGCCTATAGTGAGATGTCAGGTGTTCCTTCCCATTGTCCCTAATCTTTAAACTTGTAAACTCCTTAAATGCACTCAGTTTTTAAGTACGAGCTCTAGATCTATGAGACTGTTATCAAAATCAAAACATTGAAAGCTTCTTCACTGTGTATCGCCCTTCACACCAACATATATTGACCTCCAAATAATTCTAAAAGATGGGGAGGCCATTTTTTCGATGGATTCTCCAGAATATTGATAAGATTGAGAAATACCTGAAGAACTGTCACATAAAATTTGAATGCTCCCTACAAATACTACAGAAGATACCGCATTCACAAGTTCTCTGGGCAGCAATTTTGTAAAATACACTTTTAGGTAAATGGGGGAAGAATTTAGCAACAATACAGGGGAAAAAAGAAAACAAATCAACAATAAGAGCTAAATCACATCGCTGAGACTTCCATTGCAGTGTCGGAGGAATAATGCCACACACTATATATAGTATACTGATGATATCAAGATGCTATATAGTGCATGAAGCTAATTGTGGATGACAAATTACAGTGACCATGACCTTAAAGCTATGATGAAAATGGGTCATGGCTACTCATCTTAGATGTCAACCTGTACACTTGGGTGCAGTCATACCTTGAAAAAAAGCATATCATAAAATAATTCAGTTAAAGAGATATTTATTCCAAATGAAATATAAATATTTAAAGGCAGATATTGCTTCTACCAAGCTCTCAAGATAAGGGCTAATCATACATTTACTGGCCACCTAACAGAGGAATGGTCTATATTTTATACCATTTTACTTCGAAAGCATTATTTACCACATGCATAACCTGTTGACAACCTACTTTTCTTTCACCCAACCTCTCTCTGTTGGGTCACTAAAGAACTGGACATGAACTCGCCGCTTTTTCCCGGTGTCTCTGAGATGATTGCCATCTACAGGATGATTACACACCAGACTAGGCCACCAAGGGAACCCCTCAAGTTTTGCCCACACAATATCACCAGGAGTAAACTTGCATTCTGTAAAAAAAAAATGTTACTAGTGAAACATAACGAACAAATCCCCTTTAGGAACTGGTAGTCTGACAGGCCTCACATATTTGTAAGAGTGGTTTTAAGACTTTTTTTAAGATTGATTTAACCCTTATCCTGCTCAATCAATTACAATTACAATCATAATTACGACTTCTTAACCCTTAAGCCCTCACGATGCATTAAAGCATCATTTTACATCATTGAAATCATACCTTATTTTCTTACAACTAAGTTTTTCAGAAGATAAATTTCCATGAAACTGTTCTACGAATACATGGTAATTTTCTTCAATTTATCACCTACTTCCAGTCATCTTTTTTCACTACAAGCCGAGAATTGTGACAGCAATTCACGACTTGTAATGGATGAAGATGACAATGTAATGTCAGGCTTTAAAGGGTTAAAAAGGGTCAATTACAATTATAATTATGAATTTCGCAAAAAATCAATTACAATCATAAATACAATTATTTGTTTATAAAAATGTTGATTAAAATTACACTTATTTTCGTAAAATACAATTTTAATTACAATTATTTCAATATGTTCACCAATTATCTTGTAATTAGCAAATTTATATTCAATTAAGATTTCAATTATATATCCCCTCTATAATGTGATGTCATGTAATAGGCCTACCATGCAAAGCTACACGTATGTTTAATACTAAAATTTGAAGTCTCTGATGACGTGATGAACGTCATTGTCGCACTCTCAGAAAACATAATTTGCTCATTGCGGTCCAGCATTATTAGGGTCTGGCAGTTATTTGTTATTGTATCACTCACCAAACTTCAAACACTGAGCTAATGTTGTTTTAATAATGGGCTAGTATTGCAGACAGTGGCACAACATTAAAGCACCATTGTCTCAGTGTCTCCTAATTGTTGGGAATTGCCCAGCTCACACTTAACCTAATGTTGTTGTTTCAATGTTGGGCCAGCGTCGTAGACAGTGGACCGCCACAACATTGGGTGAATGTGTTGTGCTCGCTGGGTGGGAATTTCCTGAGGCCTACACGTTTAGAATTTGCAATAGGAAATGTAATCTGATATAGGCCTACAGTGTATATCATCGAAGCATTTCTATCATTCTGATGCATCCTAATAATTTTATATCATGTTCGGTGCCCAATAAAAATACCACACCCTTATGAAAGGCGAACTGGATTAAATCATTATTAAAGATGTGAGTTAGTTGAAGACTAATCGCATCGTATATTGACCCTTGGTTGTAAACGATGTCACCCCTGCCGCAAGTTCACAAGTGGCCGGGACGTGAGAGTGGGGGGGGGGGGGGGTTGAAATCACAACAGACACACTACACTAATATTTATTTCATACTCGTCTTAAAATTATACCTTTATAAGCAATTTAAATGTAATTTTTGTTTTATATTGGCCATCAGTGCTTTTTATCAGCATACAAAATCTAGAGAATATCATGTAAATGCAGGTGATTACAGTGTTATGCTAATAATAAATTAGTATGTAATGAGAGGAGGCATAAAAAAAATGTAGGCCTATACTGTTTGAGCAGAGTTGACGGTTTTTATACATGAAATAAAATCAACTAGGTTTCATAAATGTGCTAGAATGAAGCAACTGCGCTGAAATGTTCATAAGTTGGTAAGTGGGATTGACCAATCTTATTTTTTAGGAGCTAAATCGTTATGCAATAGCCAGACGGTCAAAACAATGAGCGAGTGTCAACGCTAAGATACGCGATAAAAGGCGCTAGAAATAGAGGTGACACATACATAATCAGCAAAAATGAAACATTGAACCTAGGTTTGTTTTTAAATGTTGGGCCATATTCGCAGACGTTGGCCCGACCTTGCATTGTGATTGTGGCAATGACTCGTGCTTAGCGGGTAGGATACAATGCCCACCCCACCATCTGAACTAAAATGTCAGATGTGGCCTGCCTATATAGTGCTGCCCATATGTTACTTGATCGGAGGGGGGGGGGGCAGTTTAATTGCGAGTGGTTATCTATCAGACAGACCCCTGTGATTGAAAGCTACCTCCCATAGCTGCTTACAATGCCAAGGTTTAGTTAGGCTATATCTCTGGCAATTCCTCGATAAGACTCATGTTGATTGCCGGTCCAATGCTGGTTCAACGCTAGGCCAGCATCGTCGAAGACTTATCGGCATTAAGGCAACATTTGGCCAACAGCGACCCATTGTTAACTACTAGTAGGACGTGTTGTACAACTACATGTATATATACTAGTAGATGCTAATAAGATTAAAAGCATGTGTCCCCACCAACATCCAACGGTGATTAACACAGGCATATAATGACTTACTAATTGTAACACTTGCCTTGCTAATAAACCTAAAATTGTTTTTTTTATTCGGAGTGGACAATTTTTGACGGAATTTCCCATGGACATAAAGCCATGAAAAATATAATCACTTCACCGTTTTTAATAAACAAAAATAATAAACTCACTGGTCCTTGGATGTATGAACACTTTAGAACCAATAACAAAGTTAAAGATCTATTTAGCCTGTGTATTAGAAACCATATGTAGGACACTAGGACTGATTATTCGAAGACATTTTTTTTACATGCTAATTTTCAGGTAAATCAGAAAAACATAGAAAAGTATGTTAATTTTGTGGACTTAAGACACACTTTAGGCATATCAATATGGCTACTTGGTGTATTGCTACTGGTAAATTATTGACACACTCAAAATTGTTTTATTTGGAGAGGACATTTTTTGAAGGAAAGCCAACATGAAGATTTTAAATTGAACATAATTTTTTCAAGTTGATCATGAATGTTTTAATAAAATTTCCATCTAGCATTTTGGACACATTTTCACAGTTATATAAACATAAAATGATCAACTAAATCTTTTTCATTTAAAAATATAAATATTGTTGAAGAAGTAGTATTCGGAGAGGACATTTTTAAACAGAAAAAATCACATTTTTACGAAAATTGTTTTCTTCTGCTGTGTTTTTTTTTGCAGCATTGCAGTAAACACATTAGTACATAATTCACAGATAAATTACATATCCATTACACACATGCCATGGGGTTATTGTAATACTAATAATTCATGTGAAACAGTTATTTTTGTCCAAACAAGAGGACTGAAGTCCTATATCATCCCCCGCCTTAAATTAGGTTAGACTTTTTGCGGTCACAAATATTTTAAAAATCGCTTTGTGGTGGCTATTTTTATTTTCAGTAAAATTACATGCACATTTCCAGATGGTGGGTAATGGTTATTGTACAATGTGAATTATTACTGATTTCAATTTTTCAGTTTTTGCACCCACAAAAAAATACATGAAGTTTATCCATGGCGGCCATTTTGCATTTCAGTAAAACCACTTGCACATCTCCATATCGTGGGGAATGTAATAGTAAAATTTGAATAATTTCTGACTTCAAGAGTTTTTGCGCCCACAAAAAATTTTGGAGTTGACCCCTGGCGGCCATTTTGAAATTTGGTAGCATCTCTAAAAAATCACTTGCACATCCCCATGTTGCTAGGAATGTGATGTTAAAATTTGAAAAAAATTGATCAAACAAATTTTTAGAGTTTTCACGCTTCCCCCCCCCCTCAAAAAAAATTAAAGTTAATCAGTGGCAGCCATTTTGAATTTCAGTAAAACCTTGAAAAAGTCACCTGCACATCTCCATATCATGAGGAATAATATAGTAAAATTTGAATAATTTCTGACCCTAAGTTTTAGAGTTTTTGCGCCCACAAAATTTTTCAGCTCTGAATAATTTCTGACCCTAAGTTTTTGCACCCACAAAATTTTTCAGAGTTGACCTCTGGCGGCCATTTTGAATTTTGGGAGCATCTCTAAAAAATCACTTGCACGTCCCCATGTTGCTAGGAATGTGATGAAAGGCAAAAAACGCTAAATTTGCCTTTCAGGATGAAATGTAACTTCTTTTAAACTTGAATCACTTTCTAAAATTTAAGGCTATGTAGGCATATATCTCCAAATCTTGTGATTGCATGTGCTAAATCTCCTAAATGGACAATATAAAATAATCATAAAATAGTGACCAATAAACATGTTAAAAGATTACAAAAAATAACAAAAAATGGGGGTAACAAAAATCAGCAGGACTGCTATATGATGAATGTATAGGGCTTTGATCCTGACTGCTAGTGCCATCATAAAACAGATTTTTCGCTATAAAATAGACGATAACTCAAAAATTTAAACAATCAAGACAAAATAAAAAGCATTGCCATCAGGGGCACATGCAAGACGTATTTTTTGCAAAATTTTGTTGGCCACCCTACCTGTGGCATCCGTTCGTCCCGTCAAACCCCTTGTTAACTAAGTTTTGAGGTTCGGCTGATTAGTATGATTACAGATTTGATATTCAAAGTTATCCATCTGTAAGGTGTCAGTACACTTTTTGGTATACTGCGATACTGGCATGAGTGGGACGG
Source organism: Flabesymbios commensalis (assembly GCA_964017125.1). NCBI lineage: Eukaryota > Metazoa > Annelida > Polychaeta > Terebellida > Flabelligeridae > Flabesymbios > Flabesymbios commensalis. The sequence continues at coordinate 32,271,289 of OZ024915.1, forward strand.
TGACGTGTAGGTCTGCAGTAGCCTATAGATTACATGTTGACTGCACATTAATATCAGCAACTAAACTGATTACAAGATCCTACTCAAACGAGACATTGACCAAAAGCTGTTTTAATTATAGACCAAAGTCTGCGACGCTGGCCCAGGATTGAACAAACATTGGCAAAGTGTACAATGTTTGAGGAAAAGCTGTCAATACAAATTCACGGGGTCAACTGTTTCGCAATCCCCGCAGTAATAAAATCAGTTAGCTTGCAAACCCAATGCCCAACTAAGAGCCATAGCTAAGAACTTTTAGCTATGGTGGAATTATTAACTCATAGATGTCGCTCAAGTATATATGGACTTGCTATGATTTGAAAACGCAATCTTATTTAGTCTTGATGCGGCGGTGGGTATGTAACGCATATTTTAGTATTATTATGATATAGGGCCTGGGTGTCATCCCACAAAGAATCTTAAAATTAGGATTATCCGCACTTTCTCTTATTAGCATTGGAAAAAGTTAATTTTATGCTAATAAAAGGGAGCAGAAATGATCTTAATTTTAAGATTATTTGTGGGATGGGCCCCTGGGCCTACCCACGCCCACCATTGCATTCAGGGGGACCCATGTCCTGCATGTTTTAACAGTTGACTAGACCTTTAAAATAATCCCTTCTTGCTATAATCTATGACACAGTTATCTGGAGTGCATGCTTTCCGTCAATTTCTTTGTCAATTATCAACCGATTTTCATGAAATTTTGCACAGGACATTTCCAAGTCATGTCCTCACATCAGTGAAAAATTTGTTATATGCAGTTATATGCAGAATTGCGAAAGTTAGACGATGTAGTAAACTAAAAATATGACGTCCCTCTATAAACCCATTACACTAATTCTGGAATTTTATTACATGTCAAATGGTCTAACTATTGAAATATTGAACATATAATTTCACGAACTTATTACCGATGTTAGGACATGACTTGAAACTATCCTGTGCAAAATTTCAAGGCAATCGGTTCAGAATAGACGGAGAAATCGATGAAAAGCATGCGCTCCAGATAATTGTGTCATAGTCCATAGCCTAATCAATCTAGACTTTAGTTAGCAATTACTCCCCTACACCATGCTCCACAACACGTTGTTGTGAACAGCTGGTGAAGGGTAGTCTTGCTAACTACTTTTTACTATCTTAGGCTTCTATTTTCCCTTTGCACCTAGACTAGCACCCAGACTAGAGTCTAGTCTAGACTACTCTACTGCCGGAGTACTGGTTTTATAAATACGGAGTGGCTATTTGAACGGGGAAGTTATAATGGGAGTCAATGGGAGCCCGTGATTTCATAAACGAGGCTGCTCATAGAGTTACATTATGAAGAATCACGTACGATTAGCCACTGCCATTATTTATTATAACTTTATAAGTAATTGTTAAATTGGTACTGGTAGGCTACCCTGCAAACACTGTACGTAATATAACGTTCATTAAGGTCCCATTTTCGTCAGTCATGGATGAACGTAACGAGGACGTGCTAAGGACGTAGTCATAAGAACCCTAATGTCCCGAGAACGTCCTAATGACGATACATTTATGTTTTACGTTCCAAGGACGTAAATGGTACTGGTAGGCTACCCTGCAAACACTGTACGTAATATAACGTTCATTAAGGTCCCATTTTCGTCATTCATGGACATGATGGATGAACGTAACGAGGACGTGCTAAGGACGTAGTCATAATAACCCTAACGTCCCGAGAACGTCCCAATGACGATACATTTATGTTTTACGCTCTAAGGACGTAAATGGGAGTTCACAGAGTTATGTCCTAAGTATGAATGCTGTACGTTGTTGGGACGTTAATATAACGTAAAATTGATAGCAGGGTAACTCAACCAGGTCCAGGGCCAGGAAACGCAACACTTGACTTAGCCTCTTAGTCTTAGGGCGTTAGGCTACAAATGTAGCCTAACGTTACTACATTCGTACATGGGGCGATGGGCTAGTCTAATTTTAGACCTAACGTCCTAGTAGCCGACAGTCTAAAGTTATATGCCATGGGCTAAGTCTAAGACGCTAAGTCTAGAGTCTAGACTAAGTCTCTAAGACTAGTACTTAAGAAGTTAAGTTAAGACAGTAACTTGACGTCTTGAGTAAGAGACTAAGTCTGAGACTAAGTCTTAAGAGTTACTAAGAGTCTAAGTAAGACTAGCTTAAGTGTTGCATCACCTGAGCCTCTGTCTCTGAGCCTTGAGTCTGAGGCAAGATCTAGCCTACCTTCATCATAGACTTTGCCTTTGGCGCTGTCAGTGTCAACAGCATCATCATCATGATGACTGATGTTGCTTACATCAAGACTGCCATTTTGCCTGGCAGTGCCAGTGGCAGTGCCAGTGCCATTTTCAGAATTGCATGAATTGGCATTGGATTTTTGGTCTAAACCGGCTTTGACTTTGTCTGTTTTGTTGATCAAGTTATTGTTAGCTTCTGGAGGCGTAGTATTTGGAACCGATTTCTTTGTAAAAAATGACAGCAATGTCTTCTGTTGTGACATTTTAATTGACTTCAAAGGTGATCAGTATGATAAGGCGCCAAGTTCAACATCAACACTTGACACAAATCCACGTTTTGGCAATCATGGCAATGTTGACATCCGAGAATGTGGAAGGTTCCAAAATGGGGTTAGATTTCCTACAATACCAAACAATATTAAATGGGTATAGACTGGAATGACACAACGTTTGAATAATGTAAAAGTTTATTAGGAAAACTTGAATTGTACGTATCATTTATGGTTAATAGAACCTTCTATAATCGATATTTATTGTTCAACTATAAACATGAAAAAGCTATCACCCCTACAAATTTAATGTTTTACCGCCTAATAAACTATCTAGTTGATTGCTGATCGTTCATATCTACCTTATTTATTTAGTGCTTATCCAGTGCTTATCAGAATCAGAATCATTTAGGCCTATTGAATAAAAACACAGTTATTGTGTACCATACATTCACAAACAACGAAACAAACCGTTATCAGCAGTTGATCAACACTATGTATAGTAACGTTACACTATCAGTAGGCCTACCGTCAACTGGAGTAACTTCGAAAGCTGGGTGTAATTTTGAACACCAATTTTGCAAAACCTCAAATTCTACTTGATGTCAACATAGTAATACTAATATATATCTAATAAGAAATAGATCTAATCCAAATACGCCTAACTGTTACATGATAACGCTTTATTAGATTTTAACAACCATGATCAGCCTTTCTAGCACCTTCACAAATTTACTGGGGTAACTTTGAACGGGGGTGGGGGGTGGGGTGTAATGCTAAACACCAATTTTGTAATCTGTCAACATAGTAATTATATATCTAATAACAACTATATCTAAATACATTATAACCGTAAATTTCATTATATTTTAATAAATTAACCATGATCAACCTTTCGTGCACCTGTGAAATACGTAGGCTACCCATGTGATATTGGTAGGCCTATCTAAGGGGAATTAACAAAAAAAGTACTAGGCTTATACTATATCCAACAACATATATAGGGCCTATGGGCAAAGCCCGCGACTTCAAGAATCATGGGACCCCAGCAGTGTTCTCGTTTGCAGTGACCTCCACTTATGTTCAACCAGTTTTATCGTTAAATTCATGCATATAAGTTTTACAAAATGTATAGTTATCCATAGCCTAGACAAGAAAAATTGTGCTTTTGACCACTGGAATGCCATAAAAATGACAGTTTTGGTATGTCGCCAGCATAATTTTTTGTCTTAGACAGGTCCCTGTTCGTGAGTGGGTGCAGTTTTTGGAAGATACATTGCTTGAATTTGAGGAACATATAGTAGTGATTGTAATAAAAACAAGAATTCCCAAAAGTAGTATATTGTCGCTTGCGAAATTGCATTAATGTTCATGTCACCACAAAATAACAGAATACGTTACATTTGAGTTAGTTAGTTGTTTTTATCTTCCAACAATTTTAAGATCAACTAAAGTATCTTGCTGTGTGATGAATATGTAATATAAGGTAGGTATGTAAGAAGACATAAAATAATTATGTGATACTAACAGTGCTACTCTTGCAATAATCAATAGAAACAAGCAGACGCTATTTTTTTTCTTAAGAAAACAGAATACGTTACATGAACTCTGAAGATATAGTGATATGTACACTTAACAACAAACGGCCCTTTATATAGTTACTCACTAGGTATCTCTCTCATGCAGCAAGTAAAGATTTAGCTTGGCCTCTGAACCCAGCTTTACAATTGTGTAAGAAGGAAAAAAATCCAGATAAGATCAACTAAAGTTCTTTGCTGTGTGATGAATATGAATAAGGTAGGTATGTAAGAAGACATAAAACAATTATGTGATACTAACAGTGCTACTCTTGCAATAATCAATAGAAACAAGCGGACGCTATTTATTTTTTTAAGAAAACAGAATACGTTACATGAACTCTGAAGATATAGTGATATGTACACTTAACAACAAATGGCCCTTTATATACTTACTCACTAGGTGTGTCTCCATGCAGCAAGTAAAAATTTAGCCTGGCCTCTGAACCCAGCTTTACAATTGTGCAAGAAGAAAAAAATCCAGAATACGTTACACAAAATACGTTACATTTTGTAACATATTTTGGTAACGTATTTTGCTTTTCACTAAACAATGTTGTAATAGTGCATTCAGTTTCGTAACAAAAGTACAAAACACTCACACTTTGTATAATACAACTATTTACTGGATATAGTGACATTTAGTATCATTACTTTATCATAACATGAATTATGTCAGTTATGTAACGAATTTTGGTAACGTATTTTGCATTTTATTGGAAATATTAATCAAGAGGCACGAAATGACAGACACTCAGTATATATCGTTATGGAAATTTCAAAAATGTGCTCAGACAAAAACACCTCGATTATTCAATGTGGCAGTGTGTAATAACGTCCATTATACACACAAATATACAGCTGAATACGTTACTTTTAATTCTGATAATGATTTTGTGCCTGGTGAATTATAGTGAAATAGTAGATACAATAAGTCTGGTGACAATGACAAACACAATTTTTTTGTATTGCCTAGGCTTATTTTAAACAATATTGAATGGGTATTGAACATGTACACACTACTGTTCTTATCAGGAAAAAACTAAAATAAAATTATACAACTATTTTGAAAAACCTTTATATCTCGTATACTGCAATGGCTCAAGGTCATTGACACTTAGAAACATTGAAATTACATTATTATATTTAATTGTGCATGTTTTTATTTTGTATAGTATTTGTACAAAAATGCCCAATACATATCAACATTTGGGGAAATGTTTAAACTATAAAAAAGATGTAACGTATTCTGTGTGTGTTATTTGGTGCTTTTAATTGTTCATTTAAAAAAATGATTAGAATTGATGTTTTATACTTGGTATCTCAATTTTATAAGACAAGAAAAAATAATTCCTATATTTTAAAATAAAGTTGCAAAAAGTGGTCTGGTGAGAAGTTGATTTTTTGATATGTAGCTTGTGGAAAAGTCTTGAAGTGGCGGGCTTAGCCCATGTGGACGTTTAACTTTTTTAAAGTGAAATAATTGTGTTATTTTAATGTTCAAAGCTAATTACCCCTCATATATTGGTGTTCAAAGTTACCCCATACATATGTTCAACCATCCCCGCAAGAAATAAATAAATAATATTAAAATATAAATCCCTCTGTAAGGTGTCAGTATTTGGTATTTTGATGAGTCATGCAGATGGATTAAAAGTAATACCTTCTATTTTTCCTTTGCATCTATTATTATAAGTAGTTGGTATTATACGCAAAGGACACATGTATATAGAACTAACCACTTAGGGCCCACTCAATTAGGTCTTCAAAATTACCCCTCACTACAGATATAAAATATTTCACACTTAGATACAAACATGCACATTTAATTCTTCCCCCAGTTTCTAAGCAGGTGAATTTCTTGAACATTTCAGCATTTTGTGTCAATTCATTTAAAAAAAAATTAAAGTGACCCCCGTCAGTGGCGTACCCACGATTATTGGAAAAGGAGGGCGTAGGCCTAAATCATACCGCAAGGGGCGATTGGCATGCCCCCCTCGATTTTTTCTAGGGAGGGCGGTTGTTTCCCTGCAATCTAACGTAGGCCTATTTTAAGACATATTTATCGACTGGGGGAAACCCTAATTTGCCGACTTTGAAAAAAAACAAGGAGCCATGTAAAAAAAACATTTTATTTATATAAAAACTTTCCTACTGATATATTTCAAATGAAAAACGCATAAAACGTTAATTGCTTAAGTTTCTAACTTCACTATAATGTGTGAAGCAGATACCAAGTATATTTAAAGTCCATATGCATAATTTTAATGACAGTTTTCAGAACACTGATAATATTATATATGCATAACATACATGTATATAGGCCTATGTAGGCCTATAGGGGAAACATCCCTCTGAAATGGTAACAAAGCCACAGGAGCCGGCGTATGAGAACAGAAACACCCAAAAGGCTGCAAATCAGCATCACCCACCAAACACAAGACGTAACGTCGTTAGGCCAATGCTGATTTAATGCTGGCCAACATTAAACCGACATTGGTTGAACGTCCGCCGCCGTACATATACCGGGACAGCGCATATGTTGGATAGTAGCATAGATATGTCTATGATAGTAGCTATGATAACAGTTATGACACAACAGCGTACAACTGTGACATCTAAAAAGTGGAATCATAAAATGAATGCGCTAAACCAACATTCATCCCAGCCTGTGCTAAATCATCCAAAGAAAAATCGTCAACTGCCAAGGCGATTCAAACAGGCTAAGGAACTTATTGTGAACTCGAGGCAAAACCCTCGGCCAGTACAACAACCTGGACGCTTTGCTAAACAGAAGAGGGACCAGCCTCGACGTGTAGAGGCTAGCTCTCAATCTTTACCACCTCAAAGACGCCCTGATACACATTCACAAGAGACATATGCTTCTGTTGTATCAGACTCTCGTCATCCACAGTGTATATATCCTGCTCCTTTTCCCCAAAACAGACTACTAATGAGAGACAAAATGAGTCCATGGCCTGTCCAGCCACTTCAAATGATAGCACCTCAACAGAACAACATAGTGTCGGTCCAAGCTCTGTTAGCAGCAGCATTGCCACAGGCAGGCATGACACAGACAATATGGTGAATATCACAGACATTAATACCACTGTGCATTATGATAATTTATTTTGTAATATAACTCCTGATATATTTGATCAATCAGATTCTGGTCACCCCCTTCAATTAGAACAAGATTTTTCTATAGTCCATCATAATGTGAACAGACTATACAATAAATTAGATGAAAATAAATTATATCTTAAAATGCACTATTCTGTTACTATCTACTGCTGTAGTGAAACATTTTTAAACGATAATATATCTGATCACCAAATTACTATTGAAGAATACACTATCATTAGAAGAGACAGAAATTCTAAGGAAGGAGGTGGCCTAATAATATATTTAAGAAATGATATAGAATGTAGTCGCCGTAAAGACCTAGAGCATGATATTGTTGAAGCCGTCTGGCTAGAAATTACTTTAAAACATAAAAATATTTTATTAGCTGTTACTTACAGACCACCAAATGAGCATACTGTTTCTTATAATACCTGGTTAAATTATATGGATGAAGCCATCAGTAGCGCATATGTTGAAGACAAAAGTATAATAATCCTAGGAGATTTTAACATTGATTTATTAGGTAAACACCCACACCAAGAATCTTGGTTATCAGTCATAGACAATAACGAGCTTTCTCAACTTATCACAAATCATACCCGAGTCACTCCAACTAAAAAATCACTACTTGATCAATTTTATGTATCAGAAAACATTTTAGTAAAATATTCTGGTGTCCTTCCGTGGGCACTGAGTGATCACTTTCCAGTTTATGTAGTTATTTCAAAATCGAAACTGACTGATAATAGGGGTGCAAAACATATGGAAATATCCTATCAAAAAACCAAACAATTAAATGAAAAATTATTTTGTAACGATATTGTAGCAGCAATGCTTGTTCACTTTCCTAAAAAAAATTGTGAAATAGAAAATGATGTAGATAGTGTTGTAAATCTCTGGACAAAATTTTTCAATGAAATAAACAACAGGCATTGTCCCACAATAATGAAGCGTATTGAAAGGCAAACACAACCAAAGTGGATCACCACTGAAATACTTGATTTAATACGTAGGAGGGATTTTGAGAAAAAAGTAAATAATCATAATGAATACAAAAAGTTTCGCAATAAATGTAAATTATTATTTAAACAGAGTAAGACTACATTTTATAAAGAAACAATAGATAAATGTAAGAATGACCCGAGAGAATTAGTAAAATGCTTCAATGAATTAGGAGTTAAAAATGTTAATCGTGAGCGAATAAGTAAAATAAAGCACAATGAAGTCATTACTGAAAATATAGCAGATATTGTTAATTCATTCAACTATAATTTTGTAAATATCGGAGACAAATATTCTACCATTCTTTCACAAACATATCATACATTTTGTCCAATTAAACTCGAGCAATTTATTGAAAAGAGAGTTCCTCCAAATAACAGTTTTGAAATTCCTTTAATTAGTCACCAGTTTGTTTATAATTACATTAAAGATATGAAAGGAAACAAATCAACAGGTGATGATGATATAAGTGCAAGATTTATCAAATTAGCATGTCCTTATATAACGGATTCTATAGTGAAGATTTGTAATTGTAGCATTAAAACTGGGCGCTTTCCAGACACTTGGAAAGTGGCAAGAGTTACCCCCATCCATAAAAAAGATTCTAGGGATGATTTTTCTAATTACCGCCCCATATCAATTTGACCAATAGCCTCAAAAATATTAGAAAAACATGTATCAATTCATTTGTATGAATATATGACATCCTACAATTTGCTCCATCAAAAACAATCGGGTTTTAGAGCCAATCATTCATGCGAGACTGCACTTACTCTCATGGTAGACACGTGGCTCTCAGCATTAAATAAAGGCAATGAAATCGGCTTATTGCTAGTAGATTTATGCAAAGCATTTGATCTAGTAGATCATAATATCTTGATTAAAAAACTTAAACTTTACAAATGTAGCTCCGTAGCGTTAAACTGGTTTGAATCTTACCTTAGAAATAGAAAAGAGTTTGTAGTCATAAATGGTACAAAATCAAACCCATTAAATATAAAATCAGGGGTACCCCAAGGATCGATCCTGGGCCCACTACTTTTTATTATTTTCATCAACGATATATCTCTAGAAAAATACTTAAGTGACATCAACCTATTCGCGGATGATGCAGTTGAGATAAAGATAAAATAATTAAAAAACTACAAGAATGTGCAGTCAGTTTGGATAGATGGTGTCTTCAAAACAATATGGTACTCAGCATTGAAAAAACTAAACCTTATTTATATCTAATAGAGAGAAATCTGTTCAGATAAATACTAATTGCAATTTAGCAAATGTAAAAATAGGTAAGACTATAATTGATGAAGTAAACAGTACAAAACTACTAGGGGTTAATGTAGACAATACTCTCTCCTGGACTATGCAGGTCGCTCAGGTCAAAAAGTGTACCTCCTACCGTTTATTCCTGTTCAGAACGATTAGAAAATACTTGCCATTAGAAACCAGGATTAATAGCAAGATTAATACTAGAAGCACCTCCCCTAACCCCAAGTAAACAAATGTTTCAACAGCTAAAATGGTTACCGTTTAATGAAATAGTAAAATTTAGCGGGTTATTCTTGGCTATAAAGCAGTTAATGATAATGCGCCTCAATATATACAGACTATGTTTACTAATATTAAAGACAATTCGAATTATTCACTTAGATCTTCAGCCAATAAAAAAGTATTCGTTCCTAGAACACATTATAAATCCTTATCATACACAGGCGTAATTATATGGAATGCCTTAGCAGAAAACATAAAATCTTCAAAAACATTTACCAAATTCAAGAACTTGTACATTAAAAAAACTTTAGAAGAAAATAAATATAGATAATATTAAGTAATTTGCCGATACAATGTAGCATATATTGTTCAACAACTATGTTATTCAATTTTGTATATATATTATCATTATTGTTTGTACATAGCTTACACTGCTCTGCAGAGACAAGAGGAAGTATCTGCTTACTTGTATAGTAAGCAGATGCTGCTTTTTGCCTTTGCACGGCAGTACATGTACATGTTTTAAAGACTCTTTTCTGATTATGCTGTATATATATATATTATTACTTTATTCATTATTACTTATGTATTATGTATTTTGTATTTTTGAATGTTCGAGGGCCCCAAGGAAGATGGGCAAATGCTCATTGGGTTTACCCTCTTTAAATAAAGATTTTACTATTATTATTATTATAACAAAAGCAGCAGCATCTGAACACTGGGCGACGGTGATATCAGGAAGGGGTACGCCCTGCTTCCTGTTACAAAGATGAATTTGCCTTCAACCCTAGCAGGGGAGGGGCTGTCGTATTATTTGTGATAACCAAATCACCAGTGATCTCACAGGTGATAACCACTCCTTGTGATAATGTACTGTGGTTACGCCATGTGCTGAACACGTACTGTTCTTTGTTGGCAATACGCAGGCCTGTGTATTTTTTCAGGCCAGCTGAACGGGGGGCGTAGGGCGTAGCTATTTCTGGGCACGCCACAGCCAGTTAACGGTATATGACATCAAACAAGATAAAGTGGCACATTGACTTCCCGACCACAATTTGTTGTAAATATGATGAAAATATATTTTAATTTACTGACTTCAGCAGGACTATGTTAGTTTTCAGATAAGTTGGGCAATGCCAATGGGATAGTTTAATATAAAAAAAATAAGTCGATAGAACAAGAAAGAGATTTATTAGAATTAGTGTAAAATATGCTGGAAGAATTAGGAACGATGAAGCACCAGAAACTATATCGATGGTCTAAAACAATAGTGGGTCAAGTCGACTTGACAGCGAAATTGTGTTTATCTTTTTGCTTAGAACTACAGTCTGCTAAATCCACTTATCATCATGTAGACTTGGACTTATAATGATGACACACACAGCGATTGGAATTTGACAGTAGATCAAGTGAAGTTATCAGAGTGTTTTTTTACCTTCCAAAACGATTTACAGAAGAAAAATTGGGATCAACAAGACACCAAGTTGACTCTGCTCATTGTTACTCTAGGAACACCGAATATGCAGAGATTGTACCTAGATCAACAATGAGCCAAGTCAAGGCATTTCCCCTGTGTTGTATCCACAAGTCTCAGAATAAGAAAGCGCTAAGTGCACTTGTACCGTTTTTGTCCCATAAATAGAGCCCATAAGCATATAGCACCAGAATAAAAATGTGTAAAGTCGAATTGGTCCTGTGTTTGATAGATATTATGCTGATATGTGCTCCTTTTCACGAGAATAACAATGTGCTAAGTCGATTTGATCTTTTGTTTTAATCTGAATTTAGAATAAATTCAAACTTTATACATATTATAGGTGACTTGGCTGGTTAATAATCTAAAGGCCAAAAATGTCACTTAGCACACTATTGTTTTAACCCATCAATATATATAATTTATCCAAATTGATATTAAAATACAGTACATTATATTTGTGAATAAACAAGGCATTAAGAGTCTTTTTGGTAAGTCATGCTAACATGACCTTTTTGATGACACTCTGTTAATGTCACATTAGCAACAGTGTTACTAGGAGTCACTCCGCGATATTCACACAGTTAGAAATATTTATTTAAATGGCTGGTTTCAGATTGTTGCACTGTAGAATGGCTACAAGATTTTATTTTTACTGTTTGGAATAATATTAATTATGGGGTAATAATAATGTCACTTCCGACAGTATTCTGTTATTAAAGAACATTTTCCAACGACTAATATAATACTTGATATGTAAACACAATTGAACTAAACACACATCTTTGCATTTGACATTTGGGTAGCTTATTGTTGAGGGACGAGAAGAAGGATCTCACTTACCCTATAAATGCCACTGTCATCAAATATATATGAAGGGTCAAAGGACATGTCATGTTACACCAATATGTGTCAAGTATATGGTCACACAAACAACAAAGATGTCCAAACTTATCTCGTGATAGCACTTTGGTACGACTGCTGTGGATCATACACAAATGCAGCCAATATTCAGTGAATTGTACGAATGCACCATGCATATTGATAAGCACAGCATCATAATGCTTCAATATTGAATTGCACACCTAAGATATTGTTTACAGTACTGTGCCATGCTAACGTTACAGCCTATATCGATGGCTGCTTTATCTGACCATAAAAAAATCACAGGAGGTAATTTTCCCTAGCTTGCAACTTTCATTTTCCTATTTGTCATTTCCTCCCGCTTCTTGCCATAATGGTCGGAAGTCAGAAAAAAGAATCGTGCTCATATATCAGAGCACTTATGAGACCTTAAAGGCCTATACCCAAGTGCCTTAAACTTAAAAAGTTTCAAAGTTTAAATTGTGTTATATAGGCTTATATTATCGTAAATCTATATTATCTTTCTCCACCCTCCAGATAAAGGGTCCGATGTTGATTTTTTTTTCTTTGAAAGGATCAACACTGAGGAAAATGCCTTCCTTTTTGCCACTACACCCCAACCACGAACATCCCATGAGTATCACCTGTGTATTATGGCGATGTTTACGATGTCCCGCAAAGATGTAAAAAATGTCAATTGGCCGAGTTGAAAAGTGTTGAACCTTCGCGTTTAGAAATGTGAGCCCCGTTGGTGAAGCGCCATCAAGCTGTGATTTCCCGATAATATTGTAATAAAACTAGCAACGTCTTTGACGATGTGTTACATCTGAGACCTTACACACTTATCCTCTTTTTGTCATAGATTACTGCTAGCCAGTAAGATATAAAAAACTATCTTTTAAAGGAAATAAGCAAATCGCTGACTCGATGTCATTTTCCTGTCAAACATGGCGATGGCATTAAAAAACTAGTGGATCTAAAAGACAAAAATGTAATGATCGACATTTTGTAATAATTGGTCTTTTTTGAAACCTGATTTCATTGCCAACGGATGTTTCTAAAAGTTGTAATCTATCAGAATGTTGCCTTCACTCATTCAAACACTCAAAAAGATATAACAGAGCTAAAACGAAAGCATGCCTGGGTATGGGCCTCTAACGAAATTGGGAATTTCACACGTATTGTCACAATAGCATTGTAACATATGCCACTCCGTCAATTCAAATACATATTTTACAGCTATATACAAAATGAATGCATTTTATATCAAAGTATGTTACACTTTCAGACACATTAGAAAACAGTATTGTGTCTTTATGAGTTTTACACTCAAGTGTCACATTTTATTTGCTTTTCGCCCACCTGTGAACAGTTACAACGAAAATACTTACTGCGATTATAATATGCATATTTTTGAAGTGAATATTGCTTTACGTCGCTTTCTGCACAATCATGGCAATATCGCGACAGAAGTAAGCCCGAAGCCGGGACTATGCCCTATTATAATTTATAATGACTTCAAAGGTTCTTTATAGCGCACAGTATCACAGGCAGCACTGTACGCACACCAGGCCTTTAAACAGCTTAGAGCACTGTATATGCACAACCGTGATGACAAATAACCGGCCCAACATGCATTCAAACCTGGTACCCTCGGGTTACAAGCCCCAGTCAATACGAATGAGCCATAATATTTTTAAAGAAACATTCCTACATGAAAATCGATATATAAAAACAAAGATCTTAGATATCCCTTTCTGCAGTAAAATCACATTTCTTACAACATGTGGTCAGCTTGTGAAGTTTGGGAATTGCAAATAGACACTTGTTTGTGCATTTTTCCTAAACCGAAACTGATTTGAGTGTCACATTTATAAGCAGGGGCGGATTTAGACCGGGTTCACAGGGTTCCGGAACCTTGTCAGCGTTTTTAAGTCTAACAAATTACAGGGTTTGAGACCTAAAAAAACGGTAAATTAATTGATTTTTTGGGGGACTGGAGCTCTGTCACCGTTTTGTTGACAGGGTTCCAAAACCCAACTGATAGCCCTTCGTTGCTGGTCAATTAGGCTGTTTCATTGATCTCAAGATAAACGCTGTCACTAAGACTAAGAGGTGTGAAAGGGTGGGGTGACACCGGCAGCAGGTGTAATTAGCAGTCCCGCCAAATCATAATGTACACTGCTCTGCCAAAAGGCAGTATCTGCTTACTTGTAGTGGAGGTAGATACTGTTTTTTGGCTTTGCACGGCAGCATAGGCCCACAAGTGCAAGCTGGTTGTCATTGGAAACCGACTATTGCATAACTCTCACACCACCCTTTGTTTCCAAAGACTTCAATTAATTAAATACACCTAGTTTTGAAGGTGCTCTACAAATTGAAATTGTAGTACGTTCGTTCTGTTTACCTTTAAGTCCTTTTTTTAATACTTTTTTATACTTTTTGTACTGATATAGATCTGGTAATTTTCACGAAGTTTTCATTTTCGCGAAGAGAACAAATTAGGAAATTTAAGTAGCTTTGAGTAAATTATTATTATAATAGCGCTATCTATAATCAAAAATGGCCAGAGTGAGTTTCAACTACTGTCTCTAGGAAGACTCAACAACAATGTAGGCTACATATCTTATATAGTAGCCATAGCACGTGAGCGCGAAAACAAATAACTGGAGAATAAAGTACATCATCAATTTGTTTAGTTATTGATCATATCAGTCAGTGATTGGAACGGTTTTGCTAGTTAGCCTAACTTACTACAGTAATGTGTTTGTGTAACAATACCAGCTTGAGAGTCCATTGCCACTAACAGTGGTTGTTACCCCAACGCTAACTCAACGCTGGCCTGGTATCTCCGGCGCTGACCCAGCATTAAACCAACGTGTCGTGAATAGTTATTTCAGTAATTGGTATTACGCATTACGTAACTAAGGGTGAAGTGGGCTACGCTTATACTTTTGATAACTAAACGATGGATGAGAGAAGTTTTAGCTTTCACGGCTGAGTTGGTTAAGTAACTCAGGCGTGAAAGCTAAAACACTAAGTGTCAGTTAAAGGTGACCTTCCACAACTCAGTCACTATAGGCTTATCTGTTAGGCCTAAATATCAAAGAAAACAAGAGCACACTCGACAATAGCCCGCCGCCATTATTGAACTTGAAGTCATTCTTGTGGCCACAAGGTCAAATTATTGACGTAAAATGCGAAAAATAACAATAAATCGGTCATTTTGAAATTTTTTCCAGCCATTATTGAACTTGTCCGAGAACTAGTTATTAGTAACATGCACAACATATTTGAAGATGATACATGAAAAACTTTTCAAGTTATCGCGCCCACAAGGTTAAATTATTGACGTGAAATGCGAAAAATCGCAATAAATCGGCCATTTTGATTTTTTTTTTTGCCATTATTGAACTCGTCCAAGAACTACTTATTAGTAACATGAACAACTAATTTGAAGGGGATACGTGAAAAACTTTTCAAGTTATCGCGTCCACAAGGTCAAATTATTGACGTAAAATGTGAAAAATCGCAATAAATCGGCCATTTTGAATTTTTTTTCAGCCATTATTGAAATTGTCCAAGAACTACTTATTAGTAACATGAACAACAAATTTGAAGAGGATACGTAAACAAATTTTCAAGTTATCGCACCCACAAGATCAAATTATTGACGTAAAATGTGAAAAATCGCAATAAATCAGTCATTTAAAATTTTTTTTTAGCCATTATTGAACTTGTCCAAGAATTACTTATTAGTAACATGCATAAGCAATTTGAAGAGCATACGTGAAAAACTTATCAAGTTATCGCGCCCACAAGGTCAAATTATTGACGTGAAATGCGAAAAATCGCAATAAATCGGCCATTTTGATTTTTTTTTTTGCCATTATTGAACTCGTCCAAGAACTACTTATTAGTAACATGAACAACTAATTTGAAGGGGATACGTGAAAAACTTTTCAAGTTATCGCGTCCACAAGGTCAAATTATTGACGTAAAATGTGAAAAATCGCAATAAATCGGCCATTTTGAATTTTTTTTCAGCCATTATTGAAATTGTCCAAGAACTACTTATTAGTAACATGAACAACAAATTTGAAGAGGATACGTAAACAAATTTTCAAGTTATCGCACCCACAAGATCAAATTATATACGTAAAATGTGAAAAATCGCAATAAATCAGTCATTTAAAATTTTTTTTTAGCCATTATTGAACTTGTCCAAGAATTACTTATTAGTAACATGCATAAGCAATTTGAAGAGCATACGTGAAAAACTTATCAAGTTATCGCGCCCACAAGATCAAATTATATACGTAAAATGTGAAAAATCGCAATAAATCAGTCATTTAAAATTTTTTTTTAGCCATTATTGAACTTGTCCAAGAATTACTTATTAGTAACATGCATAAGCAATTTGAAGAGCATACGTGAAAAACTTATCAAGTTATCGCGCCCACAAGGTCAAATTATTGACGTTAAAGGCGAAAAATCGCAATAAGTCGGCCATTTTTGATTTTTTTGGCCATTATTGAGTTTGTCCGAGAACTGGTCATTAGTAACATGCACAACAAATTTGGGAAGGATACATAAAAAACTTTTCAAGTTATCGCGCCCACAAGTAAATGTTAACGCCGACGCCGACGCAATAGCCCACCTTTTTTAATTAAAATTAAAAGGCGGGCTAAAAAATATATTGAAAATTTCAGACTTTACGAAAAATCCTTAAATAAAATTTACCTGAAAATTACCATAAATATCCTATATATATATATCTGATGGTTGGAAACCTGTCAGATTTTTTTCTGGATCCGCCCCTGATAAGCACAAAACTTGGTCTACTATGTCTCCGTCCATCACTGAATGGATGAAACGAAACACACATTAGATGTGATGACATTATGGCAGTCTGCAACACATTTAACATTGCTAACGTTACATTGTCACTTTATCGTGTTTGACGTTATATTATTTTCTTGATAACTGCCCACTTTCAAACTGAAGAAAAAATCATCAGTTACCCTGCAAACAATTTTACGTTGTTATAACGTCCCCACAGCGTACAGCATTCGTACTTAGGACGTAACTCTATTATTGGGACGTTCTGGGGATGCTAGGATTATTATGACTACGTCCTTAGCACGTCCTCCTTACGTTCATCCATGAATGACGAAAATGGGACCTTGACGAACGTTTTATTACGTACTGTGTTTGCAGGGTATGTACCTGTTATACATAGTCTAATATCTAAAATAATGGGTTTCGCCAAGGCATAGGCCTCAACTGTCTTACACCACTGTCATACCACGCATCAAAGCACACAGTAGAGAAGATTGATCATTAAAAGGCATGCACCATTAGATATCGGGGGGGGGGGGGCTAGAAAAAATATAAAAGAAGAAATTGATTTTAAAAAAGTCGGAAAAAATCATTTGTTGAAAATATGGGCCAGAAAAAAAAAATATTGACGGAATTGATAAACACATGTTAAATTAAAATATTCTCATAAAATCTTTTCATAGTGTAGGCTACCTGGAATTTGGGATCACTGATGTGCTGTTTTGACTGAATTGGATATTGACGCGTGGGGTACACCCATACTTGGAAGTACCGGTGATGTGCCACTAGACAGGCTGCTTTTTTGTTCTTGAAGGATATCTTTTGAGCCATGATGCAGATTGCGACAGGGTCAGGTTTTAACAATGCTGGAGGCACATCCCTGCCTATTTCTAAGGCTAGTACACTACTCCCGGGTATTGACCCAATCTACGGCCTCAATGAAAATTGTTTGAAACTTAAATATATCCTAAATCAATTCCTCTACAAATTTACACCAACCAAAATGACTTCCCCTCCTGAAAATCTACCTTGGCTATCATAATCACTTCTTGTATCTATTTGGAAAAAAAACTTATCTTTAAATTAAAGCCAAGAGTAAGAATAAAGCTAACATTTGGGCAAAATGTAAATTACGTAAACGACAGACCCAGCTGTATGCTGTCAGGTCTGCCAAGTGTTTTTTAAACAAACTTTTTGATCTGAACTTTAGAACCAGAAAATTCAAAACCACTCAATCAAAATGTCAGGATGAAAATTGTGTTCAGTGGCGAATCCAGAAAAAAATCTGGCAGGGTTACAATTTATTCATATTATGAAACCTGATGGTAGACATGCAGCAACTCTTGGGTCACCTTCTGATGTAGGTTCTAGGAGACAACAGGTAGAGTGAATGGTATGTAATAGCTAATGCGCCCCCGCCTGAATGATTTGAAGAAATAGATGACTAGCTGCATTCAAATAGCAGATGTAAATTTAGCACTCTGAACCTATTATACTTATTTGCCTAGTGTTAATAGCACTCTGAGCTGATTAGCCTGGTGTTAAAATAAAGCACTCTGAGGATATTATACTTCTTTGCTTAGTGCTAATAGCACTGTGAGCTGATTTGCCTTGTGTTAAAATAAAGCACCCTGAGCCTATTATACTTATTTGCCTAGTGTTAATAGCACTCCAAGCTGATTTGCCTGGTGTTAAAATAAAGCAACCTCAGCCTATTATACTTATTTACCTAGTGCTAATAGCACTCTGAGCTGATTTGCCTGGTGTTAAAATAAACCACGCTGAGCCTATTTACTTATTTTGCCTAGTGATAATTGCACTCTGAGCTAATTTGCCTGGTGTTAAAAAAAACACCCTGAACCTATTATACTTATTTTGCTTAGTGCTAATTACTCTGAGCTGATTCACCTGGTGTTAAAATAAAGCACTCTGAGTCTATTATACTTATTTTGCTTAGTGCTAATTACTCTGAGCTGATTCACTTGATGTTAAAAAAGCACCCTGAACCTATTATACTTTTTTTGCTTAGTGCTAAATACTCTGAACTGATTCACCTGGTGTTAAAATAAAGCACTCTGAGTCTATTATACTTATTTGCCTAGTACTAATAGCACTCCGAGCTGATGTGCCTGGTGTTAAAATAAGGCACCCTGAACCTATTATACTTATTTTGCTTAGTGCTAAATACTCTGAGCTGATTCACCTGGTGTTAAAATAAAGCACTCTGAGTCTATTATACTTATTTGCCTAGTACTAATAGCACTCCGAGCTAATTTTCCTGGTGTTAAAATAAAGCACCCCGAACCTATTTACTTTTCGAACTATAAAGTATATTTATACATATACATGCATTATTGATATATTTATACTAGAGTAGTACAAGGTGTACTATACATGTACATTACTAGAACTCTGTGCTCAACATTTGTCTGGCGTTAATGCAGTTTAACCATTATTACTAATGTTTCTGGCTAATTCAATATTTTCACATTTGTTTGTATTAAGTACATATTACTTGAGTCTTGTGTTACTATAGAGCATCATATACATATTGAGCTCATTATATTATATAGTTGTATTTATATTTATACAACACTTGATCTTAGACATGTAGCTCTAATATGCTTACACAATGAAAAATTGTACATTTGAAGTCGTGTATGGAGTCAGCTGATCAGTTATTAATCTGTATACTTGTACTTATCGTACAACCTAATGTCTACCCAGGAATTATATTTGCAGGATATGGCACCTAAAAGGAAAACAGTTCCATCTGCAAAACAGAGTGGTAATGTGCCATCAAAGCGAAAACGGCAGCCACCGGTCAAGCTGCGAGAATCAAGTGTTCAAGAGCTGGTCTACTAATTATGTCAGCCTTTTACACCCTCCAGCCTGATACTTCACATTAGAGAGCTGCTGGGGTAATAACTTCAACGTCAAAGTCAAATAAATTGGCTTTTAATTACTTTAAACCCTACATAAGTTAGCAACTAATGGCATTTGACGTCAAACCAGTGACACAAAATGGATTTAAATCATCAGATATCACAATGATGTCATATCCAGACTATACGTCCCTACTGCCTCAAGTATGGGCCATATATCAAATTTGGGAGCTCGTCCATTCAAGATGCCTTTCTGCCGTTTAAACCCTCAAGTGATTTAATTGCGCCTTGAACAGTTACTTATGCATTTCAGTATCTAGTGGTCCTGGTAATCTAGGTATATTTGTGGTCTCTCGAAGTAAAAATTGATTGTCTAGTATTTTGGCCTTACGTCTGCTATCTGAAAGCAGATGGCCGTTTTCCTTCAAAGGAAAGACAGCATTTCCATCCTGACTTTTTGATTGAATATAACGCCAGAGTGGCTTTGCATTTTTTGTTCTACAGATTTCTTTTTTTAGAAGATTTTGTCAAACCAGGTTTCTATGTTATCAGGAGGTCCAAAATATTGTCTTCTCAAGTATGTCCTTTATAAATTTGGGCCAATGCATGTGTATATATAGGCTTGACAAAAACAGCTCACAATATAGGATATGTTCGCCGCTTTCACAAGTTTTTTCTGAAGTAGTAATTTTGGAGTCATGCATTCTAGACGATGCCACATGTATATATGTTTACCTTAAAGCTGATTGAATGTTAACTCGGCATTGTGACACATGTTGATGCTGTCGGCCCAGCGTTGGACAGATAATCAATGCTGCAGGGGAATCCCTCACTTCAATTCACACACCAATTAACGTCTGTGCCCAGGACTTCAGAAGTACTCGGAATCCCATGGTCTTAGACAGTGGGTATTTGTGGTAATAATCGCTGTATACTGCACACAGCTTTGTTTACATAGCAGTAGCCTCATTTGGAAATAAAACTATAGTTTAGTCTTTTACGGTGCTTTTGAATTTTTTATTTTTATTTTTTTATATTTTCAGTTAAGATCAGTAAGTGTTAGACTACATGGCTTCAAATAAAAAAAATAACTTGACATTTCCACATAATAAAAAAAATTTCATTGACCAATAAAATTACAAATAAAAAAATACATTATAATAGGCCTAGGCTAGGTAGATTCAATAAATTTTTGAATTGTCCAATAAAATTATGCTGAGCCTTTTTTCGTAACTGCCGACATGCTAAAAGAAGTATTTGACCACATTCCGCAGTCTTCACTGAGCAAGAAAAATACTGTGCTAGATCAAAATCTGAGCTAAATTATAAAAACGTCCAAAAGATGGCACCTCAATATGGCAAATTGTTATGGGGGTAACATAATCCAAAACATCACCCAGACACTTGAGTTTTTTAAGCAGCTGAAGAAAACTACTGAAGTGTTGGGGTTGAGAGTTTTGTTTTTAGATACACCAGGGCACCCAACGAGTGCCCCGCAATACAGTAGCAGTAGCAAATATACCATATATGCAGATAACAATCAGAAATTCGGGCATAGCCTCCGGCCTCCGTTTTTTTTCTTCTTTTTTTTAGGTTCATTAGGGGATCAAGGAAGAACATAACTTTTGATGGATTCTCACCCTCATAGCTATGAACATTCTATTTTTACCCTCGGTGCGCCACATTAGGAAGTGCGTAAAAAAATTTATCAGAATGGGCCACAGCATGCCTGTTCCACTTACCTTTTCAAGCACTTGTTGCAACAATTATGGAATTAAAGGCGAGAGCTGGCACCATTTTTCATAATTGCGAGAAATCTAATGATGGGAACCCCCAGAAAAGGTGATAAAAATGCCATTCAAAGCAAATTACTTTTTTAATTCTACAATAATGGCTTCATTTCTACCAGTAATAGTGAGCAATAAGAACAAACAAACAGAGAAAAATGTGTCTCTTATTGTAGTGTATCACAAATTCACATAAATCTTGAAAAAAACACGAAAATCCCCCATCATTATGACTGTTTGATTCTACCTAATAAAAAGGCCTATATCGCAATATATATTATATATGTAATTATATTATATATTTGTTAATATATTATAAAAAATACATAAACAATTATTTACCATAACATATACCCTTTTATTAATAATTATGCAGTCCCTTTAATATCATTTACTTGGCACTTTTCTGCACTCATGACCTTCCCCTGCATGTAGACAGTCATATCCGCTTATTTGCCGACGACTGTCTACTGTATCAATCAATTAGGAACCACAGA
Organism: Flabesymbios commensalis; assembly: GCA_964017125.1. NCBI lineage: Eukaryota > Metazoa > Annelida > Polychaeta > Terebellida > Flabelligeridae > Flabesymbios > Flabesymbios commensalis. Next base: position 32,293,379 of record OZ024915.1, read on the forward strand.
GACCACCTTCTGCTCCAGAAGGATATCGACGCTTTGACACTCTAGACAAAAACATGGGGCATGAGTTTCAATGCAAACAATTGCTACATATTACCAATCAATAAATCTCCGACTACCCTACAACCATATTTCGATCAGCTGAGCAACACCATTTTGAAATAGGTCCATAGTTACCCATAGCCTACTTGGGAGTCACCATTCAGAATGACCTCCAGTATGGGGTGCATGTCACTAAATTTGTCAACAAAGCCAGTAAGGTTATTGGTCTTTGCCACCGAAACCTAAAACACTGCCCTCAGAGACTCAAAGAGTTGGCCTACTCCTCACTGGTTCGCTCCACGCTTGACAATTGTGCATCCATATGGGACACTTACCTAGCTGCTGAAAATAGTAAGCTTGAGACCATCCAAAGGAGAGCGGCTAGGTTTGTCACAAGGGACTACCAGAGAACCACCAGTGTGGCCGGCATTTTGTCAAGGCTTGAGTGGCGAACCCTTGAAGAAAGGAGAAGGAGAGCCAGACTAACCCTACTCTTCAAAATTAAAAATAACCTGGTTGGTATTGATGCCAAACAATACCTTACTCCTGCAGACTCAAGGACAAATCAAATCAAGGACAAATCAAATCAAGGACAAATCAAGAAAAATCAAATTTTAAACATATCTTGGCCAAATTAGAACAAAGACAAAATTCATTTTTTCCAAGAACTGCCAGAGACTGGAATTCACTCCCAAACTACATCAGGGAGGAAACTAAATTAGACTCTTTCAAGATAAATTTAAATTCCATACCGGATCAGCCAGGCTCCAGGTCTAGGCGCGACTAAATGTCGCTACTAGCCTGCACACCTCTCTACCACAGCATGATACCCGAATGGGGTTTTTGCTGTGTAATATCTATAGGCCTACAGATACAGATACTCAACAAATAAATAATAGATCAGATTCACTTCGAACAGTGTTTAGTTATTATTTAATTTGAATCAGGTCATCGCACTGTATCCTGGGAAGGTTTGCTTTTTTCAGCTTTTTGTTGAGATATTTTAGATAAAAGCTATCATTTTATGATTCAAATGCTTATCAAATTATATCACTTTGCTGTTTTTTGTTAATAATAACAAACATAGCATACATTAGAATAAGTGATTGTGATTATAACTTGTTTATTATATGATTGTTTGCTTAATGAAAATGGCGTGTCCGGGACCGGGGGTTCCGACTTTCGGCGCCACACTCCGACTCGACATGCGGTACACAGACTTTTCGCCCCATACTCAGTTCGCACCATTATTTAGTGAGACGTTTCGCCACCAACTCATACTTAGCAATGACGTTTCGCCACCGCCATTTACATAGGAAAGACGTTTCGCCTCCTTGTTCATATTTTAGAAAGACGTTTCGCATCCTAACCATAAAATGGCATATTTCAGAAAGACCGTCACAGTGGCTAATCGTACGTGATTTTTCATAATGTAACTCTAGGGGCAGCCTCGTTTAGGAAGTGACGGGCTCCAATTGACTCCCATTATAACCTTCCTGTACGAATAGCCACTCCGTTTCAGAAATACGTTTCGCACCCAGCCAAGGGCAAGTGCCAAAGTCCAAACCATATTTTAAAAAAACGTTTCGCTCACAAGTCATAATTCGAAAAGACGTTTCGCACCCCTTTCATAATTAGGAGAGACTTTTCACCCCCTCTACATTTTTAAAAAAGACGTTTCGGCCCTTAATCAGTGGGGGGAAACTTGTTTCGTCCTTCAATTAAGGAATGTGCCTAAAATTCTTAACAGGCACTCAATTGGGGACATTTTCTTCCCCCAATTGAGTGATTTTAGGGTTGTCAATTTTCTACCACTGTTCCGTGGCAAATCGACAAAAAACGCTGAAAGTAAACATTGTTTTTCAATGAAACATACCTTCTAGAAAACAATGGCGACCGCAAATTCGGCTCAAACAATTGCCAAATTACTCAATTAAGCATAATAATCAAATATGCAAAAGCACAGTAATAAATAATTAATTGAGTGCTTGTCACTCAATTTAGGGACCTTCCTTAATTGAAGGACGAAACAAGTTTTACCCCCCCTGCTAATCAAAAAGACGTTTTGCCCCCCAATCATAATTTGGAAAGATGTTTCGCACCCTTTTCATAATTAGGAAAGACGTTTCGTCTCTAATATAAATCATCATGATATTGCCACGCCCCCATTAATTGGGCCTTGAAAAGTGATGTGAGCTTCGCACAAGTGAGAGATATCCTAATAGGCAGAGGTGGGCAAGAGGTCAGAAGCAAAATATCTGTAATGTAAATATTTTTAAATGACCATTCAGAGCATCTGAGAGTTGCCATTTGTGGCGACAGGACTCATTTCGCCTGCCCACCCCTGATATACACACACTTAAAAGCCTGGGTACTCATCCACGGGCCGCTCACATACACTAGAAAAGCACAGTACTAAGTAGGCCTACAGTTATTTTATAATCGCCACTCTAAATCAGGAACAAAATGAAATTATTCTTATACATGTTAATATAAACTGTATGGCCAACAAGCGCACCAAATTAATACACTATCTCAATGAGCATAACCCTTAATTTGTAACGATAAATTAGAGTATTCTAAAATCAGGAAAAAACATAAAATAAGGATCCCTATTTATCATTTAATAAAGAAGTATATAGAATATCCAGGCTGAGAGGTGGGGAGAGGTGTGGCAATCTTCCGTGGGTGTGAGACGTCTTACAGGGGGGGTGGGGTGGCGAAACTTCTTAAACTGGAGTAAGTCGTCACGGCGACGGGGGCGAAATATCTTAAAGACGGGTGCAAAACGTCTTGGGGGTGGGGGGAAAACGTCCATGGTGCAATATGTCCTGGAGCCTCGACCTGCTTAGTTAGAAGTATCTCACCCTCCACTTACCAGGGGTCTGACCGAACAAATGGATGCCACTGGTGGCTTGGTCACTCTGCACCAGCATGTATCGTACGACACGCCGTCTTACTGTTTAGATATGGAGAGCTTGCTAACACATTGTGGAGGGTGGCATTTGCTAACTAGGCATGCTTGTCCATCACTCCATGCTACATGCATGTGCCCTTTATCTCTCCTACCAACCTTATCATTATAAATAATATCAGTGTACGAAGGTTTTCGTGGACAACATATTTTAAAACCTATATTTTACCCATAAATATTGCTTAGAAATTTAATTAATTATTAATGGTCATAATCGGATTGAGCAGATGTTTATCTTTAGACTTTAAATTAAATTCATTGAGGTTCCACCTTGATATCTATCGGCTAATAGTGAAATATTTCACGGTTAAGGCAGATTTTAGACAGCATGCATAGTACTTTTTCAAACTGGAAAATCCCCTGCCAGTATGCATAAATCGGATCAACTTCCTCTGTACAAAATAAATACAGATAGCATGGACACATGATCTTTCAATGCGCACCGATAGGTGAAGCCCTCATTTTCAAGAAACGCACACTCATCTGGTCAAGATACATCGTCAATCACTGAAAGAAATTACTTCATTTTCATGTTTATCGACATTTATCATTGTTGTAAGTATGCAATTTAGTGATATATGTTGATGTGAATCAAAGTTTTTTGAAAATGAGGGGCTTGACCAATCAGCGCGGTTGAAAGCTCGCGTGTCCATGCTGTCTGTATCTTTTTTGTATAGCTGAAGTTGATAAGATTTATGCATACTGGATTGTCAACTCGATCTTCACTTGCTGCAGTGTTTCATCTAGCTCTTTCTAACATGGCGCAGCGCCATGTTGCCTTTTGTGAGTGCTATATTGCCCTTCATGAGTACCATGTTGCCCTTTATGTGCGCCATGTTGCCCTTAGAATATCCAGACAGTGAAATGCCTCTTTGAACTGTTGTTACGTCAAATTTAACCCACCCAGGCCATTGTCAGTGAAAAACACCCAGTCACTGATTTCACACGCTCACACCTATGAAGTAATACCTGATAACGGCTGTGTACATAGTGGTAATAACTGGCGATGGTTACATACTCAACTGATTCTGTTTATACCATTAATTGGGGAGGGTGGGTGTTAGAAACGCCTAATTGGGTGCCCAGCATGCATGATAAGGTGCCCCTAATGATAGGTGGCGCCATGACCCTTCTAAATCCTAGATGAAACACTGTGCTGTCTTTATATTAAGTAGGTTGGTAGAGGAGCTATTCGCGCGTGGCTGCATGTCAGCATGCAGTGCCGATATCGATGCGGGTATTGTTGTGACATCAGGGCTCGACACTAACGGTTGCCCAATTGCCCGTGGCAACTGATTTTAGGTGGGAGCAAGTAAAGAATTTCAGTTAGTGGCCCCCTGGGTAATAGCATTAATTTTCAAATCCGGCAAGTAATAAATCGGGAGGGCAAGTACCCCAAAAATGTTCTTGCCCTTTGGGCGAGTAGGTCCAATCACCCAGTGTCTAGCCTTGGACGTCCATAAGGCATGACTGATGTCGTCATGATAACTATGACGTCATCTCCGTGGGTGTGCCACCGCGTGAATTTGCTGTCGTAAGTGGCTCCCCAAAAAATGATGGCAGTGGCTAATCATACGTGATTCTTCATAATGTAACTATGGGCAGCCTCGTTTACGAAATGACGGGCTCCTATTGACTCCCATTATAATTAGCCACAAAAAAATAGCCCATTGAATATGCCCAGATGTTTGCCCAGCATATGATCACTGCCATTATAAAACACGCATAATTACTGGCCGCCCACTGACCGCCTTCAAATGGTAATCATTTAATTAAGTACATTCAACCAGATCTCGGTCACCTGTTTTAAAATAGGCAGTGGCTAAATGTACGTCATTCTTTAAAATGTAACTCTATGGGCAGCTTAGTTTACGAAATGACGGGCTCCCATTGACTCCCATGCTAACTTTCCCGTACGAATAGCCACTCCGTTTAGAATACATTCAAGCCATAAAAAATTTGCAAATAAATATGCTAAGACATTTTTCAAAATATCATCTGGCTATGGCGCCCCACTGTTTCGACTGTTATCCGGATGACTGGCCGGCCTAAAACACGAAACGCACGAAAAAGCATGTTTGAAAATCAGAATAACCGGCGATAATACCCAGTGTTGAGTCAAATCGCCGGTCAGTCATATTTTTTGCTTCCAGGACCAGCTAAATATTGCAAAAAAAAAGAGTCATTGCTTGTGCCTGATAAAGTTAACTAGCTCTACATGATAAATATCTTACTTTTTGATCTATATTTTATCAACATACATGTGATAATGTCTAGTCGAAGTGACAGATAATGACTAAATTTAAAAAAAAATGCCAATGAAATTATGAGTAGACACAAAAATCTGCACTCTCCAGCAGGGCTTGTGGACCCCTGATATTTACCAGCCCTTACACATAAAATTCGCCATGGGTGAGCGTTAGTTTTGACCTCTATAGTGTATACCCATATTCTAATTGCTATATAAACATGTCTCAGAAAAGTGGCAAAGAAAATTGTTATGGGCTGTGGCCGTCTAGATAAATTAAATAAACTAATAATCTTGGATAAAATTGCAATTGTGAACTTCCTTTTACCTATGGTATTATTCACTTACAGGTGTTACTTGTATAAATTCAATATGGGGGACAGTGACGAAGAATATGATAGGCGACGTGGACGAGATAAATTTCGTCGCGAGAGAAATGATTATGATCGTCGAGATGACAGAAGAGGTGGGAGAGAACCATGGGATGACAGGCAAGTCCTTAGTGTTTTAACCGCAAGTTTTGTTAATATGCAGTGCTTTGCAAACCTAATTGCATAATGCCCGGGACAACATAAAAATGGCCCAGGGCTCATGCCTATGGCTCTGTAAGAAGTACGACGGGCAAGGATCAGAAGCTATATAAATATTTTATTTAAATTAAAATATGACAATGTTCAAAATGAAGCAATATAGGCCTATAGATATTAAGTGACTCATGTTTTGGACAACCTTACATTTTTGGTGGGTAACTACAGGGCAAAATGAGTCCTGGGCTACTGCTCCAATGATTGTTTTTGTAGAGGCTAAAAGCCCTGCTATGCAATGTCTCTTATTGCCTAATGCTATTAAGCCTATTCCATGTACTTTATTATTCAAAGAGGTGAACAATGGAGTGGTAGAGATCGTGGTAGAAGAGATTACAGGGAATATGGTGATCGCAGACGGGAACGATATAGTCCACAGCGTCAAGATGGAAGTCCTCCACATTTTAAGCGCATGAGGAGAGATTGGTAAGTAGCTACAGTGTGTTTGATCACGTGTTCAATCCTAGTTATTAGCTCATCCGGCTTTTAGGCCTAGATGAGCTTATGCCATCGCGTGTCATCTGTCCACAATTCGCAATAAATGCTCCTCCTCCCTCAATTCTTATTCGATTTTAATTTTGTTTTGTTTGTTTGCAAGAGCTCATCCCTGTGCATAAAACAACCTCATGTATTTTTGAAATTTTAATTATTAATTAACTTCTGACCTAATTAAGTCCTGATTAGGACACTGTACACAATTCACAAGAAATGTTTCTCATCCCTCAATTCTTATCCGGTTCCCGTTGCAATTTTGTTTGGTTTGTTTGAAAGAGCTCGTGTCTGTGCGCAGAATCTCCTCAAGAAGTCCAGAAATGTTATTTTATAACTTAACTTATGCCCCGAATTAAGTCCTAATTAGAACCATTCGCAAAAAATGGTTCTCCCTCAATTCTAAGCTGATTTCAATTATGTTTAGTTTTTTTAAGAGAGCTCGTGTCTGTGCATAGAACTGCCTCTCGGGTTTCAGAAATTTTATTTTGTATTCAACTTATGCCCTAAGTAAAGATAAGCATCTGTGTCATTGACACTCAGTATAAAGGCCTCAAAAACAAATGATACTATCAGGGGTGGGAAATTTCTATATACAGACCAGCAGATGACAACACTGTGTTAGCCAGCGACCCGTGCACCTGTCTTTTGGACAGGTATGAAGTTAAAATGGCGAGCAATAATTGTCCAAGCTACACTATAAAGGGAGGAAAATGCCTCACAGCTATGCAAAAATTAGAATAAAAAGACGAGCAATTGTGTAATCCTAGCTAAGACAGTGGATGACAATGACATGTATATTGTGATACAGGTGGACACATTTACTATCGTGGCCTGAGAAAGTTGGGTGTGTTAAAAAACAAAATTGAGTAATGTTCCTCTTAGCTTTTGACCAAAGTTTGTGATACTAAACTAAACACTAAACGTCAACCCAATGTTTGATCAATGCTGGTCCACCATCTTCGCTGATGGCCCAACGTTGATCCAACAAAGACTCATTTTTTGTCTGTTGGGTTCAGTAGTGATGGAAATTGGTTGGGATTTTATAATCGATGATTGTTTGGAATTAGTAGGCACAATTCTCACTTTATGCACATTAAAAAAAACTGCGACAATCGATTAATGATGTTTGTAATCGATAATCACAATTAGATGAGTGAACGACCAATTGTCGATTATAATTAATCATCGGTACATCACTAGGGTACAGTATAAAATTTTTTTGTTCCAGGGATGGTGGTGGTGGTCAAATGAACAGTGGACCTCCAGCACAGGGAGCCAATTGGAACCAGGGATCTAATGATGGAGGAGGGCAAGGACAGCAATCTTTTACGGGACAGAAATCAAGGTAGTATGAATTTCCTAATATAATTATAGAATATACCCCTATTGGAGGGCCAGGGTATGCTTTTATTAGCTTGGTTTCTGCCAGATGTCTGGATCCACCACACATTTTAGTGAAAATATTGGGCTCTACAAGATTCTTGTTTTTAGTATATATAGGGCTGTGGAATTGCACTACTGTAACCCAGGAAATATTTGTGTTTTTTATATATTGGCGGCTTTGGTTGTTTGATGGAAACACCAATGTGAATTCTTCGTTTGAAAAAAAATTAAAGAAATTAAATTGGCAGGATAAGGGTTAAATTATGTATACATCTAAGACTACGACACAGAACAAAGTATAAAATAACATCATCAGGCCTTTGAAATTATTACAGATTTGACAAAAAATCCTGGGCAGTTATTTATAAGATAGGGGTATTATTGGCCAGATTAGTCACTCGCCAGCAGGGCTGACTTGCCCTGAACTTAAACCAGTCCTATTATATTCCAGCTAGCCAAATAAGTGAGCGGGCGAGCGTTATTTTCTACCACTGACTATATATTCCAGTATATTATTTGTCGGAAACTAGTTAAAAATTAAAATAATTAAAACCATGGTAAGTAAACCATTTTTGTGATAAAAGTGCAAATTTTCAGTAAAAACATTGAAAAGCAATTGAGAGCATAAAGTGCAAAAGACTGCATTTATAAACTAATATAAATTTGATGGTTTATTCATGATACAATAAATGTGAATTGCTGAAAATTGAATATACTTTTCAGTTTCAGGCCCTAATAATAAGTTAACCCTTATTCCGCTAAGTTAATTTATTTAAATTTTCACCCACTTGAAGTTGTGTCTCGCTACCGCGATCCACAACTCAAATGGCTAAAAATTACTTATATTTGTTTAATTTGAGCACAAATATTTGCAAATTTCATTCCCAATAACATTGATTTGATCGACTAATAGAACAGATTAAAAACGACTACCGTATATCCCCGTGTATAATGCGATGTTTTTTCTTAGCTATTCATGTCTCAAAAAGGCACCTCGTATTATACATAGATGTAGAATTTAATACAAATTTTTAGCTTTCTAGCGGTAAGTTCAGCGGTAAGTTCTCTAGCGGTAGAACGTATAGGCCAGTCAGCGTGTTTGGTAAGCAGGCCTATACACACGATACAACAAGACTGTGCCTTTCCAACTAGTAGCAAACAAGAGACGTTCACCCAATGCTGGTACATTGTTGGGCCACCGTCTGCGACGCTTACACAACTTTTGCACCAGCATTGGGTGAATGTGTCGTGTTTGCTGGGAGTCCCCGTCTCATATTCCCGCCGACGCGCGTTGCACCTTTGACAACCACGGGCAGATAAATGACGCTGTTAGTCTGCAACCAATTCACACTCCTGACCTGTTCATTTATATTAATAATGATTTAATCTAAGATCGCCTTTCATATGGGAGTGTTCTCTTGTGTACGACAAATCTGAACATGATATTTCATATTGGAATGAGAGAATGCGTTGACGAAATATAACAAGATATCACTGATTATATCTCCTATCGCAAATTCTATACATGTAGGCCCCAAAATGTCCATATTGCTGGGATAACATTAACGCCTACCGCTGTTGCCGCGGCTGATACAGTATTGAGCAAATGGTGGTATCTGTTAGCTGTAGTTCATGGAGCGCTGCTGTGTTATTGCACCCTGACACTTATACAACCAAACACCTCTTGTGTCTAGACAATGCGGCTAGTCAGCAAATGTTTTACAATCACATTTCATCTTGGAATGTTCTTATTTGAGCACGACGATATTAAAATATGGTCTTTGTAATAGATAAATTAAAATAATATAAATTTGTCGGCGAAATATAAATACGGGTATTTTAAAATCTGTGTGTATATATATGTAGCCTATGCAGGCCTCAGAATGTCTGCCGATCTAGACAGTCCCGATGACATCCACTCTGCCGTGGGAAATATAAATACAGTATCTGCTTACTTTATAAGTGAGCAGATACTGCCCTTTGGTTTTGCAAAGCTGTACTGTTGCCGCTGTTCCCGTCATTGAGCATCGTCTATCATGTCTATGCAGGTGTCACGGCGCTATTTAGTAGAATAAGATAATACCCATGCCTCACATTTAGATGACCCGGAACGCTGCCGACCGGGACGCTGCCGACATCCAAAATTTGAGGTCGTATTATACAGAGGGGTAGACGTTTTTCAGGTCATCCGAGGCCTCAAATCTTCACTCGTATTATACATGGCGTCGCACTATACGCGGGGATATACGGTAGTCGTGATCGGCAGGATAAGTGTCAATGCAAAGTTATTATTCATGCTTTTTAGAGAAGAATGTCCACTATCACAGCCCCCAATGATGACATTCAAGCAGTTTTTAGCCTCACAAGATGACCACATCTCTGATGAAGAAGCAATCAAGAAATTTAATGAATACAAAATGGACTTCAAGAAGCAACAAATACAAGAGTTCTTTTCAGCACACAAGGAGCAAGAATGGTCTGTATTGAGTAATTGTTAGTGAAAATAGTGTTATTGCAGTGGTTCACTTATCATTTTTAACACTAATCAAAAAAGCATTGTGAAATGGAACTGGCAATAGTATTTTGGTACTGCTACAGCCAACTTATGCCACAATAACTTTTGGATTTGCGTTCATTTTATTATTATGATTCAGAACTTGTAAGCTTAATTTCTCAATTGTGGTAAAATTATCTTTGTTTAAAATTGGTGTGTTTAACCCCATTATTTTTTATCAAGGGTCTACAATGAAGAGTGAAGAAGGAAGAAATATACATATAGATATATAATGATAATTTCATTGATAACAAGCTAATAGTGCTTTTAGTTCGACAGAGAAACAACACATGAGAAATGCAAAAGGAATGCGTCTGCAAATAATGTAAACAAAATGTGCCAAAAAATGAGCAAATAGATATTGCAATATGTCACATCACTACTTGGAAATCAATATATTGTCAAATGCAATTACTGGAAATCATGAGAATGAAATGCGATCTTAGCATCCTAGGAAATATTGCTACTATGAAAGCGTATACATGCATATTTTCACAAAAGCGATAAAAATGTGAAAAATACTACAATCGCACATCAACATTGCAAATGTCAAGCTGAAATACTTACTATGCTTTAAAATGAGTGATGGTGATGAGATAATCCGAGATTGTTTCATTCACGGCAAATGTGGCTTCACAGAAGGGTAAGATTTGGTAAAGTTTGGGTATGTTTTTATCTCTGTCAATGAAGGCATCTTACACTGGTGTCGGGAGATTGTTGTCTTCACTTTGCAGCAAATGTGGCAGCACATTTCATACTATAGAGAATTAGAGTAGAACATCAAGAATTAGCTCATAAATAAATAATTATCTTGAGCAAATCATTGTTTTGAGATTTGGAATCCTGGCAATGATATCCTTTAGCCCAATGCGAAGTAGGTGTATTATATCACTCACATTAAAAGTGGTTTCAAACTAATAACAATCGCTGCGCACCAATAGGCGAGAAATATGAAGCCTTCCATCCTAGACTGTTCTTACCGAAAGAATTCGCAAAGATGTTGTGGCTAAAAACCTAATGACTAGTGCATTGGAAAATAAATATGCAGGGTTCGCACTGGTCCTGGAAATCCTGGAAAGTCCTTGAATTTGAAAAATAAAAATCCAGGCCTTGAAAGTCTTGGAATTTTTTTAAAAGTGATTGAAAGTCCTGGAATTTTAAATAATGAGAAAAGAGATTGCAAAAATAGTATTTGCTAGAGTCTAATAATTAAGTTACCCTTTTTAGAACAAGTTGAAATAGATCTACCTGCCCAATTTTATTATCAATTTTGAAAGATATGTAAAATGTAGATTCAAGTTGTTTGGGGAAATAAATGTATGAGTTATTGTGTACACAAAAGTCCTTGAAAAATCTTATTAGGTCCTGGAAAACTCTTGGAATTCTGTTTCTTCATGGGAGTATGAATCCTGATATGCTTTATTGCACATCTCTTCCTCAATATAAACTTGTTTTTATACAGTTAATGCAAATTTTTCCATAGAATAATATCCTGTTTCAAACATAAGTCCCAGGAACACAAATTTGTGAAATGGGACTTTACTTAGGAGGGGAACACAACATGACAAAGTTAGCTTTAAAGAGATGATACAAGAGTGGCATTATGAGATAAATATTGTTGTCCTATTTAATGGTCAGAAAATCACAAATGTGTGTATATTGCCAGCCATTTGTCATTGAACTATTAAACTATAGATAATTGTTATATATATGTGTGGTATCTATGTCAAATTTTGGATAGATGACATTGATAAATGTCATTCATTTTGATCTCCACATTTGACTCATTATTACATCAATGCCTTATGGATTGTCCAGGTTTACATTTCATAATTGTCTAGAAAAAAAAATTAAGTTGTCCTTATATCTGAACCAGCATAGGTGCCTCTGAAATTTATATTTGAATTCACACCAAATTTCATTTTTTCATGTTCGCTGATAAATTCATTGCAGGTAATAGAAAACCTAAAGAAATTATGAAAATGTGTGTGTTTATTTAAAACCTTTGCAAACAGGTGAAGATACACTTTATGTTTTTGTTTTGTGATGGAAACAATAAGCCAGTATTATATTAATTTTAACTACAGATCTCAGTAACAATAGTGGTGCTTATTGTCGTCATGTAGCACACTCTCCGCCTATTTTATCACTATAGCGTGTTTTGCATTAATTTAATGGAATGCACATTAAACTTCACATACATGTTAATCATGAGTAAACCTTAAGTTTAAATTTGACCTCTATGACCTCGATTTTTTCCCGTTTGACAAATTTTCTTGTAAACGCGGTTCAGTAAATATTTTCCCATGTATCGTTTCAAAATTAATGCCATATCTATTTCACCAATAGCTCTCACGAGTTGGGTCATTCCATGTCAAATCAACCAATGGTGAAAAAGTTGGTGTCTCAGAAACCCACCAACTATTCACTATTCACTCACCTGTGCAACATTTAGATTTTGGTCCCAAAAGTTTAAGATTTATTACAAAAAAGTGAATTTTAAGGCAGAATTATTCAGAAACTATTCTTCAGAGATGCCTAACATACTGAATACCTGTTGTCAGTGAACCAGAGTATAGATAGTAGAAATTGTAGACCTGTATGTACCACTGTCAGCATTGTATATGCTTCTGAAGTTGCTCCGAGCTATTAAACAACAGCATATTTGACAATTTTCTTAGCCCTGGGTGGGTAGTTTGTCTGTGATTTTGCACTCTAAATCTAATGCAGAATATCTCTCAACACTGAAATTTTCAGACTTCTAGCTGCATTATTTTACGACCTAGAGGCATCTGAAAACAGACCTGGAAAACAAATGCGATTTTTGACTCGTATTTTTGTCTACCCCCCTATGTGTACAATGGAGCATTACAGCCACCATTTTTATGGAATTGCTTAGTTTTTTTGGAAAACATGTTCCAAGTACCAGGTGAGTGAATAGTTAAAATTTGGTGGATTTCTGAGACATGAACTTTTTTGATCTCCCAAATATTGGTTGATTTGACACGGAATGACCCAGTTCGAAAATGGGGGCGCTCAGGTAAAAACTAGGTCACGGCTGCCAAAATGTGTGGTTCCAAAGAGGAATATTCCCTGAAATTTTCAAGTGCATCAAGTTAAAAATGGATTTGTAGCCATTATTAAGCATCCCCGATATTATCGGGATGCTTATAGTGTTTAGCATAATTCCGTCACCGCCATGGGCGTATAACTCAGGAATTTACCTCCACTAAGAAGTTGACTAATGAATTTTTTACAGACTTGACCTATAGATGTGCCTGGGCAATTCTTCCCATATATTTTTAGGGGGCATTACGCCCTAAGCGTCCATTTTTCAAGATGGCAACCCAAAAAGCTTGTAGGCCGTTAGATGTATCCCATGCAAATTTTATATTGTGGTTTTCTCAGTATTTCTGATAATCTAAATAATTTTTGGGAAGAATTAAAAATAAGATGGCTGACGGAGGAAATTATGAAAAAATGGTCGCCCAAAAAGCTTGTGGACGCGATATCTTATGAACTGGGGGTTGGATCGCATTCATGTTTGCTGTGGTGGTTTTCTAGGTATTTCTGATGATCTGATTGCCATGAAGGGAAAAATCTTGAAAAACAAGATGGCTGTCGGGGGATATTGTGAAAAAATGGCAGACCAAAAAAGCTTGTGAATGCAATATCTTATGAACCGTTGGTTGGATCGCATTTAAATTTGATGTGGTGGCTTTCTGGGTATTTCTGATGGTCTAATAACTTTTGGGCAGAATCCATTAAACACAAGATGGACATTTTGAAAAAAAAGCTACTATGAGCTTGGTTGGATCGCATTTAAATTTTATGCAGTGGTTCTGTAGGCATTTCTAATGATCTGTTACCTTTTGGGAATAATTAATTAAAAACAAGATGGCTGATGGAGGACATTTTTTTTTAAATCACCTGGTGGGGGGGGGGGTAAATTTTTTACTCAATTTTTTTTATTGTGGGAATCTCGGGGAGTTTGAGTCATGTAACGAGTTTTTGTGCCAAAACAGTCGCATCTAGTTGACTTTACATGTAATATGTGTTATATCTGGAAAACCGTGCTAGATAGCTTGACCATGATATAAAACAAAATGTGCGGTTTCAGGGAGGGGTATGCCCTGAAAAATTTCAACTCTATAAAATTTAAAATGGCAGACTTGTGGCCATTAATGACTTTCTTATGTGTCATATCTTGAAAACCGTGCCACATAGCTGGACCATTATTTAAAAACAAATGATGAGACTTCATGGAAGGATGCACCCTGAAAAATTGCAACTTGAATTAATTCAAAATAGCAGACTCTCTGCCATTCTTTATTTTGACATCACTGCCAAAATTGTAAAAAAAAATTCCCCTTATCTGTCTAACAAATGCTAATTTGAAATAAGTGGTCATGAGGTGAGAGTAGAGTTAAAATTATTGTTAAAAACTCACAGTATGGAACAACAGGGGTTTTCAAATAATTTTTAATGAGAGGGCAGGCCTTGTTACAGCTTATATGTAGGTGTTGTTTTGTTACACAAACTGCCAGCTCTGCATGTCTTTCAGCTGTGCACAGTGGCTTAGCCATCTTGTTGTCCAATTGGTGGCCCAGATTAGTCAATGTGATAGTGTTTGTGAAATAATTCTCCTTGTGGCCATCTGTAATATATTTTCATAAATTCTATTGGAATATGATGTGCGCATTGAGGACTTTTTTTTTAGAATATAGTCATGTAATGTTGCAGCAGCTGGCTTGTCACAATGTCAAATAACTTTATTCAGTTGTGTATAACTTTATCTGTTTGTTTATATCTGAGCTATCGGCAAATATGTCCTGAAATAAAGCATTTATAGATTTTTTTTTTTCTCCCGGTAAAGTTGTAACATATTTTTCTTGCTGTAACCTCCAGCTTTGTAGGGCCATTTTTTGGAAAATTGTAATTGTTGTCAAGTGGTTCTAGGAATTTGTTTCTTCCCAGGTCACTCGTGAGGATTCAGTATTGTGGGGAGCCACTTTGATCGACAGTTATCATACCTGGCTTCAGACCTCCAGGGCTTGAATTTTGAATCCTGTGTCCAGAGGGAAGTGTCATCTCACTATCCTCAAGAGATTCTCATGGCCCAGTTTAGCCTATATTTGCACAAAGGTGGTGTAAAACCCCATTCATTTATTTTCTAGGAGTTTCGTTTTTCCTTCGCCCTGAAAATTCATCCCTATAAATCGTATAAATCAGAGGATCAAAATAGTGTAGCCATGGTTGCAGGTGTAGTGTTTGTCACCTTATGTTCCTGATACGTCCGATTACCATGTAACAATCTTAAAGTGGCTTACGTCATCCCCCTTCTGTATTAGTTATTCAGAATGCCTGTCTCTGGTCTTCAGGTTCCAGAGAAACAAGAGGTTTCTTTTTCTCATCAACTTGTGAAGATTCATTGATGTGGGGAACCCTGTGACTAAAAAATTTCGTAATGTGCTCGGCCTTAGACGGCCAGAACTCTATGAGTTTCTTTTAGCTCAGTTTAGGCTGTATATGTACAGCAGTGGCCTAAAGCCCTCTTTATCCATTCATTTATTCCCCAGCTTTTGCGTGAGGTACTCCCAGGAGCAAAATACTTTCATCAATTTTTGGGGGTGAGGTTGTTATGTGTACAACCCCAACTCACAACCAACCGGGGTACTGGGATCAGGGTTTGACACAAACTTTTTTGAGCAGTGGTCCACAGGACCACCAGCTCAGAAAATCTGGTGGTCCTACAATTTTTCTGGTGGTCTTGAGAATAAAGTCTCGGCACACAAATTCATACGCGTATATCATTAAAAAGTGAGTGAATTAAAAAAAAAATTAATATGGCGATTTATATAGCAAGCTTGATTTTAATATTACATTTATATCATTTTGATACCAATTGATCTAGATCTGGTAACCATTTCTTGCTTTAAAAACATTGAAATCGGGAAATATAGGCCTAAGTATAAAATGTAGTCCCTATGCTGGTAGTAGCAAGGCATATGATTGACTAAGTCTGTCAGTCTGCCCCCCCCCCCCCCTCCAGCTTGATACTCCACATAGGATGTGCTGCTGGAGTAGGCTAAAGCGTTTTGGCAACGCTCAGGGAAGATACTTGGACCTTATATTTGAATGTGAAATAAAAAAAGCCTGATGTTTTTAAAGCACACTTTTTTATTTTTCATATTGATAGAGTGAGCCCTATGTCCTGATGATTACAAAATATATATGTTTATATAGGGGGGGGGCTATATTTTTATTAAAGATTGCTGGATCGAGGGGTATTATGTCTGGTGAGACAATAAACAAGCAAAGTTCAAGGTTGATGGTAGACGGGGCCTTTGTTTCCAGAGGGTGAGCTGGATGTTGTTATAGACTGTTCATACCAGCTTGATTCGAATTTTCAATTGTTTATCTTTTCCTAACTTCACCTTAAAAACCTATTAAAAGTGGCGGGAAGACACTTTTTCGGCGTCACAAATTGATTGTACACCACTAGTACGACTAGACAGTCAGATGAGGGCAGGCAAGCAACAAACTAGTGCCTCGCGTGTTTTTTCAATAGGCAGCTGGTCAGCCGGGCTGCATGGGCTGTGACCGGCGACCTATGCTTATGTGTAACACATTGTGGAGGTTGCCGTGTCATCCTTTCCGAGGCCGTGGATGGATGTATTTGCTTTACCCAAAAATCCAACATGGCGGTGACTGAGACCGATCCCGACGCCAAGGTCCGAAAAATGTCCATAACTTTTTATTAATAATGACTGTGCGACCTCTGAGCTGAGCATGCAGGCATGGAACTGAAATGTTACTGATTCTAAAAAAACTATTTTTGACCTGATTACTCCCTGATATTTTCCGATATGACAGTCCAAAGAAATGTCCCACGATTTTGTATGCGGTCAATCTGTTTCAGCCACTGGGGCTAATTGTGGAGGGTGGCGTTTGCTAACTACGTCAGCTGGGTTGATGGTCGATCTCGGCCTCAATAATTCATATCCCGCATGATTTTGAACACATACGCACACATTTATTGCACGAATAAATGAATTGAATATCTTTAGTTCCGTAAAAAGGGCGAGAGCCGATGGTCAATCTCGACCTCAATAGTTCATGCCCAGCATGATTATAAACACTTTACTTGTTTTGTTCCGTGAAAAGGGGCGAGAGCGGTACCGTGTTTCTTGTATTATCGGCCGCTAGTGGCGAAGAGTGCTTCGATTTTTTGGCTATGTTACGATTTTGCTTAGAGCTGAAAATTTCGGTGGTCCATCGGACCACTGGGTTTGAATGTTCTGGTGGTCCGACATGATTTCTGGGGGTCTCGGACCACCGGACCACCGTCAGTGTCGAACGCTGGGGATGATTGCTAGTAGTAGTACTTTTCGCCCCCATCCGGGGAGGGTCATTAGGGATCTGTTTCGTCTGTTGGATGCTGTTACGGCATTGTACGGAAGCACTAGTCTACAGCAATCATCCAAGGGCAGCTGCAGCCTCCTCGTATCTGGCTATAATCTTCGGGCAGATTGCCAGTGGCGTACCCTGGTTCCTCCGCTCAACAGTGGAGCCAATGCAGCACCCGCATCAGTGCTGGCGCTGATGTAGGCTGTGGTAGCCTTAAATAACCGGCAATAGCGTGTTTGACATTAGGTCTCTCACGTGGGATGAATGGAGTTACCCAGAGGGAGTGATCCTTCCTATTGTTACTCTGGGGACTATCCGACCCGAGGATAGTGGAGCTGCGCAAAATGCCAAAGAGTTTCATCATTAAATTGTACAGCGAAACTCAAGTCTCCGGCCGTCTGGGCATGTCTGGGGGTATATCCCCTAGACATGCCCAGAACCCCTTATCGGGCGAGCGAAGGAAAACGCTCTCAATAACCCACCATGCCCTATCACCCCAACCCTCACATCATCTGTACATCATTCATCTCATCAATTGACTACAACGTTTTTATCTTATTATAATGTCACTTAAAAGACCTTTTGTGCCGAAAAGTGACGTAAAGCAATGATTTACTACTACTACCACACCCAACCACTTTGTTTCAAATTTTAAATGTTGCTATTAAAAAAATCTAAAATAGGCTATACTGTGCATAGGTGTGATGTGTATTCTGATATGGTTAAACTCGATCATTGTTCCCACATTGAACAACACTGATAATCAATGAAATACCTCTGCTTGGAAAATCAGGTTACTTTTATTTTTTGAATGATTATGCAACATGTACCGGTAAAGCTTTACCCTAATTATGAGCACATACTTTTTTCAAGCCTTGATGGTATATATGTATGTTGTGGTGCTTGTCATGTAAATTATGCTTTTAAAAAATTGTGACTGGTATAACTAATCTTCTGGGCAGGTAGCAGTGCTGACTTGAGAGGCAACGAACCTAAAAAACATGGTTTATTCAGTTATATCACACGTATAGATAGATCTCCGAGGCTCAAAATAGATAGATCGCGGCGCCGTCTGAGATAACCAACAATCTGGGTAGAAAGAGTTCAGTTTCACTCAGCTTGTCCTACCGGACGAGTGCCTCTGCTGAACAATTAGTAGGAAGGACAAGTGATATTTTTGGAAAGAACTATTCAATTTTTCAGCCATTTGTCCGGCTGGACAAGTGGAAATTTATCCTAATTGACACATCCGCTTGTGTCAAGGCAGGTTTTTTAACACTTGTACCGCTGATTTGTCTGTGTGTATTTTTCATTTATTTAATGCTACCACAATACACAACTTGAAATGACTGAAAATATATGTGATTTGTGAAATTTACGTCCCAAAATATATCAGTGTTTCAAGATTGAAGGCATAGTTTACTTTCAGCAACTTGTTATCAGGGCTATACACAGAATGGCTACTGCAGTCGACATCAGTGTTTAATTTACCTTTTTCAATTACTGTCACTCTTAGCAGTTGAGTGGACATTTTCATATTTGTGTGTATATCTGTACATTGCAGAGATACCAACCCTTAGGATTTACAGGGAAATCGACACGGGAATGCTGTAATATTTATATTGTATATATAATAAACCACTGAGACCCCTCATAACAGTCATTCGTGGGGGGGGGGGGGGGAGGTAGTGGTGAAAGTCATGCCACCAGACATTCCAGCAGTAGCCCTATAGAACTATTTTCAGATCAGAAACAATTCTTAGGATTTTTCATTGTCCAACATTGGCATTTCTTTGTATGTAGCTTTCACATAACGGAGATCAGGTTTTCATTTATACCTATAATTCAGATTGTTTTATTATTGATATTTCTTATTTGTTTTTTCACTGCATAAAAGTAGTGTTACTAAGAAAACTCATTTTCATATATTTCTAGGTTTTCACATGTTTTATTACACTGTATTAAAATGTTATATTATGCCATTATTAACTATATTATATTTAATTCAACAAAATCTTTTATTTTGATTTTGGTCTCAGGTTTAAATCAAGGTATCATCCTGAAGACTGTGATAAGAGAAAAGAAGAACTAAGGTCCACCCTGAAACGCCGGAGAGACATATTTCTCAAGCTGATGAAGATGGGCATGGTGGAAGTCTGCTCCTGTGAAGTTGACAAGTATCAACCTATAGTGAAATTACTTGATGCAGGTAACATATACAGTTAATCCTAACAACGCTGAGTTATTTTTGTGTAAACCATGTAGACCAAAGGGTTTTTTCAATTTGAAATCATCATAAATGATTCATTTGAATACCTATGTTATGGTTCTACGACCATTAGAAATTTTTTATTTCTTTCAATGCGGGGATCGTCTTATACGTCATCCACCGACGTCTTCTGATTTCTACAGACGTATAAAGACGGTCCCGCACTGAAAAGGTTAAATATTATGCATAATGCATGCAGAATGATATATGTTTTTACTATGAGGTGAATCAGACAACTTTGAAAGTGGATTTAACAAAAAAAACATTGATTATATTTATTGTGATTACAAAAGCATTTGCTTAATTTTGGCTACAGGTAGTTCTTTTAACCCTTTAAAGCCTGAATTTACAATTGTCATCTTCATCCACTACAAGCCGCGAATTGCTGCCGCAATTCTCGACTTGTAGTGGATGAAGATGATTTGAAGTGGGTGGAAAAGTAAAGAAAATTGCCATGTATTGGTAAACCAGTTTCATGGAAATTTTCGTTCTAAAACCCTTTGTTGTAGGAAAATTAAGTCTGTTTTCAGGGATGTAAGATGATGCTTTAATGCATCGTGCGGGCTTAAAGGGTTAAATATCGTAGCTCATAAGCAGTTCTGATTCATAATAACCCTTACACTGCTATGGGCGACTATAGCTGCCCAAAATAAACCAAGCACAGCCTGCTGTCGCAAGTAAATTCTTTAAAAAAAAAAATATTGATATTTTTTTTTTTTTTTTCACTTTTGTGGTGTCAAATTTTATGCATCAGTGTAAGGGTTAATTCAAATAATACAAACCATTGTTATCCGATTATTTTCACTTGCTTCAAAGTGATAACCCGCAGCAAGATCAGTATTTGAATAAACCCTCCAAAAATATATTCTTACAAATCTATAAGACTGCTGAATAATCAAAACTGTGTGCAAAATTCTGCATCTGCTTAAGTTTACTATGACAATAATAACACTCATTTTTATTGTGTATAAAATCTTGGGTTCCAATCTCTTTTTCAAGCTGTGATTTTGATGGAAGGTGGTACAGACTTCGACCTTCAGAGCTTAGACGCGAAGGAGGCATCACCTGCACCTGAGAACAACCACAGTCGTACTGAGTCTGAATCACAGCAAGCAGACAAGTCAGTATTTATCTCAGTACTAGGTCAAATACAAGATTGATGATGTAATGCTGGCTCAATGTCACAGATGTAGGCTCAGCACTAACCCTTAAAGTGCTGAATTTTTAAATGAAAACCTTGGAGAGCGAAGGAATTTTTTTAAATTTAAAATCATCATAGCTGTCTCAGTTGGCTCTTTCCGATTCATTTGAATACCTATGTTCTCGTGTGTTCGCTGCGTAATTACCCGGCAGACACGGGTACGCTTGTCCGGTGCTGTTTCGGTGTTGTGCCAGCGTCATAGACAGTGGACCGGCATTGAATCGCCATTGGGTCGACATCTTGTGTTTGCTGGGTACCAACCCATTTTTAGGCCTCAGCCAAAATTTTGGCGGATGCCTATTGTCGTCACCAGGCGCGTCCATCCATCCGTCTGTCCGCAACTTTTTAGAACTTTAACTTGTTTCTCATAACTGGAATGCACATTAAACTTCACATACAGGGTAATCATGACTAAAGCTTGACTAATTTCACATTTGACCTTTCTGTGACCCCTATGACCTTGACTTTTTTCCGATCGACAATTTTTCTTGTTAACGCGATTCACTCAACAATTTTTTATGTTTCGCTCCAAAATTTATACCAGATATCCATTTCACTAATAGCTTGGATGATTTCGAAATTGAGCAAGATTCAGACAGAAACTAGGTCATGGCGGCCAAAATGGCAGATTATCGTCATTATTTTTTTAAAATGCGTAATATCTGGAAAACCGGATCAGATAGCTAGACCATTACTATAGAACAAAATGTGCAATTCCAGGTAGGAATATACCATAAAAAATTTCAACATGAAAAAATTCAAAATGGCCGACCTGCGGCCACTTCAGATCTTCAAATTTTTTCGTTAACGCGCTTTACCCAACAATTTTTATGTTTCGCTCCAAAATTTATACCAGATATCCATTTCACTAATAGCTCGGATGAGTTTGAAATTGGGCAAAATTCGGACAGAAACTAGGTCATGGCGACCAAAATGGCCGATTATCAGCCATTATTTTTTTAATATGCGTAATATCTGGAAAACCGGACCAGATAGCTAGACCATTACTATAGTACAAAATGTGCAGTTCCAGGTAGGGATATACCTTGAAAAATTTCAACATGAAAAAATTCAAAATGGCCGACCTGCGGCCACTTCAGATCGTCAAATTTTCTTGTAACGCGATTCACTCAACAATTTTTTATGTTTGGCTCCAAAATTTATACCAAATATCCATTTCACTAATAGCTCGGATGAGTTTGAAATTGGGCAAGATTCGGACAGAAACTAGGTGATGGCGGCCATTATTTTTTTAATATGCGTAATATCTGGAAAACCGGACCAGATAGCTTGACCATTACTATAGAACAAAATGTGCAGTTCCAGGTAGGGATCTACCATGAAAAATTTCACCATGATAAAATTAAAATGGCCGACCTGCGGCCACTTCTTATCGTCAAATTTTCTCATTACCACGATCCACTCAACATTTTTTTATGTTTCGCTATTGTCGAATGTGCTCTTGTTTCAAATGATTTTCACTTTAAAACGATGATTAGAGGCTGAGGCCTTTTCTCGTCGCCGACGGGCCTTGTTCAATATTATCATTAAAGCGGATTGATGATAATGTTGTAAAATTGGTAAATGGTATGAAGTTTATCATTATCATTCATATATCATTTCATTTTAATCATCTTATATTATTATAATCAGTTTTTATCATACGAAACTATTGTATACACATGCCTTTTCATGTTGATATATTATTTTACAGTCTCTTGTAACTCACATTGAGTGAACAGTCAATACTTTAGTAAACTGTCATTTATGTATGATTTGTATTCATAATGTAAACTGTATGAGACATTAATAAAGATTTACTACTACTATGGGTATACGGCCATTAGAAATATTTTTACTCTTACAGTGCGGGAATCGACTTTAGACATCAGAATCTGACGTCTATAGACTAAATTCGATCCCCGCGCTGTAAGGGTTAAACCAGCATGGGATCAGTGTCTTGTTTGCTGGGTTAGTATTCAAATTTTCATCCTCAGTTTTTAAATACTTCTGAGATGATTTAGTAGAGCCTGTCTTGTCCAGCTAAAATACAATATTGACACAATGTTTTTTCAATTGTTGGTCAGCACTACAGACACAACTGGCATTAAAACAACATTTAGGTTTATGTCTTATGCTTGCTGTTTAGCATCCATAATATATATTCTTATTTAACAATTCTATAAAAAAATTCTTATGAAAACCCCTGAATTTTAGTCAGGATGATGGCATATACAGTGTATGATATTCCTCGAGCTATAAGACAACTAATGTTTGATTTACTATCTACATAAAAAAAATGGTTTTATTCAAATATTTGTGTTATGTGTAGATCTATGGAAGAGGGTGAGGCAGGTGAAGATGGAAGAGGAGAAGAAGGTGAAATGGATGAAGAATCACCAGAAGTACCAAATGTAATATACTTTTTTTAGTGGTCAAAAATGGCTGACAAGTTCTAAATTTGGGGCCAAGGGGTTGATAAGATAAAGAAAGAATACTATTCACAAAAAGTTTGTCTATATCGAAAGTGGGCAACAAAATATCAAATGGATGATATGGGTCATATGACACATAGACAATCTCATCCAAGAAGACCAATTTGTCAAAATAAAAAATGGCAGACAAAATTCTAAATGTCTGATACAGTAATTATCCGTTATAGCACGAATCGTTACTACACGAATCGGATATAACACGATGCAACCATAAATCCCAAAATTTTACACTCTTTTTTACCATTTTTCTGGAAAAATCGTGTTATAAATATTTGAACATCCATTTAAGCATGAAATTGTCCGCCAACGTCACATGTTAATCGTGCAGTAGCGGTAGGCCTAATCCTTCAGGCATGACGCTCACGCAAGGTCGCCGGCAAGTGGTATTGCACAGCACATAACGGCACCCTTTTAGAACAAGAGTATCTCATTTCGTATTTGAGCTTAAATTCAATTCAAACACGAATCGTGTAATAGATAATATAAAACGAATAAGACGTGCACGATTTGATCTCAGAAAATGTATGTACTTAATCAAATTAACTTAATGAGGCGTGTTTAGGAAAAGAACATGTTTATTTAAATCGTGCAATAAAAATATTATAACACGAATAATAATGTTTTCACATGTTTTTTTAATCTGTATTAAAATATTATAACACGAATATGGTGATTCTGCAAGTTTTTAAAATCGCGTGTAATGAAATATTATAACACGAATATGATGTGTTTTATATTATGTGTTTTATATCGTGTTATAAAATATTATAACACGAATATGGTGCTATTTATATCGTGTTATAAAATATTATAACGCGAAAATGACGTGCACGATTTGATGTCAGGAATCCTAGCTATTAAATAAAATTAACCTAATTTAGCAGGTTCAACCGAAAAAATGCTTATTTTTAAATCACGTAATAAAATAGGTAGCCAGAAGTGATGACACGCCGATCGTTTGATGAATGCCACACAACTCACATTGTGCAATGTCGAGCAGCGTTCTGGTTTGTATTGCAAGGTGTTATGTTCGCGATAAACAAGTCATTTTGTTAAATAATTTATAAATTAAGTTAATATATTTGATTTAATGGTGTTGCATAAATATATTTTTATGCCGATATGATCAGTCATAAATCACTGTCAGTATGGACAGCTCACTGACAATTTTGATTGACAAGCGTGTTCTAACGCTGATTGGTTAATATCTCCCTCCCATCTCACCTGACCACGATGCTGGCCCAGCATTAAATCAGCACTGGTTCATTTGCGGCAGTTACGCCATGATCACGCCGCAAGTAAACGTGAGCGTGTCAAACCATTTCAAGCCTACAGGCTTGGTAGTTATCCTATGAATAATATAACATCAGTGATATGCTGTTTTATTACACGATTTGGAAAAAAACATAATATTCGTGTTGTAGTAATTGATTGCACGATACAAAAAATGCAAAGACATCGTGTTTGTTGTGTTCAAACGCTGATTGGTCAACACCCGCCTCCCATCGTACCGGGCTGTGTCAGGATGATTGACAGTCTCGTATGATCTCACGTTGAGAATGCTATTTCACGAGATTTTGACACCTCTACTCTCAAAACGATGACGTCATTAAACACTGTACATGACACGGACTTGTATACACAGCGTCTCTCTGTTCACGAGTCCAGTATTCCTGATTCAACTAATTTTACTTCTACTGTTTATATTAGACACATTCAACCAATTCACATTTTTATTATTTACAAATAATAATTATTATAACTTCTAAAACTCCGATATTTGTACAGTAAATAAGGCCTGGAAACAACGTTATGCTACAAGCTATTATATTGTCTCGTGTCAGTTATTTATATTACCGCATCCCGTGCATCTCCGGTCATATCGTATCTAGTAGTACTAGATAAAATCGGGCCATTTCGTATAACACGATCGGCTTATAACACGATTTGTACTTATGGACCCCACCGATCGTGTTATAACGAATAACTACCGTATATGCCGGCCTATAAGTCGCACTGGAGTATAAGTCGCACTAGGCTCAAGATTAGGCTCGAACCATAGACAGGTCGCACTGCCAGATATGACGCACCAGGCTCAGAGACATGTCTGACGATATTCAAGTGTCAGGTGTCAGTACATTGGCGTTTATAGCAAGAGAAGAGGAGAGAGTCAATGCTATTTAATAGCCTGGTAGACCGATATTAAAAGTCTATAATAAAAGTGTTTAATATATTGTTCAATGTACATGAACATGATTTTTAGTGATTTATTCGAAATTATTTCAATGCCATGTATGAAAGACAGACGCCATTGTTTTCTTTTCTACCTCATTAGAGAGCTCCCACTTCCGTAACTAACCCACACTCACCAGGTGGCGATGTCGATAAAGGGCATTGACTTAGGCCAGTGAATACAAATTAATAATAACAACAACTTGTAGCGTATGTTTTTCGGCGATTTCTCAGTCAATTCACAACCGATTTTCATGAAATTTAACAAGGGCTATTATCGAGTCCCCTGCCAAACACTGTGAAATTTTCACTGATAAATATTGTCTAGTTCAAAAGTTAGACCATCTGGCATGTAATGCAATTTATGGCTCAAAACTGATTTTAACTTTAACAGTTTAATGGGTTTATAGAGGGACGTCTTAATTAGAAATTTATGCTACTATATGTCGAATGGTCTAACTTTTGAGCTATAAATTATTTTGTCATGAAAATTTCATGCTATTTGGCGGGGGACCCGATAATAGTCATTGTAAAATTTCATGAAAATCGGTTGAGAATTGACTGAGAAATCGACGAAAAACTTGCGCTACAGGTTAATATGACTTCCACTATAGATGTGTTTATGCGGTAAACTGCTTGCGATTGTCTCGCCCCCTAGCGAATGCTGACGATACTGACCGGATGCAGAGAAAATGGCTGACACACAAACGCAATCATAACAAACAAACAGTCACGATATTTCACTGAAACATACTATCTTACCCAATTAATCGTAAATTAAAAACATAGTTTTTAGGCATTATGCATGCTGATCAATAGTAAACTAAATAACATTCCCAAATGGTATTAAAACTGACATACAATGGCCTCAAACGATGATATGACGTTAGCGGTTCATGAACGGCGATCGCGTCATTACGTGACAGAGGGTAGAGGCCATTCTAGATTTTATTCAGCTGTCCTCGGCCGAGTTGAAAACCATAGAAAGGTCGCACCGGAGGATAAGTCGCATTAGCCTTAAAAAGTGGTTTTAAAAATAAAAAAGTTGCGTCTTATAACCCGGAAAATACGGTACTGTATCTCTAAAATGCTGCATTTCAGAGACTTAAATTTCAGCCTACTCTTTTAAAAAAAAACTTTTTTTTGAAAATTATTTTAAATTACCTGTAATTGTGAACAAGTATTAAATTACCTGTTATAATGATAGAGTATTCATACCACCATTTTATTCTGTACCATCTTGTGCAATTGCTGAAAAATAATTGCAATATTTGTATACAGGGGAAAAGAAGAAAACGATTGGAAGAAGGGGAAAACCCTGACATTGAAGAAGGAGCTTGTGATGATGTAAGGAAGAGTTCTTTGATAATAATTACCTGATGTCATTCTCAACTAATTTACTTATAATCTCCTGTATGGTGACTGAGAGAGCTACTATGCAATTGCACTCTGTCCATCTGATCAAATTTCTCGCCTCTATGATTTTGTATATGTAGTTTTCTACTAAGTGTATGTTAACAAGTGCAAATATGTTCGACCTTGATCAAATTAGGAGGGTCACACAAGCATTTGAAGTATGTACATTTTTTAGGCATATGTCCGGAATTTTCTGATTTCCTTTTTATTTGGCACACAGCATCTCGAGGGACTCTAGATGTCACTTCCCAGCAAACATGAGAGATAGATCTGATGTTGTATCACTGCTGGGCCAGCATCACAGAAGGTGATCCAGCATTGACCAGATCTGTGTTTTGTGTTTGCTGGCTTCTGGTGTAAATGTACTTTAGCCTAGTTCTGGTTCAGTATCATTCCCTAATTTATACATTTTGACATAGATATTTTTCCTGGAGTATTTTTAGAAATAACTTGGCAGATTACAGCCATAGTGCACATATTCTCGCAGGTCTCTAGATGTCCTTTTTTATGTATTTGTATCAAGTGATCTAGTTTTGGGCCTAGTGTTCTCTCTGCATAACGTACCAATATATCAAATTTAAAATATTTTTAGTGCCTTAAAAATTGTTCAAGATAGACCATTGCTATTGTAATTAAATGTTAGTTTCTCAGAGGGATATCTGGTGAAATGATTTCAGATCAATCAAATTCAAAATGGCAGACTGACTCACATTATTTACTACATTATGTTTGATATTTGGCAAACCGTGCAGGATAGCTGGACAAATACCTACTAATAAACAAAATGTATATTTCAAATCTATCAAACTTTTACAGGTTAGAATCTGGTACTAGAAACTGCAATGCGATTTTCTTCAAATATATTAAATTCTGCAAATGAACTGCTATAAATTAGCTCAGTGAAGTAAAATAGAATTAAATTTACCATCTGATGACATTAATAGCAAAACAGCCATCATGGTGTTAAATTTTGGGGAATGAAAAAATTTAGATTAATGTTAGTAAATTTATATAGTGGGGACACATTTTGTCATTTTTAGCCCGCCTTTTAATTAAAAAAGGTGGGCTATTGCAATTGAAGTTTGGCGTCGTCGGCATTGGCGTCGCCTATGATATTTACTTGTTTATTTATCAAATGCCAATTTGTTAAATGCTTGACACATGCTACTGGTGATCATATTTTATGTAAAACCTTATTTAAAATCTTTCACTTGAGCAATTTAAAAATATGTTTCTCCTATTGTCTCTGGAGTTTTCTTTCAAATTGAGTTGATCTGTTTCAGTCTCCATCCAGTGATAAACACAGAAATAAGAGCGGTTCTTATTATGCGAGCGGATCTGATTCAGACAGTGGATCTCTTTCAGACTCTGATGAAGAACCAAGAGAAAAGCTTCGTCCACCTGGTGCGTAGGAGGTTCACTGTTTTTTAGGCTGTGTTATTGCTTGTTCTGTTTGTGCCAAAGCAGAAAACATTCTTATACCGACATAAGCTAATCAAAATGTGATGAAAACTGTTTTTATTTATTAATATGTGGTGTTGTGTCAAAGCTGTATTAGGTGATTTTTTTTAACATAATTCCACCTGCAAAAATCTTGTTTTATGTTTTAAACTGTGATTATGCTTGATAGAAATAGTTTGGCAACTATTTTTCATAGCATTAGAAGATGATATTACAGACATGTTTTTTAGATCATGGACTTGGATTGACAGGTTGTATCTGGCACTTTGTTAAGTGGGAGATACAACCCTTTAAACTCAAGATCACCAGATTTAAAGAAACGAGAAGCACCAATTTAAGGATATTAAAAATCATTTCTTTCATTTTTAATAATGTAGCTAATCCATTTTAAGGGATATGGAAAATCATTTCAAGGGATGCATAACATTTTTGTTTATCAAATTCTTTCTTTATTTACTATATATATATTGAGCCATCGTTATTGTTCTATGCTTTATACATTGTCACCTCAAAGCTAAAGGGTATAACGCTTGGTAGATAGGACACTTTAGCTTTGAGGTAACAATATTTTCTTTTATGTCAGACGGTCTATGTTACTGAATTACCTCAGCTGTAAATGTATGATGCAGTAGTTGCCTCCTTTCAGGAGAGGAAGGTTCAAATCCACCACAGGTGGATGGTCCAGGTGACGACGATGACGAACAAGAACAAGAGGAGCAAGAACAAGAAATGACAGAAGACCCTGCTGAGGAAAATACACAGGAAAATAAAGAAGGTCATTTTACAGTTTTATTTGCTTTATCGAGTGAAAGATAAAGTGTGATGTCTAAAACTACACAACAGTATTTTATTGTCATTTATAATTTTTGACTAAATATGATTAGATTATATAGAGACATAAGCTAAGTTTAAAAAAAAAAAAAGTTAATGTTTCTTGATGTCAGATAACGCAGTCGAGGAGAAGGAGAAGGATACGGCGCCGCCTGAAGAAGGTGAAGCAGAAGACAAACCCAAACCTCTACACAAGACTCAAAGCATCTTCCTGCGAAACCTGGCTCCTACAATCACAAAGCAGGAAGTGGAGGCAGTAAGTATCCAGAGAAAATTACTTAGTTTTGTTCTAATCATTAGATACAGAAACGAAAGAACCTATCCAAGTAAATACAAAAAGTTGCTTGAATTTTGAGCCAGAGTCGAAGATGGTGGACCAACATTAACACAGCATTGGGTCAATGCAATGTGTTTGCTTTAACCACCAAATTATTTATTTTGAATTTTTACCCACTTTAAGTTGTCTCGCTAAGGCGATCCACAACTAAAAGTGGGTAAAAAATATTCAGATTCAACAAAATTGAGGTCAACGATTTGGAAATCTAGCTGGTTGATATGATGTTTTATCTTTAATATGTTCAAAAGCTGGTATTTAATGTGCTAATAAAAAAGTGAAAACCCGAATATAATTGGGAACAGCGGTTAACCCTCTCAAGCCTGAATTTACCATTGTCATCTTCATCCACTACAAGCCGCGAATTGCTGTCGCAATTCTCGACTTGTACTGGATAAAGATAACTTGCAGTAAGTGACAAATTAAAAAATTATATTGCCATTATAAAAACATTAAAATTTTCATTCATTGTAAGAAATTAAGTCATTCTTCAGATATGCGAAATGATGCTTTGATGCACCATAAGGGCTCAAAGGTTTAAAGGGTTAATGCCTGTTGTAGATGTGTAAACGGTACCCTGGATTTTTAAGAGTCGCACTTCAAGACCCGCAGCCTGAGCGTAACTTCTACAGAAGAGGTTGGGTCACATTTGACAGCTCGGTCAACATCAAAGAAATCTGTTGGAACCTCAACAACATTAGGGTGTGTATATAATTGACTTAGAAACATTATTTTATTTATTTTTCTCTTGGCATGAAGTTTATGCTTATTATTTTCTCATCCTCTGTATTATGTTTGTCAGATTTTCACATCTAACTGTTGTGAATGTATCCTTTTAAAAGCATATCACAGCGTTCAAAATAAGGCCTTTCCGGTTGTCCGAGACAACCAAAATTTGTGGCGGACAATCAATAGTTACCATGAGGTTGTCCGTTCAACTTTTGAGAAGGATATTTTCACATCACATTTTTATTTTTAAAGGCATTTATTTATAGGTGAAGTGACTGTCATGGTTGAAATTTTTTATTACATTGGTGAGCTTCCACTTGTTGGTTAACTTATGTTTTCAGAAAATTGTGGAAACAGGCTGGGTCGTAGCTCTATATATCATTTGCGGACAATCTGAAATTTCAGCGGACAACCAGAAAATCTGACCTGATTGTCCGATGGCCAACCTCATTTTTAACCCTTATTTCGAACGCTGTATAAAATTAAGGCTATCTTTTGCGAAATGTAATTTCTCACTTGATTTTACCTTCGATAGATTGACTTAAACTGTGTTTAATATGGGTGTTATATGAATGCAATTTTAGCCTTGTTTTCACTTGGTGAAATATTTATATTTGAAAAATGTGTCTTCTATATGTAGCTTCGTGATTGTGAGATGGGTGCCATTGTGAATCGTGAGCTGAAGCAGCGAGTACGACCAATCAATGGGCAAGTCGCTCATCGCTTTATTGCTAAGACCGATGTAAAACACGCAGCTAAAATTATACAAAATATGGATGCTCGGTGCAACATGTGGGATGAAACTGAAGAAGATAAAAAGGACCAGGAAAAGGAGGTAAGATATTTGGAATTGATTTCACTAACAAGTTTAGCCCTTACAACGCGGGGACTTTAAATATCAGAATCTGATGTAGACGTCAGACTATAGTCGATCCCCGCACTGCAAGAGTAAAAATATTCATAATAGCCGTAGACCCATGTAATAGGTATTCAAATGAATCGGATGGAGCTAACTAAGACATCTATGGTGATTTCAAATGGAAAAAACCCTTTGGTTTCCATGGTTTATATAAAAAAAATTCAACTGTTTAAAGGTAAATTGTCAGGTAATGCTGGAATTTTCTTGTCATGTAACAAGTCATATTATCCCTTGTGCTAATCACATCTATAGCTGCTGTTTGCATCCTTTTTTAGTTGTTCTTCATACAAGAATTGTGTTAGGACACATGAGCATTAAATGTGCTAGAATAAGATTGGCATGTGTTTGTTTGTACATACTGTATACCTTATTACATTTGCGTCCCATTTATTTTGGCGACTTTCGCGATTGAGCATTTTACTGCAATTATTTCTAGTCGTTAATTATTCAGTACACTAGTACATACTGTATGAAATGACCTGCTGTCAGACTTGGACTTGCTAAATTTTATGGATTTAACATTGCATGGGACTGATTTTGCCAAATATTATGGACACAACTCAATGTATGTAGGTAATTTTCACCTACTTAACCCTTGTGCTGCTACGTCTGTATATATATGCGTTTTCAAGCAAATTTCAGACCATAGAAAATGCCATATTATATACCATAACATATCAAATAATTCAATTGGAGATGTCTATTTTTCATTTACTCACGGCTGGGAATTACGTTGGCAATTCCAGCATTAAATGAATGAGAAATACTCCATTAACAATTCAGTAGGGCAAGGGTTAAGATGTGGATCGTGGTTCTATAGCTTAGCTCTTTAGGGTTAAAATGCGAATTTGTCCAGCAGCAATAAAGACACAGTTTCTATCCTGAATAAAATATTTTTTCATGTGTATTTTTACATCTTAACAGTCCTTTGGTTTGGTATCGAAAAACCCCGTCCTGAAGAACATCACTGATTATTTGGTGGAAGAAGGTAGTTATGAAGAAGAGGCACTGCTCGGTCAGGCTGTAGTGGAAGATTTACCTAGAGGTCGAGACAATGACCTCTCTATTGAAAGGGATGAGGATCTTTTGAAGGTGAGTGTTTAAAGAATATTTTATAACTGTGTTTATAAAAAGTATATTGGGATATCTGATTTTAAAAAAGGTAGTCTGGTAAATTTGATTTGTAACTTCTATTAATGTATGCTTTTTTGTTTGTGATTCTTCAGTTTTCGTGTTTTAAATTTGTACATGTTCTTTGCCAAATGCACAATGCTTTTCTTGATAAAGAAATTATTTTTATTTACTGTAACAGGTGCTTGACAGAATGATATTATACCTCCGAATGGTTCATTCTTATGACTACTACAGTGGTGCAGAGTATCCTAATGAGGATGAAATGCCACACAGATGTGGTATAATGCATGCGAGAGGACCTCCCCCACCTAACAGAATCACACAAAATGACTGTATGTATATATCATGGAGTGCCATTCTGTATAAATACAACACTTCTACAACAATGAACTAATTAAAATTACTAAAATGCATCATCATCATATTTTGTTACTGCTAACATAACAATCTTCAAATTTTAAGAGTTATTCTTTGTTAAGGGCTATCAGTAAATTGTGTTTGTTACTGAGAATCTACAATAATATGTTTTGTAATAAGTTACGGCCATCACAATTATCTGCTCTATACTTTTAATTTGGCTGAATTGCCATATTTCAGGTGTTTTGCTTATGTGGTGTGTTCCCAAATTTGAGGTTTAAAATTATCATGGGAAATTTAAGAAAGTACACAATCATTTTTCAGTCTGCTTAATTATGCAAATGTTACACTCTGGAATTTGCAAGAAACAGTACATAATTGTTCAACACTTTCACTATTGTCACTTTCAAGCACTTTCAAATTGTTTTCTTAAAAGTAGGAAATTTACAGAACTTGATCAAATATGTCGGTTAAATGAGTGAGAAATGTAGCGCAGTATTGCAACATTTAAGATTAGAAGAAAAAAATCAACAAAATTATTGTTGGAATAGCAATGCAGAATGGAAAGAATAATATTAATGTAAATTGAATTGAAGAGGTTTTCTTTGAGAGTGGAAAACCTTTGTCAAATATTATGGTAAAGATAACATAACATGTCAAACTTGTCACTTTTGGTGCACATTCTTAGTTATATCAATTGTCAGGTAAAGTTAAATTAGTGCCCAGATCAGACATTTCACATAGATGAGTGTTGTTAATGTTCCTTTTGTTCAGCCTTTAGTTTCAGTATTCACTTCCTATCTACAATGTTTTCATGTTGAATGACAGTTGCTATATCTGTACCCTAACACCTCTGTTATAGTGAACGACTGGGTAGCACACTTTGAAATGAAGATAACTCCAATGCTGAATCTAAAAATAAATCTTGGTGAAGAAGAAGCTATCAAACTGGGCAAAAAAGATATTGAATTATATCCTTTTTAATAAAACACAATGGAATGAGTGTTCACAAGTACATTTTTCTACAACTTCCAATTAGTAGTGAATTAGTGCAGCAATACCCAACCTGAAGAGAAAGAAATTAAGCTGATTTTGTAAAATACTCCTGCGTAATATATAAAATTAAAGGTAATACATCTGTATTTCAGTGAAATATGGCCTTTCCTGGCTAGTGAATTTTATTAAAAACATGTTACACATGGTGTGTACGAGTCCTTAAAAAACCTTGAAGGTGCTTAAGTTAAAAAAAAATGTGAGTACCTAAAGTCGGTAAAAATATCCAAATCGGATGAAAAGTGTTTTAAGTGCCTAAATTCTGGTGAGGGTATCATCATATTGTGTTCGTGTCGATATTTTGAACAGTTTCATAGCCCCGTTCTTTTCTCATCTAGGATGAATTATAGTTGATCGAGTGTCTCTCTCTCTGGAAGATTATATTTTATTCATCAATCGTTACATTTCTTCGGTTGATATGAATTTAATCCTTAAACAGTTTTCAGTAGTGCTTAAAAAGGTGCTCAACTCTTAGAGCACTGATTTATTCAATTTAAATTTTCAGGCATTTGAATTTGTGTCTTGCTACCGCGACACACAACTTCAAGTGAGTGCAAATTATTGTGATTTGTGAAATTAAGGTCCCAACATATATCAGTGTTTTAAGAATATTGACATATTATACTTTTGAAAACTAGTTAAACAGGTGCTTATAAAAACACAGAATGTCTACAGTAGTCGACATCAGTGATCCAAGGCTTAAAAGTGCTTCAATTTTATCAAGGAAAACGAGTACGAACCCTGGTTACATGATCGCAATTGCGACTATGGTGCTTGAAGGGTTAGTGTATACTATGATTGGGGAAGATGCCTCCTTAACAGCTTTGCACAGAAATTGAGAAATTCATAACAGCAAACACACAAGAGCTGGCTAAAGACAAATGGCTATGTCCACTCAGTGGCAAGAAGTTTAAAGGACCAGAATTTGTTCGGAAGCATATACACAACAAGCATACAGAAAAGGTTGATGAAGTTCGACAAGAGGTATGTCAACATCCTGAAATGAAATCAAGAAGCCAGTTTTCCATAATAATTCGATCCATAAATTGTCTTCTAGTAATTTCATTTGTTTAATGTTGTTGTTGTATTCTATTTTACAGGTGTCATACTTCAATAACTATTTGCTCGATCCCAAGCGACCGCAGTTATCGGAACATCCCGCAAATAAAGGTGGTGGTGGTGGCAGTGGTAGAGGCGATCAGGGCCCACCAAGTAATTACCAAGGCCCATCCAATCACAACATGGGGGGCGGTGGAGGTGGTGGCAGCTACCGTTCACGACCACCTATGATGCATTACGGTTAGTATCAGTAATCTGCTCTTTCTTTAAATATTTATATTGGAAAAGATTAGGTGAATGAAACAAAGTGTTTTATGTAGAGTGAATTCAAATGATTTCTTTCATATCTCCCTTGACGTGGATACTTCTTTGTGCTGGACATAACAGGAAATAGAAGGGGTATGTATTTCGGCTGCAAGTACTATTTATTCCATATACAATAAGTTATTTGCTGTGCAAATTGCATTTCTTTTCGTAAAAATCTCTGCTAAATTTTAATGCTAATTAGTGATATATTACAAGTATAATCAATATAA
Source organism: Flabesymbios commensalis (assembly GCA_964017125.1). Taxonomy (NCBI): domain Eukaryota; kingdom Metazoa; phylum Annelida; class Polychaeta; order Terebellida; family Flabelligeridae; genus Flabesymbios; species Flabesymbios commensalis. The sequence goes on from OZ024915.1 coordinate 32,329,089, forward strand.
TTTTATTTCAAGAAATTAATTTGAAGTGTGGGAGTTTGATGTGTTCCAGATATTTGAAGTCTGTGTAATATTATAGTGGTATTAAATTCACAATTTCTTATCACCTGATAAGAATGATCACAAACTCCCTAAATTTTTGGAGAAAACTCGCCTAAATTTATCAAAAGATTTCAGTTACTATTTGGTCTAATTCTATTTAATTTTGCTCTTTTTCCAGGAAATCGAAGAGGAGGTGAGAATATATTTTTTTTCATTCAAATGAGAAATGAAAAACAATTTTCGATTTTCTACCAATATAGACTACATTACAGCAATATAATCTCTTTTTTTTATATATATAACTAGGTTACCATGGCTATCATAATTACAATCGTGGAGGACAGGACCGCTTCCGAAATGACAACAGAGAACGCTATGCCCCTCAGCGTAGGGACAGGTGGGTACGTTTTTTTACCTTAGAACTAATTCATTATCTCCTGTATCCTTTACCAGTAAAGACAAATTATAATATAACTGGGGGAGATGTTAAGCTGCGTCTGAGACAGCAGCCTAATATTCACTGAGATATGTGTAAATTGTGTCTTGTTTTATAGTCACCGTTATGTGAACGATTGTCTGTAGTTGCGGACTCTTTGCATCAAAAACATCTTTCAAATAATTTGTTGTCCTTGTGTCAACTGTGCTAGCAACTACACACTTTTTGCTGTGGGTGTAAATAGTTTTTTTATGATGACAGATTAATTTATTAGTGCATTTACTACAATTTACTACAATTATCTTTCATTTGTCCTGCCACCTATCAGTTCATCCTATATTGAGCTTGTTTTCTGAACATATATAGAACTCTACGGTAGCTCTAGTTCGCATTTTGTCCAAAATAATTCTGGTAGCGGCTGGTATAAAAAATAAAGACAATCAAATAATAATGATAAACATTTGTTATTAACCCTTATCCTGCTAAGTTCATTTATTTAAATTTTCAGCTAATTGAAGTTGTGTCTCGCTACCGCGATCCACAACCTCAAGTCAGCGTTCGACACTGACGGTGGTCCGGTGGTCCGAGACCCCCAGAAATCATGTCGGACCACCAGAACATTCAAACCCAGTGGTCCGATGGACCACCGAAATTTTCAGCTCCAAGCAAAATCGTAACATGGCCAAAAAAATCTAAGCAATCGTCGCCACTCGCGGCCGATAATACAAGAAACACGGTACCGCTCTCGCCCCTTTTCATGGAACAAAACAAGTGTTTATAATCATGCTGGGCATGAACTATTGAGGTCGAGATTGACCATCCGCTCTCGCCCTTTTTACGGAACTAAAGATATGTGTTCATAATCATGCGGGATATGAATTCTTGAGGCCGAGATCGACCATCAACCCAGCTGACGTAGTTAGCAAACGCCACCCTCCACAATTAGCCCCAGTGGCTGAAACAGTAGTTTGTTGTTTGCCTGCCCTCATCTGACTGTCTAGTCAGACTAGTGGTGTACAATCAATTTGTGACATCGAAAAAGTGTCTGCCCGCCACTTTAAATAGGTTTTTAAGGTGAAGTTAGAAAAAGATAAACAATTGAAAATTCGAATCAAGCTGGTATGAACAGTATAAGCGGCGGCCATTTCGTTTGAATTTCTGGAGTCTATAACAACATCCAGCTCACCCTCTGGAAACAAAGGCCCCGTCTACCATCAACCTTGAACTTTGCTTGTTTATTGTCTCACCAGACAGTATACCCCTGATCCAGCAATCTTTAAATGAAAAAATATAGGCCCCCCCTATATAAACATATATGGTGCTTAATCGTGGTAATCCATATTATAAGACAATAATTTATCAGTACAAGTCTCGTGGTCGATAACACCTGTGGGAGTGCGATAACATATATAAACATATATATTTTGTAATCATCAGGACATAGGGCCTACTCTATCAATATGAAAAATAAAAAAGGGTGCTTTAAAAACATCAAGCTTTTTTTATTTCACATTCAAATATAAGGTCCTAGTACCTTCCCTGAGCGTTGCCAAAAGGCTTTAGCCTACTCCAGCAGCACATCCTATGTGGAGTATCAGGCTGGAGGGGAGGCGGGGGGGAGGCTGACAGACTTGGTCAATCATATACCTTGCTACTACCAGCATAGGGACTACATTTTATACTTAGGCCTATATTTTCCGATTTTAATGTTTTTAAAGCAAGAAATGGTTACCAAATCTAGATCAAGTGGTATCAAAATGATATGAATGTAATATTAAAATCAACCTTGCTATAAACATGATAAATCGCCATGTTAATTTTTTTTTTAACTCACTCACTTTTTAATGATATACGCGTATGAATTTGTGTGCCGAGACTTTATTCTCAGGACCACCAGAAAAATTGTAGGACCACCAGATTCTCTAAGCTGGTGGTCCTGTGGACCACTGCCCAAAAAAGTTTGTGTCAAACCCTGCAAGTGGCTGAAAATTACTCATCTTTGTTGAATTTGAGCACAAATATTTGCAAATCTTGATGATGACACTCATTTCACTCACAATAACATTGATTTGGTCGACTAATCAAACAGATCACCAGATGCTCAGCAGGACAAGGGTTAATTATCAAATATTTGATGTATGGCTGCTCTGTATAATGTTTAAAACTGTCATTGATAGGATGAGACATGACCCGAGGGGGATAATTGAGTATCGTGATTTGGATGCACCTGAAGATACGGACATGTTTTGAAGAGGACGGCAACCTTGTTATCCATCTCTAGTGTGTGGAGTATTTTGTCAAGCTTCTATATGCATGCTTATTACGGAGTCTGAGACAGATGTGGCTAGATGTAGCTGTTAACAGCTTAGAACAAACAGGACAGGTGGTCAAATATTTGACCAGGATCGGACAATGTTAGAACCATTTAAACACTGACGATGCATCAAAGCATCATTTTGCACCTCTGAAGAATAACCTAATTTCCAAAAACCTATGGATTTAAGAACAACAATTTTCATGGAACTGTTTTATTCAGAATAATTTTATTTACACTTGCCACCCATTTCAAATCATCTTCATCCACGGCAAGTCTCAAATTGCGACAGCAATTCGTGGCTTGTAGTGGATGAAGATGACAGTGGTAAATTCAGGCTTCAGAGGGTTAAGGTGACTTCTGTTGAGCAGCGTTTTTTGTGATCCTAGATATTTTGTCTACTCCTTGACAACACAACCGACTGTACTAAACCACCGCGGTCCGTGGTATGTGCTGAAAAAACAGATACAGTCAAGTGTCGCATTGTGTAGTCTTTGTCAAAGTACATTTTAAAGTATGGTTTGTATGTGTAAATGTCAGATCTTCAGCACTTAGGCTACACAAGAACATTATCAAGTGACATGCACTCTGATTGCATTCAACAAACCTTTGTTTTACACTGTTGTTGTAAATAATTTTTAGTCTGTATATTTTAGATGAAATAAAGAAGCTATCTTAGTTTGAGTTATTTTGTTGCTCTGCTGAAGATGTCGTGATTGACATAACCAGCTAAAAGGAATTAACAATAAATTGCGACCAGTTATGATAAGCCACCTTTGGGACACAGGAAAAGTGGCTTTTCAAGTCAGGACGTTTCTCGGTGTTCTCACAGTGCAGCTGATTGTCTTGAACGGGGGAAGCCAAGTGGCTGCTAATAGCTGGTTATACTGTATAGTAGAACCTGTTATGAGCAGTCAACCTCCTATTGGAGGCCACTTGGCCATTTCCCGAAATGACATTTCCTATACAAATGAACCTCCTATGAGCAGCCACCTGCCTTAAAGGGCCACTTTTCCTGTGTCACAAAGGTGACTGCTCATAGCAAGTTCCACTGTACTAGAAAGAGTTGTTTGGAAAGAACACATAAGCAGCCCTCCTTTATCGCCAGTCGCCCATTTCAAATTTAATATAGATCAGCAAACTTTCTCCAGCTTTATTTTATATTACCGCTTTAGCTATTTTGCAACATTTCCAAGATAATGAGGAAAAACAATTAAAAATGATCGTTAGTCGGCCATTTTGGATTTTATTTCTGCAAAATTTATCATGGGTTATCCTTGTGTGAGTCCTCAAATTTTTTAGCTCCCGCCGTCACCGTAGGTGAGACGGAGGGAGCTATGGATTCTACCTCCGTTTTTTTTGCCTCTTCTTTTGCCTATAACTTTGTAAGAAAATTAGCTAGGATAACAATTTTTGGTATGTGGGTCACTTCCAGGTGGATAATAGACAGGTTAAAATATTTTTAATCTGAATTCAATACGCATGGTCGCAGAGGAGAAAATGATGATGTTACGGCGTTGGGCCGTCCGTAAACAATTCGTTTCCGGAGCATATCTCTGAAAGTACTTGTCCGATTGTCTTCAAATTTTACACACAACACCCCTAGGGGGTCTAGTTGTGCCTTTTGGGGTATTTGAACTTTGACCTACTTTTGATTCAGAACTATGACCTATTTAGACATTTTGACACGCACTTTGTTTCCGGAGCAGATCTCGAAAAGTACTGGGCCGATGACAGTCATATTGCACATACATGTTGACAGTCATATTGCACATACATGTTCTCTAAGGTCCCTAGTTGTGCCTTTTCAGGTTTTTGGACCTTGACCTTGAAGTTGACCCAGCACTTTGACCTAATTTATAACCTTGGTAAATCCGACTGAAAGATTTTGCGGAATATCATGAAAACCGCCCAAGATAGCTACTTCATTACTATAAAACAAATTGTGAGGTGTCAGGAGAGGATGCATCTTGAAAAATTTCAGGTCGAGAAAATTAAAAATGGCCGCGTATCGGCCATTATTCACCTCGACAGGCCTGATATTGAGAAATATCATGAAAACCGCTCAAGATAGCTACACCATTAATAACAAATAAATTGTAAGGTTTCAGGAGAGGATGCATCTTGAAAATTTTTCGACAGGCTTGATATTGTGGAATATCATGAAAACCGCTCAAGATATCTACACCATTACTATAAAAAAAATTGTAAGGTTTCAGGAGAGGATGCATTTTGAAAAAATTCGACTCGTCCAAGCTCAAAATGGCCGCCAATTGGCCATTATTCACTTTCACATGGCCGTTATTCGGTAAACCGTGCTAGATGGCTAGACCATTACTATAAAACGAAATGTGAGATTTCAGATGAGGATGCATCTTGAAAAAATTAGACTTGATAAAATTCAAAATGGCCGCTTATCGGCGATTATTCACTTTCACATGGCCGATATTTGGTCAACCGTGCTAGATGGCTAGACCATTACTATAAAACGAAATGTGAGATTTCAGATGAGGATGCATCTTGAAAAAAATTGACTTGATCAAATTTAAAATGGCCGCCTTTTCGGCCATTATTCATTTTCACATGGCTGATATTTGGTAAACCGTGCTAGATGGCTAGACCATTACCTGATTACTATAAAACAAAGTGTGAGTTTTCGGGGGAGGATGCACCCAGAAAATTTTGAACTTACGAATTCAAAATGGCCGACAATCAGCATTATTTACCTCGATAGGCCTGATATCAGGTAAACCGTGCTAGTTTCTATATGCATGGTCCAGCCATTTTGCTCTTATTTTGAGTTGCGTAAATATTACAAAATTACTCAAATTCAAAATGGCTGCTAGATCGCCATTTTGAAATTATTTGCTCCCAAAAGTTAATCGGGGCATTCACTGATATTGCTGTGCATATTTGCCAAATAAAAGAAAATCTGCTGGAAACTTTCCCGAAATGTGCTAACAAGTATTTCTTTGTTAGTGGCCTTAGTAATTAAAGGGTTGATCATATGTGAATCAAAATGTCACCAAAAAATCCCCTGGTGTTATCTGATGGCTATGGGAAGTGTGAGGAAGCAGAAGTTCATAGTTCAGCTATCATGCGAGATTTCCGAGATAATGAGAAAAAAAATTAAATGGCCGACTGGCGGCCATTTTGGATTTTATAACTGCGAAATTTGTCATGGGTTATCCTTGTGTGAGACATTACATTTTGTTTTATATCCCTGGTCCAGCTATTTTGCTTTTTTTTAGTTTAGTAAATATCACAAAATTATTAAAATTTAAAATGGCCATTAAACGGCCATTTTGAAATTGTTTGCTCCCAAAAGTTAATCAGGTCATTGGCTAACATAGCTGAACATATTTGCCAAATTAAAAGAAGATCTGATGGAAACTTTTTCCTGAAACGCGCTAACAAGCTTTTCTTCGTTAGTGTCCATAGTAGTGAAAGGATTGATGATATGGGGCTAGACGAGGGCTGCTTAATAAGTCTCACTACGGTACTTCTGAAAGTAGGTGGATAATTAGTATCATATTTACGGCACTCTTAGTAAGATGCTAGTCTGCAGCTATTCTTATCAGAAAGGTAATTTCTAGCAGAAAGCTGTATGTAGTGTTCTAATTTTTCCAACAAGTATTCAAATTAGTTCGCTTATTAACACTGGATGGAGTCTGACGTGTGCCTCATTATGTGAAAAGATGCTTATGACTCAAGAGAACTGAATAAATCATCATTGTTGAGCATTACCCCGACTCAGCAAGAAATAAAAGAGTAAAGCTATATAAAGCCTGAACTAACGCAACAGAAACTAGATGAATTGTGACTTTGCAAGTAACAATAATATTTGGGCTAGGTTTTATGAGTTTTTGTGGTGGCCGTTTTGAATTTGGTTTGGTTATTTTTATCATTACAGATTGATTGGAATTTCACGTATGAGTTTTTTGGCAGCCATTCTGAACTGTAATTTTAAACTTCGGATTTTAGCCTAAAATTTCAGAAGTCCCTCCTGAGCTTTTGCAGTTTTAAATAGATATATATTTGTTTGTCAAATAAAATCGCATTCAGGGTGCACAGTACACACATTCACTTGTCTCTCTGTTGATTTAATGTTGTATCACTAGCCCAACATTAAAACAACATTGATTCAACTTTTTGTGTTTAAATAGAATTGCAACTGTTACTTTAAATGTAACATTTCAAAGGTTTCAACTGACCATACCAAATACACGATATTGGTTCAATACTGGGCCACTGTCTGTGACGCTGGCCCGGAATTGAAACATTGGATAAATGTATTTTTATTATGAAATCTAGAGACTAACTGGTGTAGTATGTCTGGACATAGGGGCACGCTGTTCACCCTCTTGACATTGAATGGAGGATCACCCGTCATTGAACCAACAATGTACCTAATTAAGTCCTACTGCCGTGCAAGCCAAAAGGCAGTATCTGCTCACTTTACAAGTAAGCAGATACTGCCTTTTGACATTCAATAGAAAAGTGATCCAGAAAATCCGTGGATTAAGCCGAAAGAACACGATGGATGTCTTAGAAAAGTCATAGCAGAATACGTGACTACTCTGGGAATATGGTGTCGTAATTTCATAATGATTGGATGAAAATTCAGGGAGAAATAGCGTCTTAGAAAAACGTGCCAAAAATAATAAGTTTAAAGTTGTAAAGTCAATATATTTGGGCATAGCCCAAATATAACTAGAGGGGAATTGTGACTTTTCAAGTAACAATAATGTTTGGACTACGTTTTGTGCGTTTTTTGGTGACCATTTTAAATATTGTTGGGTTATTTTTATTATGAGAGATTGATTGGAATTTTAGATTTCTGGATTATGACTTCTTTGTTGGTTGGTTTAATGCTGTATCACTGTCTGCGATGCTGGCCAAACATTAAAACGACGTTTCGTGTTTGATGCAGTTACAACTGCTGGTTCAATGGTAAAATGTAGAATTTGAAAGGTTCTACTATTCATATCAAACGCCCAGTGTTGAATCAATGCTGAGCAACTCTATTCGATGCTGGCCCCACATTGAAACATTATTGGATATAGGCCTCTGTATTTTAATTGAATAAATGTAGAGGGTGCTCAAAAGGTCGGTCGTGTCACATCTGACAAAGGGCCCCAATTTTATAATCAAGATTCATTCATGGGCTTCTCCAGACTATGTAAATATGTGGACCGACATTGTTCCACATAGTTATCCAGAAAATCCTGAATAAACCCGGAAGATCATGATGTATGACCAAGAATCATTGTGCCAAAGTTTGAAGTCGATTGGATAAAATAGCACATTATAAGCCTCCGACAATGTACAGCATTGGCCAAACATTGATTAGCACTTAGTGATCCAGATCCAGAAAATTCTGTATAAATACGTAAGAACAACTGGGAATTCTTAGAAAAGTCATAGCAATAACCCTACATACCTAAGGATCATTGTGCCAAGGTTTGAAGTCGATTGGATAAATGAGTCAGAGAGAAATAGCGCACGGACATAGAAGAATAAAAACATCGAGATCCTAACAAAACTCAATATGTTTGGACCACAAGGTCCAAACATAATAAATACCCCTCCTCTTGGGAGAATATGCCTGAGTGGTGATCAGCAGATCACAGATCACCACCAGTGTATTACACCCCCTCTGTTCACCCTGGCTGAGCGATACAAGAGAGTCTGGTGTCGAGTAAAGGCACAATAGAAACGCTGATAGACGCTGTCCGTCTTCAAACCCTGTCCATACCTGTTAAAGCTAGATAAGGTGGCACTTATTATATATCTTATTTGATAGCGGTAGCGACAGGATCTTTATTCTGAACTATGTGGGTAATATGTTTAACGTGGCTGTGATCGCGGTTGGACGACATATTATCGATCTGAGTGAAAATGGCTGTCATTTGGCACTTCTGGAGGAAGACTTAAACACGGCTGTCATTTAAAGATTTTGAAAACAAAATAGTTATATGTATAAACTAATGATGAGTTATACGACTTGTGCCAGCAATCACACATTTTTCGTTATCTTCCTCAATGCTGGAGTTATGGTTCCGTCCCTGGGGCGTGTTCTGAAGCGATCCTAAAAGTTATATATGTTCTTATCTCCGGATATGAGCTACTCATTCTATGAATGTACAGGAAAAGATCGAATTTAACTCTAACTTAAATTTTAAGGTCGTCTCATGACACGGCCTCTGGGAAAACAGCGTTGGGCTGCTGCATGTGACCTAGGATAGACCTCACTTACTTTTCGCATAATAATTATATATATAATATATATTTACCAATGTATTGTCAATTGTTCTTCCTGTTAGGACCATACAATATTGCCTGACATTTATTGTAATTACCATACACTGTCGGCTTACTCATGCGAACACAAGAGAAACGTTACACTCAGTGAAGGAAATAATTATAAAATTATTATGCGAATTGGGCGAAACATTTTGATATTGTGGAAAGAACGCTCTGACTTTTACATTTTTATCCCCTGGTCACTGGACCTGTTCACTTGTGTGCCATCTCAACTCCACGGAGAGCATACAGACCTGCAGCCATTTCGGCGCATTGTACTTATCATACACATTGCCATCTCTGTCCTACCATGTACTCATTTTCACCGGAGTCAAGTGAAGCATTTGAGGGTTAGGTGCCTTGTCAAAGAACTCAACATCGAAACAATGTCCCAATATTGAGAGTGATCGAGAAACATGATATTTCTTAAAAATCTGCACCAAACGATATTTGAAACCGCACGACAGGCAGCGACATTGACAAAGCTCCGCGCTCGACCCATTGCGCCCCTCTCTGCCAACAAAGATTTTCAAACGTAAGTTATTTTGAAAAGTAGTTTTATGCAATTACCGGTACCTTCATCTTAGGCCGAGATTTAGAAGAAACTAGGCCCTATATGGTCTGGGCATCATCATTTTAGAGAAACATATTCCAAACAGTCATCAGAATATATAGGCAACTTTGGCCTATCACATGACGACAGATCGATGAGATGTGTGCACGCAGTCGTCCTTGTCCAATTAATTCTCACCTCGCCCACAAAGGCGGCAGCTGGTAGTTTTATAAGCACGTCCCACCGGTCACACGACGTTGTTGCGACGTTCAATCAACGTCAATGACATTGACTGAACGTCGTAACAATGTCGTGTGCCCAGTGGGGTAGGGTTACATGCACCGTGAAGGGGAGGGCAATATAGTCCAGTTGACGAATAAGTATCAACTACAGCATGTAGTGGGACAGTGGATGAAAGAAGTATCGGAAGTATCGGTGCAAGAGTAGCCTAGCCAGGAAGCAGTTCTCATGGTCATCTTTTCGGGATTGGATGACGTAGGCCTATCGGTAGGTAGACAAAATTCTAATTGTTTTCAGTCGTGGAATTAGGACTGTCAGCTGTGGTACATTGTAGGCTAACGTACGTTACATTAATACTATCAACTTTAATTTTAAAAAATATAATGGTCGTACACCCTATCCCAACCCAGTAAACACAAAACATATGTACATGTAGGCCTATGACGCCGGCCGGTCTTAGACGTTGGTCCAGCATTGTATAAATGTTATACAAAATGTTTGCTGGGAACGTGGCTGAAACAGAATTTGAAACTGAAGCCACAGATCGCGCCCATTCAAAATCGTGGGACATTTCTTTGGACGGTCATATCTAAAACTTGGCACCGATTAATCAGGTTGAAAATTACTTTAGGTTTATTAGAATCAGCATTTTTGGAGCTAACTAAGTCAATTATGATGATTTCAAATTAAAACAACCCCTTTGGTATCTTGGTTTATATACAGTGTTGTAAGAGGTGAGCAACATCAACAATAAAATACATAGGCCTATGTTTCAAAGAGTATGATAGTGCATATAACTCACTAATGCCAATTTACTCAGACAAGATAATCTATAATTATATACAGTTAATATGGTGATCAGTTATTCTTTTTGTCAGAGTCATGTCAACATTTTAAGTTTATTAAATAATTTACAGAGATCAACATTGAATGGAAAACTGAACAATTAATTAAATGATAAACAATAAATCCACCTCTCACATTTTGAGACCATAAGGCGACACATAAGTTTATGGTAAATTACTCAAATATAAAAAGCGTTGTTTGTACAGTATTTCATTTATCTTTTTATAGAACCAATATAGGCCTATACTAATACAACAAAAATAAACCATTAAGAATATTGAAGTTTTGGTTTAAATATACCTATGTATACATGTATATATATTGAAACAAACATTATGGTATTGTTGGTGAAGGAGTATATTAAATTTAGCTTTAATAGGCTGCATTTATAGTAAGTCTACACCGCTAACTCGTTAAGTAGGCATGCATACACATATTACATAGATTCTGCACATCGCATTATTCTATGTGAGTCGACTCATCTGTTTTTAGACTTTTTACAAATAAAACGTTTACAATCAGGCTCTTTATAATGCACACTCCATGATGCTTTTGAAAAATATCTGTATAACCAGGGATTTAAAACCAGCACCTCCTAGCTACACAAATCGTACTTAAAAGGCTAGCACGTTTTATATATCATGTACAACTATCTGGCAAGTGCTGGCTCAATTATATGCGAACGTCTGGCACCAGTATTATCACCAATGTATGAATTGTGTTTGTTGGTATAGGTAGAGTGACGTCAAACGTCGTGTCGGGTTGGTGATGATGAATGGACATTGACATTACGTGGCAAGACTTGGCTACCTTTACTAATAACAATTCGAGTACAATTTACTAGTAGCAGCTCGTTAATATGATATACTGAATGGTTTGTTCTGTTAAAAATACTGTTACAAGTGTGTGAGGGATGGCTAGAAACGTACGCCATCACATTTTTATATATAAAAACCGAGACTGATCATTAAGTTCAACCCAGCACATGCGAGATGTCCGACAATGTTGGTTTAATGCTTAACTAGCCTCTTCGATGCTCATCCTATGTTAACCCTTATTCTGCTGATCACGACTATTGTCATTTATAATCTGTTTTATTAGTCGACCAAAGTACGTTTATTGGGGATGAAATGTGTGTCTAAACATCATGATTTGCAATTGTTTGTGCTCAAATTAAACAAATATGACTAATTTTCAGACACTTGAAGTCGTGTGTCGCGGTAGCGAGACACAACTTCAAGTGGCTGAAAATTTAAATTATTTAACTTAGCAAGATAAGGGTTAAACCAACATTATGCCAATATATCGTGTTCACTAGATCTCTAGAGTGTTGAATGTCAGTGCAGGGAGTCATGCATTCATGACGCACATCTTGCCACCGGCATCGTGAGGCAGTCTTTGACACTGAATGCTTGTCGAGTTGTACTATAAATTGTGTATGTTTTATGACTTAATGTTTTGCAGACGGAAACAATGCTCCTACGTGTGACCTCAGATATTATTCTATTATCAAAACAAAGGTGTTTTGTCAGAATATTCAAACCAAACGTTTCCAGTTACATAACACTAGAGATTGTCTACAGTAAAATCTCTGATAACACATCAATTTAATATACTTTTATCTTCGTAACACCATTATATATTACCAGTGTAGGCCTGAATGTGTGCTAAATAATTATAGTCTGGCCATAATCCTCCATTGGCGACATTTCTCCAACTAACGACATTTACATATTTTTTTTATTTTAAAATTAACAATGTAATGCTAGACATGATCATGCATGCCATTACGCTGAACTATTTGCATGTACACATTTTTCTTGTTTAATTAGGGGCCTACGTCGTTATTTTATAGTGTTTTATTGGTATTTTTATGGTATAGCAATAACACATACCAACACATGACCACTGCATGAATAACGTCTCGATTCCTCACCAGAAAAAAACTAAATTTAAAAACCTTGACAATAAACTATTTTTACACATGATTTTGACTTTGCACATCGCTAACCTCTTACATATTTTAAATGTGTTTTCCATTGATTATTTTATGGTATAGTCATTGGCCGTGACGCCAAAAAGACGTTGTTCTAACACCTTCAGCAATGAATGACCATTACCACCATTCCTGGGGGGGGGGGGAGGCTATGAAAAAAACCAAATAAATGTGATATGCATGAAAAAAATAAAACTGTGATTCTTACTCTCAAACGCTCCCCACAAAAGTCTGGTCATGATGCAAAAGTCAGCTATAGTCTTAGAGCCCCATGAGCCGCTCACAGCGGCTTTTATATGACGTTACAAATGGACCGACAGCCGCTCACAGCGGCTCGGTGCGTCACCAAAAATACACCAATACTGAAAAGTATTATCCCACTTAAGCAGTCGGATTGAAGCAAACTGATTCTGGACTGTATGTTAGTATGTGTGAGGTTGTTCGCAATCGGAGTTTGGGCCAATTATATAAGGAATTGAATTGGAATTGAGCTGAAGACAAACTCGGATCAATTGGAATTGGACCGATAATAGGAATTAAAAATAAAGGATTTGCATTGGAATGCAATTAAAAAAAATTAAAAATGGAATTGGCCTTCTTATCCACCGTTTTTCAGAGCTATTGAGTGATCCTTTGAATAGCTATTTTATTAGTGGACAGCTAATTATTAGTGAACAAATCGTCCAAATTGTGATACAAGCACCAAATTTAGTGTGTAGCCTACCTCATGACATTGGCTGCAGTAAGCCATGGGGTTTGTCTGTCGGGCCACTGTGGGCCCTCTGGCGGCAGCGGCACCATATAACCTCACATGGGCCGACAAGCTGACCCCATGATGCTGCCCACTAGCGGTCCGCCAGAGGGTTATGACAGTGGTGGGATGCCAGGCACAGAGCTCCCGTATAGCAACACATTGACGGTCCACTACAAGGTGCCTTCAGCGGTCCGCTGGAGGTTTGTCTGGCGGAACACTGGCGGCCCACTGATAGCAATTACCGCCAGTGGAACGCCAGCTATCCGCCAATGGGCCACCAGACAAAATCATCTGTCATTTCACCGCCGTCCCACCAGCTGGTGTATATGGCAGTGAGTGGGATTGCGTTAAGCTGCTGCCTGCCAGCATGCTGCCAGTGACAACTCAGCAGCCCGGCAGCCAGTGGCCTGAAGGACAAACTGCCAGTAGTCCACTTTAGACAACGTTAGAGTACCGCCAGCCTTCTTGTGTCCTATGTGGGCTTATAGAGAGGGACATGATGCAATGGTTAGAGCGTGGCGTTCTGCCGATATTGCTGCCTGCCGTGTAGTTTGGAATCCCGCTTGGGGCAAGATTTTCAGAGAAATATCATGTTTCTTCCCTCTAAATCTTGGGACATTGTTAAGATGTTGTGTCCTTGGGCAAGGAACTTTAACTTCAAATGCTCCACTTAACTCAGGTGAAAATGCTCACCTGGACCTGGTAGGACAGAGATGGCAATATCTACGATAAGTTCAATGCGCTGAAACGGTTGCAGGACTGTATACTCTCCGTGGAGTTGAAATGGCACACGAATGAACAGGTCCAGTGACCAGGGGGGTAAAATGTAAAGTCGGATGATAGGTCTTCAGACTTGATATCCGATTATAGACCTGCACCTTTATACCTGCGGTATGATTGTTGGCAGCGGCGGCTTCCAGTGGTCCTGCTGGCAAATTGCTATTGGACGTTGCAGATAACGTTATCAGACAACTGGTGGCCCTATAGTCTATTCGCTATATAGTGAAGTCTAGAAATAATCACTCTCTTGAACACAATGATTTTCCATGAAATTCCAAGAAGCATTGAGACACCACCACACATAAATTCAACACCTAACTGTTTTCTGCAGTGAGCTGTGGGTGGTTTATCAGGCGAGTCACGGGTGCGCCTCTGACGGAACCCTAATAAACAAGCATGTCTTGCAACATACCAGGTGGCTGTGGAAGGCTGTGGAAGAACCTAATATAGACACACAAATAGAAAGACTTCAAGTTCCGCGTTTTTATATGCTGACAAAACAAGGAATGTGCTCCATGTTTCAAGTTTCACACAGCCAACTTTGCCTGTGGGAGTCAAGGGGTTGTAGGAGTCAGATGAAGAGGAGAATGAGGTGTAAGATGAGGAGGGATGAGGAAGTAATATGATGGAAAAACGAATGAAGACGAGGATGAGGAGGAAGGAGGTGTCTCATCTTAAGGTAGAGTAGGGTAAGGATGAGAAATAAGAGTAGTCCTAGGCCTAGTATAAAGAGGAAAACAACTGCCTTCTCTTTGTCTTCCTCCTTATTTTCCTCTCATTTCTCTCCCTTATCCTCCTCTAACTTCGCCTCTTCTTTGTTCTTCTTCTCTCTTTCTCATCTGGCATATTCCCTCTTCCCTTGGTCTGTCTCTTTTTTTCCTCCTCCTCCCCCCGTCTCTACTTCCTCATCCTCATTCCTTCCTCTCCTCCATCCCCCTTTTCTTCTTCCTTTTCTTCTTTCTCCTCTTCTTTTTTCTCCTCTTCTGTTTAATCTTCTTCTTCCTTCTTATCGTTCTTCTTTCTCCTCTTGTTCTCCTCCTCCATATCTTTCTCATCTTCCTCTTCTTCTTTCTCTTCTCTTCTCTTCTCATGTCTTCTCTCCCTCTTCTTCCTAGTTCCTCCTCTTCTTACCTTCCTTTCTCCTTCATCCACTTTTCCTTCTTCTTTCTCCTCTACCTTCTCCTTTTTTTCTTCGTCCTTCTTCTTCCTTTCTGCTCCTCCTTCTTTTTTATTATTCTACAACCTCTTTATTCCTCCTTTTCCTTCATTTTTGCTCTATATTATTATCCCACTCTTCCTCTTTTTCCTACTCTCTCTCTCTGTCCTTGGTTCCTTCTCCTTCAACTCCCACTGGATGGTGGGGACACAAAATTTGACTAAATTGTCACTAATACCATTAGTAATAGTGACCCCAATTGAACTTCGAACTTTGAAGATGGTACTCCAGCAGCATCTCCTATGTGGAGTATCAGGCTGGAGGGGGGAAAGAGGCTGGTGGACTTAGTCAACCAGCTGACTCTTGAACGCTGCCACAGTTTTTGATTCTATGGCAGCTGCCGGAAGAGAATTCCAATCAGAGATAGTTCGATGCCAAAAAGAACTTTGTCCCAGTGTGGTGTTAGCTCTAAGATGTTTATAGGCCTGATTGTGCCCACGCCTACGTGTTCTTCTGTCCCCTGGGATTAAACGGTAATTGATAGGAATTTTGACTAGCTCATTTAAAATTTTGCACATGCCGTCAAGTCTAGAATTTTTACGTCTTGATTTCAAGTCAGTCCAGCCCAGGTTCTGAATGAGAGATGTCACACTGGCTGTTTGTCTATAATTTTGGGTGACAAATCTTGCTGCTGATCTTTGATTTTTTTCTAATTTATCAATATCTTTTTGTCTAAAGGGGTCCCAAACTGCTGAAGAGTATTCTAAGGATGATCTGATCAGGGAGAAATAGGCAGTCTCCCTTAATTTAGGGGGACATGCCTTGGGCCCGTTTTATCAAGCTGAAAAGATACGAGATCTCGTAATTCTCGTGACCTTGGCCTGCCACTTACGAGAATATAGAAGCTCGTTGATTTTCCTCGTATGTCTCCCTCTTTAACATGTATAGGGAGGATACGAGCACTCTGAACCACTCGTTGAATTTTACGATCCTCATATGCAAATGAGCTATTAATACGAGCTCGTACCTTTTCAGGTTGATAAAACGGGGCCGGCAGGTTCCTAGGTAATCATATCATCATGACTGATGTCAACATGAATATTGATAGCCAATCATTAGGTCTAGGCCTACCCAGCAAACACACAATGTAGGCCTACAAATGTGAAATCTGTGTAACACAGGACATATTTTGTATGACAAATGTGGAATCTGTGTAACACAGGACATTTGTATGACATTTGTAAAACGCCGGCCCAACGTCTTCAACGTAACATCGCACTACAAATGTAATAGGGGCTCACAAATGTGTTATGTTTGCTGGGTAGGCCCAATTGTGTTATATCCCAGGGGTTATCAATGTGTGATATTAGATCTATCACTAGGCCCTATCTGTGACCTCTTATCTAGGCCTATAGAGCCCTAGCTGAGGAAGAGGGGTTACGAAATGATCTAGTTTTTTGTTCTGTTATTTCAAACGAAATGATATGTTATACCCAGTCAACAATTTATTTCAGTGCTGTCAAAGTGATCAACCAATTTGTTGACTGGGTGGTTGCCAGTGGCTACCCAGCAGTGGCAGCCCATATTTTTACAAGTTATTTTTAGCGACCATGTCCGGAATGTGGATTCCCCAATCACGTGACTTCTCAGACTGTGACGTCACGAGGTGAACGCCATATTGCAGGCGACAAGTAGTTTTGTTGCAAGACGTGTGTTGCTTTATTTCACATTTTTTGCTCCGCTGTGGGCTACACTCGCTCTTCTGCCGCTCAATGTGCATGAATATTTTGGTGCGTATAATCTGCAGTATTTTGTTTGTAATCGGTAATTTATATCATTGTTTTCTTTGTCGATGAAGACATGGAAGTAGATAGGCTACTTCGAATCGTTCTCTCAATCAATGTCGATTCACGATTAACTGCGACTTCAGTCCAGACTCGGTTCAGTCTTTCCTGGCTGTGGAATGGATTGCGCAGTGGCAGTGGCAGTGGCGTTGGATTCCATTTCCACTTCTGAACAACTGTCTAAGGCTAGGTCTTCTTTCTGTCAGGGCTTACAGTTACGCAGCCTGGCTAGACCTACTAACCGTTACGTTAGTTTACTCGTTAGGCCTACACTAGTCACTACTACATCCTAGACCTAGTAGTAGTAGTACAGGCCTACAGGCTACACTAACTTACAGTCTGTCCAACGGAGACTGTCCAACCGGACCAACGGAGCAGTGGAGGATGGTTCAAAAATGGCAAAATGAAAGTTGCTTTTTCGAAATTTGTTCATTACGACATTAGACCCCTTGACTTTTTTCAAAGGTTTGACCATTAGACATTAACTCTTACAGCCCGAGGATCGACTTTAGTCATCAGAATTCGGCATCTGTAGACGTCAGATTCTGCCGTCTAAAGTCGATCCCCGCACTGTAAGAATAAAAATATTTATAATTGCTGTGGACCCATAACACAGGTACGGTATACATGTCAATGAATCGGAAAGAGCTAACTATACCCGCCGTCAGATTAACTTGTATCGCATGTTTTTCGCTGATTTTTCAATAAATTCTCAATCGAT
The DNA here is from genome assembly GCA_964017125.1 of Flabesymbios commensalis. Lineage (NCBI taxonomy): Eukaryota > Metazoa > Annelida > Polychaeta > Terebellida > Flabelligeridae > Flabesymbios > Flabesymbios commensalis. Next base: position 32,347,074 of record OZ024915.1, read on the forward strand.
TAAATTCATGAAATTTAGCAAGGACTTTTCGGATCATGCGGCGACTACTGTGAAATTTTAATCTGGGAATATTGTGTAGCTAAAAAGTTAGACCATCTGGCTTGTAATGCAATTCAGGGCTAAAAACAAACTTTAATTTAACCAGTTTAATGGGTTTATAGAGGGACGTCGTAATTTCAAATTTACTACCTGTCAAATGGTCTAGCTTTTTAACTATATAATATTTTTTGATGAAAATTTCACAGTTTAGTCGCCGCGTGACTCGAAAAGAGTCCTTGCAAAATCTCATAAAAATCGGTTGAGAATTGACTGAACAATCGGCGTAAAACATGCGATACAAGTTAATCTGATGGCGGGTATAAGAGATTTATGATGATTTCAAATTGAAAAAACCCTTTTGGGTTCCATGGATTTTACAAAAATATTTAGGCGCTTTAAGAGTTAAATGAATGAATAATTAACATGTTCATCTTTCTTTTTTTTTATCAACCGGAATGAAATCAACCGGAATGAAGTAATAATGGGTTAATAGAGCCTAGAGGGGTGATATAATTACTTCACAAATGTTTTTGTCAAAATTACAAAAGTTCATGAAAATCGCTTGATTATTGACTGAGTAATCAACAAAACGCCAGTCAAAAATCTAACTTTCATTTTAGTGAATCTAGCCACAGCCAGAGGGACATATTCTCGTTTAGCCGGAAGAGAATATATCTTAGCGACACACAAAAAGCTAAATTTGATGGACAATACAGAGGGCACCGGGTGAGATCAACTTATCTAGAAGAACAGTAGAGACATGTCTGAGGTCATTTTACTCAAGCCTATTCGCAAACCAATATTTGAAAGATTTTGTACACATTCATACAATGCAAGGGGAGAACTTCATGAATTTTTTAACTAGCCCACAGGACTAGTAATGACAAAAAAATACTAGACATGAATTGTGACATTTCAAGTAACAATAATATTTGGGCTAGGTTTTATGAGTTTTTATGGCCGCCATTTCGAATTTTGTTGGGTTATTTTTATTATGACAGATTGATTTAAATTACGCGTATGAGTTTTTTGGCAGCCATTCTGAACTGGAATTTTAAACTTCGGACTTCAGACTTCAAATTTCAGAAGTCCCCACGGAGCTTTTGCACTTTTAAATATATATATATATTTGTTTGTCAAATGGAATCGCATTCAGGGTGCCCAGAACACACCTTGACTTGTCTCGCTGTTGACTCAATGTTCTATCACTATCCACGACACTAGCCCAACATTAAAACAACATTGATTGAACGTTTTGTGTTTGAATAGAATTGCAACTGTAAAGGTTTCAACTGTCCATACCTAATACACAATATTGGTTTAATACTGAGCTACTGTCTGCGACGCTGGCCCGGAATTGAAAGATTGGATAAATGTATTTTTGTTATCAAATCTGGAGACTAAAGGGTGGAGGAGGTCTGGACATGGGTCTGGACATAGGGGCACCCTGTTCACCTTCCTGGCAATGAATGAAGAATCACCCGACATGTCCACTATTGAATCAACATTGGACCCAAATATAGGCCTACTGCCGTGCAAGCCAAAAGGCAGTATCTGCTCACTTTACAAGTAAGCAGATACTGCCTTTTGCATTTGAAGAGCAGCATAGTGCAGTATCTGTTCACTTTACAAGTAAGCAGAAACTGCCTTTGGACTTTCAAGAGTATAGTGATCCAGAAAATCTCGCATAAATCCGGAAGAACATGCTGGACGACTGTGAAAAGTCATAGCAGTATACCTGACTACTCAGGGAATATCGTGTCCAAATTTCATGTTGATTGGATAAAAACTCAGGGAGAAAATAGCATCGCAAAAAATCTGCACAGAATAATAAGATAAAAGATCCAAAGAGAAACCAATATATTTGGGCATAGCCCAAATATAACTAGTCCGCAAAGATCCAAGTATAGTCCAAATAGTCCTGTACAGTAGAATATATCCATTTAAAAATAATGCAATGTAGCAGCTGCGAGACTCACAACTTTTATTTTTTAACAGATAACATGTACTAGTCCAATATGACTGAATGCATTCACTCAATTAGCAGTTCTATGCATATGGCTCTCTGAAAAGTTAACCATATAACTAGTTTAATTGTTATTATCCTAATTAGTGTCCATGTCAAAGTCAGACAGATAGTCTGAAAGTGAGCATTCAGATAACTGGGGGGGGGGGGGTGTATTTACTGGACATGACGGACCAGCGGCCATGAATATTTACTGGTCCGTGTTGATCCTTACTAGTGATTAGACTAGCGGACCAGTGGGAAGTTCTCTCCCTGCAATATGTCAAGTGCTAACTGTGGACTCATGAAAGAAAATTGTTTTTCTTTTTCTTTCGCCACAACCAATTGGCTGTGGTGAGAGAGGTTCAAAAACTTTTAGCCACAAGGAAAATTGTTTAGCATGTGTTGAATGAATATTTGTTTTTGAGAATAATTATTAAGGGTTGACCTTTCAGCATAATACAATAAATACATATACATATATATATGAAATCAATTAGGTTGATTACGCTGGTTTTCCCAAAGGGCCCAGGTAAATATAATGACACACAGTTAAGTGAATAAACACTCGTGCAGGCTATAACACAAAATGACAAGAACATAGATTTCATGGTGTGGTTAGTGCTAGCCCTCAGCCAGATGTATAAACTTTATATGTATAACTATTATTGCCGCTGACATCTTGTCAACAGATAAACAGGGACCAAAATAAGAATTGTCTAGACTTTCTTTCAGTGTTTTTATCTCTGGTGGCAAGTGGAATATGGTGGCTCTTCTGTGTTTAATTACATGTATGATGATGTTTCAAAATTGTACTTTTACTGATTAAAGCTACCGGGTATCTATCTATAGTCTAGATAGTAGATCTCTGTTAATCTACAGATCTATACTAATTACTATATAATTGGCATAGATAGATCTATTATAGACCTCTCGATCTTATACCGGGTATATATTTTTTACCAGTATATATATAGTTGTGCTTATAGCGGTAGTTTCATATTCATTGGAAGTGATGAACATTACTCATCAGCATTTAGATAAAATCACTTAACCTCACATGACATGCGGTTTGATGTACATGTGAAGTGGGATAACTTTGACCCAGCATTTTACGCAAGGGTTACCTGGGTACCGCAAGCATGTCACTTCGGCAGCATTTGTATTAAAGCATTTCCAGGCAGCATTTGTTAATCCATCCATTATACTTAGTCCACCAACTTTTAACTCTTGATGGTTTTTATACCGATTTATTCGAATGAACACTGATATTCCAATAAACGCCCACTTCTCTGATTTGAAAAGAAAATCCACCATCATGGTACAAGTGCTAGAGATGGTAGCCATTAATTAACAACTAGAAGTAAATAAGCGTCCGATGGGCTCTTTGTAGTCTCAGCCCTGGGGAATTCTAATTAAAGCCCATGGTATTTGTTAGAATATGTACATACAGGTCAATAATTTGAGACATAGTAGTGGCCTTTGATTATGATCTCATTCACAATTGTTTTTTAAAATGTTGAAATATTTATAATTTGAGAATGGGCTGGGACTATTTAAATAATTTCACCGGACATTCAAAATTTTTGCTTGTAAACAACCTTATATATATTTGCACCTTATTTCCGATGAACAACCTCATTTTAACCCTTTTCTAGATAACAGTTTTTGGCCCTAAATATTACTTTGGCCTCATTTTCTTTATGTGTATAATACACATGTCAAAGTAAGCACAACTAACTAGTGATGTTTAATTCAAGTGGCCTAGGAACTTGAAATATGGGAAAATACTCCATGTAGAAGAAGAATATTTTTTCTTTAGCTGATTTTTAAGGCACATGTAATATAATATCCCGTATAATTCCTTTGAACTTGTTGAAGTGGTATTCTACTACTCCACCGCTCAATTAATCAGGGATTGATACAAGCACTCGCCCATTTCCCTGAGGCCAGTAAAAATCAATAAAGGCTAGTAAATCGCCCGATATGCTGGCCCTGAGACCCAATGATAAAAATACCAGGCATGCTGCTTTATCCAATTTTCACACCCCTTTTACTATTCACCAGAAACAAGGCAAAATTTACCAATTTTTCTAGGTGTCAGTATAAAAGAGCTGTTGATTTGATGTAACTACCATACAGTTTTTTCGCGGCGATGCAGTGTAGGTAAGGATTATCAGACAAGACTAAGGGCCAATTTAATTGTCTCAAGTTGTTATATTATGAAACAAAATTAAAAAGGTCTGTCTACGTAATTTGTTTTCATCCAGATGAGTGCAACAAATGAGGAGAAGTGAGTCTAACTTCATCTGGACTATACATGTAGATCATTACATTGCATTAAAGTTACCTTTTAAACTTCATTGGTACAATTTAAGGAGTCAGTGGGCATCAATCAATTTTTTTGTTGTTTTGAACTAAGTATATAGTTTTTCTATGGAACCTTATAAATTTAAACAACACAGCACTTCGTGAAGTTGTATTTCATAATTTGTGTTCTCAGTGAAATTTTTAACCTGGGAAAATTGATTGACTTTATCCCACTCATAAGGCTGAGCAACATTGTGTTGCTATATTTATAACACCATGCTTTTTCCATGTATTCCGAAACTAGTACGGTATACATGTTGTGCGTATTGTTTTTGAACTTCTTAGAAATATCTACGTTTGCTAGGCTTGATAATTCTAGTATACCCGGTACTTACAAAAATAACAGACAGTAGAATTTAAAATATTTCTTATTATCATGAGTCCACATTGTCCAGATAAAATTAGACTCAGATCCTCCTTATTTGTTGTAGCTGAAGAAATCAGTAAATATTTCTTTGACTTTTTGGACAAGAGATTGATCCGGAGCTGCAGGTAGCAGAATTGGAAGAGTCTACATAGCATGTCAGGTATAAAATGTTTTATAGTTTTGAACGAGTTGTGATATCATTGAGCAGTGTGTATGTATGTCGCTCAAGATAATTTTGTATACATGTATCAATGTTTTAACTGTACATGGAGAAATTGGAATGATCAGCCAATTGATTTAATTCATACTAGTATGTATGTCCCACATGTAGGCCTATTATTAGTATGTAAACTTCCTGTTTTGTAATCGCATGATTCCCGCTTGTCTGCTAAATTTCTTCATTCATTATGTACCCTCCTACTTATCTCCCACCGAGAAAAAATGTTCTAACGAAGGGACAGTTATATTTGCTTTGCAAATAATCCTTTTAAAATATTTACTACTATTTAATAACATAAATTTATTGACGTGGGCGATTTATCAAAGAGAGATTGAGATACTAGAGCCGACAGCAGTGTTCTTTTGCATCATAATAAATGTGCATTGTGTGAATTGTGATGGCTTATATTTGTTCTTTTACTCCATTTTAATTTTTTTTCATATCTTTCAGTTCTTTGGCCAATTTGGACACACATTTATGGAGTTCCTGTGCAACAGTGGAGAGTACTGCCAGGCACAGCACGTACACGTTGTTGTGGCGTAAAGCGAAGCATCGCTCAAGACGGCCTCGTACAGAGCACCTCAGTCTCAGCCTCACTCGCCACACAACCCTTACCAACTCACACCACTGGTGCTAGTCGTCAGCCAGAGCGCAGGCCCTGCTGTTACCAACACCACACCGCCTTCACCCTCACAAATGGGGTAAATCGAATGCTCACTCGTGGACAGTTCAACAGCAGATCACACAAGAACAGTTGCCTGAACCGGCTGGATCTGTGTTCAAAAGTAAACAAGCGCTTGGCAAAGCATAACTCCACACGATTGCCAAACAGGAGTCATTGACATTAATTAGGCACATTTGACACTTAAGTGCTTATAACCATCCGGTGTGTTCAGAGGCATCTCAACCATATTATTTTCTCTATTACAGAATAAAGACAGGGCCAGTTCATTCCCATTCAATCCCAAGATTGGCATTTGTATCTGTTTATCTCTTTTGTTCCAAAAATCTGCCATGATGAAAAACCGTAAGCCTGACCCATGTGAGATTGATTACAAGAACATGAGGTTCCTGATTACTGACCGTCCTACTGATGCTACTATAGAACGGTTCATTGAAGTAAGTATTTGATCATGATCAGGTGGAAATGGTTTTTGCCCCTCAGTCCCTAGAGACTGTGGGGTATACTCACCGTATAGTGATCCCCAGCTGCGGGTGTGCGATGTAGATGCTTGTAAGCCCGATAGTTTCATAATGCCTTGACTCGGGGCCTTAATTTTTTTACCACATGTATGTGTACATTACACTTATCTAAAGGTCAAATTTGACATTTAGTGATCTTGATCAAATTTCAAGGTCACCAGGTAACATAAACCAAATTAACTTGTTACTTGCTAGAGCGATGACTTCATAACGCCTTGCTTCAAAGCCTTAATTTTTTAGCGACATGTGCTGACAATAATCAGGTGACAGAAGCAGAATTGACTATCATGCAAAATAATTTATGCCTTGACTTCGAGCCTTCATTTTTAGCCACATGTGCACTATGCTGTACGTACGGTAGAACCTGCTATGAGCAGCCACCCTTGAGACACAGGGAAAGTGGCCTTTTAAGGCAGGTGGCTGCTCATAGGAGGTTCATTTGTATACAAAATGTCATTTTGGGGAATGGCCAAGTGGCCTCCCATAGGAGGTTGGCTGCACTCATGAAGAGTGGCTGCTCATAACGCCTTCTACTGTATTGTAAGTGCAATAACTTTCAATAACAAATTTTGCCAAATAAGGCCAGCCTGAAGTTTTGGATTCACAGTGCTCAGTTATAGTGATTGGAATTGAAGTTCGGCATCGTTGGTGACTGCTTTGGCATCGGCATTAACATTTACTTGTGGGCATGATAACTTGGCAATTTTTTATCTATCCTGCTCAAATTTGTTTTGAATGTTGCGGAAAAAAATCAAAATGGCAGATTTATTACATTTTGCGTCTATAAGGATACATAAGCCACATTATGACATTTTTTTCACTTATTTTTTTCTCACTGAAAAAGATTTAATATATATACCTTTCTCGAATTCGTTTTGCATGTTCTCAATTAATAACCAGTTCTCGACCAAGTTAAATAATGGCAGCAGGCTATTTTCGAGTGTGCTCTTGTAACCTTTGGGGCAAACAGTCAAAAAAGACCACAATCGCTACTTTTCAGGCAGGGATTTCAATCGTAATTTAGTTTACAGACAATGTCCAATATCATGAATATGAGCTGTCTTTTCAAATAAATAGTCAGAGGATTTAGTGAAATCAAGATTTTCAAGGTTATGTTATAAATAATTGTATAAAACTCACTGAATGAAACCGAGAGACTGTATACACTGTGTAGCACAGGTCTGTGCAGCAAATACACCTTTTAGGATCTTCATGTGAGGTGTTTTTTTTTTTAAGTAATTATAAATTGCTTAAATTAAAAGGTTTGGAGGCTTCGCCAAAGGGTTCTGCCTAATTGAAGGCACTAGTAGTGTCCACTTTGTAAAATTTGATGTTGAGCACTTTAATTATCAGTTGACATGATTGCATTACATTATGTCTCCTGTGCTCTGATCGTGTTATCAGAGTGAGTGCACTAACCAGTACAATTGTTATCAAAGTGCTTTGTACTTGCGATGATTAATTTCAATTGATCCAGAACAATCTATAAGTTGATTGCAATCAGATTCAACCATTTTTATCGACTTCACTTGTCCGCCTGACACAATCCACAGCTACATGTACAAAATGAATTAACCCTTAACCCTTTCACCACTGGAGCCTGTTTTTATGTGCTGAATGCTATGGCATTCAGCACATAAAAACGGGCTTCAGTGGTGAAAGGGTTAAAGCACCACTTGAGTCGTTTTAATCCATTTTAGGAACCAATCAAAACACAGAACTTTGTTTGGATTGAAATGAAAGCTTAAACTTCCAGATTTCTGTTGGACTCAACTTAAATTGAAATGTAATTTTCACCCACTTCAAGTTGTTAGTTGCGGTGGCGAGGCACAATTTCCAAATAGGTTAAAATTTAAATTATTTAATTATGATTGGCATTTTTGATATTAAATAAACACTGAATAACTACTAGGTTAACCCTAAGTTTAATAAGCGGTACAGGGTAAACAATTGAATTTCCACTTAAAAAATGTGACAATGTGAAAATTTTAACCACAACTTTCAACTGTGTAAAAATGAGAGCTTGGACAGACCTAGTGCTTTTAAAAAGTTTTAACCTGGGATTTTACTTGATGATTCGTCTCTAGATGCTCCTTAAAAGTAGGGAATCAGGCTAATTTTTTACTCTTTTGGGCAAATTAAAAAAATATAAATGGGCTATCTGTCTTCAATCTAGGAGACTGTATCTGTGTTTGTTTTTAGGAATTGAAGCGACACGACTGTCAAGATGTGGTTCGTGTATGTGATCCCACCTATCAGACAGAGACTTTGGTGAAAGAAGGCATTCGAGTTCTGGTAAATATGAACTTGTAGTATTTTAGCTTAATTTTTTGAAAACTTCTGGAACCAAGTTCATACATGTTTGTTTCAGATTTGTTGTCATTTTAACCACTGGTTAGGTAGGAAATTTATTATGTTTTGTTTTGTGCCAAATTCACTTCCATGTAAATATTGTTTAATATATCAGGGGTGGAATTTAACACTCGCCCTTGGTGACCAAAATATAGGCAGGACGAGTGTTAATGTACCAGCAAGACATCCTACCGGCGATCTTATAAAAATCTCGTGACAAGTGGACATATTTGTCATGTCGCCCTGCTTGATTGGTTTAGCTAGCCCCGCATGCAGGCTGCCTGGGCCTTCCGATGATATGTCATCAATCCGATCCCACCATTAGTCTAGTTGGTTTTTCCTCAGAGCTGTGTGTCACTGCTGTATTTTGCAGACGACCCCGACCTCAACTTGTCTCGCATATTAACGCGCATTTTGATTCGTCTTAAGGTGCTGGTCAGAGACCTCCGCCAATCATATTCTCTCCACTAAGATCAGTTGCATTGCTGTGCAGCTGCCGGCCGTCCTCCATCTTGGATCTGACATGTTTTTCGCCGATTTGTCGGTCAAATTTCAACCGATTTTCATGATATTTTGCAAGGACTATTTTTGTGTCACCCGCCACATGTAGTGTGAATGGTTTCAATGGTTATATCTAATATTGTCTTAAATTGACTAAGAAATCGGCTAAAAACATGCGCTACACGTTAACCCTTTCACTGCGGAATTATGACGTCATAGATTGCCTGAGCACTAAATTAATTTTTTAACTAAAAAAAATGAGTAGTGATGTCGCCGCGGTCTGCCAGGGGGTCGCCTTTTGGCGACATCCGCGGTGAAAGGGTAATGTGACTTTGGCCCAGTTTTTTTTTATACTCCGATTGTACTACAACATGTACAAGTATTTGTGGAAATTCGGCTCTATGTCCCAAAATGGGAAAAATAGTTTCCATGGCCGGTGTTGGAAGTTGAGCATGATGATGATCAATGTTCCATCCAAACCAGGCCCTGTCAAGCATGTAGTTTATTACAAATGCCATGATTGATGAAGACCAGAACTGAGATTGTTTTTGCATTTTTAATAAAACTGATGAAAGTTAAGGGCAGTTATGTCTTTTTGTGATTGGGCTATCATGATTACTACCGCAATCTGTTAATTATTAGCTAGACCTGTTGCCCAGTAAAACTCAATTTACTAGTCCTTCTGGCCAGTACAATTTGAAAGTCACTAGACCTGCTGGCCAGTAAATTTTCTGAATAAGTTTCCTCGACTTACTAGTCCTGTGGATTGGCATGCCTTCAACGTTTAATTCTACCCCTGAATATGTAACCAGAGGTAAAACTAAAATTATTATTTTTTTTTTTCCTGATTTTCCGCTGGCTCCTACTGAAACTGCCACTTCACTTCATAATACATGTATGCACAACGACCTCACCATATCTGGTAGTGCTTTATCTAGTTAAATTCTAGTCTTCAGTGTGCAGTGTCAGCTGATAAATCAGGAATTCCCCCCGGCCCAGTTTGAAACAATGGCCTAATATTAACATAATGGTCAAATCGCTTCATGAAATCCTTGATGGGATATCACGGTTAGCGTTTGCTTGTATGTATGCATGGTTCACGCGCAAACAAATTCGTAATTATTGTAAAGTTTACTTTCTGTGTTACATGGGAGCATTTTTGAAACCTGACCACTATGTGAAATATTGAAATTACAAATCTGGATGTTCCAGTACAATTCTATAGGTTGTGTTGTTGATAATGCTGCCCTATCTTTAATCTATATGAATACAGAAAGGAGGTCAGCCTTGAGATCAATGTGGCCCAACGTGAATGACACTTGGACCACCATCACTTAAGTTGATTAAAGACCGTCTTGAAAGCGAGGTGTGTAAATGTACAGCTGTGATTGCAGCTCCCCACAGTATACACACTGTAGAACTTCATAATATAATTAACCTTTACACGCTAAGACTATAGGCGTTTTTAATCTGTTCAATTGGACGTTTATATCATAGATATCGGGAAAGAAATGTTTGTTCAGAGATTTATGCAAATGTTTTGTCTCAAATTGAATAAATATGAGTAGTTCAAGTAGGTGAAAGTTAAATTATTAAATTTAGCCTTTCAACTCTTACAGTGCGGGGATAGACTAAAGTCTATCCCTGCACTGTAAAGGGTAAAAAATCTTTATAATGGCCGTAGACCCATAACATAGGTATTCAATTTAATCGGAAAGAGCTAACAGAGACATTTATGATGATTTCGAATTGATTTTAATAAAACCCTTTGGTTTCCATGAGTTTTTATAAAAAATATTCAGCGCGTTAAGGGTTAACCCAACTTTGATTAAAATGTTTACCAACGTTTGACACATTGGTACTCTATTTGGTTTCTTCATTTAAGATTACATACATACATGTACGGTACACATGGTACATGAATACATGTCCCAGCTAACCATGCTAACAGAAGATGTTGAACCACTGCTGCTTCATTGTTTGGTCAATGTCAGAGACAGTGGCTCAACATCAATCCAACATTGTGTGGACGTCCTGACTGCCCATCTAGAGCCCGCTTTATTCTTAGTGTTTACTTAGGCCAGTGTTTTTATATTAGTTGGTTGACAGAAGTTATTATTTGAAACCGATGGGCAGGAGGACGGCAAAAAAAAAAAAATCTAAATTACTTTTTTTTTAATACTGGTCAGCTTTATCGTTCACTAACTCGGGGTCGGAGAAACTATAAAAAAAATTAGATTATTTTTGTACCAGTCAACTTATTTTTCTATATATAAACTAGTGGTCGTATGGTAGAAAAAAATACAAATCCAAAACTGGCAGGCTGTAAAAAAACATTTTTTAATTAAAACAATCTGTGTTCATCTAAATTTACTTACAGGTTTAGCTATTCACCAGCAAACACAGGGTCGGCGGCAATAAAAACATATGTTTTTTCAATTTTATTTTTTTTCGGATTTTGCGTTTTCGTGACTCGGCGGTTTTGTCAACCAACTAATTAAAAAGATCGCCTTAGTTACATGTACCAGCATACAGTTATTATTGATTGTTTATAAACTTGATGTTAACATCAGTGTTTGTAGACTAAATCCATAATATAGTACATCTCATCTGATTCATCAGAATGCTGACCATGGCGGTCACCTTGGATGTACATGAATGTAATAAAACACTAGATATTCACTCTATATTGTTCCTTGACCCTTTCAGTGCGGTGACCGCCTTTATATGCAGAATTTGACTCCACAGACGTCATATTCAGTCATATAAAGACTGTCCCCGCTCTGCACTGTAAGCATTTAAATATCGATAATGGTCGTAGACCCATAACATAGTGTACCGGTATGCAAATGAAGCTGATAGAGCTAACTAACACATTTATGACGATTTCAAATTGAGAAAAACCCTATGGCTTCTATGTTTTTTGTGCGAAATTGATTCAGCATTATAAGGGTTTACTTTGAGTTAACTGGTTAACAGAACTCCTAATTCGCACCCTAAATTAAAAGAAAATTACTAGACAATCTTTGTACTATATGAGCATAAACCTGCCACATATGATCATTTCAGCACATGGTCCGTCGACTCGTATCTATTCCACTGTCTGGGCGCTGTGTCATTCCCGGGGCTATCTAATTTTGCTGATCTGTAGTACTCAGATGATTTAATAATGAGATGGGGGTCATTACTGTTGCTGTTCAGCACTTTATATGAACTTAAAGGTCACCAAACAGCGGCCTCGTTGCATTAAAAGGTTCATAGTTGATAGTCATAAACGTCATTAAATGATAATAATTTATTATATGAGAGGAAGTTAGTTAAAATGTTATACCGACACGTGAGTGACGTGACTATTGTTTCTAGATCCATAGTGTACCGGTATGCTATAGGTTGTGATTGCTGCATTCCAGAAAAAAAGACGTTGGCCCTATGTTCTATCAGACGTTTTTGCATAGAAACCCTCCATGTCACGGTAGAATACGATAACGATCTTCAGAAAGGGTAAGACTATTAACGGCCCACCGTCTGAGACGATGGCCCAACACTAAACCAACCTCTCATGCCCTTACACTGTCTATTAATACTACATGTACTAGGCTGCAGAAAATCACTGACAATTATTATTGTATCGGCCCCACTGATAAAACGTTATAATTCACACAAACAAAACTATGCTCAGATGATGGAGACTGACAATATTTGATTATGTGATCCATGGACTGTGCTGTCTCGCGTTTTTTTTACTAATCCGTGATTGTCTATATGGATAACGGGAGTTGCGTCAAATTTGTCATACAGTGGCCGGATTTTGCGACTGTGTTACCATTCATTGTAAAAGCCTTACAACCAGTGTGACTGTAGCGTCATACAGACTCTGTTTTAATCGCAGTCACCTGTTGTATCTTCAATTGCAATACATGTACTTCCTTGTGCATATATTATCTATGGGATAATAAATAATTGGTTATCTACAACATGCCTTTCAGGAAATAATTTGTCTGGTGTAGCGGAGCAGTTTGCTACTCAATTTTGGGCATATGCTACACAATAATATGTTGGTGTAGCAGTTTTTGGCATGGAGAATAGTTGTTCTGCATATTCGCGGCTGCTATACTGCTACACAATTTTTCTGGGACAAATTATTCCCTGCCTTTTTACAATTTCGCACAGTGAAGGAGCCTTTTTTGCAATATTTAAAAACCGTGTATGTTTGTCATTTTCAGGCTTTGAATCATGTTGTTGTTTCAAAGCGGCGATCGACTTTAGATGTCAGGATCTTTGACGGCGAAAAATCGATCCTCGCACTTACAATCTTGAGTTAAATATTTATAATGGCCGTAGACCCATGTAGCATATAGGTATTCAAATGAAGCGAAAAGAGGTAAATAAGACATTTATGATGATTTAAAATGAAAAAAAACTTTGTTCTCTGGGTTTTTGTAAAATATTTCAATTCATCACTTCAAGGGTGAACGAATTCCTCTGCTGCCAGTCTTATCGTCTGGTCAACAACTGGTCAATGCTTCATCAACACATGGATCATTGTATTAGAAATGTATCATGTATACATCTCATCTGTAGGTGATAGAAATTGTCACATCAATTGTAATTGTTACATTTGATCAGTATTTTACATCTGGCCAGTGGTTTGTATTCCCCTTAAATCCACCGTCTGCTGTGGTCAGTATGATCTTGAAAGCATTAGATTATATTTTTGTCGGTGTGATCAGTGGTGAATGTAGATGACTACTATAATACAGGTATAGATCTACAACTATCTCTAGACCCGTCAAGAGTCTTCTCGCTGTAACATGGAGGTGACATGCCACACATATGCAGAATATCGCCTCCATGATCTCTGGAGCTTACATAATCTGATAATCCTAAGGCGTCCACGTCACGACTGGCACAGCAAACACAAGACGTTGAAGCAAAGTGATGACTTAATGTTGGGCCAGCGTCGGAGACGGAGGCCCAACCTTAAGCCAGCGTTGTTTCAACGTCTTGTATTTTCTGGGTGGGACAGACACTAATGTCTCCACAGCAAACTTGAGACAATGATTAGGCAACATTGCGTCACATCCTCGTCTTTGCTAGACTTGCACAACAGCGACACAACAATTTCACTGCTCACTCCACTGTTAAAGTAAGACGTCACTTTAGTATTAAAGGGTCGTATCTACGCTTTGTGAAAAGGCATCAGTTACCAGGGTTCGGGGATTATCCAATATACTTTGAGTTTGAGTGTCAAATACGATTTTTTGCAGATTTAAGTTAAGTTTTTTATTGTCTAAAAGTAAATGCATCATGACCACTCCTAAAGGCGTTGATATAAAGGCCCATCTACATATTTAAATGTACAACATGTACGTACATCGTTATATTAGGCTTGTTAAATACCGACCACGTTATTTAGCTGACTCACGACAATTTAAACGCACACCTGAATGAAATTTACCTTTGGTATATTCTTGAACTATTCTAGTCCGTATTATGTCCTTCTTTTTGCGTTTAGGCTTTAAAATGACATTTGAAATCACTACATATATTTATACAGTGACCTAGGCTACTTATACAAATCTAGTTATACTGTAGAACATAGTATTACGGTAAAGATCATGAACCTAACTTGTCCAATCACTCACGCTGTGAGTTATGGTAGGTTACGGTATTTGTAAAAAAAACAGGTTTCACACTTATTTGAAGTTTTTATTTTTTATTTTAGCAGATGTTTTCGATTCAATGAATCCAAAATACACCATTTGATAGAATAATCAAAACTATTTGTGTATTATCAAAACAAAATCTTCGGGCTTTTTCATTTTTTTCTATGGGCTGTACAATATTATTTTCTATGAAATTAATCTTTTTGAGGTATGACTCATTTATATTTGTCACCAACAGGTAAAAGTCACGTGATGTACACGTATTTTTTATTTTTAAATGTTAAGGAATCTATTTATTCTCGTGCAACTGATCAACTAAACATAGCAGCAATATCTTCATCATGTTGATAGGCTAACGTTGCTCGCTGCCGCAGCCAAATTTTTCGTCTGATTCCATGTTAGAATAGTGTATCAAATAATTAATAATATATAACGAAAAATTTATGTCGTGAAAAAAAATCGGTATTGAGTAAGTACAGTTGATTAATGTACATAAATTATGTATGTAATTAATGTGTGTCCAACACTATTTAGCTAGTTAGACGTATTGTGTATCTAACAGTGTACTCTAAGTAGATTGTCGAATAATAAATTATTCATGTTGATTTGGATACCATCAGATCAATAACAATTTTGTTTTCAAGGTGGACTTGCAGGACGAGAAGAAGCACCCGGAATAGCAACAACAACATAATACGCCGTCTTTGCAAATGTCATGTTTATTTTTAGTACAGACATAAGGTTCAGGCATATCACACTCGCCTCTGCCAGAAAGTGGTTGCCAGTCTTTGTACTCTTAGCCAAACAACTCTTAGCGCCCCAAGGTGATAACTTGTTTACGTCTACATCAATGGATTTGATACGGATTTGCTTTCAGTTTTCGTTCTGTATCCAACCACCGCTTTGAGATCAAATACATTGATGCTCTCCCGGCAAACACGTTACATTGAAACAATGTTGTTTTAATGTTGGGCCAGCGTCGAAGACGTTGGGCCAACTTTAAAACAACATTGTTTCAGTGTATCGTGTTTTCTAGGTTGTGACCTACTGATCTTTCTCGGCAAACACAAGACATTGAGCCAGTGTTGTTTCAATGCTGGCCCACCGACAACGACGCTTGTCCACCATTGAAGCAACGCTGGGTGAAAGTTTTGTGTTTTCTGGGTTGCGCCATATTCCAAAGAATGTAATCTCGGCTGATACGAAACTAATCCCGATGCTTTGGTAAATTTTTGTGGGTTTTATGTTTTTGTTTGATTCTTTAGTTTTGCTGCTGATATCTATGCATCAAAACCGATTAAGAGCACGCCAAGTGTCAGTCAAGGGCAAATTGCAAATATTTCTTAATTCAAATATAATTATTAATGAAATCCATAGCAAGAATGGCTAATCGCCTATTCAATAGCTGTAGCATTACGTCAATTGTTTTATGTGAACCTTTGTGGACGAAAAATAAACGATACGAGCATAGAATTCATTTCATGAAATTCCCATAGAACATATTTATAAACGAGTAAAAAACTCGATGTCCAATGTTCACACCACTATTTACGTACATATTTCCCCAAAAAACTAAACAATAAGTTATCACCCTTTTACTTTTGAAGTCAATGTTTTCCCATATTAACTATATCATTCTCGTTACTCAATTCAGAAGACATAACAGCTTTTGGTTCTTTATTTTTTTTTAGGATTTGAGCAGTTACCATAAAGTTCTCAGGCTTCTTCCGCTAAAATCCTTATTGTTTCACGTATAGTTCACTTATAAATAAGAGCCGTAGCTGGTTAATCAGCTGGTAATGATAGGGGTATTTTAGCAATCCCTTGAAAATAATTTAAGTAATGTTACCCTACTCATACATACCGTCGCCAAACCACTCGGAAATTGTAGCCCCTGTGAGCACCGAGTGGAAAAACACCCAGGCTCTTCTGATCTCCGTGGCATCCTGCGCTGGTGAAACAAACAGAAGAATACAATTTACTTTCTTTCGTCTGGAGAATAAATTATTGCCAGCAAAAAAAATGAGTGAAGCTATCTCAACAGAGAAAGTGTTGCTGTCCACCTCGGAACGAAGCAAGCGGCACTAAAAGCTATTATGAATGCACACCTTCTTGTGCATAGCCCTTTAACCCTTACAGCGCGAGAATCTACTTTAGTCGTCAGAATCTGACGTCTGTAGACGTCAGATTCTGACGACTAAAGTCGATCCCCGTGCTGTAAGAGTAAAAATATTTCTAATGGTCGTAGACCCATAACATAGGTATTCAAATGAATCAGAAAGAGTTGATTAAGACATTTATGATGCTTTCAAATTGAAAAAAACCCTTTGATTTCCATAGTTTATACAAAAATAATTCAGCGCTTTAAGAGTTAAGGCTCAACGTTGGGCAAAGGGTTCAGGCGTTGTATGTTGCCATAATGGTCAGGCATCTTTTCTGGACACACCTGCTCTATGCACCGAGAGACTCTCCAAATGGAAGATGTGGTCATGAAGGCGACATACCATTTGCATACGATTTGCAGCTTCAATGCTAAATACCGCTCGATCAACATTTGTCAGCATCTTCATCGTTTTGCTGTGGTGAGAATAGCTTTCGGCTGATAAAATTACTTTATATATAAAATTAGTTGCATGTTTTTTGAACCTTAAGCCGCCCAATTAAACAAATTTTACCCACTTGAAGTTGTGTCTCGCTACCGCGACCCACATCTTCAAGTGAGAGAAAATTAATCATATTTGTTTAATTTGAAACCAAACATGTGAAGATCTGACACATTTCGTTCCCAATAACTGATTTAACCGGCTAATAAAACGGAATAAAAAGACTATATAGTCACGCTTAGCGGTTTAAGGGTTAAAGTGGGCCCAACATGAAATGATGGACATTGGTTGACCGTCTGGTGTTTGCAGGGTATACAGCTTCTGTTGACACCTTTAAGAGATCTCTCTTAACCTTAACCCTTACAGCGCTGAATTCTTTTTGTAAAATCCATGGAGTTCAAAGTGTTTTATTCATTTCGAAACCATCATAAATGTCTTAATCAGCTCTTTCTGATTCATTTGAATACCTATGTTATGGGACTACCGCCATTAGAAATATTTCTACTCTTACAGTGCGGGGATCGACTTTAGTCGTCAGAATCTGACGTCTACAGACGTCAGATTCTGACGACTAAAGTCGGTCCCGGCGCTGTAAGGGTTAAAGGGTAAAATATTTATACGTCAGAATCTCGCGCTGAAAATCCCCGCGCTGGGAAGGTTAAACTATACTTATTATCTGTAATAACCAGATAACCTAATGTATACAGTCATCGCTGCTGTTCGATTGATAATATGTCCATAAAGTTGCTAACAAGTAATTGTCAATAATAGTAAGTGGATCTAATTGTCGGTTGTTGACGTATATAACGTCGTGCATAGAAATGGAACAGTAGTCTTGTTGATCACTTTCGAGAGTTTTTCTATGCTATTACAAAACTTTCACCCGATCTTGCCATAATCATGTTGGGCCAGCGTCACATACGTGAGTTTTTGGGAAATTAACCAATATCATTACTTCCAAGCAGTACCACTGCTTTTAAAGGTGATCTATCACCCCTTATATGGTATGAATAAATATGTCCTTATATGGGGTGATTGGCTATCATGTGACCCTCTCAGAGGGTCACATGATAGCCAATCACCCCATGTAAGGAAACACTTGTGCCCCATCTTGTGGCAACTTTGATTTATTTGTCACAAATTTATTCATACTATATAAGGGGTGATAGATCACCTTTAGCCTGTTTGAAGTTGTCTCGCTACCGCGACTGAAATACTTGTGGTGGATAAAACGTATCCGCATTTTTGTCAACCAACATGTTCACAAACCTAAGTGTTATTCCAAATGACAATAGGATTGTCAAAAAACCCCACCCACATGTATTCAGCAAATACGAGACGTTGACCCAATGTTGGCTTATTCAAGTTGTCTCGCCGTCTGCGACGCTGGTCCAACATTAACACAGCGTTGGTTCAACGTCTCGTGTTTGATGTGTATATAAATTATATTGGCCAGGGATTTAATATCGCTTACAGTTTCAGGCTCACAGAACTATTGCGAACTGCCTATTATGAAATTCCCGAAAACCAGAAACAATGAACATGAGCAATGCATTACGTGGGCGCACATTTGTGTGGTATGAAAATTGTTCGGTTGTTGACCTCGATAGCAGTCGTGTAGAGTTGAGTCGTGGGAGGTATCGGCTGTTTGCACTTGTGAGCAATAAGAGTTACATGCCTGTTTAGTAAGTTTCACGTCCTTGTCACTCGTTCCATGTGTGACTCTATAACCGCTCCTCACCCTCAGAAGGCTGATGTCAACTAAAATAGACATTCTGTGTTTTTGTTAGCACCTGTATATTCAGTTGTTAAAAATAAAATATGCTTTCAATCTTGAAACACTGATAAACGTTGGGACTTAGTCCCAACGTATATCAGAGTATCAAGATTGTTACACCAGTGTTTCGCTATCCCATTATGAATTGACGACACATACCTTCAACAGAACACATTATATTTTAAAATTGATAAAGTACCTTGTGCGCTAGATGATTTATAAGTAAAGTAATGTATTTTCGATCCAAGTAAGTCGTGGTCTCACTATATATATATCTGATATATAGCATTCTCTCGCTATTCTTTTCGAAGATGTAAATTTATTTAGCATTGTATAAATTCAACCTAGAAAATTTGGTATTTTATCGAGATGCAAATGTTGAGAGTTGCATGAGATCAGAAATGCATTAATGCATGTTATGCATTTCTGATGATGTGTAGTATTTGTTTCGCTCGAAGTTATACCACGTTTGACACGCTATTCTCATTTTTATGTCCATGGAAATCCCCGTTCCAGCTATGTACAATCACCTGATCAATAGCACTGCCCTGTCACTGCAAACACACTGGTGGTGTAAAAGTTGGTTCATCGTCTAGACGGTTGGCCAACATTAAATCAACATTGGTTCAACGACTTGTTCGCTATGGCGCTACATGATCGTACTACTAATACTAGATAAGTACTACTGAGTGTTGGAAGAAGAGCAGGGGGTCCATAAACACACTCACATTCTGTGTGTAAAGTCACGCGGAAGTAACAGCCCAGCCAACGCGAGACGTTCTCTCAATGTGGGTTTAATGCTGGGCCAGCGTCGTAGACGCTGGACCAACATTAAGCCAACATTGGTGAACGCCTCGTGTTTGCATGGAGATTATGCTATTGACTGTGGATAGGACAGTTCTGATTTACTGACTGTGTGCAAATACGAGACGTTGACTCAACAATGCTGGCTCTATGTTGGGCCGATGTCGCGGACGGCGGGCCAGCATTAGGTCGACATTGTGTCAATGTTTCGTGTCTGCTCGGCTGCTAATATACTGCTCTGCAAAGATAAAAGGCAGTATCTGCTTACTTGTAAAGTAAGCAGATACTGCTCTTTGCAGTATCCACTGATTTGATATTTAACCCTTACAGCGCTGAAATATTTTTATGCAAACCAATATACCAATCTTTTTTTTTATTTTGAAATCATCATGAATTTGAATGCCTACGTTATGGCACTACGGCCATTATCATGATTATAATAAAATATTTTACTCTTTTCAGTGCCTACGGTACCTTCACCACACCAAATGCTTGAAATATAACAGAAATATTTTAAAATACCTCTGGGCAATGTGCTCTCTATTGTATCTTCAAGGTAGAAGGCATACCTACATAGCATATGTAGACTCTATTGTTTTAACCCTTTAAGCCCTCAGGATGCATTAAGGCATCATTTTACATTCCTGAAAACCGACTTGATTTTCCAACAACCAAAAGTTTGGAACGAAAATTTCCATGAAACTGATTTACCAATACTTGGCAATTTTCTTTAATTTTTAAACCACATCAAGTCATCTTCATCCACTACAAGTCGAGAATCTCGACAGCAATTCGCGGCTATCGCGGCGTGTGGTGTATGGAGATGACAATGGTAAATTCAGGCTTGAAATGGTTATGTGTCAATTAAACATTTAAAATGATATCCTTTGTCACGGTTAGTTGAAAATCGACTAAAGTATGCCACAGGTTATGTATATATTTACAAATGGCGACATATTTTCTAATAAGTGCGGTAATAACTCTAGATTGTGCGTGTCGCTGAGGTGACTCACAATGACTGGCCTGGTGTGTTTGCTTCTCAGAAATGGTAGTCACTGAACTAGTCACTTCTGGGTATAGTGTAATACGGTTACGCAATACACTGGCACTCGCCAGACAGAGATGGCAGATAGCAGCAAACACCAGACATTGACCCCTACGACGTTGGCCCAGCATTAAAACAACATTGGTTATAAAATGTTGTGTTCCCTTCACACCACTGCGGAGAATAATAACTATGATGAATGCAGTCTGACATCACCTTTCACCACTGAAGCCCGTTTTTAAGTGCTGAATGCCATGGCATTCAGCACTTAAAAACGGGCTTCAGTGGTGAAAGGGTTAAAGATGACTATGTCACTATCCCCTACACCGTGTGAGGTCTAATAAAAATGAGGTGCCGGCCTGTCGACGCTGGCCCGGCATTCGCCCAATGCCTACCAGGCCTCTCGTGACTGGTGATGTCTGCAGCGTGATGACATCTGAATAGAGATCTGCTCTTCAGCCACGCCAAGGGTCGTTGCTCTAGACGAAGGTGCGGCGCGTTATTCTGTAGGCCTTGCCAGCTATCTCGATGTTAACCCAATGCTGTTTGGTTGTTGGGCCAGCGTCGCAGATTGTGCGCCAACATTAAGCCAATGTCCAGATGTTCAGCGCCTCGTGTTTGGATGGGCATCTCCCCCTGAAATGTTGATAGCTGCATGTTCACCATTTAGCATGGTATTCTAATATCCTGCTAAGTTAAAGGGACCCCTTGGGATGAGACATTTTCAATGTTGTCAATTTTGAAAATTTAATTTATATGAAGCTATATAACCTACTGATCTTAACTGAAAATACGAGAAAGTCGAAAAAAAATATTAAAGCATTGAAAAAGAGTGAAATAGTTGTATTTCCAGGTTGTATATTGCCATGTAAACAAAACAAGTCAGCAATATTCAGCTTTTACATCACAAATTCCCACGTATCAGACGGTAAGATCAGAGCATTCGCCGCTAATTGGTGTCTTCTAGTCAGGACACGAGAGGACACACCTGCAGCACTGATTGTCTACCCAACGCTGGGCCGATGCCATCAGCATGTGGCCCAATGCTGTGAAAACATTCAATCTTCCTTCAGGTATACAATTAGTTTGTTTGGGTTACTTCTGGTTTCATAGAAATGTTGATTAAAAATATTTGTAAAAATCTAAAAACTCTGAAAAAAATTAAATCTTGATCTGAGTGATACACTACTTCATTACAAGACTAAAAACGAAAATTGATGTCATCCCAAGGGGCTGCTTTAATTTATTTAAATTTTCAAGCACTTAAAGTGGATCGCACAACCTCAAGTGCTTGAAAATTACTCATATTTGTTCAATTTGAGACCAAACATTCACAAATCCTGATGTTTAAACATTTCCAATAACACGAGTGACCTGTGCTTTGATCCTTATTAACCTTATTAAACAGGCGGTATATCTTTATGAGCGACCACTGTCTAAAAGACCACATATACCGCATTTTTTAAGAGGTCATGACGACCTGAGAAATTTTCTGTGATTTCCAGGTGGTCGTAGATGACAGTTTATTGTACGTATCAACTGGTTGCTCCCCGACAGGGCTCTATCCCAGAAAACACAAAACATTTGTATAACATTTATACAATGCTGGACCAACGTCGAAGACGTTGGGCCGGCGTTGTATAAATGGTATACAAATGTTTTGTGTTTACTGGATATGTATAGATCGCAGCAGTACTTCTTTTATGCTGGCCTAGATCTGAGATGTTTATGAGGAGCGGTCGACGCAAACAGACATTGTTTCCATTGGAACTATTATGATAAAACTACATTATCGTGGCATTTCTTGGTATTTGCACAGTATATGAGACAGAAGGTTAGAATAATAATTACTAGTACCGGTGTCCATTAAGCATTCATGATTCACTTAGTATCTTTAACATAATATTATATATCATCAATTTGAATTCAATTCAAAGGGTATTTATTGCCATTAGAAATAGATGATAAGAAATACAACATTATACAGATGAAATAAATGAAATATCGCATCTAATGACAAAGTGGACAAAACCCCCACTGGCGTATATTCGCCCTCATCATACTTATTTAGAAAACAACCTATGATGTTATTTTGATGTCTAACTTATTTAGCTCTTTGTTGCCTACAACTAAACGCTACCGTCATGCAATAAAAAATGGAACAGCGGTAATCAATGTTCTGACGCAATTTGTTTAATCTGCGATGCATCTCATCGTATTAAATCCGCTACGGTACACACACGTCTGAGAATCAGATGATGGCCTGACTTCGATCCGACGTTGAACGCGTGCAGTCCATGCGTGTTGGGCCTGTAACAACTACGTAATGATTAGGGACGATCAGCTGTTCAAAGGCCCTCTGATTAAAATCCTGATCGCACTGCGGAATAGCTCACCTTCGCAGTGATCAATTTGCACCTGTATGTGAAATCCCCCCCCCCCCGGCAGACACGAGATGTTGACCCAATTTTGGTTCACTGCTGGGCCGCCTGCGGCCAACACTAACAGTGAACCAACATTTGGTCATGTCTTGTATCTGCTGGGGTTCTCATCTTTGCACCTGTTACCAGTTAGCACCGTGTGAGCGACTCAGTATTCAGTCAACGCTGAGTGGACGTGTGTTGCTGAATGTGTGGCATAGCGAGTTTAGTCATAACAGAATGCTAACGCTGCCGCGATATTGACGTCGTAATAATTACAAGCTCACTGTCTTCCAACTGATATCTTTGAACGGAAACTATAATACCTGTATTCCTTGTCATCAAAGAGGTTTTTTTAAAACATGGCCAGATAGACAGACAGACAGACGGACGTTATTAGAACATTACCGTTAGGTGCACTGGGCATTTAGGTTTTTTAACCCACTGTATGCGTGTCATTATCCCAGCCGATTAAATACATCACTGTTATTGAGAAGAAAATGAGTGTAAAATTTGTAATGTGACAAGATCTCAAGTTATTTTTCATTCGAATGTTAGTTAAAAAAAAATTATTATTATTTAACTCTCTAAGGATTAACATGGTTTAATGACTACATATGCTCAGCAAACATATGCCCAGCCAACATTAAAACGACTTCGGGTGAGCGTCCCCTGTTTGCAGTGTGACCGCATCAACGCTGCCCTGCAGAGGCAAAAAGGCAGTTAGCACTAACTGCTTACTTTCAAGTTATGCAGTTACTGCCTTTTAACTTTGCACGACAGAACACGCGTCTACCCAGCAAACACGAGACGCTGACCTAATGTTGGTTTGATGTTGGGCCGCCGTCGTAGCGTGGATCGACTTTAGACGTCAGAATCTGACGTCTAAAGTCGATCCACGCTACGACACTGGCCCAACACCAAACCAACATTGGATCAGTCTCTCGTGTTTGCTTGGTAACCATATAGTGACAAACATGTGTGAATTTAATCCTGAACACCCAAGGACGCCCATTTTCGCGCTTGATGATAATGTATTTTCGTCAATCCATCATTCCATAAATACGTCACACTGCCGAGAGATTTGCCGAAGGGAATATCATGACTGTGTGCTACTCAGGTACATATAAATATCGTTACCGAAGTGTTAACCCTTTCAGTGCGTGGACAGACTTGAGACGTCAGAATCTGACGTGTGTATACGTCAGATTCTGTCACCGCACTGAGAAAAATAAAATATGATAATGGCCGTAGACACATAACATAGGTATAATACATTTATGAGGCTTTCAAATTAAAAAAACCCGTTGGTTTCTTGGTTTATTTAAAAATATTTTGGTGTTGTAAGGGTTAAAGAGTCGTACCTGCTACTTTTTAGCTCCCGCCGTCACCGTAGGTGAGCGAAGGGAGCTATGGATTCTACCTCCGTTTTTTTTTGGCTTCTTCTTTTGCCTATAACTTTGTAAGAAAATAAGCTAGGATAACAATTTTTGGTATGTGGGTTACTTCCAGGTGGCTAATGGACAGGTTAAAATATTTTTAATCTGAATTCAATACGAAAGGTTGCAGAGGAGAAAATGATGATGTGACGGCGTTGGGCCGTTGGGCCGTCCGTAAACAATTCGTTTCCGGAGCATATCTCTGAAAGTACTTGTCCGATTGTCTTCAAATTTTACACACAACACCCCTAGGGGGTCTAGTTGTGCCTTTTGGGGTATTTGAACTTTGACCTACTTCTGGTTCAGAACTATGACCTATTTAGACGTTTTGACGCGCACTTCGTTTCCGGAGCAGATCTCGAAAAGTACTGGGCCGATGACAGTCATATTGCACATACATGTTCTCTAAGGTCCCTAGTTGTGCCTTTTCAGGTTTTTGGACCTTGACCTTAAAGTTGACCCAGCACTTTGACCTAATTTATAACATCGGTAAATCCGACTGAAAGATTTTGCGGAATATCATGAAAACCGCTCAAGATAGCTACACCATTACTATAAAACAAATTGTGAGGTTTCAGGAGAGGATGCATCTTGAAAAATTTCAAGTAGATAAAATTAAAAATGGCCGCCTATCGGCCATTATTCACCTCGACAGGCCTGATATCGCGGAATATCATGAAAACCGCTCAAGATAGCTACACCATTAATATCAAATAAATTGTAAGGTTTCAGGAGAGGATGCATCTTGAAAAATATGAAGTTGATAAAATTCAAAATGGCCGCCTATCAGCCATTATTCACCTCGGCAGGCCTGATATTGTGGAATATCATGAAAACCGCTCAAGATATCTACACCATTACTATAAAACAAATTGTAAGGCTTCAGGAGAGGATGCATTTTGAAAAAATTCAACTCGTCCAAGTTCAAAATGGCCGCCAATCTGCCATTATTCACTTTCACATGGCCGTTATTTGGTAAACCGTGCTAGATGGCTAGACCATTACTATAAAACAAAATGTGTGATTTCAGGAGAGGATGCATCTTGAAAAAATTCGACTCGATAAAATTCAAAATGGCCGCTTATCAGCCATTATTCACTTTCACATGGCCGTTATTTGGTCAACCGTGCTAGATGGCTAGACCATTACTGTAAAACAAAATGTGAGATTTCAGATGAGGATGCATCTTGAAAAAATTTTACTTGATCAAATTTAAAATGGCCGCCTTTTCGGCCATTATTCATTTTCACATGGCTGATATTTGGTAAACCGTGCTAGATGGCTAGACCATTACCTGATTACTATAAAACAAAGTGTGAGTTTTCGGGGGAGGATGCACCCTGAAAATTTTTAACTTACGAATTCAAAATGGCCGACAATCAGCATTATTTACCTCGATAGGCCTGATATCAGGTAAACCGTGCTAGATAGCTAGACCATTACTATAAAACAAAATGTGACGTTTCGAGAGAGGATGCCTTTTAAAAACTTTCGACTCAATCGAATTTAAAATGGCCGCCTATCGGCCACTATTTACTTTCACATTGCTGATATTTGGTAAACCGTGTTAGATAGCTGGACCATTACTATAAAACAAAATGTGAGATTTCAGCTGAGGATGCATCTTGGAAAATTTTGACTTGATCAAATTAAAAATGGCCGCCTTTAGGCCATTATTCACTTTCACATGGCCGATATTTGGTAAACCGTGCTAGATAGCTAGACGATTACTATAGAATGAAATGTGAGATTTTAGCTGAGGATGCATCATTGAAAAATTCTGACTCGATCAAATTCAAAATGGCCCCCTATCGGCCATTATTTACTTTCACATGCCCAATATTTTGCAAACTGTGTTAGATGTTCGTCCATTACTATAAAACAAAATTTGAGGTTTCGGGGGAGAATGCACCCTAAGTTTTTAACTAATTTATATCGAATTCAAAAAGACCGTATATCAGCTATTAGTTAACTCGATTGGCCTGATATCGGGTAAACCGTGCCAGATAGGTAGACCATTACTGGGATACTGATTAGGATCATTCATTTCAATGAAGGTTTGCAATCTCTGACAGACTGTCTAGTTCTTATCTTACTCTTAGACTGGGCTACTTAGACCTAGTTGTCTTGCGTCTTGATTTTTGACCTAGACTAGGACTACATTAATAACCCTATACAAAATTGCTTAAATCAAATTCTAATTCGGAGCGGGAGCTCCTGGACTTATGTAGTCTTGTTAATATTAGGTGACAATATGAAACTACTGTGTTTTCACACATTGCAGAATTTTTTATAAGTCTTAATCATGAACGCTGCGAATCTAATCTGATTTCTCCAAGGGGTTGGTTGGTTGTGCAGGCATGTGTTTTTATTAAAAAAAAACAATAATTAGATTTGTTGCTGCCGACCGTGATACATGTATGTATTATCTTGATAACCAAGTGAGTGAATATTGCTTTACGTCGCTATCTGCAGATTGTGACGATATCGCGACAGTATTAGTAAGAAGCACGTAATCGGTACAATGTCCTACTCTTGTAAATCGGATGACTTCAACTTGACACTATTTTTATAGTGCACATGCCATATCCAGTACTACACATTCCAGGCCTTTGAACAGCTTGGGGTACTTTGTTTATGTACAACCATTATCACTAACATCAGAACATCGGGATTCGAAACCGAAATCTCCAGATCTGATATGCGGCCACGGCCAAATCGTATGTTACAGACATAAACATATATACACAGTAACACTGCACAGTGCTAGGTTCTATAGCATCAAAAGACAGATAGGTGCGTGTCCCAGACTCCCAATCCTGTATTCTCCATAATTATTGTTCTAGCATAAATCAATCGGATAATTATGCTATAATGTCTAAATATAAGTGTAAAATGTTATTATTGATTTCAAATGATGGGCTACCACAGGGACACTGTTGCAGAACAAAACCTGGAATCAATTCCTACGTTTTCTTTTTAATAAGAATTTGATAAATGACCTCGTGGCGTAAAGTGCAGCGCTCAGTGTTAATAGGGACTCTTACAATATGTTCAAAGGCAACACGCAAAAGATTATGTGCTTGAATTCTGAGCTAGGAGTGGCAACGTGTAGTTCCTTCTGGTCATTGAACACACCCGATAGATTTCATTTACAGACGATTGGTCTACTGTCCATTTCGTTCTCAGGAAATACAACATATCCAGTATTCAAAAGTAATTACTCAGTACTGAGAAATGCCGTCTTTCTGATCGAATTGGCGCTGATCCTGACGTTTTTAACCCTTACAACGCTGAAAAATATTTTTGTAAAAACCATGGAGACCAAAGGGTCATTTTCAATTTGAAATCATCATAAATATCTTAGCTGGGTCTTTCCGCTTCATTTGAATACCTATGTTATGGGTCTGCGCCATTACAAATTTATGTTCATTCTTTCAGTGCGGGGATCGACTTCAGCCGTCATAATCTGACGTCTAAAGTCGATCCCCGCGCTATGAGGGTTAACCTAACGGAAATTCCCCCCCCCCCCTTCTGACTGAAACCATCGCGTCATTCAAAGATTAAAGTCAATCAACGACCCTTTAATCCCAAGGTGACGATATGAT
Organism: Flabesymbios commensalis; assembly: GCA_964017125.1. Taxonomy (NCBI): domain Eukaryota; kingdom Metazoa; phylum Annelida; class Polychaeta; order Terebellida; family Flabelligeridae; genus Flabesymbios; species Flabesymbios commensalis. The sequence continues at coordinate 32,375,493 of OZ024915.1, forward strand.
CGTTTGTCGCACACTAATCCTGGGACGGTCATATATAATTATATACTTGAGACAGCCAGGTGGACCCGGTCTGCCCAACAAACACCAGCGGTCATCCAATGTTGATTTAATGCTGGGCCACCGTCTGCGACGCTAGCCCAGCATTAAATCAACATTGTTCCGACGTCTAGCGTTTGCTGTGTGGCCTGCAGGTTACATGCCGTGCTGGCACAGCTCCCAATCCCTCCTGGCTTAGCCAGCCATAGCGGGGGAACCACAGCAAACACGACACTAAACCAATGTCGATTTAATGTTGGCCCGCCGTCTCCGACGTCGTCCCAACATTAAATCGACATTGGTTTAACGTCTCGTGTTTGCTGGGACGTACGTACTGTGCTGTAATGACAGGAAGCATATATCTCACCTGGCTCTAGTCCTATAGCAACCTCTATGTTATAAGTACTACCAGCATTGTTCGTGGTCTTATCCCCACAATGTCAATGTCCAATTCTAGTACATGTACTTTAGTCTATCCATGTGTCGACCCGTTCTCATCATCAAATTATATGCACCACGTAACTTGTACGATAATACGGGACTTGGGGTGTGATTTAAATTCGGAAATATCGATCTATTATAGTTATACCGGTACCGTACTGCAAGAACCGGACATTTAATTATGTATGTATGTATGTATGTATGTATGTATACATGAATGTCATGGTTATGCAGACCACCTTGCCATTGATGGATCAACTTCATATTTTGCACAACCATGTTTTTCATACTGAAGGTGGCCAATGGGCATTTAAAGTTTAATTAACCTACTAGATGCGATTATGGTAAATATCCATCTTCAAATTGTTAAATAATTTCATAAACAAAATTTCAACAAGAATCCTCCACTAAATTGTTGCTTTTTAAAAAACACAGCGTATTTTACGTAAGGGAATATTCACTTTCTATTCGCCTTTTGGAGAATGTGTTTATATGACTGTCGTATCAATATGGTTAATTTGATTTATTTGAATCTCCGGTCTGAAAGTCATCTGGTGCATAGGAAATGTACACTACACTTGTGATGCTTGATTCAGATGACAAGTATCGGGCACTGTACAATAGTTATTGCAGACAGCTTCTCCTTTTGTGTTATGTAAAGTATATACTACTGTTATACTATATCAACGTGAGATTGTCTTACATAATACCAGTAATTTGGTATAGCTTGGACACCAGAAATGCGAGTAACGTAATAAAGATCATTATGCAACTTATTTCTCGTGTACACCCAAGGTTTGTTATTCAAACAAAGCCATCATTTTCGCAGAAGGATCCCATTAATTTTGAATCTCCTGCTTAATGGAAAGAGGTAATTACTTTAGAGGATATCAATTAGGGTATTGCGCACCTGGATTTCTGGGCAAGCAATAAACCGTCTGACACCAGGCCTTGATAAAATCTTAGCTTAACATTGGGATATAGTGTTGCAGACATAGGCCAAATGTTACACCAATGCTTTTGCCTATTGTTAGCTGTAGCTGTCAAATATTCGTGTTATTTACCTAGTTTGCACAGGAAGTGGTATAAAACTGACATTCGGGTTCACAGATTACCGCTCTCACAAATTACTGTATTTTCTGCGCTTTCAATTTCTTCTCTTACCATCGCAGCAAACACAAGACGTCGACCCAGTGATGGCCAGCGTCTGCGACGTTGGCCCAACATTTAACCAACACTGGTTCGACGTATTGTCTCTGCGCGAAGTCAACGTCGATACGCTGGTTTTAACCTTCAACTTGACGAGGCCGCCATTTAAGTGATCTCTTAGTCACATTGAGAAGGGAGAAACAAGGATATTTCTCTGAAAAAACCACTCGGGATCAGCTGCCCTTTTTTACCACCGCGCGGCCAACATGTTTCTCTCAGAACCGTCTTTTGCGCAGTGTCAGTGCTAACCCTGTTGATTGGTCCAGAAGAAAACTATTTCTGGATTGAAATCAGACTTGATAGAACATTAAATCAGCTGGTATTTTCTCTGTAACTATACTTTAAAATCCGATATTCGCATTTTTTACCATCAATACGATTATGGTAATTTAACCATTTTCCCGCCAAGTTAAACCCCCCCCCCCTTGAAGTTGCGTCACGCACCCGCGACCCACAACTACCAAGTGGGTGAAAATTATTCGCATTTGTTTAATTTGAGAACAAACAAAAAAATTCGCAAGTCTTGATGTTTAAGCACTCGTTTTGTTACCAATAACAATTTTGATTTTTTGATCGGTTAATAAAACGGATTAAAAACGATTATAGTCGTGCTATGCTCTTTTCAAAAGGGTTAACCCTTAAAGCGCTAAAAATTTTTTGGAGACCAAAGGGATTTTTTTAATTTGATATCATCATAACTGTCTTATCTAGCTCTTTCCGATTCATTTGAATACCTATGTTATGGGTCTACGACAAGTAGAAATATTTTTACTCTTACAGTGCTGGGATCGACTTTAGTTGTCAGAATCTGACAGACGTCAGATTCTGACGACTAAAGTCGATCCCCGCGCTGGAAGGGTTAATGTTATGTCTAAAGTAACAGTCGGTCCATTCCATAAATAATTGTTAGCTGTAATGGGCATTTAAATTGAAATGAACCGTTGAACACAATATCACACTATTTCACGTCTAAGGTGTAAAAATAAGAAAATAATATCGACATGGGGCTCGAACTCGCCACCTGGGCTTGTTCTAAAAGCAGATTCTAGAAACTAGTACAACACGCTGTTAGGTGTGTTTAAACTCTGTCTAATTATTTTGATTAGACTGCTACATAACCAAGACCTTTTAGTGAGATGACAAAATCAAGAGAATTCGAGATGTGGAGGTCTCCCCCCGTCACTCTATATTGCCACGTGTGTGATCGGTGACTTGAGTGCATGAGCACTGTTGTATTATAACTTATAACTCGGTACTGGTAACAAAATATATCTATGTCAGATTATTTTTGTTGACCAAGCCCCTCTTATCATTGAAAATAGTATTTAAATCTATATAAAACTAAAGAGGTTAATAAGACTTTATTTTTATCATCTCTGCGATTATTTATTCTTAACAACGAATGGTAATTGTTTTGGTATTGTTTCCCAGCAAGTAATACACTCGAGTTCTAAGCCAATGTTGGTTGATGTTGGTTCACCGTCTGCGGCCCAACATTAACCCAACATTGCTTAAACATGGCACGTTTGCTGGGTTGTGAATTCAAGAAGAGTCATGTAGTATTGAGAGTAGTAAGTGTAATACAGTACAAAGACAGATCCGGTTTTATCCATTATGCCTCGTGTAACAGATTGGCAGTTGACAGTTGTCCGTGAAGATAGCGACTCAGAGCTCTGTAGTTTTTCTACATGCAGTCAGAATACTGTCACTCTTCTGTCCACTCCATCATTCTCTGGGAGACCAACACATACTGCTGTTTTAACTCTTTCGTCTAAGCCCGGCCGCCATCGCTAGGCACGCCTCGACATATACCCAATATGTGTCAAATCTGAGAATTGTTTTGATATCGATATATCGAATATATATATATTCGATATATATATCGATATCGGATATATAGGGGCAAAACCATGGAATTGCGACATAACAGCTATTTTTTTAAACCATGCAAACACAAGATTAACTCTGTTGTTAGACAAATAACAACTTTGCACAAATTTTTTTGTATGAGTTTATTTATTCTGGCTAATAATAATAATATATATTCACAGCGCCACCTAGTGGTAATTTTTTACTATTTTTTCCTCAAAAATGATAGGTATTTTCAATGTTGATGAAAAATTATTATCTGAATTATTTTACTTAGTTTAAGGATACTAGGTGACCATGGGAAGGTATGCTTTGATGCTATGCAAAGAAAACAAAAAAATGTCTTGAACGTTTGGTTTATTATGAGATTTAAGTGTCGTGATGTATGCAACGTTGCGTACATCACAAAAAAATGTAATTTATTTTATTATGAAAAATTTTCAGTGAATATTCTCAATATATTTTTATTAAAGTAACAAGTTTCCTATAACTCATATTATGTACAAATGCTATAACATTTGTATAATTAGTTAAGCTGGGAACTACCGCACAAAGATGAATTCGTGATGTACGCAACAGGATTGTGATGTACGCAACATGTAATTTCATTGAAAAATATGAAACATAACAAACGTTTACAATGTTATTTAGGAGCGTCATAAAATTAATGTGATTCTCTTTAGAAGTATATTTGATTGCATAGACGCGTTAGAATATATCTTATTAGTGATAGAAGGTCTTTTAAATTATATTTTATATTTCAGAAGATTTTTGATACAATTTAATAATTTCATGTTATTCTGGGGTAAAACATGTGAAATGGCTAGATTTGATTGAAATCTCGTTTTATAAATAAATTAATTTGATAATTATGGTGTTATTAGAAGACCATAGAATATCTTAAATATATTTCCAGCAAAGACAAGTCATTTTGATGAACCTCCAAACGCCCCCCCCCCGCAAAAAAAAAAAAAAAGATTCAATATTAGCTAGCTTCTATCTATATCTATTGTAAACATCAATTTATGTTGCAAAAAATGCACCCATCTATGAACTGTGTGTAATATAAGTATTATATTACACCAGATGGGATTAATTATCACAAAACATTTCATTTTTGTCATCACAAACATGATTGCTGCTGTCTGTGAGTGAAATCTTTAACAATTCTTTCGCAGGGGTGATATGTAATTTAAACAGCGACCGATAGTTAACAGAATGCTGTTCTACATATTGTCTAAACTGGTATCACAGAGAGCTCTATGTATTTCTATTGAAAGTTATCATTACTATTGATCATACAAATATTTTACATAATTTGAATGTTAAAAGGAGACATTGATTTCTAACTAATTTAACAACACAGAAGATTATATATCGGGAATCTGGCCATCTATTTATGTAAACATTTATATAAATTTATGGTATTATAATATATAATTTTGAAATGTGCTGTAGTTGTTATGGTGACATAACCATGTGCTAAATGCGTGGCAGTGTTTCCAGTTTTAACTTCATAACTATCATACATAATTAAAAAATAAAGTGCATGAAAATATTCTACATTTCCAATTTAATTGCTCCTTCTTTCTGACATGTTGACAGACCGTTGCATACATCACGGTAAATATGTTGCATACATCACGCTTGTATCAACAGTTTTCAGAAAAACAAGAAGCTAGCGGATTGAAATTATTCTACTTTTGAAGATAAATCGAGGGCATTAACTTGATAGAATAGAGAGTATAATAAAAAAAATATTTACTGACAGGAGAGAGGCTACAGTTTTTCTAAAGTTCAAAACTAGTGTCACAACGATGTTGCATACATCACGATTGAATATTGCCGCCTGGCTACATTCCATGAATAGATTTTCCCACAATATGACCAATAAATACAACTAGATTCAATGTGTTATTGTATGCATGGATCATATTAGGGGTTTCACTTTATATTTTATTTTGGCAGCCAACACAAAAAAATAAAACTGTCACAATGTTGCATACATCACGATGGTCTTGCCCATATACGAGCTCCAGACTACCTAAAATACAGGGTTTTTTTCGTGTAATGTATTTTTCAGCGAGTATACCAAACACTGCTTATTTATAAATGTAACATTCGTGCATGTATGTTCCACTCCAATTTTTACCGTTTGCCTGCTAATCACGACAATAGTCGTTTAAAATCAATTTTATTAGCCGATTAATTCACTCTTATTGGGAATTAAATAAACATATAGATTTGTAAATGTTTGGTCTCAAATTAAACAAATATGAGTAATTTTCACCCAATTGAGGTTGTGGATCGCGGTAGCGAAACAAGATAGAAACTATTCCGGATAATAATGTAATTAGTCATTTTGACATGTCAGCTTGAGTAATGGTAACTACCATCGCCGGAATCCATAGATTGTACTTTTGATCTGCAAACATTGCACTGGAGATATCTTGCTTTACGTAACATCTTCATTGATTGGCTTGAATGGGTTTTCAAGATTAATTGCTTTTTGAAAGAGAAGTGAAGTCCTTCAGTGTCCGTGCGTGCTACTAGTTACGATAACACCGAAGAAATCGTGTACCCCCAACCCTTGATTAATTGATAAGTCATTCGCTGGTTCATGTTTGGAGCTGGCCAATATTACGTACCACTACCGCTATGCTGTCTTCTGTTATTATTATCTTGAGTGAGCGGTTTTTGTAATGTTGAACTTGTAAGCATTTGTTGTCGTTCTGACAATACTCATTCTGGTTTACTCTTTGTGTTATAAGATCTCTTTTTCCCTCTAGCAATATCCTGGTGTGCTCATTGGTTATCCTGTGTTATGTTTTTAAAATATTGTAATGTTGTGCTTTCCAGTAGTATTGGCCGTTTAATGATGGACATGTGTAAAGTAGTTGCCCTTTAATAATGTGTATATTGTTGTGTTTTCCTGCAGGATTGGCAGTTTGATGATGCACGTGTGCCCAGTGGTTTCCGTTTAATAATGTTTATATTGTTGTGTTTTCCTGTAGGACTGGCCGTTTGACGATGGTACACCTCCACCACAGGACGTATGTGAACAGTGGTTCCACCTGTTGAAGACGCGCTTCAGTGAGACTCCCGGTTGCTGCGTGGCTGTGCACTGTGTGGCCGGACTGGGCAGGTGAGTCCCAAAACTGAGGAATCGAACCCATTTACGCCCTAAAGCCTGGGTCGCACTGCCACAACTATCTACATCTTCACACGGGGAGACGTCAAGATTGCCATGTGAAGTTGTGGATATGTGTTCAAACTGTTCCGCCACCATACTGTCATCAAAGACGATCAACAATCAAAAGTCGGATTCCTAGCAAACCTATAGGAAATGTTTCTGAAGACTTTTTGTCCAAATATGGGTCAGCATCTCCATGATCTCGTCGTGTTCGTTCGGTTACCAGGCTGGAAGGAATAACAACACAAAGAGCTTGTAATGTTATTCGATTGATACATAACATACGCAATGTACATTATACCCTAGGTACTGTTTGTTGTCCCACTAAGCATACAGTGATGTGGTATACGTGTAGAAACGCTGATTATTTTCAGCGGAAATTCGAAAAATCAATTTAATCTTGGTAATGGTAGTCTTGTTATGTATCTTATACTGCTCTACAAAATTGAAAAGCAGTAACTACTTACTTCACAAGTAAGAAGTTACTGCCTTTTTGTTTTGCACGGTAACATAGTCCATTAGTCGTCATTGAATGCTTTGGATATAAACCAGTAATCCATTAAATTACCATTCTTCTGCCACAGTCTTTCCTATGAGACGTTGATCCAATGCAAACTTAATGTGGCCAGGGTTTACGCCGCTTGTCCAACATTAGTCTATCATTTGGTCATATCTGTCACCCTACTCAATATTAGGTCCTGTAGTTTTCTATCATTGTCCCGACGGGTTTTATTTGACCCAATAATATTGTATTTCATTGGTCTGGTTAAAGGGGATATGCCCTCGGTATTCCCGCCTTAGTACAATCGGATCTATAACTTGGTGAGTAATACCGTCGAATAGTAATTCTGTGAAACGCAGTGACGAAACCGTTTTGAATGACAACTCGGTGAAAACATAGTTATATAATACCCCCTCCCCCATACTTCATTGTATTAACCATCTCGGTGAAAATATTTGAGGTCAAGGCTATTATTAATAGCCTTGACCTCAAATACTTAATTTAAGTTTCACAGAATACAGATCACCTTGATCGATATCAGTGCGCATGTGTGAGTGGACGCGTGTATAGGTTGTAAGTTTTGTTGGCCGGCTTTATAGAAAATTATTAAGTTGTAATAACGGAAAGAAAGCAATGGTGTTTCTTTGCCAAATTGGCAAACAAACACTGTTGTCCCACCTTTGAATTGATGTTTTATGAATGGTTCCTGGTTGGGTGTGTAGACATGTTATATGGTCTCACCACCCCAAATGCCAGTCCCATTGAAACGCATGTATAATGCCAACATTCCAAGGGCCGAAATCACCACTTTCGTCCCTAGCTGCCCCCCTATGTTACACACCATAATAAAGCCTAAGCTGTCCTTTTTCAAAAACTGCTTCGAAAATGGTATGCTAACTTCCTGCGTTTTGAGTTACGCTCCCATGTTGGTACAAAGGTCTGTTTTGCCCAGATCTCCCGAAATATTCTTGCGCCAATTTCCAGAAAAGACACAAATCCTTCTCACCGCATGTGTCCATCCAAAAATCTCACATAACAGTTATACCTCATATCACAGATAGCGAAAACAGTGTGTGCTTACAATTTATCCAGATAATTACAACATTCCTGTATTTTTCTTAATTCACCAGAGGCGAAAACAACCATTTAAAGCAGTAATTTGGGTAGGGATTCTCTAGTCAGTAGCCACCCCCCCTTGGATTTCGGCTCATTTAGGGTGGTGAGACCATATCTACATAAACACAAATGGACGATGTAGGTGTTAACAGTGTGCATAGTGTACTGGACAATGTTTGACAGAACCTGTCGTCCACATTGATTACTTTTCCGTTGACAAATCGTTTGATTTTAAACCATACACGTCTAATAGTGCTGTGTTATTCATGTATGTTCTAAATATGATTTACCGTCACGAATCACATTTTTCTCTGGCTTCATTTTCATTAGAGTATCTTTTCCTTCAAGCCAAATGTGACGTGGATGAAATTGAAATATTGAACGCGCATATTTTTAGACCGAGTTTTGTTTTGGTAAAACTGCACTATATGCACTCTTGCAATATCTTACCTTTTTCATGAGATACAATATTCAATCACAACAGATTGCTGATTGTTCCAATCTATGTGTTGCAAATACGTCATTTTAACCCTTACAGCACGGGGATCGACTTTAGACGTCATAATCTGACGTCTGTAGACGTCAGATTCTGACGTCTAAAGTCGATCCCCGCACTGTAAGAGTTTAAATATTTGTAAGAGCTCTGGACCCATAGCATAGGTATTCAAATGAGGCGAAAAGAGCTAACTAAGACATTTATGCTGATTTCAAATTAAAAAACACCTTTAGTCTCCATGGTTTAAACAAAAATATCCATCTTTGTAAGGGTTAAAGCAGAGAGAGGTTAAGAAATTGAATAAAGCTAATCTTTTGATTGAAAAACGTTATTCTAATATTATTAAAATAGTAAAAAGCGAAGAATAACGACCAGAATGATTATGACACTGAAACAGAATCTCTGGCGTGAAGAAGGCTGTGTCAGTTTGTGAGATGAGAAGGCTCATCTGTTTGCCAACATAAACCGGAGTTTTTTGCCTCGTGTCTCTCTCAACACACCTGTGTTGAACGCCGCTCCATCTGGCTTGTTTTTGTTTTCCATCTATTGCTGATCCACCGCTGGATCAGTGTTAGACCACTGTCGCTTATGCTGGTAATTTGTGATGTAACGTGCGTCCTTGTGGACGTTTCGCAGCGGATATATTTAACCAATTCGCGGATCAAGGTCAAAGAACCGTTTCTCACAGCGAAACATGCAGGGTTGTAAAAATTGCTGGCTTTTATTTCAGTCAGTCTTTTTGAAAATACACATCTCAGCAAACACGGCACATCGATCCAATGTTTGTCCAATGTTGGCCTACCGTCTACGACGTCGGCCCAACCTTGCTCCAACATTGGATCGATGCGTCGTATTTGATATACCTGAGTTTCCACAAGAGACACAGAAACTAATACCGCTTTGCCATTGTAATGTACTCACTACTGTGCAATTCTTTGCTACTAATTTTTCATTCATTCGAGACTGGAATTGATTTAGAACGCAATTTCCAGCTTCAAACATATGAAACATTTATAAATGAAAAATGAGATTTCTCACAAATTGAAATATTTATTTGATTAACTGAGCATCTACCACAAACTATTTTGTCAATTTCACTATCTTATTATTTTATTTGAAACCTTCCTAGAACGTACATATATATATATATACGGGCCTAGCATGACAAGGGTTAATTGTTATAATAGACGCCAGAACCCAAGGGGTCATGCTGGGCCAAGATTAGCCCAGTATTGTCGTTACAATCACAGCACTCCACCACATGATCTCTCAGGGCACTCTCTGTCACTCAAAGACTTATCATACTGCTATCATTGCTATGATGCCACATGATATGAGAAATAAAACCTGTACCTGCTATTAAATATTTTCAATCGAATTCCTACCCCAATTATCATCTCACAGTAAATTAAAATATATTGAAGTTTACTAGTACCGGTAGGTAAAGGCTTTTAAAGGGATAGACCACTGTTCATAATACACTGGACACGGGGACCCCACAAAGCTTTTTTATCCCCCGCCCGTAGGGGAAGGGGATTTTAGTCGCGCCAGGATTCTGTTCGGCGTCACGTTGATTTATTAGAGATGCTACCAAATTTCAAAATGGCCGCCAGAAGTCAACTTCAAAATTGTTGTGGGCGCAAAAACTCTAATGATTAAAGTCAGAAATTATTCAAATTTTACTACCACATTCCTACTGAAATTTATAATGGCCGCCACAGATCAACTTTTTTTTTTTGGGGGGGCGCATCACATTCCTAGCAACATAGGGATGGGAAAGTTATTTTGTAAAGATGCTATCAAAATTCACAATGGCCGCCAGAGGTCAACTCCAATTTTTTTTGTGGTCACAAAAATTTAAAGTGGGATATTATTCCAATTTTACTATCACATTTCCCACGATATGGAGATGTGCAGCTGATTTTTTAAAGGTTTTACTGAAATTCAAAATGGCCGCCATGGATAAACTTCATAATTTTTTGTGGGCGCAAAAACTGAAAATTGAAATCAATAATAATTCACATTTTACAATCACATTACCCACCATCAATCAATGTGCAGGTGATTTTACGGAAATTTAAAATATCCACCACAAGCCAACTTTTTAAATATTTGTGACTGCAAAAACTCTAACCTAATTTATGGCGGGGGATGATATAGGACTTCAGGCCTCTTGTTATGTGTAAAAATAGTTTCTAGAGAATGCCATATAGTGAACTATAAAATTTATGATCACAGTGGACCACGTGGCTATGCCAAGGCAGCCACTGGTCCAAAGCAACTACTTATGTACGGTTTTTGAAAATGAGCTGTGTGCTAACTTACTCAGCAAACTTCACTCACAAAATTTCAGTCACACATTTACCAAATTTAGGTACCGGTACCTTTAAAGTTTAAGTTCAAGACAGTTGTGGGTCTCACGGAGCTGCGCCTCGGTGCCAGGTACGTGTATGGCCTTGGGAGACATTTTCTAAAGTGGCTGTGAGATTTCTCTCCCAAGACGGTAACTCTGCCCCAGGTATATATTTTGCTTCCTGGCGTTTTTTTCTTTTTCTTTTGAAAAACCGTCCTGTCAGTTAGTGCAATGCACTATAGTACCTCGTCAGAGAAGTTCCCTATTCCATGTTGGTAAATTTAAGACTTAGTGGGCCACCATTCAATCTTCAGCGGGGGCTGGAGTTTTTGGCGCAAATAAATTATTTATTTCAACCCGGCGCCAGCTGAAAATGACAAATTTTACTACATGCTTATACAGAACAGTTATAAAAGTAAATGATTTATTTCATGCAGAGTCTGCCCGAAATTATTTATTTCAAAAATACCCCTGCTCTCTTCCTGGAGATTGAATGGTGGTCCCCTTAGTGACTGCATACTTGATGACATGATGTATTTTTTGGAAATCAAGTCCCAAACTTCACTCCCAAAATTCATCTTCATCACGTTTTATGTGTGAATATGAAATTATATCAGGCATGATCAGTTAATCCAACAACTTTATATATAAAGTTCTTGGTTAATCTGATAAAAAAGCTGTTGAACATAGCTATTACCTCCCAGCAAGAGACATTCACCCATTGTTGGATCAATGTTGGGCCCACGTCGTAGACGGTGGACCAACATTGATCAACAATGGGTCGGTTACTCTAGTTTGCTGTATATTATATTGCAATGGATAATATTATATATTATGTTATTACACACAAATGCTTTTAAAAGGTGGGTATTTGGCTTAAGTGATTTTCTACTAGCCTATTCAATCATAACCAGACATTTGAATAGTACTGCTTTTTGAAGGAATGTACGTATGTCATAGCGGTTTTTGAGGATTAAAATGTATCTGCGACTTTATAAAGTGGTAGATACAATGTTATGATCATTCTCAGATAACGATGTATCCATGTATCTACATACCTCATCTAATCGCACCGGATAATCGACAGATAAGTCGCAATTTGGCAGATACGATTTCTCCTGCGCATTTTCTTATTGCTCAACACTGGCAGTGTATTGTTGTTGTTTGTTGTGTGTTTTTTTATGTGGGCGGCTCCTTATTTAGATGTTTGGCAGGTAAATCGTGTCAGGGGCAAGAGAGAGTGTGTCAGACGCAAAAAGCGCTGGACAGCATCAGGTACTAGCCCGGCAAACACGAGGCATTCACCCAATGCTGTTTCAATGTTGGCCCAGCGTCTTTGACGCTGGCCCATCATTGAAACAGAATTGTGTGAATGCCTCGTGTGTTTGCTGGGAGTGTACCTGTAGGTCACATCAAGGAGCTCGTACAACTCGGCTGGCGAGAGGCGGCCCACAAAGCTGTCACAATGTCGGTACAACGTCTGCGACGTTGTTCCGTCATTGTGCCAGTGTTGGCTCAGTGTCAGTGCTATCCTGGTTTCAGGCTGATCCCGTGCCAAGCAGAGCCAGCTGTCCAATAGTGTATCTGACGCCAGCAAACACGATGCGTTCACCAATTTTTGTACAGTGTTGGGCCAGCGGCGTAGACTATGGGCCAACTTTGTACCAACATTGGGTGAATATTTCGTGTTTGCTGGGACGCCAGTTGTCTGAGCGCGGGCTTTTGTGTATGTTATGGACAGATAGATCTGCTATACTACGTGGATGCTGAAATGTTTTGATGGTTCTGATTTTCCGCGTTACTTCGCATCGCAAAACTCATTCCAGAATGATGAATCCGCTGCAACACTGCTTCAAGAGGCTGAAGATTACTCACATAATTTATATTTATTTATTCTGAGACGAACAATTTGCAAATTTTGATGTTCAAACATTCACTTCATTCCCAATAACAGTGATTTGATCGCCTATTAAAACGAATAACAAACGATTATAATCGTGCTCAGTGCTCAAAGGGTTGATTTTCCCCTTAATTCAAATTAATGAATTCATGCTCCAATCAATTACAAATAATACATCTGTTGTTCAAAAGTTTTTTTAATAGTTGATGCAAGGTAGACCCGCAAAAGGCTCTGTTAAAAAGCCGCTTCCATGCGGGCCACCCTAGAATTAATGATGTCACCATCTTTTTTTATAGTCCGGAGTAAAATTCGTTAATCAAGTACTATATTAAATTAACCCTTGTCCTTCTAAATAGTCAATTATAATTCTTTTCCGTCCATTAAAACTGGATTTTGCTGCCCAATTTAAGACGAAAAATCGTTCTAGTACTTCGGACGGGAAAAATAGGCATTTCTGATATTGAATCATTTGATTAACTTATTTGGCATCTATCATAAACTATTTTGTAAATTTACATTTCACTGGCATTTTATTCGGTATATCACAACAGGACAAGGGTTAACCCTTAGAGTGCTAACTTAAATAATTGTCACCCTCTTGAATTTGTGCCTCGCTACGGTACAACTTCAAGTGCATCGGTGAAATTCACTCGTATTTGTTTCATTTTAGACCAAACTTTTGCAAATCTTGCTGTTTAAGCACTCATTTCATTCGTAATAATTGTGATTTAACCTGTAAATAAAACAGATTAAAACGAAAATAGTTCTGCTAAGAACTTCAAGGCTTAATTCTCAGACGTTGGCCCAACGCAGTTGTTTTCTAGGCCCAGAACATGGTACCGTCTTTGCCTTATCAACCCTTATGTTGCTGAATTGTTTGCTTCTATTTTTCATTCATTCGAAGCTGGAATTGCTAACGCAATTTGCAGCTTCAAATGACTATTATCTTTATAATTATGAAAAATGGAAATGTGTTCCAAATATATTTATTAGATAAACTGTACATCTATCACACATTAATTTATATTTTTAAGTGGCATTTTATTTGGTTTGAAGTTAGCTTCAACCCGTGTATATACAGTCACATGAGGAGAAGGGTTGAAATATGTGTATCATGGCCGAAATCTCACTTGATAATCAGATTGTATCATGTGTTTTTTAACATATTCATCCCTTCTTTGGTTATTAAAGGGTTATCTACCACTTCGTGAAGTGGCAGATACACCCTTTCATATCCCAACGGATAGAGCTTCGTGAAGTGGCAGATACACCCTTTCATATCCCAACGGATAGAGCTTCGTGAAGTGGCAGATACACCCTTTCATATCCCAACGGATAGAGCTTCGTGAAGTGGCAAATACACCCTTTCATATCCCAACGGATAGAGCTTCGTGAAGTGGCAGATACACCCTTTCATATCCCAACGGATAGAGCTTCGTGAAGTGGCAGATACACCCTTTCATATCCAAACGGATAGAGCTTCGTGAAGTGGCAGATACACCCTTTCATATCCCAACGGATAGAGCTTCGTGAAGTGGCAGATACACCCTTTTATATCCCAACGGATAGAGCTTCGTGAAGTGGCAGATACACCCTTTCATATCCCAACAGATAGAGCTTCGTGAAGTGGCAGATACACCCTTTTATATCCCAACGGATAGAGCTTCGTGAAGTAGCAGATACACCCTTTTATATCCCAACGGATAGAGCTTCGTGAAGTGGCAGATACACCCTTTCATATCCCAACGGATAGAGCTTCGTGAAGTGGCAGATACACCCTTTTATATCCCAACGGATAGAGCTTTGTGAAGTGGCAGATACACCCTTTCATATCCCAACGGATAGAGCTGATGGAGAATGTAAAAATGAAAATGTAAAAATCACACAGAGATAGTTTATACGGGAACTGTTTTGATTTGAGACAGTGTTGTTTTTAGGTTTTCGAGGAAATGTGTCGGTTCCCCTGAGTTTTATTTGGTTTATAATGTGTGATGCTCCTTGTAAGTACATGTTGTATGTCAGTCAATAACGAGGCGTTCGTCCTGTGTTGGCTGGATATAATATTCGTCCCCTTGGATATGAAAGGGTGTATCTGTCACTTTACAAAGTAGCAGATACACCCTTTCATATCCAAGGGGACGATATATGTCCAGCTTTAACCGGACATTTTTTCCTGTACATTTTCAACAAACACTAGACATTTGGCCGTTGTTAGTTTAATGTTGTGCCATCGTCGCAGACTTTAAACAAACATACTCTCAAGTCTGTTGTTTCGTGGGATAGTCGAATTCAATTAAGTTTAAATTTGTATACATTAACACCGTCAAAAACGTGGAAAGCAATGTGTGTCGATCATTATCTATATGTTTTAAATGTTCCTGGTCCACTTCACAGCTACTGAGTTACGTCTATGGTGTGTATGACGAAGCGGGAAAATCCAGAGCTCTGTTTTAGGCGCTGACATACTGCACTCTTTTCGACACTTGATATTAGTTAATATTATGCTTCTTCGTTGTCTGCAGTTTTTTCTCCTCTTTTTTTTTCACTTTGTACGGGCTGTTATGCCACCGGCTCTCCGATCTCAATTTTTCTTACCCATGGGTGAGTAATGCACTTCACATAATTGGCCCAAAAACTGGGTTATGCTAGGGGCGCAACTAATTATGATGCCCATGGACAGCTCAGGGGGGTTACATGTTTTGTACCGCCTCCAGTCTCTTTGTGTAATTAACTTTTTTGTGTAATTAGGTTTTTCTTTGCTTGTCAAAACCTACTTGGTAACTGGACTGAATACAATATAATGTCGTGTGTTTGTTTAAGGAATATATTGATTGATTGATTGATTGATTGATTGATTGATTGATTGATTGATTGATTGATTGATTGATTGATTGATTGATTGATTAATTGATTGATTGATTGATTGATTGATTGTTTGATTGATTGATTGATTGATTGATTGATTGATTGACTGATTCATTGATTCATTGATTCATTGATTCATTGATTCATTGATTGTTTCATTGATTGATTGATTGATTAACATTAACTACCCCATGAATTCATTCATTTCTTCGTTCGTTTGTTCATTCATTCATTCCCTTAGTCATAAACATGCATTTATTCATTCATTTTATTTACATGTATGATGTACCGGGTATGTATATAAAAAACATTTATCGGTAACCATATGTTTCTATGGTTCAGGACTATTGCCTCAGTGATCTGGGCATTTGGAATTTACTGGGTCAGTTTTTCATGGCTAGACTAGAGTGAGTTTTGCTGAGTCAGGTTTCAGGTGTTCATGGGTGGTGTTGAGTTTTACTGAGTCAGTTTTCAGGTGTTCAGGGGGTGGTGATGAGCTTTACTGAGTCAGGTTTCAGGGGTTCAGGTGGCGGGGGTGAGTTATCGAGTTTTACTGAGTCAGGTTTCAGGGGTTCAGGGGGTGGTGATGAGTTCTACTGGGTCCGATTTCAGGGGTTCAGGTGTTGGTGATGAGTTTTACTGAGTCAGGTTCAGGGGTTCAGGTGGTGGTGATGAGTTTTACTGAGTCAGGTTCGGGGGTTCAGGTGTTGGTGATGAGTTTTACTGAGTCAGGTTCGGGGGTTCAGGTGTTGGTGATGAGTTTACTGAGTCAGGTTCAGGGGTTAGGTTCGGGGGTTCAGGTGTTGGTGATGAGTTTTACTGAGTCAGGTTCAGGGGTTCAGGTGTTGGTGATGCGTTTTACTGAGTCAGGTTCAGGGGTTCAGGTGTTGGTGATGAGTTTTACTGAGTCAGGTTCGGGGGTTCAGGTGGTGGTGATGAGTTTTACTGAGTCAGGTTTCAGGGGTTCAGGAGGTGGTGATGAGTTTTACTGTGTCAGGTTTCAGGTGTTCTGAAGGTGATGAGCAGTGTTACCGTGTCAGGTTTCAGGTGTTCTGAGGGTGGTGATGAGTGTTACCAGGTCAGGTTTCAGGGGTTCTGGTGTGATGATCAGTGTTACCAGGTCAGGTTTCAGGGGTTCTGGGGTGGTGATCAGTGTTACTCGGTCAGGTTTCAGGTGTTCTGAAGGTGATGATCAGTGTTACCGTGTCAGGTTTCAGGTGTTCTGAGGGTGATGATCAGTGTTACCGTGTCAGGTTTCAGGTGTTCTGAGGGTGATGATCAGTGTTACCAGGTCAGGTTACAGGGGTTTTGGTGTGGTGATCAGTGTTACCAGGTCAGGTTTCAGGGGTTCTGGGGTGGTGATCAGTGTTACTCGGTCAGGTCAGGTGTTCAGTGGGTTCTACTAAGTCAGGTTTCAGGGGTTCAGGTGGTGATGTTCAGTTTTACTGAGTCAGGTTTCAGGGGTTCAGGTGGTGCCTAGAAAACACGAGCCATTGAACCAATGTAGAATCAATGTTGGTCCACCGTCTACGACGCTGGCCCAACATTGATTCTACATTGGTTTAATGGCTCGTGTTTTCTGGGTGGTGATCAGTACTCCAGCTTGTTCTTCTGGCGTTTGATGATTGACCTTGTCGTGGGATTGTGGTCACCGAGTCCTCGGGCAGACAGGTTAACGACATGGCAGTGACACACTGTGAAAGTCACTGAAAGACCCCCCAGCTTGGCAACCACTCCTCTACTCCACTCTGCAGAGTCAAACGGAAGTATCTCAACCCAGCAAACACAAAACATTTGTGTAACATTTGTACAATGTTGGACCAACGTCTTCGACGTCGGGCCGACGTTGTACAAATGTTATACAAATTTTTGTGTCTGCAATATACTGCCTTTTGGCTTCGCACAGTAGTACTGCTGACCCCACAATCATATGTGGGCGACGGTGCTTTAAATTGTGGTCCAACATTTTGGTTTGGACTACATCACCCTTTAATTTTAAAACCCTCATGCATGCGCTTCAAAGCATCATTTTTCATCCTTGAAAAGTGAAAGTTTCCTATACTATAGGGTTTTAGAACAGTAATTTAATTTTTTTACCGTTTTAACAATATGCTAATTTTCTTTAATTTCTCACCACTTCTAGTCATCTTCACACACTACAAGCCGAGAATTGCGACGTCAAATTGTAGCTTGTAGTATAAAAATTGAATTCGGACTTGTAAGGGTTAAAAACTCTTTGCGTCGCATCCCAGCAAACACAAAGGGCTGTTGGCTTTATGTTGGGCCAGCGTCGGCCAGCGTCGTAGATAGTGGCCCACCATAAGATCAACATTGTGTCAGCCCCTCGTTCTTTGCCGAGATGCTTTTGAATTTTGTGGATCTTCTAGTTTATCATCAATGCACGTTTTAATCCACAAATTGTCTTGTATGACTCCAGCAATCGTGGTGGGCGGGGGCCATAGGGTAGTGGTTAGCACCGCTGCCTTAGTGGTTAGCACCGCTGCCTTTTCACGCCAGAGTCCGAGGTTCGGTTCCCGGTCTCGGCGGTTTGAAAGAAACAAAATGTTTCTTCCCTATCCACGTGTGAAACTCAGTATTGTAGGGAGCCTCCTTGACCGAGAGGTAGCGTGTTCGGCCTCAGACCGCCAGGGCACGAATTTTGAATCCTGTGTCTGGAGGACAGTGTCATCTCATTTATCTCATCATCCTCAGGAGGTTCTCCTGGCCCAGTTTAACCTATATGTGCACAAAGGTGGCCTAAAGCCCGATTCATTTCATTTATTTCCGGCAATCGTGGTGATTTTTACGGATTAAAATTACTGGTAATAATTTCTGATCTTGAGATTGTCTCCCAGCTAACACCCTGGGACGTTGAACCAATGTTGTTTGAATGTTGAGTCATCGTCTCCGACAACGTTTGTGTTTGCTGGGCTGTAGCCTACACATGTACTCGTCAGACTCCACCCCCAGCAAACACGAGTCATTGACCCAATGTTGTTTTAATGTTGGTCCGACGTCGAAGACGGTGTGCCAACATCAAAACAACATTAGATCAATGCCTAGTGTTTGCTGGGCCACAGTGACACTCGTGACACAACCTTGTTGTGTTCGTTTCACGCCACAGGTCAGGTTTGGCGTGATCTCAACTGATTTGCATATACATGCATACAATTAACCGGAACATCCTGTGACCAACACTTTAAACGATGTGTCCTTTTATTAGCTCCCGCCGTCACCGTAGGTGAGACGGAGGGAGCTATGGATTCTACCTCCGTTTTTTTTGCCTCTTTTGTCTATAACTTTGTAAGAAAATAAGCTGGGATAACAATTTTTGGTATGTGGGTTACTTCAAGGTGGATAATGGTGGATTTTTTTTCTGAATTCAATACGCAAGGTCGCAGAGGAGAAAATGATGATGTTACGGCGCTGGGCCGTTGGGCCGTCCGTAAACAATTCGTTTCCGGAGCATATCTCTGAAAGTACTTGTCCGATTGTCTTCAAATTTTACACACAACACCCCTAGGGGGTCTAGTTGTGCCTTTTGGGGTATTTGAACTTTGACCTACTTCTGGTTCAGAACTATGACCTATTTAGACATTTTGACGCGCACTTCGTTTCCGGAGCAGATCTCGAAAAGTACTGGGCCGATGACAGTCATATTGCACATACATGTTCTCTAAGGTCCCTAGTTGTGCCTTTTCAGGTTTTTGGACCTTGACCTTGAAGTTGACCTAATTTATAACATCAGTTGACCTAATTTATAACATCGGTAAATCCGACTGAAAGATTTTGCGGAATATCATGAAAACCGCTCAAGATAGCTACACCATTACTAGAAAACAAATTGTGAGGTTTCAGGAGAGGATGCATCTTGAAAAATTTCAAGTCGATAAAATTAAAAATGGCCGCCTATCGGCCATTATTCACCTCGACAGTCCTGATATTGCGGAATATCATGAAAACCGCTCAAGATAGCTACACCATTAATATCAAATAATTTGTAAGGTTTCAGGAGAGGATGCATCTTGAAAAATTTCAAGTTGATAAAATTCAAAATGGCTGCCTATCGGCCATTATTCACTTCGACAGGCCTGATATTGTGGAATATCATGAAAACCGCTCAAGATATCTACACCATTACTATAAAACAAATTGTAAGGTTTCAGGAGAGGATGCATTTAAAAAAAATTCAACTGGTCCAAGTTCAAAATGGCCGCCAATCGGCCATTATTCACTTTCACATGGCCGTTATTTGGTAAACCATGCTAGATGGCTAGACCATTACTATAAAACAAATTGTGTGATTTCAGGAGAGGATGCATCTTGAAAAAATTCGACTCGATAAAATTCAAAATGGCCGCTTATCGGCCATTATTCACTTTCACATGGCCGTTATTTGGTCAACCGTGCTAGATGGCTAGACCATTACTGTAAAACGAAATGTGAGATTTCAGATGAGGATGCATCTTGAAAAAATTTGACTTATCAAATTTAAAATGGCCGCCTTTTCGGCCATTATCCATTTTCACATGGCTGATATTTGGTAAACCGTGCTAGATGGCTAGACCATTACCTGATTACTATGAAACAAAGTGTGAGTTTTCGGGAGAGGATGCACCCTGCAAATTTTTAACTTGCGAATTCAAAATGGCCGACAATCAGCATTATTTACCTCGATAGGCCTGATATCAGGTAAACCGTGCTAGATAGCTAGACCATTACTATGACACAAAATGTGACGTTTCGAGAGAGGATGCCTTTTAAAAACTTTCGACTCAATCGAATTCAAAATGGCCGCCTATCGGCCATTATTTACTTTTACATTGCTGATATTTGGTAAACCGTGTTAGATAGCTGGACCATTACTATAAAACAAAATGTGAGATTACAAGAGAGGATGCATCTTGAAAAAAATTGACTTAATCAAATTCAAAATGGCCGCCTATCGGCCATTATTCACTTTCACATAGCCGGTTTTTGGTAGCTGTACTAGATGGCTAGACCATTACTATAAAACAAAATGTGAGATTTCAGGAGAGGATGCATCTTGAAAAATTTTGACTTGATCAAATTCAAAATGGCCTCCTATCGGCCATTATTCACTTTTACTTGGGCGATATTTAGTAAACCCATCTTCCTCAGCAAGGCTGGCTATTCCTGAGGTCGTAGACCGACCTTGCTGAAACAGGGTTGAATCCGCCTATTGGAGTGGGGACTTTCTAAAGATATTTTTTCTGTTTGACCCAAGATTGACCTCTGGCATGAGTGTTGTTTTAATGTGGGGCCACTGTCTACGACACCGGCCCTACATTAAACAACACATGTCTGCTGGCCGAGTAGCTCACCGGAAACGTCTCAGACACAGACCACCACATCTCACCAGAACGTGCGTGACGGTTGAATTAATGGTGAGCCAACGTCGCAGACAGCGGGCCAACATTAAAAAGACATTTTTTGAAAAACTAATGAATAGTCAATATCTAAATAACCCTCCCTACCCCAATAGGTGGATGGTATGGCTAATTCAGCAAGGCTTGGCCTGACGGCCTCGCTGTGTCAAGACTTGCTGCCAGGAGGATGGGTAAACCGTGCTAGATGGCTAGACCATTACTATAGAATGAAATGTGAGATTTCAGCTGAGGATGCATCTTGGAAAATTTTGACTTGATCAAATTCAAAATGGCCGCCTTTAGGCCATTATTCACTTTCACATGGCCTATATTCGGTAAACCGTGCTAGATAGCTAGACGATTACTATAGAATGAAATGTGAGATTTCAGCTGAGGATGCATCTTAAAAAAAAATCTGACTCGATCAAATTCAAAATGGCCCCCTATCGGCCATTATTTACTTTCACATGCCCAATATTTTGCAAACTGTGTTAGATGTTAGGCCATTACTATAAAACAAAATTTGAGGTTTCGGGGGAGGATGCACCCTAAGTTTTTAACTAATTTATATCGAATTCAAAATGACCGTAAATCAGCTATTAGTTAACTCGATTGGCCTGATATCGGGTAAACCGTGCCAGATAGGATCATTAATTTCAATGGAGGTTTGCAATCTCTGACAGACTGTCTAGTTCTTATCTTACTCTTAGACTGGGCTTCTTAGACCTAGTTGTCTTGCGTCTTGATTTTTGACCTAGCCTAGGACTACATTAATAACCCTACACAAAATTGCTTAAATCAAATTCTAATTCGGAGCGGGAGCTCCTGGACTTATGTAGTCTTGTTTTGTTTGATTTTCTGTTTAAAGCAACGCAAGGGAAGTTTTTTCGATTTGATCGAATGATCTCGTTGTGGCCATTAGGCTAGCAGCCTAGATATAGGTATAGTAGATTTTAGGGGAATAATATCCCTTTATTTGTCTTTACCGCGGGTGAAAGAGCCATGTATCGTTTTCAACTGTACCTATTAATAATGCACTGTGTCGCGGTTATGGGATGTTTTGTGGCAGTGACTGAAACAAAACTGAAGAATGAACGTTTTTTAAAGAAATTCTCAGTATTATTCTGTGTAATAAGCGCTTTGTTTTACTCAATAGGCCTATATTTTTTTGTTGTTGTTTTTCTCTGCACGTCACATTCTGGGGTCAGACAGCTCAAAGGCCTCTCTTATGTCACGCAATGACGTCACAAGTGTCTTTTGTTCCGCAGAGGTGCGTTGTAGAAAGGTGTAATTACTTACCTTTAACCCTTTCAGTGCGGGGATCGACCTTAAGACGTCACGTCAGATTCTCACTTCTAACCCTTATGCTGCCGGGACCGAAAATATCCGTTTTCAAGCAAATTTCAGACCAATAAATTCAACTCGAATTTCTAAAATGTTTTGTGGTAGATGCTTAGTTAATCTAATAGTTTCATTTTGAAGATGTATATTTGTTCATAAAAATAATTATTTTTCGTCAGTTGGAGCTGGAAATTGCGTTAGCAATTCCAGCTTCAAATGAATGAAAAATAGTCTGAAAAAAAATCGGCAGGATATCGGATAAAATCGATCCCCGCACTGAAAGTATTACAATATTTATAATGGCCGTAGACCCTTAATATACAGCATAGCTATTCAAATGAAACGGAAATAGCTAACTAAGACATTATTTAATGATTATTTCCGTTTGAAAAAAACCCTTTCATCTCTATGGTTTGTATACATTTCCGAGCTTTAAAAGTTAAACCCAACACGATATAGAGATATATAATATATCATGTGGTGTATAATATTCATTTTTAATTTAGGTTTCCAAATACGTTGAAATGATGCTGGTTGCATTCAAGATATTGTGAATTCATAAACATGATAAAAGCACGTTTATAAAGAAATGATACATGATCTCATTGTTTGCATGGGTAATGTCATAGATCACCCATTGGTCATAGCCATGGTTGATCTTTGGCAATAAGCCTACTCTAAAAATGATATGATCTCACTGTCTGGCATAGGTAATGTCATAGATTGCCCATAACCATGGATCATGTGGCAATACCTTGTTTTTGATAATATCATTGTAACGATGGATGAGCAATGTACTGACTCTTTATATGCCCTATTGTATTGTCTGCTACGGAATATGATTGTAATATCATATGAGCTCAGAAATATGACTCATGTGAGATGCATCCAATAATGATGAAATCCAGGTTTTTATTCCTGATCCATGTAAATCACTCTGTATGAATGAATTTATTAAATTCTCCACTTCATCAAAAGAAGTCATTTTAATTACAAATATAAGTTTTGTCGTTCCACTTATCATGCATGTATTTTGAAAATCAAGGATTTTTATGTTCCGATGTGCATAATGTGCTGAGAATAGTCCGGAGTACTCAAGGGGTTTGTAGTTGCACATACACGTGATACTGAATCACTGACCTTTCTAGTAACATGACCATCAAATACTTTACTAACTATCATTGTGTCACTTGTCTCCTGGGGTTGTGCGGAAATACTAATTGGTTATAAAACTCCCCTTGTCTCAACACTTGTCATTCCAATTAATCATGGTAATTATTATGAACACTTTAAAGATCACCTGAGCATAACACGTCAACATTTTAGGAAGTGTATGTTTATTCGTTGTACCAAGAATACATTTTCGGTTGTACGTATTCTCGGTTTTCGCTGCGTTGTCCAATGTTGGGCCAGCGTCCCTATCACATTTCGCCGTGTTTGTACATGGCCGCGAGACGTTAATCTAATGTTGGTTTACTGTTGGTCCATCGTCTACGACGCTGGACCAACACTAATCCATTATTGGTTGAATGTCTCTTGTTTACTGGGACATTATCAGATCGGTACAGGAAGGGACAATTACACCAGTGTTGTTTGTTCATCATCTCACACACATCTTAATGCTGTCTCAACGTTGGCCCCACGTCTAGAGCGCTGGGCCAGCACATCCCCAGCGCCTGATCAGCTAGGGTGGCAGAGTGAATAATAATTTGCCACGTTGGTGTAGAAGATGTCGCCTGTGCTGATTTAGTGTGACATTTACCAATACTCCATGCTGTGTAAACTCCTGCTAACATTTACTCCTGAACTTTACTCTAATTGCCGGGGTCACGAACCACTGCAAGTGGAGACGGCCCAGTTTCCCCTTTTCTGTGAAATGGCCGCTGCGTTCTCATTCGTTATCTGTATAATAGTTTTCAGCGAAACTTCCTTTTTTTTGTTCACGTGAAATGGTCTGCTGAACCCAATAAGGTAGATTATTTTTTAAAATATTTATTAAATCTCCACCCACTATGTGGTGGAGACTTACTGTTTTAGTGCTGTCTATTGTTATTATTATCAGATTATTATTATATTATTATTATTATTCTTCAACAATTTGACGACGTAAACGGTTTCCAGTCGCCAATATTTATCCGATCTTCGCGAAATTTTTTTTGAACACTTTCAGATGGATTATCTTGCCTAAGTTCGAAAATCAGCTGATTTGCATATCTAAGATGGCCGCCATGAGCTAATTTGCATATCCGATATCGATGATCGACGTAAACGCTCGCCAGTCGCCAATATTCATACGATCTTCCCAAATTTTTTTCTGAACACCCTCTGATTGATTATCCTGTCTGAGTTCGAAAATCAGCTAATTTGCATATTCAACATGGCCGCCATGGGCTAATTTGCATATCCAATATCTACGTAAACGCTCTCCAGTCTCCAATATTCATCCGATCTTAGCGATTTTTTTCCTGAACACCCTCTGATGAATTATTCTTAGTTCGAAAATCAGCTAATTTGCATATTCAACATGGTCGCCATGGGCTAATTTGCATATTCAAGATCGACGTAAACGCTCTCCAGTCGCCAATATTCATCCGATCTTCACAATTTTTTTTCTTAACACCCTCTGATTGATTATCCTGTCTGAGTTGGAATATCATTTAATTTGCATATTCAACATGGCCGCCATCGGCTAATTTGCATATTCAAGATCAACGTAAATGCTCTCCAGTCGCCAATATTCATCCGATCTTCGCGATTTTTCTTCTGAACACCCTCTGATGGATTACAATATTCATCCGATCTTCACATTTTTTTTTCTCAACACTCTCTGATAGATTATCCTGGTCGAGTTTGAAAATCAGCTGATATGCATATTCAACATGGCCGCCATGGGCTAATTTGTATATTCAAGTTCGATGTAAACGCTCTCCAGTCGCCAATGTTCATAAGATCCCTTTGCAATTTTTTTCTGAACACCCTCTGATGGATTCCCTGGTTGAGTTCGAAAATCAGCTAATTTGCATATCCAAGATGGCTGCCATGGCACTTATGTTATATAGCCCCATCGTTACTGCATTGGCAATAAACTTTTAATTGTGGAAGGTGGAGACTTCCATTTTTGCCATGTATCCGATTAGTACAATACACAAATTTAATGTTTTATTTTTTGCTTGACAATTAGTCATTGTTATGTTATTATATAAATAATGGAAGACTTGATGATCGTTACAGTTGACATTAACAGTTGACTTTCGCGCACTTGGAACTCAAGTCTTATTGTAAACTCAGATCGTATTTGGTAAATTTGATACCCGGACATCATATCTAAACTTTGCCACCTCCAAAATTCGTTGTTCG
>OZ024915.1:32406560-32931527 GCA_964017125.1 Flabesymbios commensalis
CCAGCGCCGTAACATCATCATTTTCTCCTCTGCGACCTTGCGTATTGAATTCAGATTAAAAATATTTTAACCTGTCCATTATCCACCTTGAAGTAACCCACATACCAAAAATTGTTATCCTAGCTTATTTTCTTACAAAGTTATAGGCAAAAGAAGAGGCCAAAAAAAACGGAGGTAGAATCCATAGCTCCCTCCGTCTCACCTACGGTGACGGCGGGAGATAATAAAAGGACACAGCGTTTAAAGTGTTGGTCACAGGATGTTCCGGTTAATTGTATGCATGTATATGCAAATCAGTTGAGATCACGCCAAACCTGACCTGTGGCGTGAAACGAACACAACAAGGTTGTGTCACGAGTGTCACTGTGGCCCAGCAAACACTAGGCATTGATCTAATGTTGTTTTGATGTTGGCACACCGTCTTCGACGTCGGACCAACATTAAAACAACATTGGGTCAATGACTCGTGTTTGCTGGGGGTGGAGTCTGACGAGTACATGTGTAGGCTACAGCCCAGCAAACACGAAACGTTGTCGGAGACGATGACTCAACATTCAAACAACATTGGTTCAACGTCTTGGGTGTTAGCTGGGAGACAATCTCAAGATCAGAAATTATTACCAGTAATTTTAATCCGTAAAAATCACCACGATTGCCGGAAATAAATGAAATGAATCGGGCTTTAGGCCACCTTTGTGCACATATAGGTTAAACTGGGCCAGGAGAACCTCCTGAGGATGATGAGATAAATGAGATGACACTGTCCTCCAGACACAGGATTCAAAATTCGTGCCCTGGCGGTCTGAGGCCGAACACGCTACCTCTCGGTCAAGGAGGCTCCCTACAATACTGAGTTTCACACGTGGATAGGGAAGAAACATTTTGTTTCTTTTGTTGTGTGTAAAATTTGAAGACAATCGGACAAGTACTTTCAGAGATATGCTCCGGAAACAAATTGTTTACGGACGGCCCAACGGCCCAACGCCGTAACATCATCATTTTCTCCTCTGCGACCTTGCATATTGAATTCAGAATAAAAATATTTTAACCTGTCCATTATCCACCTGGAAGTAACCCACATACCAAAAATTGTTATCCTAGCTTATTTTCTCACAAAGTTATAGGCAAAAGAAGAGGCAAAAAAAAACGGAGGCGGAATCCATAGCTCCCTCCGTCTCACCTACGGTGACGGCGGGAGTTAATAAAAATAATTACATAATATAGGCAGCAATGTACACACTATGTCTTTGAGCAGTTTGGAATAATGTCAATATGAACAAGCAATATGATCAACATACTGCTTCAAACGCGAGTGCCTGAACTTTGAAACTTGCTGAGAAAAAATGGTCGAGATAATAAGATACTGCTAATAGATTATAATGAGATTCAAATTTTGCGCTGGTTTTAATTAGCACAGTAATAATATATACTGCAATCACATTATATAATAGTTATTCCGTGCTTAGGCAAACTTCACTTTCTCAAATATGAACCAAGCCTTTCCACACAAAAGAGTCGACAAATCATGCTGGTTGTCAGAATATTTGGACAAACAATTTAATATTTATTCTGAGCAAAATGATACATTTATTAACGCTTGAAATATATTTAACAGATGGCTACAAACTCAACACCAGTTGAGAAATCTTGTGGGGTTGTCTCATGACACAGTTTTCACATCTATTTCAGTGAAGTTGATATATCAATACCAAAAAAGTATAGTGCTGAAAAAATTAAAGCGCACTTATTGCTAAAAATAACCCAACTAACATGACTAAGCAACCAACTAGTCATCAATAATGCTAGTTTTTATCCCCCGCCCTTAGGGGAAGGGGGATTTTAGTCGCGCCAGGATTCTGTCCGGCGTCACGTTTTCTTGTGGGCGCAAAAACTAAAAAACTACTGGTCAAATCTTTTTGAAATTTTAACATGACATTCCCAGCGACATGGGGATGTGCAAGTGATTTTTTAGAGATGCTACCAAAATTCAAAATGGCCGCCAGAGGTCAACTCTAAAATTTTTTGTGGGTGCAAAAACTCTAAAACTTAGTCAGAAATTATTCAAATTTTGCTATCACATTCCCCATGATATGGAGATGTGCAGGTGACTTTTTCAGAGTTTTACTGAAATTCAAAATGGCCGCCACAGATCAACTTTAATTTTTTGGGGGGCGTAAAAACTCAAAAAAATTGTTTGGTCAATTTTTTTTTTAATTTTAACATCACATTCTTAGCAACATGGGGATGTGCAACTGTTTTTTTAAAATGCTACGAAATTTTAAAATGGCCGCCAGAGGTCAACTCTGAAAAATTTTTGTGGGCGCAAAAACTTTAAAACTTGAAGTCAGAAATTATTCCCCACGATATGGAGATGTGCAGGTGACTTTTTCAAGGTTTTAC
This sequence comes from Flabesymbios commensalis, assembly GCA_964017125.1. Classification (NCBI taxonomy): domain Eukaryota; kingdom Metazoa; phylum Annelida; class Polychaeta; order Terebellida; family Flabelligeridae; genus Flabesymbios; species Flabesymbios commensalis. The sequence goes on from OZ024915.1 coordinate 32,408,961, forward strand.
TGAAATTCAAAATGGCCGCCATGGATAAACTTCATATTTTCTTGTGGGCGCAAAAACTGAAAAATTGAAATCAGTAATAATTCACATTGTACAATCACATGATTACATGTATACTTTTTTAACATTATAATTTTCAAGTCTCTTTTTCTTCCTCAAGCTATTTATTTAACTACCGAATTTTTTGAAAAACACGTGGACTCTATCAGCAGTTTTTAAGTATCCTTGAATAATTATTTTATATACAACTCTCAACATTTGTTTATCAATAGCTGGACAACAAACGTTTTATTCAAAATAATATCCCCCCCCCCCCTCTTCACATGCCCAGATATCAAATGAAGCGTCCCCTACCATTGTTCACTGCCCAATGAACAAATTCTGACTAACGGGCCTTCTGACAAAAAAACCTAACTGATTTTCTGACTAATGTGCCTTCTGACTAACGGGCTTTCTGACTAACGGGCCTTCTGACTAACGGGCCTTCTGACTGAAAGGGTATCACCTTTTCATCATTATTTTGTCATAATATACAGTTAATTCTCAGCAAACAAGATACATGATTCACTCTATGTTTTTTCAATGTTGGGCCAGCGTCGAAGAAGGTGGTCCAACACTGAAACAGTATTGGCTTCCTCGTGTTTTGAATGCCTCGTGTTTGCTGGGTAAGACGACGTAATGCCACATCCACTAACGCACTGACTACCACTAAACTCGCCAATTATAGCACACAGCCGGTTTCGTTTTTTCTTATCTGTGTATTTTATGGCGTGCGGAAACAATGGTGACTGCAATTCACAGTGTGCCACAAATACAAATAAACTTGCTAATAACACTTATGATGTCTGAGGTGATGATTTCTAAACTGACAGATCTTTCCACTTCACAGTATATTTATTATTATTAAATTGTTTGCGGGTATTTTTCATACATTTGAAGCTGGAATTGCTGACGCAATTCCCAGCTTCAAATGAAGGGAAAATAGTATTATTTATCAAAAATAGACATTTCCCGGATTGAAGTATTGGATTAACTAAATATCTACCAAATCATATTTTATCAAATGTAGTGATATTTCTTTTGGTCTAAAACATTCTTGAAACCGTATATATACTATATACGGCTTCAGCAGTACAAGGGTTAAGGGACATATTTTCTATCTAGTTTTATAGTTTTAGTTAGTGACAAAACCCAAGCTTCACAGATGCATCAACATTTCATAAATGTTATTTGTTGTTGGAAAAACTATTAGACACAAGTGTTTTAACACTAAGTTCTCTTTAAATTCTCGCTTTTTCCTTGGCCAATTTCATAGTTTGATCATACAAATCAATAATAATAAATAAATCCCTGCCCCTCTATGTTATATGTTATATGGGTGTGTTATAACTCGTTCTCACTACTATTTTATATTGCACCATGGCTTCTCAACTACTCATTGTACCACAGTAAACTTGCTAATTGACCTCTCGCATGCTAGTGCTGATGTGGTGTTGTTTTGTATGTTTCAGAGCTCCTGTGCTGGTGGCCCTCGCTCTCATGGAATCTGGCATGAAGTACGAGGACGCCGTGGAACACATTAGAACGTGAGTCAAATCTTCCGCCGTTCTCAAAGTTTGGCCAGCGTTGTATGACGCTGATCAAACGGTGAGCTCCGACGTAGGACCCAAGTTTTTTCTGGCTTATGATATTATATTAAGTGTCATTTATGTGCTGTGGACCATGTACAAATTTAACCCGTGTACAGTTGAGTTGTCAGCTGACGCAATTTCCAGTTTCAAATATTTCTTTTCTTTTTTTAAATAGCCATCTTACAAATTGAATACTTTGGGGAAACTAACAATGGTAGCGGAGCATGTAACATATACTATTTGATCAATTTCAGTTGCATTTGATTTGGCTTGAAATTTGCTTGAAAACTTATAAATACGTGCTCAGCAGCAAAAGTGTTAATACCAGAAAAAGCCGAATACGACATTAAAAAATATAACTAATCATGTAATAGTAATATTTGAGTAGAATGTGTTCCGACAGCGTTCAGTGTGTGTTAGCTTACGTAAAAATCAGTTGGTATACTGCAAGTTTAACTTTTAAATATCCGCAAACACTGGGGATTGAGCCTAGATGTCGGCGTAATGTTGTACCACCGTCTACGACGTTGTCACACCATTAATCCAACACAGGCTCAACGTCTCGTGTTTGAACTTTATTATTAAACTAGCAGTGCTACACGGTGTTGGTGCCCAGCAAACACGAGACTGTGATCTAATGCTGGCACGATGTTGGCCAATCGTCTACGACGCTGGCCCAACATCGTGCCAGCATTAAATGATCGTCTGGTGTTTGTTGGGTGCTTGAACTGTAACACCTGGTTTGGTGTCACATCAGCCCTGCAAACACGACACGTTAAACCAATGCCGATTTAATGTTGAGCCGACGTCGGAGACGGCGGGCCAACATTAAATCGGCAGTGGTTTAACGTGTCGTGTTTGGTGGGAGCCTTGTCATGATGCTGATTATACCTGATAAATAATTGTCTGACAGGGTAAAGGACACTGTGCTGTACATCACCACATACTGCTACCCGAGGTCACTCAGTTAACTTAACCCTTTAAGCGCTGGAAGATTATTTTATAAACCATGGAGACCGAAGGTTTTTTTTATTTAAAAATCATCATAAATGTCTAAGTTAGCTCTTCCAGCTTCATTTGAATATCTATCTATGTTATGGGTCTACGGACGTTCTAAATATTTTAATTTTTTCTGTGCGGAGATCGACTCTATGGCGTCTGATTCTACGTCAAAATTCGGTCCCCGCGATGAAAGGGTTGGGAATAGTGTGAAATGTATGTCGTGTACAGGCCATTATTACTGAACATTTAAATAGTCATTCTGCAAAAGTTCCAAGTCCGTACCAATCATCTGAATTTGACATGTTACCTTCAACTTAAAAAAACTATAACTTTTTTATTTAATCACGTCGTGATGATATATTCAAAGTCGCGGCAGCCCCCCCCCCCCCCCTGTAAAAATTAAGGCAGATTAAGTCACGACTTCATAAACAATAAAATACTTGCCGCAGATTAACATGACCATATATTAGGCATGTGGTTGTATATTCAGCGGATGACACAGTATACATGTGTCTGCCCTCTTTCTCAACCATTACGTATTACATATTACTAAGGATCCTTCATGTTATTGATTGTGTGGATTTAAGAGCGGGTGAAGATAGCCACTGATAGCAGTGCCTTGTTGTAGCACTGTGGTATCTATCTATTGTCAGAATTGTTCTCCTTCATCAACTCCACTGATAAACCACTTCCTCAAGTATATATACCGTCCCCTTGGGTATGAAAGGGTGTATCTGCCACTTTGCAAAGTGGTAGATACACCCTTTCATATCTAAGGGGACGAATTATACATGAGTAGATATCATAAAGTACATTCCTTGATTATTGAAATGCGACAGAGAAAGCGCCTGAAATTGATTGAAATTAGTTTGTGGTAGATGCTCATTTAATACAAAGAATCAATTTGAAAGATGTCTTTTTTCATTAATGGATTATTTTCCGTATTTGATGTTGGAAATTGCGTCAGCGAGTTCACATTTAAATGAATGAAAAATACTAACCGCCATTTCACCAGAGCAGGGGCCTGGGGTTATCCTAGGGGGCTAACCCCTAGAACACTTAATGTCGATTGCATTAGACATTCTGTGTTTATATTAGCACGTGTACAACCCCTGTTGTTAAAAGTAAAATATGCCTTTAATCTTGAAACACTGATATATGTTGGGAGTTAAATTTCACAAATCACGTAAAATTTCAGTCACTTTGTGGATCGCGGTAGCCAGACACAACTTCAAGTGACTGCAAATTTAAATTGAATACCCAAGTGCTAAACAAGTAAACAGAAAGAGCTAACTAAGACATTTATGATGATTTCAAATGGGAAAAAACCCCTTTGTTTTCTTGCTTTATATAAAATATTTATAAAATATTCCAGCGCTTTACGGGTTAATTATATATATATATATATATATATATATATATATATATATATATATATATATAAGCACTACGATCAATAAAAATGTGTAACTAATTTTTTTTATTTTTGCTAGGAGGCGCAGAGGGGCCATTAATACCAAACAGCTAGCCTTTCTGGAGAAGTACCGTCCGAAGTCACGGCTCAAGAACAAGAACGGCCAGAAGCCCTGCGTGATCATGTGAACTACGACGTCATTCAGAGTGGACCCCCAATGTTTTTTTACTGTTGGGCATTAAAACAGCATTAAAACAACATTGGTTCACCGCTGGGCAACAGCCCCCACACAACGTACAGCCTCCTTGTTGTTCAGGTGTTCCGTGTGTACATTGGAATTCAAAGAGACGTATTTGTCACCAGCCCAGCAGACACGTGGCGCTGGCCCAATGTTGTGCTGACGTTGGCCCAGCGTCTACGACGCTGTCCCAAAATCAGCCCAACATTGGGCCAACGCCTCGTGTTTGCTCCGAGAGTGTCAGATACGTGTGTTTGATGCCAGGAGTGTACGCTACCCCCCACAGACTGGAACCACGCAGTCCTTAATGTAATACCTCTGCAACTACGTCCCCAGAAAGTTTTATTCTAGTTTACTGCTCGGGTTTTCTGAAGTTTATATTATAGTGAAGCAAGCTTGGTGAACATTTTGTGACATTGTTTTACTGTACATGGCCGGCTTGCGGTGATAGGGTGTCGTCTATCTCTCAAGAGACTGACGCCACCCTTTGATTCCAAGCTGGTCACACATTGTGTGTGAGCGCCGCTGATCATACATTGTCACCATGGGATTAATAGATTAAATCTGCGACCCTTTAATCTCCCCAGGTGTATTTGAACAGCAAACTAAGGTTGTAACATTTTTTATTCGAACCACGATGATGGATGTCAATACTTTTTATGTCACTGTCTGTCGACGACCAATAGAAGGCATACTGTGTGTGATAGAACCGAATAAATTAGAAAAATACCCTCCAGGCTTTCATCAGAGTCCAAATATTTGATTTTGATTGCAGTAATTAATTGATTTGTAACTTTTATCGCAGGGAATGAAACGTTGTTTCAATGTTGTGCGAACGCTGACTGCTGTTGCCAAGCAAGCACTACACATTCACCCAATGTTGGTACAATGTGGGCTCATCGTCTACGACGCTGGGTCAACATTGTACCAACATTGGGTGAGCGTGTCGTGTTTGCTGGGTAGTGCAACAATAAAACCACTATTTGTTCTTCTGGTTTTCTATTTTATAACGTGAGATACTTTCAGTATTCCGATCTCTCTGATTACGCTACTTATAGACATCTTATTATCACTGGCTTGTGCTTCATGCAGATACACGTGTGGTATCCCAGCAAACACGAAACATTGACCCGATGTTGAAACAATGTTGGCCCACCGTCTCCGATGCTGGCCCAACATGAAGTGCATCGTGTTTGCTGGGATGCCATTGAAATAATCACAGGTGACATTAGATTATGACAAATATTGCACGTTTTGGTTTTCACATTGGTACACCTTTTCGCTAAACATTATACCCCATATATAAATGCTAGAAATTATCATGTCTTTAATGAGATTCAAAATTTAAAAATTGACTACAAGCCTGCCAACCTTACGAATTGTACAGACCCTACTTTGTGACAGAGCGTTATTTTGTTCACTGCGACAGAGGTCCTATTCATGATATGATGTCATAAAGACTAATATTCAATTAAAGTCTGATTAAAGAGTAAAGACTAGTACCGTATATTGAAGTCTGATAAAATGCAAGCGAACAAACTGATGTTCCCAGACATTTAATGCGCGCTGTTCGTTATGTATTAAGTTGTCCGTTGCTTTGGTAATCGTTTTAAATTCACGCTATAGATTTGGCCAGGAAGCAACCACACCCACTGCACAATAACGTAGACATTATTGCTGCTTTGCAATGTTGGTTGAATGTTGGCCCATCGTCTTCGACGCTGGCCCAACATTCAAACAACATTGATTCATGCCTTGTGTACGGCAGCATGCAGTAAGCAACTGTATCAATTTGATTGTAAAATGAGAAGGTATTTGTATTTCAATATTGTCAATGTTTGAACGTGACATACAAAATGATTAGTTGAACGAAACTCTTACTACTCTCTAGGATAGGTCTTAACGCGGTATTTGTTCGTGATCGCGATATAGGACTTGTGATTGGGCAAGATATCGACCAATCACATGCCTTACATCGAGATTTCGACCAATCGAATGCCTGAACTCGAGATCAATTATGAATTGTAATTGTGAGCTGTGTCTCACTAACACAATCGAACAACGATGAGACTAAAAAATAATGATTTCTGTCATTGTGAAATGGAGTGCATGATAAACTATTTATTCTGATAATTTAAATGGAATGAAATACAGTACTGCGATTACAATGAAAATAAGAAAACTAATAAAAAAAGATTGACAGTTGTGCTTGTCATTTGAATCTTAACACGATGATGATTTGTGTCCATTACATGAAGCAGAGAGTCAATCATTGCATCACTTACAATTGTCCCTAATATATTATGATACCACTATTTTTTCTGGTGTTTTATATTGGTGCTTGTTTGGCTATCATTTTATGCTGCAATTATATCTTCGGTTTGGACTAATGGTTTGCGAGATCGTGTACATTTAAGTATCGTATGACTTTGTTATAATTAGCGGACTTGCTTTGTTGTATGTATTGTATTCAACTTACAACCTCGGATTCTCGAAAGTACAACATAGGGAGGTTATAATAGAAGTGTAGTCCAGACCAAGTCAAGACCGCTTGATTTTAATTAAAATCACAAGATTTCGCTCTATGATATCCCAGTTTTTGAGTGTTGCGTGCTTTACATTTGCCAAAAATTTAACCCTTACAGTACAAAACATGTCGGTTAAAGTTATTGCTTGTGGCAAATTTGAATAACTTTTTTTAATTCGGCAACCAAATACATATATCTGCTACTTTAAATAAAATTCACTCTAAAGAGAAATAATGTGGGAATGCGGATTTAACGTATAGAACAAATTAACATTTCACAACACTACTTTTTTATCTATTTAAATATATAGATATTTTTGGTTCAATCTATAAATTGTATCAGTTTCAAATGATTGAAATCTGTTTAAAAACAAGTTTTGTAATTCCAACTCTATCTGTCACAAGTGTTTAATTGGTATGTGATGGCCTAATACGAGGATTTTAATATATCAAATTTTGCGAAATCATTTGAGACCTTAAGTTAGTAGCTGTTATCATTCCTGTTGGAAAATGTGCTTCTTTCGCTACCCAGCAAACACGGGTCGCTGACTAATGCTGGGCTAATGTTGGCCCACCGTCTACGACGCAGGGCCAACATTAGCCCAGCATTGGGTCAACGTGTCTTGTGTGCTGGGTATATGGCACCACCCTTCCAAATATTAAACTTAATTTTACTAATATCTTAATACGGATTTTGGATAAAAACGGTGCTTTTTGAAAGTATTTAGTTTATATCTTTTGTACGCGTGGTCTGACATAAAGGGGTTACCTCTTTGTTGTAAACATATTTATTTATGGAGGATTGTGGATTGTACAGTAACAGAAGCTAATACAATATTACGTTACCTCATTCAAACCGCTGCTCACAACAATGACATGAAAACGGTTCCCTCAGCTTAAGAGCTTTGGCCATGACTGACTATTTATGTTGTGATTGGCGTCCATCCTTTTCACCACAGTTATTTCAGTTTTGCTTCTGACTGGGTTCGATTTCTGAACGTGGGCATCGTGATGACCCATGTCTAGAACGTATAATAAATTGCAGTGTTCACAAGAAACGTGTTCCTGTGTATTTAGGACAGGGGCGAGTTCTGAGATACCATTAAAAAATCAGGTGATAAGTACATCTGATCCAGTTAAGTACATTAATGTAGTGACTTAAAAGCTTAACTCATAAGCTAATTTTTAAGATCCTCTCGGACACACTGCCGATGATTTATACAATTGTCCTCTGAGAACCGTGAATGATACAGCATTTGCTGATGTGTCCCTGTGCATTAAAAATGAATGCTAATCAACAACAACCCAACAAACACTGCAAGTTGTCCCAGTGTTAGTTTAATGTCGGACCAGCGTCGTAAACGGTGGACCAACATCGAGCCAATACTGAGACAATGTGTCGTGTTTGCTGGGAAATATATGTTTACATAGTTGTTTATCGTTAAAGAATCACCAGTATCATAAGTATGGTGATATGTTGTTCTCTCAGAATTAAAGGGTAGTATCTGCTACTGTGTGAAGTGGCAGATCGACCCTTTAATTTTCAGAGGACGACATGACAGCAAAGATGTTATGTTTTAGTGTGGTGATTGTTTATCGATAAACATATATTGGCTGTTGATTAGCATCTCACACTTCAGTTCTAGGAACAAGTTTTTTGTACGAATGTGCCCTTTGCTATGCCAAAACGTGTATTGACTGTCTTACTTGATCTAATACTTTGTAAAATGCTGTGTTGACAATGTCCTGAAAATCAAAAGTTGTATTTTTTTCAGTAAATTACGTCAGAAATTCCACTTTCAAATAGAAAATATTTCAGAAGAAAATAAGCATTAAAGGGTTAAATGTGTTGCGACAAATTTAATTTACCGTTGGTCCACTGTCTGCGACGCTGGCCCAACATCAAGTTCAGCGTCTCGTGTTTGCTGGGAAGTCATCAAAATGAGGACGTTTGGAGCTATAGATTCGAAATTACTTTTGAATATATCACGAAATTCCATTGTCATTGATTTTAAGTTAGGAATTGCCTTCACAATTCACAGTTGACAATGAATGAAAATTTACTGAAATTGTCGGGTATTTTTATGGGTGATATTTTCTGTTTGGATTTGTCAAGCGAATCATGCAGTTTCATCACTAATACCGTATTCTCTGCAGTTATCTGATGGTTACCACTACTATGTTTACATCTCTGGTGATCATGCGAGCTGGTGACGATTAACATACTTTATGTATACATAGGTGTGTGAAGAGTTGTGCTGTGAGTTTGGTTAGTCTATTCTGTCATCACGCTATCGACTTATGCATGCATGTCAATGAATTATTTTGCAATGATTATTAATTCTTTGGAGATAATTGATTTCACAAATAAATATTGATTATACTATGTTAATGACAGTAGGCAGGTGATTTAATTGACTGGTAAATACACCACCTAGACACTAACTGGCATTGTGCCAGCATTGGTTTTGAATGCTTGGACGACGGTAGAATGTGGGGGGGGGGGGGGTAAACATACTGAAATGCTGCTACCGCCAACTTAACTATTAGGAATTCATATATATATATGCTCAAGTTATGCATTGTTACCCCACGCACAACTTCCAAGTGGATAAAAAGTGTTATTTTTTTCAGTTTGCAATATCAATTGAGAAATATTTGCTAATCACATGAGCTGAATGTCGGTCCAAATTGAGGTATTCACATTGTAAATTAATGCTGTCATGAAGTACTCAGAAAGGGGTGGAGCTGAATGTCTATACAAAGCTGCCCTGCAAAGCCAAAAGGAGTATCTGCTCACTTTACAAGTAAGCAGACACTGCCTTTTGGTTTGCAGATCAGAATACACAATATTTCTAATAATGGTATCCATCAAGTTTAACTTATCAATCACTGCCATTGGTCGGGGTTACCATCCTAAATCAGAGCAAACTTATTAATATGATTTTTCATCGTTTCTTCAGTTATGAAATGGTGTACCTGCAACTTTGCGAAGTGGCAGATACACCTTTCATATCCAAGGAGACGTGATATTCTCTGGCTGATTGAGACGGGATACTGGTAATATATAACTTTGACGACAAGAGCCACGCTAATGAATCAATGGAGAAAACGTCGAGCTCGATGATTTAATAAACCTAATCTCTGCTTAACAGTACCCTAACAACTGTGGCATTAACATTCGCGTCTTCTGCTAGACTCACAAATCTACTTGTTCACGTACATTAGTTATAAAGAATACACGAATCGCAATTCCAATTAAATATGTATTGGTTAGAAAATACACTACAAATTTATTTGAGTACTTTTTGTTTAAAAATAACGCTACAGCTGTGGCATTGCATGTGGCAATGTAATTTTTATTGAATTTGTATTTTTGTGACCAATTTTCATACACGGAACAGGATACAGTCCAGTCGGTTGCCGTGCCAATCCTTGTAGAAATTACTAATTAATAACTTGAAATTTTTTTGACTAACTGCCGCGACTTTTATGCAGAAAACAAGGGACGCAAACCTGATGGTGTTTGAATGTTGGGACACCGTCGCAGGCGGTGATCCAACATTAAATCACTTTTGTTTTAACTCCTCGTGTTTTCCAGGTAGTCACCACTTATACTTTGAGGTTGAAGCTCGCAATGACGGCTTGTGGCTCCAATGGCAAGTGAACACAATAATAGGCAGCGCTGTAGGAAATGTAGGAAATTTACTTGCACCTTAATGCTAACATGTAGAGATCTATACCCGCAATCTTTCTGTAAAATCGCTTTTTGTACATTGATGATATCTCTTTTGAACTTCGAGTGAATTACAAACCAGCATTAGAATAATAATATGTAAATATATGCATATTATATATATATAATTTATATGCATATATTCAGAGGACAAGATGGTAATTTTTCCATAATGAACTTGTCAAGACGGTCAATTTCATTATTTTTGTCAACATTTGTACTTGTTCTAGCTTCAGACACCGACAGGCTATCTATTCACGAAGGTGTGAACGACACACCTCAAAGAGATCTAGTGTTATTTATCGAACATTTTATTATTTAGGATGAAATGACAATAAAAACAGTAAAACAGGATCTTCGTGTTTGTTTTTTATTCACATATTGGGTGGAATGGATGTATGCCATTTCCATTGCTTAGTTATTATATTGATATTATGAAGGTGGAAACAATGTTTTTGTTGTGGTCATAATAATAATATAGTAACTTCTATAGTGCCAGTATATCTCAACAATATTGAAACTCAATGGTGCTGTGAGCTCAAATCGGTATTCCGTGGGAGGTCCATGTAATAGTCGGAAAAGCAGTTCATCATACGACGGTCGGTGGAATGCTTAGATTAAACAGGTAGGTGCAATATAAAAAAAAAAAAAAAATTCCGAAAGATGGCGACGTAGTGTAGCAATCATGAGCGATGGATGACCTTGAATTTTTTTACCGGTGGTGAAAGAAGCAATTCTCGAATCACTGAGATATAAGATATTGCCTGTGGATATTGCTTTATATGTAAGTTCAGTTTAAATTTATTACGTGAATTAATAGGCAACCAATGCAGTGACCTGAGCAGGGGCCAGAACCTACTTGACCTGGTCACAACCCGGGCAAGGCAATTCTGAACACGCTGTAAACTTCTTTTTTTTCGGAACCACCAAACAGCAATTAATTAGTAGTCAAGGCAACTTCTCACCAGAACATTGGCTAGATAAATTGCAGTAGTTTATTTCGGATGTATTAGAATGTGTCTGAGATCGCGAATATGGTAGAAAGTGGATTTACAAATATTTGAGAAATGTTTTTTGATTGAAAAAAATGCATCAAAAGCCACACCCAGTTTTCGTATAGTATATTTCGGCAAAATCCTGGCTGAGAAGTTCAATGATCATAAATTCTGTCATACTAGGATTGAGTTTGAGCATGTTTTTGGTCCATCCAGACCCGAATTGTCAGCATATAATTTTCTGCAACGAAAGATGTGTAGATTTGTGTGTCATCAGCACTAAGGTAACTGATCAAAAGCTGTTATTATTGAACTAATGTAGTATACATTGTTAAAAGAAGTGGACCCAACACAGAACCTTGCAGAACACCACCCATCAACAATTGCGGAGTAGACAGTACACCAATGACTTTAAAAAGTTGAGAAAGATCAGTCAGGTCATGTGGCGATTTGTTGGAAGTTAAATGCTGTAATTTATTTTGTGCAATTTGAAAATGTTGAACTGCAGTAGTTAGGCACACATGTTTGATACGCGTGTCATCTATGAATCGTGACATTTCGGAAGCCAGAACTCTTATCAATTGGTCTGAAGTTCTCACTAAATTGTCATTTAATTTTTCAGGTAACAAACACATGATCTATCTTTCTTTTAGAGCGCAAACTTCCAATTTTTGGGTAATGGACGTTGGATTTTTAAAAAGTGGCTGTGTAATTTTGACAGTTTAGGCTGCATGTGTTTAATGAGACATACTTTAGGGATGGCAAGACCATTGTTTTCTTTTTTGTTGGTACATACACAGGTTAGCATGTTAGTGTCGACGAGTGAGCAGAGATTATTTTCTTCTCGCCTCAGATATTGAACATACATAGGGCCTACGAATCTGCAGGCAGACTGCCACGTCAAACATATCTTCTATACCCATTGGTTAAAGATGCATAGCTATAGGAGACCGGGTCACCACAAGCACTCCTGGTTTGCTTTTTCTTCAACTATTTTTGGATCAGATTAAATGTTATCAACCGAAGGGTAACAATAGCAAACCCCAAAGTTTGAATAAGATGATAACTCCGGTGTGGCATAAAAAATAATGTAAGAAATGACCATGGTATCCCATCTCTTTAGCAGTGATATCAGCACTGGTAATATTACATTGTGTAAAGAAGGTGTACCTGTTACGTCAGACTTTCTCCACTGGTGTATAGACACGTATCTGCTGATTATTATTATTTGCAGTCAAAAATCTTAATCGTGAATATCCTGGCATGATTGACACTACACAGGAAACATTCAGCCACCACGAGTCATCCCAACCATATAAATATATACTATGTGATGTATGTTCTGTGATCCCAACTGCCACAGAACGAAAGAGTACCACAGCCGGGCGATCTTTATATTTATTGTAGAATATGGATCTCTTTCTTTGACGGTTTCGCCAACATTTTGACAAAAAAAATTGTGTTAGGAATTAATGTCAAAATACATAAGAAATGGTGTTTTAATGTCTATATATATATGCCTCTAGATGTCAAAGGAAACAAAATATGAGAAGCTACTTATCAAACCAAACCGAAGAAAATTATAGTAAACATAAAAGCCACAGAAAACAGTGATTGAAATAAATTTTGTGAAGAGGCTAATTGAAATTGCGGATCTTTGGAAAATTGACTTTGATTATCCCACCCCGAGTAATCTGACGAAAGAGTTGAATGGTATGGAGGTTTTCTGCTACAAACGTAAGGAATGCGCTTCATTTGGATTTTAATTGATGTCATGGCAAATTTAAGCTAAGTTTCTGCTCTCTGCATCTGCCGGAATATTTCGCCGGGTTTAGCAGAAGTAGGAACTATTAGTCAGGGAAAGTTAGAAAAAAAACCTAGAACAAATTCCTTACCAAAATATTTTTGTACCACGGTCTTGTATAAGGTTTGGACTAGCCACACAAAATTTGTTTACTCTGGATATTCATAGGATGATTTTTAGGAGGGTAAAATCCAAAATGGCCGAAGATCTCACAGAAATAACATAGGGAGTGATAATAATAGTAATCATCAATTTGTTTACAAATGTGCTGATTAAAGGGTTGTCTCTTTGTCTCAAATTAAACTTCATTTCACTTTACATTTTGTGTTTTTCGAATTTGGGATGTTTCACCTTATTTTTGCTATTATTTGAAATTATTTTCATAACCTTTGGATGTGGCTTTGATAAGCTTATTAGTCTAGTCGAAAAAATGGGATTCCCGTGCACCCTCGGAATTATATTTTTAATTGGTGTAGCTAGCTTAGATAAAAACATAGAAAACGATTAGCTATGTTAACAAGCTGAAATATGTCCCACGTGCCATTTTTATGCAAATTTGTGCGACCATTACCGAAAAATGTATTTCAGCTCGGTCAATATCACAGATAATTTACTGATCTTTTAAAAAGTGATCACATCCCCCTTAATAATTATCTCAGACACTGGAAAGGTGATCTTGGCCACTAACAAACTGATGTCAGCCACTGAAGCCACTTTAAAAGTGATCCCAGCCACTTCAAAAATGAGCTTGGCCACCGAAGAAGACACATCCACTTTAAAAGTTATTGGAGTCACTACAAAAATGATCTTAGCCACTAAAAAATGTGATCACATCCACTTTAAACATTGTCTCATCCACTACAAAAGTGATCTTGGCAACTAAAGAAGTGACCGCAACCACTTTCAAAGTTATTGCAGCCACTACATAAGGGATCTTAGCCACCGAAGAAGTAATCACGTGCTCCTTAATAAATATCTCAGCCTACAAATGTGATCTTGGTTACAAACAAACTGATGTCAGCAACTGAAGCTACTTTAAAAGTAATCTCATCCACTACAAAAGTGATCAAGGCCACGGAAGAAGTGACCACAGCTACTTTACAAATTATCTCAGCCACTATAAAAGTGATCTTAGCCACATAAGAAATGATCACATCATCCTTAATAATTATCTCAGCCACTACAAAGGTGATCTTTGTCACTCACAAACTGATGTCAGCCATTGAAGCCACTTTAAAATTTATCTGAGCCACTACAAAGGTGACCTTGGCCACAAACAAACTGAACTTTGTCACCAAAGAAGTCATCACAGCCACTTTGAAAGTTATCTCACCCACCACGCAAATGTTCTTGACCACTGAAGAAGTAATCACAGCCTTTTTAAAACGTATCTCAGTCACCACAAAGGTGTTCTTGGTCACTAAGTAACTGATAGCCAGCACAAAAATGATCTCGGTCACTACAAAAATTATATTTACCACTGAAGAAGTAATCAGACCACTTTAAAGGTTGTCTCATTCACTACAAAAGTGATATTGGGCATTGTAGAAGTGACCACTGCAACTTTAAAAGTTATCTCAACCATTATATAGGTGATCTTAGCCATTGAAGAAGTGATCACATCCTCCTTGAAAATTATCTCAACCACTACAGAGATGATCTTGGCCACTAACACACTGATGTCAGCCACTTAAAAAGTAATCTCGGTCTACCAAAGTGATCTTAACCACTGAAGACGTGATCACGGGCACTTTAAAAGTGATCTCAGCCAAAAAAAACAGATTTTGGCCACTTAGGAAATCATCACAGCCACTTTAAAAGCTATCTCAGCCACTACAAAAGCTAATGACTCACCAGTGTTGTTATTAGAAGCTAATTCAAAATATGTCTTGAACATACAAGCCATATCATTGGGAGTGGTGGCGCTTAGACCTTCATGACAATTTGTTCTATGTGGGCCTATATGTTTTTGGTTTTCGATCTACAATAAGACCAGCATCGTTTAGGGTTTTCTTTAGTGTTTCAGGCAAGTCAGCAATGAACTGGTGGTGCTTGAACTGCAATAATTTTTGTAATTAATTTCTCACTTTTCTAAATAAATTACAATTTATTAAACTTCTTAGCTATTGTCCAAGCTTGCTTTTTAGACGTCTCACTTCAGAGTCAAACCAAGGTGGTAAAATCCTGGGGGTACATTTGATCTTCATACATCATCGTAGCACTAGAGCCAACATTCCCAGACCAGATCAACATCTATGTTATTACACGTAGTACATTTGACTGCCTGGAGCATTTACCACTCAACAAAGCTCTTATCTTATTTCAATCTACGTTTTTACATGCACTAAACATACACTATATTTATTACAAATACATCTAATAAAGACAAAAATAAAATATTGTTCCCAATTACAAAAAGCAGATCTGTTCACATTTAACAATAGTAAGTAATATCGATAACATAATATTTGCATGTTGCACTTCTCAAAACAAAAAGTTAAACTTGAACATTTACTGATCACTGTCGTGCTTTGCTGCTTTTGACGACCATGTTGGTTTTTCTCCTGTTGATATAATTTTTCTTTTATAAATAATACTACTTTTAACTTAGCTGTCTACCCACCGCTGATCAAATGTAGGATAAATTAGCATGCCATGACAAAATATATCTGGTTTCGATTTTTGTCATTACCAATTTCGGCCATCTTACATTTTGCCCTGTAAAAAAACCTCCTACGACAGTTGAGCGCAAACAAATTGTCAGAAGTTAGCCAAGATCCTATACTAAGCCATGGTAAAATGATTTTTTGGTAAGGAATTTGTTTTAGGTTTTGATGAAAAATCGCTTAACTCTCCCTGACAATATTACTAAATTACTAGGCACATCTCCTTTCACACCTTATGTCTATGGTGTATTGCAAGCATTCCCATACCATACCTAGTCTTATAGACAAGGCACTTCATTCAAGTGTAAATACGTGGGTCTATCTGGAAGGACAGATATGTATACCAGCACTGAAATGGTTGCAGTGCTGTCTGTTCCCTGGAGAGTCAAAAATTGAAATGGTATGCCTACATGTAGGCCTATGAACCGGTCTATTTACCAGTAAACTACAGGGGTAATGCGAGTAAAGCGCACAGAGCATTGTATGTACAGTACACTAGGCCTATAAGACCTCCATAATTTATGGACATACTTTACGGTAATATCACAAGAATATCCAGCCTGATTAAAAATATTTGATAAAAAAATTGTGGATACATTGTTATAATAAACAAGGCCCATCGGCGACGGAAATAAGCCTCAGCCTCTTATCATCGTTTAAAAGTGAAAATCATTTGAACAAAAGCACACTCGACAATAGCCCGCCGCCATTATTGTCCGAGAACTGGTTATTAGCAGCATGCAGTAGGCTCTACACATTTGAGCAGGATGCAAAAAAAACTTAGGAAGTTAAATTGCGCCCACAAGGTAAAATTATGGACATATAATTGGAAAAATCACCATAGATCGGCCACTTTGAATTGTTTTAAGCTATTTTGAACTTTTCCGAGAACTGGTTATGAGTAGCATGCATTTTATAAATTTGAGCAGGATACAAGGAAAACTTTTGAAGTTATCGCTCCCACAAAGCAAGATTATTAACGTAACATGTGAAAAATCGTAATAAATCAGTTACTTTGAATATTTTTTTCTGTCATTATTGAACTTGTCCAAGACCTGGTTACTAGCAAGATGCAGAATAAACTTCACAGGGATACATGAAAAAACTTTTCAAGTTATCGTGCCCACAAGGAAATGTTAACGCCGACGCCGTGACCTCAATTGCAACAGCCCAACTTTTTTAATTAAAAAAATTAAAAGGTGGGCTAAATATGACCGTCGTCTGCCATTTAAAATGTAATTTTGTTAAAACTTTTCAGGGTATAACCCTCTCAGAAACCTCACATTTTATTCAAAAGTAATGGTCTAGCCATCTGGTACGGGTTTCCAGATATTACGCATATTAAAGTTAACAATGATCACAAGTCCGCCATTTTAAATTTTATCGAGGTGAATTTTTTCAGGGCATTTTCCCCCCTGAAACCGCACATTTTATTCTATGGTAATGGGCCAGCTACATGGTACGGTTTTTATTGATATTACGCATTTTGAAGTTGATAATTGCCGCATGTCGGCCATTTTTAATTTAATCGAGTTGATTTTCAAGGACATATCTCTCCATGAAACCGCGCCTTTTGTTCAATAGTAATGGACTAGTGATCTGGCACGATTTTCCAGTTATTAAACATAATAAAGTCAAAAGTGACCGCAGATCGGCCATCTTTAATTTCATCAAGTTGACGTTTTTCACTGTATATTCCTACCTGAAACCGCACATTTTGTTTAATAGTAATGGTCCAGCTATCTGGCGAGGTTTTCCAGTTATTACAGATATTCAAGTCAAAAACATATTAAAGTCAAAAACGATCACAAGTCCGCCATTTAAAATTTTATCGAGGTGAATTTTTGAAGGGAATATTCCCCCCTGAAACCGCTCATTTTATTCTATGGTAATGGGCTAGCTACATGGTACGGTTTTCATAGATAATACGCATTTTGAAGTTGATAATTGCCGCATGTCGGCCATTTTTAATTTAATCGAGTTGATTTTTAAGGACATATCCCCCCCTGAAACCGCACCATTTGTTCAATAGTAGTCTAGCGATCTGGCACGATTTTCCAGCTATTAAACATATTCAACTCAAAAGTGGCCGCAGGTCAGCCATCTTGAATTTGATCAAGTTGACATTTTTCACGGTATATCCCTATCTGAAACCACATATTTTGTTCAATTGTAATGGTCTAGCTATCTGGCGAGGTTTTCCAGTTATTACATATATTCAAGTCAAAAACATATTAAAGTCAACAACGATCACAAGTCCGCCATTTAAAATTTTATTGAGGTAAATTTTTTTAGGGAATATTCCCCCCTGAAACCGCACATTTTATTCTATAGTAGTTTTTATAGATATTACACATTTTGAAGTTGATAATTGCCGCATGTCGGCCATTTTTTATTTAATCGAGTTGATTTTTAAGGACATATCCATCTCTGAAACCGCACTATTTGTTCAATAGTAGTCTAGCGATCTGGCACGATTTTCCAGTTAGTAAACATATTCAACTCAAAAGTGGACGCAGGTCTGCCATCTTGAATTTAATCATGTTGACATTTTTCACGGTATATCCCTATCTGAAGCCACACATTTTGTTCAATAGTAATGGTCTAGCTATCCGGCAAGGTTTTCCGGTTATTACATATATTCAAGTCAAAATTGGCTGCAGGTCGGCCATTTTGAATTTGATCAAATTACATTTTTTCATGGTATATCTCTACCTGAAACTTCCCTTTTTTTATAGTAATGGATTAGCTATCTGGTCCGGTTTTCCAGATATTACGCATATTAAAAAATAATGGCAGATAATTGGCCATTTTGGCCTTCATGACCTATTTTCTGTCCGAATCTTTCCCAAATTCAAACTCATACAAGATATTAGTAAAATAGATATATGGTATAAATTTTGGAGCGATACATAAAAAAATGTTGAGTGAATCACGTTAACGAGAAAATTTGTGGATCGGAAGTGGCCGCATGTCTGCCATTTTTTATTTGATCAAGTTGAAATTTTTCATGGTCACCTGAAACTGCACATTTTGTTCGATAGTAATGGTTTGCTATCTGGTCCGGTTTTCCAGATATTACGCATATTACAAAAGAAAGGCCGATAATCGACCATTTTGGCCGCCATGACCTAGTTTCTGTCCGAATTTTGCCCAATTTAGAATTCGTCCGAGCTATTAGTGAAATAGATATATAGTATAATTGTTTTGGAGCGATACATAAAAAAATGTTGAGTGGATCGCGTTAACGAGAAAATTTGTCTATAGGAAGTGGCCGCAGGTCGGCCTTTTTGAATTTGATCAAGTTGAAATTTGTCATGGTATATCCTTACCTGAAACTGCACATTTTGTTCAATAGTAATGGTCTAGCTATCTGGTCCAGTTTTCCAGATATTATGCATATTAAAAAATGATGGCCGATAATCGGCCATTTTGGCCACCATGACCTAGTTTCTGTCCGAATCTTGC
This sequence comes from Flabesymbios commensalis, assembly GCA_964017125.1. Taxonomy (NCBI): domain Eukaryota; kingdom Metazoa; phylum Annelida; class Polychaeta; order Terebellida; family Flabelligeridae; genus Flabesymbios; species Flabesymbios commensalis. Next base: position 32,428,439 of record OZ024915.1, read on the forward strand.
CCAATTCTGAGCTCGAGCTATTAGTGAAATTATATGGTATAAATTTTGGAGTGATACATGAAAAAATGTTGAATGAATCGTGTTAATGAAAAAATTTGTCGATCGTAAGTAGCCGCAGGGCGGCCATTTCGAATTTGATCATTTGGAAAATTTTCATGGTATATCCCTAATTGAAAAAGCACATTTTTTTCAATAGTAAAGGTCTAGCTATCTGGTCTGGTTTTCCAGATATTGGGCATATTAAAAAATAATGGCCGAAAATCAGCCATTTTGGAAGCCATGACCTGGTTTCTGTCTGAATCTTACCCAATTCCGAACATGTCCGAGCTATTAGTCAAATTGATATATGGTATAAATTTTGGAGCGACACATGAAAAAATGTTGAATGAATCGCGTTAATGAGAAAATTTGTCGATCGGAAGTGGCTGCAAGTCGGCCATTTTGAATTTGATCATGTTGAAAATTTTCATGGTATATCCCTAACTGAAACTGCATATTTTGTTCGATAGTAATGGTCTAGCTATCTGGTCCGGTTTTCCAGATATTAAAAAAATAATGGCTGATAATCGGCAATTTGGGCGCCATGACCTAGTTTCTGTCTGAATCTTGCCCAATTTCGAACTTATTCGAGCTATTAGTGAAGTTGATATATGGTATAAATTTTGGAGCGATACATGAAAGAGTGTTGAGTGAATCGTGTTAACGAGAAAATACGTTGATCGGAAAAAAAGTTATAGGGGGCACAGAAAAGTCAAATGTGAAAGTAGTCGAACTTTAGTCATGATTAACCTGCATGTGAAGTTTAATGTCCATTCCAGTTACGCAAAACAAGTTATAGTGCTAGAAGTGGCAGACAGACGGACGGACGGATGGACGTACAGACTGAAGGACACACCTGGTGACGACAATAGGCATCTGCGAAAATTTTGGCTGAGGCCTATAGTCCAGTCCCTGTCCCACAACCCTGTGTACATTTTGATGTACCCTAAATCTCTCAATGGTTTCATGTAAAGGGACCAATCCCCGATGAAAATGACCAGGGGAGACATTTGACCAGCTGGGCATAACTCGGCTACAAGCATTATCCAAAATGACCGCCAGATGGAATATTGCAAAAATATATATTGAACTATTTGTCCAAAAATCTCAACTAATACCTCTTTTTCGACTAATTTGAGGTCCAGGAATTATTTTTTGAGGTTATGTCGACGACATAAGTAACAATCGACATATAAATCTAAAATGGCCGCCAAACGACATATTAAAAAAATATATATTGAACTATTTGTCCAAAATCTCAACTAATACCTCTTTTTCGAATAATTAGAGGTCCAGGAATAAATCGGTCAGATTATTTTGACGATTTATGTTATTATTGACATATAAATCCAAAATGCAGTCAAACGACATAGAGGAAAGAATTTTAACGGTAACTGGTCTTAAGCAAATGTTAGAATTCTGGGTGGAAGGGTCGAGATCCCATTCGGATAGAAAAAATCGACATAGCACATAATACAAAATGTTGCAACATGGGGCTGCCAAACAAATAAACAGGAGCAATCATGGTGGATGGTTTTGCGCCATTTTCTCTGAACAGGTATGAAACTTTTGATTATATTTTATTACTTTAAAACCCTCCAAATGATGCACAGAAAGTAAAGCATATCACCATAGATGGCTTATATATATGTGTCACGGTGGGCATTTATTAATTGCTTGCTTCTTTATTGCATATTTAGTGGGAAGGATAGTGACAAATAAAACATGGGTCACAACCGGACAACAGAATCAACAGACAAATTTGAATTTTGAGGAGAGAAGTGGCCTATCTGTGAAGCAGAGTGATTTCAAACTATTGATGTCGATATGATCTGTTTATTGTAGAGCCCTGTACCACAGACCAGTTAGTATAAATTACGCAAGAGATGTTCCATCGTGATAGAACAGTGATACTCAAGCCATCTCCAACCAACGTTTTAAGAGGTAGGCCTACACTTGAATCTTTGCCAAGGTTCCACTGATGGTGAATGAAGATTGCCCAAGCATATTGTACTATGTATGGCGTTGTGGCATTGAAAAAAAATACAGCTCTGCTACTATTTTGCAGAACTATCTGTTCTACTTAAGCTCCAAATTATCCATAACCCAGTAAAGGAATCAGTATTAGAGTCGAAGTGGTTGGAATGGCAATGTACATAGGCCTACTTCTTATTATTTTTTTTTCAGTACAAGGTAATTCTGATTTTTATACTTCTCGAATGACCACGTTTTACTGGATACCATCTGCTGAGGATAAATATGAAAGGCATTCAAGTGTCTCATAAATGTGTCTTAGTGTCTTTGTTTCACTGTTTTGATGAAACGTCCGGAGTAAAACTTTATAATTTAATTACCTGTGTAGGCTACCAGGCTTCCAACGGACACATATGTCCACACGTCCGTGGTTTAAAAAGCTTGAAATCTTTCGGCTTCGAAGCTATTTATAAGTGGTGTATCCCACCCTCAAAATTATTGAAATTTGCATGTTGGTTCCGTTGTAACCATTTTTCTCTTTTCTTTTGTCTTCCTTCCCACTCAATTGAGATTGAAACTGATTTTCTAATATATGGCTAAACTGCTCTGGTTGCGAGCTGCTTCTCTGTTGCATCAGAGTATAAACCAAGCCATTGAACGTTCGCTGCGACACGCTAGAATGCCAGCTGTGATAATAGCCTTGTCCGTATGGGATGTAGGCATACGCTCACCTACGGGATCCTATGACTATGTCACATATAATCACCACATTTGATACTTAGATTAAAAATTACTCGCGAAAAATAATGCATGATCCATCAAAGTAGGAATCCGACGGTGTGCGCTGTTATGTTTTACACTTGAGCATTTTATAAAATCAGGTAATTTTGATTCACTTGACAAAAGTTTAACCCTTAACAACGCTGAGCTATTTTTGTATGAGCCATGGAGACCAAATGTTTTTTTTCAAATTGAAATCACCATAAATATCTTAGTTAGAGGTCTTGTCAAGTTGGAAACATGTAAAACAATAAAAAACACCACAAAAAACATAAAATTTCAAAAAAAGAAAAGAAATTCCGAGTTGGGACTTGATACACCCACCCACTCCTCGGATTTTTTTAACTTGACAAAACCCCTTAGCTCTTTCCGCTTCATTTGAATACCCATGTTATGGGTCTACGACTATTATAAATATTTTAATTCTTTCAGCGCGGGGACCGTCTGTATACGTCAGAATCCGACGTCTACAGACGTCAGATTCTGACGTATAACGACGGTCCCCGCGCTGAAAGGGTCAAAATAGATGAACACAGAACACATTGTTGGCATATTCATTTATGTAATACAATACAAAGACATACACGAGCTGTACATGATGATAATGCAATGGAAAATGTACAATGAACAGAATGACAAATGCAATCATGGAAAAAAACTTGATTGAGAGAAAGAATTGCTCTTCTTCACAATATGAAGAAGGGACAATTTATGTACAAAAGCAGCTGTTTTATACAAATAAAATAATGCTAATTCAAACATTACGTGTATGATACACACCCCGAGATACCCATATATATCAACCACGTATAATTATGAACTGATATCAGATCAAGCTAATATGTGTGAATTAGACGAATTAAATAAGGTAGAACATCGATAATTCTACATTATTTTAATGCTTCAGTTAAAAATATAAAATATTAACATTTCGTAAACGACATCCGAAATAAATTGTTAAAATATCTTTCATCAGGATGCGTGACCAAATAATTTTGCAAGATTAGGCAAATACTAAGCTGAACTCTCAGCTTCTGCATGACTGTTTAATAGATGGGTGCGTGATCTTCATTGTAGCCTCAATATTATTCAAAGTTTGAGGCTAAAATGGAGACATCGCTTTGGCAACAGTTCCTAATGAAAAGAACATAAACAAATAAATTGGCTCTACGATAGTTGAACGAGGTGATATCTCTACTGGATTCTAAATTACATTTGAAACATAATGAACTAAAATAGAGACAGGACCAGTTGTAGGCTACTGTCTCGTTGAATTACAATAAATGAACCTACAAAAAACTATTAACCCCTAGAGCTGCGGAGCTCCTCAATTTGAATTTTCAGTTGAAGTTATGTCTCGCTACCGCTACTGAGAAAATTACTTGGTTTTCAGAAATTGTGTCATATCGTAGGCCTACACCCGTTGCACGAGCTCAAGACATTTTCAACTTCTAGAAACTGTTCGCAAACAAATCCATACAAATAGCACTATATAGTTGACATCAGTATTTGAGGGGTTAATTAAATGCACGAGTTCTTCATTACATATACATCTCTTATTTAAAAATAAATCGTGCAAATTAGAATGCGCTACCACGCGTAAACTTCTCAGCTGACACACGACGTTAAATCAATGTTGCCTTAACGTTGGTCCAGCGTCGTAGACGGTGGACCAACGTTAAACCAACATTGATTTAACATTGATCAAATATTTTCCAGCACTTACTATTATACCATAACAAAATGTTTGTGGTATATAACTACCTCTTACAAGTCAAAATATAGATCTAACAATATGCTATTCAGATCAGAAGTACGGTATATGGCGATCCAAATAGAGGCATAGTCGTCTCCCAAATTGAATTATTTTATTAACTGAGCTTCTACCACCAAATATTTTTTGAAAATCTTAGTGGCATTTTACTTGAATTCAAACTTCCTGGAAGACGTAAGCAGGACATGGGTTTACCCTAACAACGCTGAATTAATTTTGCATAAATCATGGAGACCAAAGGGTTTTAATCAATTCGAAATCCTTATAAATGTCTTAGTCAGCTCTTTCTGATTCATTTGAATATCTATGGTATGGGATAACGACCATTAGACATATTTTTATTCTTACAGTGTGGGCATCGACTTTAGTCGTCAGAATCTTACGTCTACAGACGTCAGATTCTGACGACTAAATTCGATCCCCGCACTGTAAGGGCTAAGTGTGAGTGGTCACTGGTCAGTTACAATAAATCTTGCCCATGTTGGCTGCAGCCCAGCAAACACGCGACATCTAATCAATGTTGGACCAATGTTGGGCCAGCGTCGTAGACGGTGGACCAACATTGGGAAAATATTGTGTAGATGTCTCGTGTTTTCTCGGTGGTTCATATATCTCGTCACTGTATCTCCACTTCATGAGGCAGCAGCTATCGCAAATCTCAATCGTTTTTAATCCATTTTAATAGCAGATTAAAAATCACAGCTATTTGGAAAGAAATGAGTGTTTAAACATCCAAGATTTGCAAATGTTTAATTACAAATTTTGAATAAATATCAGCCACTTGGAAGTTGTTGGTCGCAGCAGCGAGACACAACTTCGAGTGATACCTTAGTAGGTAAATGGTTAATACAAAGTCAAATATTTCGGGGAACACAATCTTATAGAATGGTACTTCTGTACCGTTTGATTTGATTATATGTTTTTGGCCACTAGGAAACGTTACAAAACGTTCTTGGCATTAAAGGGACTGGCCCAGGCTGAAATCATAAAAAAATCGGTGATTTTATTTCGGGCTCTTAAAATGACCATATGATGTAAACATGTACATAGACTAGAACTGCAAATTTTTATAATTTTTATGCTGCGCATTCACCAGTAAGGCCAGATATAGAGACGAAATTCCTGATTTCTAATTATTGACAACCATGTTAAAAATAGGAAATGCGGGAATTTCGTCTCTATATCTAGCCTAACTGGTGCATGCGCAGCACAAAAATTATAAAAATTTGCAGTTCTAGTCTATGTACATGTTTACATCATATGGTCATATTAAGAACCCGAAATAAAATCACCGATTTTTTGATGATTTTAGCCTGAGCCAGTCCCTTCAAATATAATTGTGTAATAGAACACTGAATTTTCGGGATAAGTAGTAGATTTTCCACAAACATGTATTCTACAACAACCACGTGATACAGTATGAAATACATCATCTGACTGATATAGTAGAGCTGAGATTGGGCTCTTAATACTATGATTAAACTTAACTTAATTAAATGAGAACACCATCGTTTGGTTTAATGATACGTAATAGTATCATATTATGTGCATCCTAATACAGTTCTTCACAAGAGATCAAGCATATCATGTACAACTTAGCATATCTTCAGTCAGCTGGAGTAACATCCCAGCAAACACAAGACACCGACCCAATGTTGGGCCACGGTCTGCGACGCTGGCCCAAAATTGGGTCGGTGTCTCGTGTTTGTTGGGATTGGACAATAAGATAACCATCATTAATAGAAAAATAAACGTTTTCTTATGTTCTGCAACATTAAATGTACTATGTGCATGAAACTTAGCTTGAACATGTTAGTGATTAAACTGTGGACGACCACGACCTCGACCTCGAGGTTGATCCCATGATTGATGGGGTCCACCTCGACCACGTTCTCTATGGAAAACAGGTGGCGGTTGTCTCTGCGCATAATCACCGGAACAATCACTTGGTTCATCATCACATTCCCCATGCCATGTTTGCTCATTTCCAAACGGTTGGGGTGGTCTATCGGGTCCCTCATTATCAGGTCTATCGGGTTTCATCATGGGAGGTCCCCCACGTCCTCGCGCTCTGCCTCGTTGTGGCATGCCTCCCTGTGGCATGCCTCGGCCTCGCTGTGGCATGCCTCCCTGTGGCATGCCTCGGCCTTGCTGTGGCAAGTCTCCATGTGGCATGCCTCGGCCTCGCTGTGGCATGCCTCGTTGTGGCATGCCTCGACCTCGCTGTGGCATACCTCGCTGTGGCGTGCCTCGTTTTGGCATGCCTCTAGGATGCCCTCTGTGGAATTGCTGGGGTGGACGTCTTTCATATTCGTCTCCACCTGAATGTTCCAAACCCTCTTCACTGTCCATGAAATGTTCGTGGCTCTCCTCGTGGCCTTGTAAATAATCCTCAGCATCGTCCCATCCCTCATTATCTCCTTCACCTTCATAGCTCTCTTCCCATCTTCCATCCAGTGGACCTGTGTGCTCATTTGGATGTCTATCCTCATCCATATTTGAACATTCCATATTTGGATTAGAGGGGCGAGGATGGTTCATAATGTTTGGCGCACCTCGCGGGCGACCCCTTAGAGGAATCCGCGGGCCGCCACCTTGTGGTCCACCTCGCATCATTGGAGCACCTCCTGGACGCATTCTCATGTCTGGTGGACCACGCATCCTCTGGGGAGAACTCCGATCAGTTGAATAATTATCTTCATCCATTTCATCTGGAGATGTCATAACATTTCTATTGTCAGGTCTAATCCCCATTAATGGTACTGGTTTTCCTCCAGTGAATCTGGCACCTTCTCCAGGGCGATCTATGTTATCATTCCCCTGAGGCAGATTTCTGGAATCATTCCTCTCATCAAACTCATTTAAATCCACTTCACTTCCAGCTGACCTCGCCATGGAATGTCTAGGGTGGTCGATACCAAACCTTTCATGCTCAGGTCTTCCAATAGTATCACTTGGATTTTTGTGCATCAATGGTTCAATTCCCCTTCTTTTTTCAGAGTTGTTTAAGTCCGAGGACATTGAGCCGTCTTCATAATCTCTTTCGGCTCTAATATCCCGATTATCGTTATTAGAACCAGCGAATGCCACATTTCCCCCTGGTGGCCGCCTTTCCATGGAAGGACTTCGTGCATCTCTAGGTTCTATTGTTTCATTACTGTTTCTTGGACCTCTTTGTTGAATTTGGCGCCTGTCTCCAAAAGGCACAGGAGGTCCTGGATGTCTTCTCATGTCGTCAGGTTGCCGCCTTACATCATGTGAGCCAGGCAACATCCTTGGATTGTCAGGCATTCTATCATGAGGTGGACCAGAAGGCTTTCCTGTATCGTCAGGATAGTTTCTGCCGGGTGGTCTTGGGGGACCTTCCATGGCACTGTGAGGTCTGCATTCGTTTGAAAAGGTTGGGTCTCTAGGATGATCTGATGTTTGTCTAGGAAGAATCTTTTGATTTGAAATACCTTGAATATTAGAGTGCTCGTTTGGTCTTTGAAGCCCTCTATTGCCATCAGAATGCATATGTTTTGGCAGACTATTGCCATCTCCCCGTTCACTGGGACTATTCGGACGAAGTCTGCCTTCAAATGATATTGGGGGTACCTGGTTACCTTTAGGGACATTCATATGTGGTGTTTTAGATGGAGGTGGACCTCTTCGGCCATCAGGATGCATGCGCATATTTGGTTCTCTGTGGCCTCTGTTATTTTCTTCTCTATGTTTTTCCTCTGGATTTTGCTGCCAGTCAGGACGTGGACCACTAAGATGTATTGGTGGTCCACCTGGGTGATCAGGATGTCTACGATCATGCTCCATTGGTGGCCCTCTCATATTATCAGGACGGTGACGATCATGTGGTATGGGTGGGCCACCTGGGAGATCAGGATGACAACGATCAGATGCTAATGGTGGACCTCTTCTATCATCAGGATGTTGACGATCAAGTGGTTTTGGCGGCCCTCTTGGATCATCAGGCATTCGGCGATCACGTGAGATCGGAGGACCTCTTGGATCATCAGGATGGCGCCGATCATGAGATATAGGTGGACCTCTTGGATCATCAGACGATTGACTGCCAGGTGGGATATGTGAAACTTTGGGATCATTAGGATTTCGCTGATTATGCGAAATAGGTGGACCTCTTGGATCGTCAGGATGTCGACCATAAGGTGGCATATGTGGACTTATTGAATCATCATCATTTTGACGACCGGGAGGTATTTGAAGACCTTTTGGATTGCTAGTATGTTGACGATGCTGTGACATAGGTGGACATCTTCGATCATCAGGATGCCGATCATCCGGTGGCATAGATGTAGCTTTTAGATCATCAGGATGTCGCGGATTTGGTAGTAGATGTGGACCTCTTGTATCATCAGGATGTTGACCTTTCTGATCATCAGTATTTCGCTGATCATGTGAGATAGGTGGACCTCTTGGATCGTCAGGATGTTGACGACCGGGTGGTATCAGAAGCCCCTTTGGATGTTGGCGATGATGTGACATAGGTGGACCTCTTCGATCATGAGGATATCTATCATCTGGAGGCATATGTTGACCTTTTACATCATCAGGTTGTCGCCGATCCCGAGGTATAGGTGGACCTCTTTGATTATCAGGATGTGGATCATCAGGTGGCATGTGTGGCCTTATTGGAACATCAGGATGTTGACGATCATGAGGTGGACCTCTTGTATTATCAGGATGACGACCAATATGTGTTCTTGGTGGACCTCTTGTGTCATCAGGATGATGACGATCTTGTGGTATAGATGAACCTCTTGGATCATTTTGATGTCGATCAGTATGTGGTGTTGGTGAACCTCTTTGATCATCAGGATATCGTCGATTAGGCAGTTGAGGTGCAACTCTTCGGTCATCGGGATGTCGTCGATCATGGGGTATTTGTGGGCCTCTGTCAGGACCTCTGTCAGGAATCCCAATGTTAGCAGATCCTCTGATACCTCTGTGATCTTCAGGAGTTCTTCTTTCAGGTGGACCTATATGTGAATCTTGCCCATCACGTCGTGAACCTCTTAGTCCATCATGATCCCTGCTGACAAATCGCTGTGGACCATCTCCATGCAGTACCTTCTGATCAGCATGTTGCATTCGTTCAGATGGTCTGAGGACGCCACTTGGGTTATCGGAATTTCCTGGTGGATGTCTCAAATTATCAGGATGACCATGGCCGCTTATATTTGGGGGCCTTTTGTGATCACCAGGTGGACCCACTAGTCCTGGACTGTCATCACGTATTTTCTCAGGGCGTCCTAAAGGACCTTTTAAATCATCTTGTTCCTGGATTGATTGTGGAGAATGTCCGTCTTCAATTATATGTTTTCCTGGCGCTGGCTTTGGGTGGTCATCAAAAAGCCTCTGATCCATTAGGCCTGTAATGTCTCTTCCTTTATTATCTTTTTGATCACGTGGACCTAAAGGCCTCCTTAGATTACCAGGCCCCGTAGTTGCAGATGAATCCCTGGTGTCAACAGGGGGTCTCAGATCAGAATGTGCACCGAAACCATGGAGATCAGGTGAAACTCCTCTCCAATTAGATTGCATTGGTCTGACCCGTTCATCAAAATCCATTTTAATAAATGGCACTGAAGAATTACCACTGTCCGGTTTGTTTTCATCATGTGTCATGAATGGTACATTGATGTCTCTAGGCTTCTGGCCAGAAATTTGAAAATCTGGTGTATGTTTTTGGTTATCCGGATAACCTTCTGCCTCTTCAGAGCGGAAGCGCTTCATGGGAGGACCAGTAGCGAGCTCATTGTCCGAGTCTTGAAGTCCTGGGGGTTGACGAGGCATGTCCATCTGAAGATTTTTTGAAGCTTTGTGCTGTTTATTTTCTGGTTTACTTTCCATCTTTAAATCACTTGGAAAACCATCGGGTCTTTGTTGCATGATTCTGTGTCTAGGGCCCGGCTGCCTCAAAGGCATAAACATTTGGAACTGCGGGCGAGTGACTTGATCAGAAAGAAAACCGCGAACAGGTGGATTCATTCCAGGTTGCATTGGTGCAGGAATTGGTATGAAAGATTCTGTATTCAATGGGACAGGATTATTTGTTTTCACTGACTGTGATTTGGCACCATCAAGCACAGATAATTTGTCATCAACCTCTACAACTGGAGGGCCAAATTTTGTTTTCCTCCGTTTAGGAAGATCATTTTCCCCTTTCTCTTCAATAGTTGCTTCAGAACCTACCACAGATTTAAATTCTGCTGATATATTGGGAGAATTTACAGTCCAAGAGGATGTGTCAGTGGTTGTAATTATTAACGATGTATTACTATCAGAAATATCATCTAATGACATATCGGAAACATCTTCTAATGTCTGGCTGTTTCGTCTCTTATTTTCTGTCTTCGTTTCAGAGTCAGTAAATGATTTTTTATTTTGACTAGTGTCATCAGATTTTGAGCTCTTACTATCTTTACATGTTTCTAGAATTGCAGATACATCTGCCGTTTTTACGTCTTTATTTTTATTATCATTGTCAGGTTGATTTGGCAGTTTATCTTTAGATTCTTTAGATTTCTCAGCATCAGTTGTTTCAGGTTTTGATCCATGTTTTTCATTCTGTGATCTGGAAGATAATTTTCCACTATCTCTGCCCAGTGATTTAGCGTTTCTGGGAGATCTAGTAGTGTCCTTGGAGGATGATCTTTTTCTAGATCTTTCTCTGGAACGAGAACGTCGTCTATCACGGTCTTTTGATCTTGATCTCTTTTTGTCACGTCGCTTGGATCTAGACCTGGATCTAGAGCGTCTCTTTCTGGTACTTCTCGAATTCCCTCGATCTCTACTACGAGACCGTGAGCGTCTATAATCCCTTCTACTCCGATCTCTTCGATTAGAATCTTCTCTATTCCTCCACCGATCAAGTCGCTCAGGAGATCGATCTCTTATTCTTCGATTGTCATTTCTTCTCTGTGACCATCTGTTTATTTGTCTATCGGGTGACACTTTAGATTCTTGCCGTGAATCTGATGCCCTAGATTTTCTTTCAGGCGATAATGAATGTGAATCGGCCCGAGCAGTTGATTTATTAGGATCGGTCTTTGGAATCCAACTGAAGTCAGTAACTAGTGGCCTTGAGTTGGCAGATGTAGGTATATCTGTTGCATTTGCTAGCCCTGGAATGTTAAGATCCATATGTGACTCCATAGACTTAATTGGTGAAGTTGGTTTCACCACTTTTGTATCACTAGCAGTTGTTGGAATAGACAAAACATCTGTATTTGCTGGAGGCGTCACCCATGCCCCTGGGGCTACTCTATAATCTATATCTTCCGCAGGAAGTTCTATGTCAGAAACATTTTCTTCCTCCGTCTCTTTCTCTTCAGTTATATCCAAACTCTTCACAGGAGAATTCTCCTCTGGTGCTGGTTTTTCTGTCGGAGGTAAAGGTATTTTATTTGTCTCTTCCTCTTGTAAAGTATGTTGAATTGTCAACAAAATTGCTTTTTCCTTTCCTCCTGGGTCATTCATGGCAGCTTCCAGCTCATCAACTTTTTCTTCTTTGTCACAGTCAGAAGCAGATTGACTAGTGCTTGCAGTTTTAACTATAGATGTTAAGTTTGCTAGAGATTGTCCTGTGAGGATGCTTTGTATAGTTGGCGGTAAGAGACCAAAGCCAGCAGTGGTAGTGGGTGTGTTTATTGTAGATGTTTGTGGCAGCTCAACGGTATCATGCTTTGCCAATTTCTGGGCCAAACGTTGTCTTGCTAAATTTGTTGATATATTCTCCAAAGCTGAATTAATGACTGCAGCAGGTGTGGGATCTGCACTGTTTTTCTTAACTTCATCAGCAACGTTGCTTTGTTTGCTGGCATCCAATACTGGAGGTGCTGCTTCATGACTTGTACTGCTGGTAAGAACACTCTGTTGTTTCTTTTTTTCAAGTAGTTGTTTTTGCTCTTCTACTTTCAGAGTAAGCTGAGCGAGTAATAGCCGGTGTTCTTCTAGTCTAGGATTGTTCGGTGGTGGTACTACTGCAGAAGATGGTTTAACAGATGGTATACTTCCAGCTGCCTTCTCAGAATATGTAGATAAGATTTGTGCAGCAGAGAAGAGAGCAGGTGCTTCAGATGTGGATGGCTACAACAACAAAAAATAAACCAATAATAATGTGGAATAAAATCTTTTAATTACATTTCTAATGACAAAATGTACATAGCATAGGACTAATCTGATAAGATGCAATGAATCCCAAGGCTCATAACAATTTCCATAGCTCTGATAGGGAAGATTTTTACAGGAAAGACTAATTTTGAATATTCTTGTTTCTTTAGACAGATTATTCTTGTATCTTTAAATATACACACAGATAAAAACATGTGCTTTAATAACAAGTGGAATATTGACATAAGGTCAGGAAATTGTTGAAATACAGAATGAAATTGTTGTGGCGTTAAAACTAAAGTGCGGTTTATATTAATGTGTGAATGAAGTGCAGCACATCCTACAAAGCAGCATCATGATACATTGATGACCTTGAACAAAATGAGATTATAAAAACAAATAATAAATTACAGATTTATATTGGCTGCAGACCTACATTCATTTACAGTTGCCTTTTCAATTTATCATTTTGCTTTAAACTTAGTATAAAAAAATGTCCAATGAAATACAGGTGTCTAGTTTTCTAATATACCGGTAAGTTAGTTGCCTTACCCTAGATACCACTGGAAGTGAAGATATGGTTGCTGAAGCTGTAGTTTGTGCAGTTACAGGCTGTTCTGTCACACTATCCTCATTGTTACTATCATAATCATCGGGGTCGTAAGGCTCCTCAACTACGGATAACACTGAAAAAATAGGTGGTCATTAATTTGGGCATTAAGTACCGGTAGTCTTTGTGTCTAATATGATGTTTTATACATTGGTTTTGTGGAGCCTATTAGAACACAAAAAAAACAGTGCATTATCCTATCTGCATATCTCCAATAAAATTAATGTTCAAATACATGTAATATGTTATTAACCTCTTCACTTCCAGGCCAGAGTGCATGCCAGGATCCTGGTGTAACTATAGTAAATCTGACGGAAATTTCTGTCATGTATGGTTACATAACATGACGAATGATGACGAAAATTCCCGTCATGTATTGTAGTGAAGGGGTAATAAGATAAGAATAGGACATAAAAACATAAATACTTCAGGCCATAGTGCTTCATTTTTAGATTTGCAGATTTCCAAGGGTAAAAACAACAGTCGGAGGTAGAGAAAACCAAAATTATTTCTAAATATTTTGAGTCTTTCACTGCACTTTAAACATGTCTCCAGCCTATAGAAGCCATAATGAGGTGTGTGGGTGAGCTTAGCACGCCAAAACCCCGAAACATTGCAGCATGTACAGTCTCGCCCGAATCACACATAATTGAGTGGTCATGACATGACTGACACTAAATGAAACAAGGATTACAATAAAATAATCAATAAAAAATGAAAGACAATTTTTTTTTGTTCGATTTAAAAATATATAGTCGGTAGAAATAAAAAAACTTTTATTTTTATTATAACTTTTTAATTACCAGGTTTTGATTCTTCTTTTAGTTTCTTAGAGTCAACTTTTGTGTAACCAACAATGATAGGATCATGTTTGTGTTTTTCACTAATTTCTGCTTCTGAGCTGCTGTCAGAGTCATCCGCTCCTTCTTTAGGGTCACTCTCATCAATAACAAGATCCATCTGCCAATACAAAGACAAGTAGGCTATAAATACTGTAAAAACCTTTTTGTTATCACCTCAAAAAAAGAAATAAGTATCATGACATTTTTTTTAAAAAAAACGTGGGCTCCGATCTGAGAAATCTGCATAGTTTTCACTCACTCGAAGTTGTGGATTGCATGAGTGAGGCACAGCCTAAAGTGGGTGAAACTTAGAACTAAAATACTTATACCTTAGGCCATAACTAACCAGTAGTGCATGTTTTTCATTGATTTCTGTGTCAAATATCAACTGATTTTCATGAAATTTGGTAAAAATCATATTTCAACGGAATCCCAATATCCCTGAAAATTTCGTAAAATTATATACAGTACAGTATTTCAAAAGTTGGACCATTTGACATGCAGTAATTTGACATTATGACATCCCTCTGTAAGCCCATTGCCCTAATTCTGGAATTTTATAACATGTCAGGTCTAACTTTTGAAATATTCAATATAATTTACAAATTTTTTTACCGATGGTAGGACATGATTTGGAAATGGCCTGTACAAAATTTCAGAATTGACGGAGAAACCGACGAAAAGCATGGGCTACAGATTTACCAAAATAATTGTGGCCCAGCGTATAATGATGAAAGGGTGATACATTTCCAATTATTCTAAACACTTATATTTGTACTGCTGTGACTGCTAGAAATATATATGAAGATCACATTTCCATTAAGCCATGTATTTCTCATTTATCTGAAGATGGAATTGGAGACACAATTTCCAGCTTCATATGTTATCGAAAAAGTTGTTATGTTCCAACTAGAATTACTAATAGGTATATGACTGACCAATGTTATCTTCTGTAACTATCTGGAAGTAAAATATCTGTGAAACCGCAAGCCTAATAATAATATTTTTTATGCTTTAGCTAGCCTGAGCAGTAAAAAATGCTCCACCCACCAATTTTTAGCAGGACAGTCTCAACAGCGATCAACCCTTTGATTGGTATTAATTTTTGCAAAAGTGACAAATAAGTGCTTATTGCCATAATACATCTTCTGTTAGCCTTTATAACAGTGGCATCAGCTTCAGGTAAGCTTGTCACAGTCATCATTGCATTATCACTATCACACTTCCATTACCATGAGCTCCAAGCAAAAACGAGACACTCCAACCAAGGTTGGTTCAATGTTTGGCCAGCATTGCAGATGCTAAGCCAGCATTGAACCGACATTGTATGAACGTTTAATGAGGGCTACTTCTCACATAAGAAAGAGCATAGTTTTACAACTAGGAAAATATATATTTAATGAAACAAAGAGAACAATCTATGATAAGATTAAAAAGAGTAAATGTGTACAAACATTATCATCTTCATCATCGGCATCCATCTTAGTGGTGGAATCTGGAGCGGTCCCGGATGTAATCATGGTAGGAGGCATAGAAGTATTTGCATTCTTTTTCTTTTCTTCTGCAGTATCTACTCTTTCTGAATACATCCATAATTTGCTGTGTGCTGCTGGTGCAGCTTCTGTAACTTTTGTTGTTGGGGATGTAGTTTTCACTGGTGCTGATGCCGCTGCTACTGGAAGTCCAGTTGGTGCGGTTGCGGTGATCACAGGTTTAGATATACCTTGTTTAATGACAACTCCGAGAAGTAGGTTTGGTCGTGAAACATCAAGCCCTGAGAGAAATTAAATAAATTTTTTTTGGAATATTGCACTATATTATCTCAAAAACACTTTGTTTGAACATACTGGCTGCTAATTTACTTCCTTCAAAAGTTAAAGAAACAGCTAGTCAAATGCAACAATTGTAATGACTAATTATATGCCACCTGCCACATATTAAGCAATTTTATACAAAAATATATATTATAAGAATTGCAGATCAGCATTACTATTTTTGAAATATCAGAATATACATGTAAAAATACCTGGTCCATGAAATGGCATGAGAACAGATGGGACTTGAGCGTCTGAGGCCAGAGGCATAATATAGAGGTCCTTGATGTGCTGGTTTATATTGCTGATCACACCACATCTCCCGCGGCTATACAAATACATAAACAGCTGCTCATAGTTTTTCTGTTCCACAGTTGCACCAGCTCTGAACCGCATCACACAAACATCCTGTAATGTATATAATATGCACAAGGAGTAAGTCACTGAAAACTACAGCACAATTTCGTCCCCTTGAATATGAAAGGGTTTATCTGCCACTTTATAAAGTGGTAGATACAGCCTTTCATATCCAAAGGGACGAATTAGACTCATTTATGTTGATAATTGCAATCGGCTTACATGTAAGACATTGAAAGTAGGTCAGTCATTTTGTTTCACTGATCCATATTTACTTCTGACGGACCCCACTCCTTAGAACATTGATCATGCTGTGCATGCGGGTGGGCCTACAACTTATGCTCAGTAGATTGAGACGATCCTCTTAACCTAAATCCCCGATCACAACTGTAATCACTTTTAATTATTTTTATAAGTGTAAGGGTGAACACATCTATAATCATTTTAAGTCTTCGCATTTGTCCTTTATATTAGACAATTTGTAAAAGAAATGAGCATGAAACTTTCCAGATCGAGTTTTATTTTGATTCAGATTGCATAAAAGTAATTTTTAGCCACATGAAGTCGTGGATGGCGGTAGCAAGACACAACTTCAAGTAAAATGATTAAATTATATTACCTAATTTTAAGGTTAAAGGTTTGGGCTTATAGTCCAAAGACTAATGAGCTGCTTTTACCATTTGATTTCCCTGGTCATTTACATCTGAGTTAAGCGGAGCATGTAAAGGGTAAAGTGCTTTTCCCAAGGACACAAACATCGAAACAATGTCTCGAAGTTGAGAGCGGGGAACAATATGTTTCTCTGAAAACCTGCCTTAGGTGGGGTTTGATCTCGCACTGCAGGCAGCGGCAATTTAGGGCTTCAAAGAGTTAATAATAAATTAAGCTCCCTTATTACTTTTCTTCACATTTGTACAGAATCCATGGAAATATTGAATATATTAACACCTTGTCAAGGTCAATGAAAACAAAGAGTAAATAGATGGGTGTTACTCTTATGGGTAATTGTCTGGGATAGATGATACGTATGCTGTTTACATGCATAACAACTGAATTGTCTTCAATAAGTAATGTACAGTAATGTAATAAACTTACCCGGTGAGGTACTTGAGCAGCCTTGATTCGAGCAATGTATTTATAAACTTGTTCCAAAGGTAGCCTACCAGTCACTTTCAGAGATGGGATTAATTCCTAATAGTAAAACATGGGATGAATGTGAAATGTACACAGTTTGCCTACTCACTGTTATACTATATATGCTATAACATGGCATACATGGATGAAAGATTATTCACAAGATAGATTGAAAATGAATTACACTGCTGATGTAGTAGCCATTACATGGTAATGTAGACAAAGAAAATGTTACGATGAAATTATTATGAAAACATTATAAAGAATGAAGTATTATAGCCTATATATATAATTTAAATACATCATCTAAAAATTATGATACATTTACTCATAAATATGTACAAAAAAAGGTAACACAAATGCAATTCCAATTTGTAAAGCTTACTTCTTTAATATACGACATGCTTCCCGATACTCTATGTGAAGTCACAGCAAATTTTACATATCCCTGAACTTGGATAGATCCTCGCCAAATATACTGATGTGATGGCTTCGAGGTGCTAGACCCGATTCTGTTTCAAACCAATAAATGTAGAATGTATAATCTCACATAGACGCTGAAGTAATATTAAGGATTTCAAATTGTTAACTAAGACTAACGACTTAAATGAATGAATGAATGGATAAATGAATGAATGAATGAATGAATGAATGAATGAATGAATGAATGAATGAATGAGTGAATCAATCAATCAATCAATTAATCATCAATAATTCAATCAATCAATCAATCAATTAATCAATCAATCAATCAATCAATCAATCAATCAATCAATCAATCAGTCAATCAATCTATCAATTTAAAGATTTTTCAATAAATTTAAAGGTTTCTCAATAATTTCAGTATAAATCAGGCATCAGAAAAAAAGTATGGACTTATGATTGAGAATTTATCACAGAAAAAATTGGAAGAATATCTTATATAATTGTTATATTCACATAAAAAAGTGATAGATACACATATGAAGACATTTTTTAGGTTTTACTTACTTTGTTTCATGTTCACGTCGAGGATCAGCTCTTGTTATTTTAGCACCAGAATATTTCTTGCCAAGTGGTGGTCCAGATGGCGGTGGCTGTATAGCTGTAGATTGACTGAGTGATGAACTCTTCCGAGGAGAACTTTTTACACTTTTCCCCATATTTACATCGGCACTGCTACTAGTTTCCTTGGTCGAGTCTGTTTCACTCCAGCTATAGGATGGACGAGAACTACTCACTGCAGTTGGATAACTGCTATTCTGTTCCCAGCCGCTGTAAGCTCTGTCTAATACAGAACCAGACATGGCAGGTGCATATTCATCTTTAAGTATGGGCTCCTTTGGTTTCTTTGGGAGTGTTGACATCGGAGGGGGAGAACTTGGCTGCTGAGAGTGGTCAGCTCCTGAAGGTTTATCTTTCTCTGTTTTCTTGGGAACTTCTGGAGGGCCAGACAGCTTTCCTGTACATATTTTACAATTAGCATCAAACAAATGTGCTTTATGCTTTGCTGTAGTATCTACAATAATAGAACAGATGAGGTCTGCAGATGGAGAGTAGCTATAAGTGGGTGGCGGTTCAGGCTTAGGATAAAGTTCTTGAACTATTTTTGGTTCTTTTTCACTTTTTTCCTCTTTCTCTGGAGTTTCTTTCTCAGGACTGTCTTCTAGCAGAAGTAGATTCTAATGAACAACGAAAAAATTGAGTTAACGCTTTGACTGCTGTTCGCAACTATCTAGTTGTTTTTAATCAGTTTTATTAAACCACCGTTATTGAGAATGCTGACTGTGTAAACATCAAGATTTGTAAATGTTTGATCTCAAATTTAACAAAATAGGAGCAATTTTCAACCACTTGAGGTTGTGGATCAAGTGGTTTAAAATTTATATAAAATAATTTAGCAGGATAAGGATTAATCTGTTGAAAGTACTAATCAAGTCTGTATCAATTATCAGTCTGTCAATTTTTACTTAACCCTTCAACCATTGGTGCCGCTTATATTCAGGTTTTCAATTGTTTATTAGCACAATAAGTACCACATTTTAAATTATGTTAAAGATGAAATGTGACATAAACCAGGAAGATTTGAAAAAAGTTGACCTCCATTTTGTCAAATCTGAATAATTTTCACTCACTTGAAGTTGTGGATCGCGTCAGCGAGACACAACTTCAAGTTAGTGAAAATTCAAATTGAATAATTTGGCGGTTAAAGGGTTAAGGACAATTACATGTACATCACTTAGCCAATAAGGCATACTGTATTTGGAGGTTGTGCAAAATATAGGAAGCTTCAATAAATAACAATTTATCAAGGGATGGTTTCATCTTTCAATCACAATACCAACTAAAATTCTGAAATTCTGAAGTAGTTAACAATATAAATAAGTAGTTGGGTAGAAAATACATACTGATTCAGTGTCATCTTTCCAAATTGCCATTTCTTTTGATGATAACTTTTCAGAGCTCATCCGGATTAGGTTGTAAGGCTGAATTTCTGCATTAAGAATCTTTCGGAACAAACCCTGAGAAAATGAAAATATCTAATAAATTATTTAGCCTTTAGGAGTTAACTTCACTGTAATTAATTACAAAATAGCAGTAATGAATATTGCAAGTTTGAAGGCCCTGTGAAGTGATTTCAGTTCATCAATATAATTAAAGTATATATCACAATGAACTATCTCATAACTTATCAGTCACGTGTATTTTCAAAAAATAAAAACTGAAAATGTGCACATTTCTTTAACTGGGCGGATCTCACACCTCATGACTTCACACACAAAAACTGCCCATTATTGAGTCTGAATTAACATTGAAACTGAATCGGGTATATGTTCCTTGTTTCTTGTATTTGTACATGAGCTGAACTAGATTTCTACTGATTTCATTATGCCCGCATCGACAGGGTGAACAAGAGGCGAGTGAATGCTAGATGCAGGCCAGGAGCGGTCGCGGTGATGGCCATCAATTCTAGTGCTGCACCTGCATTCAGACAGCGTTGGACCAGCGTTCGTGTTGACTTTGGTCAGTTTCATAAAATCATGCAATACATCATCAGCCACATGTACCAGCCATTATTATCTCCACCTCTTGACGTCACGATTTAGCTCCGCCCCCTACTTTAGCCTTTGGGAAAATCTTTCCCAGTGGTTTAAAAATGGGAGCTGAGCACTCTAATATTTAAAAAGTCATCTAAAATAGTATGAAATATGACATTGTGCAGAGTAGGTCTGGGGACTACATGGGGACTCTGAATTAAGGTAATTTCACAAGCAAATATTATTTAGTAGTTGTGATTATTATTTTACAGTTCACAGTTTTTAATAAAATTCAAGAAAATTATTTCACCTTGTTGCTCTTATCACGAATGTTTGTTATCAAGCTACGGTATTTGCTTTTGTACTTGGAGGTCAGTCCATCATAGTAACGAAACAACTCTTCCTCCATGTCCAATGCTAATCGCTTGATCTCAGAGGTGGAAACAAGGATATCATCAACCTCATTTGCTCTGAAAATGGATTTACAATATTAAAATAACAGATTTTTCAAGCTTTTCTCAAGAAAATGGATTTACAATATTGAAATAACAGATTTTTCAAGCTTCCTGTGCAAAGAAAGAATATAAAGTTTGCTAAAAATGCTGAATGTGAATTTCTGGTTGTTGCAGGACAGTCTTACTAGAGAGAATTAACCCTTATCCTGCTCAGTTAACTTATCTCAACCACTTGAGGTTGTGTTTTGCTACCGCGATCTACAACCTCAAGTGGCTGAAAATGGCCTTGGGCCACCGGACCACTACTAAGTTCGAACCCTGTTATTATATATTGACTGTGTCATAAATTCGTTGTACACACCTGTTGCAAAGCAAGTCTTTAAAGGCCTTGCGCACACTCAGCCGTACAGGATCAGGTCCACTTTTCAGAGGGACAAGAGGTTTTTCTGGTGATTTTATTTCTGTAGCCTTTTTCTGGTCTTTTTCTTTCTCCTTCACTTTTTCATTTTTATTGGCTTTCACCTTCTTCATTTTCTCCTTCTCACATTCTTTGACTCTTTTCTCTTTTTCAATTTCTTTTACGCGTTCTTTTCCATGTTCCTTTTTTCTATCTTTATCTTTCACAGCCTTACTTTTTTCCTGTTCTTTCTCTTTTGAAACTTTCAATTTCATTTCCTTAGCCTTCTTCTCTTTATTTGCTCTGGCCTCTCTCTTCTGTCTTAATTCTCTCATTTCTTGTGATTCTGTTTTCTCTTTCTCTGTTAAAAATATATTCAACATTTCAATGACTGAATATACAGTTGATTTTATAATGCACTGAACATAAAAATACATCACATTATATTGCTTTGAAAATGCAGATTGTAAAAAATAGTTTCACAGTTGAAAATTAAAAGGTTGGTGGTTCGATGCATCTCTTATTAAAAAGCTAGGGAAACCATTACAATAATTTAGAAAAATAAGTGATTTCCTTAAATCACAATTTAAAAATATTTTAAAAAGCCGGAAGCGATATTGCAATAATACTACTGTTTATTATTTTTTTATTCATTATTCTACACAGAACATGATTTTTTCAATAATTCATGTGTGGTTTATAACCAGGCATTTTCAGTCAACACATTGTACAAGTATTTCAGAAGTTAGACCATTTGATATATCATAATGTAATGGGCTTCTAGAGGGTCATCATTCTCTTCAAGTTATAGAGACTAATTTTAAAAATATACAATATTTTGCAATGAAAATTTAAGGGTAGTTGCCACATCACCAGAAAATAGTGCTTTTTATCAAAATTGAGAAATGACATAGAAATCAGCAAAAAAGCATTTACAACGGTGAAGTGTATCTGATCTTATTTGAGCTATAGGGAGTACAAATGAAGGGCAGAAATAGTGTTGATACAATTATACACCAGGCGGTATTGGAGTGGAGATATGTGTATCTGAATGCTGTGCTCTTATTGGCCATCCACTTAACATAAACAAGCTAATTAAAACAAATATAAGCTGGACGGGATCAAATTGTCTATTTTAAAAAGTGATACCGCTAGAGTACAAAAACAAAATCACTGGGAGGAATTATGGGGCCCTTTATGGGTAAAAATGAGGAAAACGAAGATGCGAAGATTGACACAGTTTCCTGGCGAGGATACATAAAATTTGAGGATCGAGGATCATAAAACTAAAGATCAAGGATTTAAGCCCAAATTTGAAAATCAAGCTACAAAAAACGCAGAACTCGGGAAATGGAATGCTCATTGAAAATGATTGTTTGAAGGCCTCATAATAAGCCATAAATCTGGCAATCATATATCACGTGTGTCAACTTTTGTGAGGATGAAAAAGTGAGGAAAGTGAGGATTGTGAAAATGCAAGGAAATAGAGGATTTTGAAAAAGTGAGAAAAATTAGGATTTTGAAAATGCGAGGAAAGTGAGGGTTTGCCTCTAAAATGCGAGGAAAGTGAGGATCTGACCCACCCATCCTCGAGTGGTTTAATTGTATAACATGTTATAAGCAGCCACTCTTATGGGTAGCCAACCTACTATGGGACACCACTTGGCCTTTCCCTGAAGTGGCATTTTGTATACAATTGAAACTCCTATGTGCTGGCAGTCACCGTCTTGAAAGGCCGATTTTTCAGTGTCCCAAGGTGGCCGCTCATAACAAGTTAGCCCGTAGGCTTACAACGCTGAATTATTTTTGTTTAAATGATGTATATTTAAGATTTTTTTTTAATTTGAAATCATCACAGATGTCTTCCCGATTCATTTGAATATCTATGTTATGGGTTTACAATCATTATAAATATTCAGATTCTTTCAGTGCGGGAATCGTCTTTATACGTCAGAATGTGACGTCTGCAGACGTCATATTCTGATGTATATAGACAGTCCCCGCACTGAAAGAATCTAAATATTTACTAAAAGGGTTGAACTGTATTGCAAAGTGTGAAGTGGTACCAGGCATATTTTATTCAATCTTTATATTATATAAAGTACTTACTAGAAGAAAATGAGCTTTTTGATTGTGATGAGCCAGGTCTAAGCACCTCGTATGTAGGATGCTTGTCCAGCCATTCAACCAATGTATCAGCTGTAGGGGCAGCAGGCCCAGTCAAAATCTTACTCGTCCTTCTCTCTAGTACTATAATCCTCTCATTGCTAACATTATCTTTGGGAGCCTAAAATTTAAAAATAATTAGCACATGAGACCTCAAATAGGTTTCATCTTACCTGTATTATAAGGACATACATGCGGTATTCCACTTTAGTAATGTTTTAACAGTAATTGTTTCACTCCATATTTGTGGCCATAAATTAGATAAAAAACATGTCATGAACAATTTCGATTTATTCATGTCATTTTATTAAAAAACAACTCACATCAGATTTCCTAGAGCCATATGTCTTAGCTCGTTCATTTTCTATCAACTTGATGGAATCTTGAGCATGCTGCCAGATACATTGCTCGCAGCAGTAGATAGAATCAGCTTTGGCTCTGCCTTTGCATACAAGACATTTTTCTCTGATTTTCTACAAAATATTATGGTTCTTGTTGACATATGTAACATATTACACTAGTGATTATGCCTCCACTGTAGATACTACAGTAGAAACTGTTTTGAGAGGCGATTCAAGAGCACTGTTCATTTTATTGCTCATATATTCTGTGCATAGACTAAGGTCTATATATAAGTTAAATAGTTAGAGTTAAAATGGTGGCTGGCTAAGACAAATAAAGAAACATCATATTATCCATGTACAAGTATATACATATCTTTATAAATAAATACAATTATTAGAGTAGTTTTTTAATGATCATATAGTGTACATATTCTTGGGTTTTATTTTTAAATCGAGGGGGTGTTTTTTTTTGGAATATAGCCGTTTATAGAATAAATATGGTATTTCTTTAAATTATGTGTTAGCTGCAGTGCTCTGCTTGATTTGTGTGAAAGTAATACAAGAATGTGTGATATGAGAGACAATAAATTATGATTTAGAAATTAGGTGGATATATCTCAAATACAGAGAGCAAAATTGATCAATGATGCCAGGAAAAAAATAATTTCATTAGTAGGCTAATTTGAACAGTGGTAAAGTAATTTTAAAATACCTTTGTTTTGGCTTTTGTTCCCTTGTCCTTCTTTTTCTCAGTAACACTGGGCTTTACTTCTTCAGTCACTTCCATCGGCTCCTCAGTGACACTATCTGAGGGATTTTCTTGAATTTCCTCTTTAATTTTCTTTGCGGTTATCTCAACAGTATCCTTCATTTCAACATTGCTACTGCTATCAATAATGTTTTTAATATCAACTTCATTTTTAATGCCACTGGTGTTTTTATTCTCAGCTTCATCATCACTATCTTTTGGGGGAACTTTCACATCTTTCCATACCTTCTGCTTTTTTAGTTTTTCCAACTGTTCAAGAAGATTTTTTCAATTATTTACACATCATAAAAAGTAGCTTTAATGGATCAGAACACATCAACATTTATAGTATCAATAGTAAATTCATAATTATAGGCTGATATTACCTAAATATTTGCATTCAAGTTTTATACATTGAATCCTATTTCTGTTGAAGCTGCTATGTG
Organism: Flabesymbios commensalis; assembly: GCA_964017125.1. Lineage (NCBI taxonomy): Eukaryota > Metazoa > Annelida > Polychaeta > Terebellida > Flabelligeridae > Flabesymbios > Flabesymbios commensalis. Next base: position 32,453,466 of record OZ024915.1, read on the forward strand.
TACTACAAATCATAATATTTATTAATTATATATAGCTTCTCAAATCAATGACAATGTACATAACTTATATCATATTTAGAGAGGAACTATATTTTGTCACAGAGAATTACAGCAGCATAGGTAGGTCACATGTAAATATGTGAGCTGGATTAACAAAACATACAAACCTGTAGCTGGAGCTCAATAATTTGTTCTTTATATTTGTCAGTTTTTTTAATATCATGGTCTTTGGGCTCTTTTTTGATATTGTCATTAAAAGTATCATACTTCATCTTCTCCCCAGAGTCCTGATTTTCTATCTTGTCTGAGGTTTTCACTTTGGTACCTTTACTTCCTGGGATGGGTGATTTGATTTTGCTTTTCTTCGTAGGTTCTCTAACTTGTTTCTGTAAAGATGAGAGTAACTCATCGTCATCTGCTGAGTTCTCCGAGAGGCTGTCAACTGAAGTTTTGTTGTCAGGCTGTTCACTCTCATTAGAAGTCTTGGATTTCTGCTTCCGTACACGTTTCTTTTTCTCAGTTCCTGGTAATTGGCAAGTTAATTATTCAATATTGTGTTTTGCTGACGTAACTCCATAATTAGCTTGCTCTATTTTTGGTAACATTACACACATACCATGTGCTTATATTATGAGACAAAAGAGATGTGTATTATATGTTGTATCAAGTATACACAAGACTACATAAGTCCAGGAGCTTCCGCTCCGAATTAGAATTTGATTTAAGCAATTTTGTGTAGGGTTATTAATGTAGTCCTAGGCTAGGTCAAAAATCAAGACGCAAGACAACTAGGTCTAAGAAGCCCAGTCTAAGAGTAAGATAAGAACTAGACAGTCTGTCAGAGATTGCAAACCTCCATTGAAATTAATGATCCTAATCAGTATCCCAGTAATGGTCTACCTATCTGGCACAGTTTACCCGATATCAGGCCAATCGAGGTAACTAATAGCTGATTTACAGTCATTTTGAATTCGATATAAATTAGTTAAAAACTTAGGGTGCATCCTCCCCCGAAACCTCAAATTTTGTTTTATAGTAATGGACTAACAGTTTGCAAAATATTGGGCATGTGAAAGTAAATAATGGCTGATAGGCGGCCATTTTGAATTTGATCAAGTCAATTTTTTTCAAGATGCATCCTCTCTTGTAATCTCACATTTTGTTTTATAGTAATGGTCCAGCTATCTAACACGGTTTACCAAATATCAGCAATGTGAAAGTAAATAGTGGCCGATAGGCGGCCATTTTGAATTCGATTGAGTCGAAAGTTTTTAAAAGGCATCCTCTCTCGAAACGTCACATTTTGTTTTATAGTAATGGTCTAGCTATCTAGCACGGTTTACCTAATATCAGGCCTATCGAGGTAAATAATGCTGATTGTCGGCCATTTTGAATTCGTAAGTTAAAATTTTTCAGGGTGCATCCTCCCCCGAAAATTCACACTTTGTTTTATAGTAATTGGGTAATGGTCTAGCCATCTAGCACGGTTTACCAAATATCAGCCATGTGAAAATGAATAATGTCCGAAAAGGCGGCCATTTTAAATTTGATCAAATCAAATTTTTTCAATATGCATCCTCATCTGAAATCTCACATTTTGTTTTATAGTAATGGTCTAGCCATCTAGCACGGTTGACCAAATAACGGCCATGTGAAAGTGAATAATGGCCGATAAGCGGCCATTTTAAATTTTATCGAGTCAAATTTTTTCAAGATGCATCCTCTCCTGAAATCACACATTTTGTTTTATAGTAATGGTCTAGCCATCTAGCACGGTTTACCAAATAACAGCCATGTGAAAGTGAATAATGGCCGATTGGCGGCCATTTTGAACTTAAACGAGTTGAATTTTTACAAAATGCATCCTCTCCTGAAACCTTACAATTTGTTTATAGTAATGGTGTAGATATCTTCAGCGGTTTTCATGATATTCCACAATATCAGGCCTGTCGAGGTGAATAATGGCCGATAGGCGGCCATTTTGAATTTTATCAACTTGAAATTTTTCAAGATGCATCCTCTCCTGAAACCTTACAATTTATTTGGTATTAATGGTGTAGCTATCCTGAGCTGTTTTCATGATATTCCGCAATATCAGGCCTGTCAAGGTGAATAATGGCCAGTAGGCAGCCATTTTTAATTTTATCGACTTGAAATTTTTCAAGATGCATCCTCTCCTGAAACCTCACAATTTGTTTTATAGTATTGGTGTAGCTATCTTGAGCGGTTTTCATGATATTCCGCAAAATCTTTCAGTTGGATTTACCGATGTTATAAATTAGGTCAAAGTGCTGGGTCAACTTCAAGGTAAAGGTCCAAAAACCTGAAAAGGCACAACTAGGAACCTTAGAGAGCATGTATGTGCAATATGACTGTCATCGGCCCAGTACTTTTCGAGATCTGCTCCGGAAACAAAGTGCGCGTCAAAACGTCTAAATAGGTCATAGTTCTGAACCAAAAGTAGGTCAAAGTTCAAATACCCCAAAAGGCACAACTAGACCCCCTAGGGGTGTTGTGTGTAAAATTTAAAGACAATCGGACAAGTACTTTCAGCGATATGCTCCGGAAACGAATTGTTTACGGACGGCCCAACGCCGTAACATCATCATTTTCTCCTCTGCGACCTTGCGTATTAAATTCAGATTAAAAATATTTTAACCTGTCCATTATCCACCTGGAAGTAACCCACATACCAAAATTTGTTATCCTAGCTTATTTTCTTACAAAGTTATAGGCAAAAGAAGAGGCAAAAAAAAACGGAGGTAGAATTCATAGCTCCCTCCGTCTCACCTACGGACGGCGGGAGCTAATAAGACAGAGAATAGACAACTAAATATTCTGGCTGTACCGTATTTTCCGATGAATACATAACCCGCCACATTTTACTCCTTGGAAAGCCTGCTGTATATTCCCATCTATAAAATATGATGTTTAACCCTTAAAGCGCTGAATATTTTTTTATGTAAACCATGAAGAGCAAAGGGTTTATTCAATTCGAAATCATCATAAATGTTTTACTCAGCTCTTTCTGATGCATTTGAATACCTATGGTATGGGTCTACGACCATTATAACTATGTTTAGTCTTACAGTGTGGGGATCGACTTTAGTCCTCAGAATCTGACGTCTACAGACGTCAGAATCTGACGACTAAAGTGGATCCCCATGCTGTAAGGGTTGAAATGATACAAGGCTATTTTGTTATTCCATACTCAAATCATAATCTATAGGGTTATGTTACTCCTGCAATAGGGATCTGCATTTATTTGTGTCTTACCTGTGCCACAAGTTGTACATATCCAGCGTTCACCACGCTTTGTAATTTGTTTTCCTTGAGCCCGGGTCATACCAACACAGCTGCCATGATACCACTCGCCACATGTGTCACAGCAAATCATAAATCTAAACAAATAACAGAAAACTAGAAATGTGTTTTCACAATACAGGTGAACATCAATAGATTATCAATAGGAAGACGATCGTACTTATAACCCAGATAACACGACACGTTGACCCAATGCTGGGCTAATGTTGGCTCAGTGTCGAAGACGGTGGGCCAACATTAGCCCAGCATTGGGTCAACGTGTCGTGTTTGCTGGGAAGCGATCTTGTTTGCACAGGTGTGACGTGTTATGTTACAACTATAACTTATAATAATACCAACAATATTATAAAGAAAAAATATATAATTTTTTGCGGCGTAACAATTATAACGTTTTACAATAAACACTATAAAAATAGCAATAAATTACACATCTTTATGCATCAGAGGAGTAGCGAATTTTCTATATTTCAGTTCTATATTATATACTTATACATATCATTGTGCGCAGTATGTAACACGATGTATTTATTGCCTTTATTATCATTTGCATGTAATACTACGCGAGCATTATTATTATTTAATTGCACACAATATAATAAATGTGTATCCTATATTGGCAGTGCATGGCCGTGTCTGTCACTGCTATCACTTCAGCAGTTGATGATTGACATCACTGTCCTCACGCTGATTGGTTCAGATACCCCCTCTCTTTCTGACTCCTCCCACGTCAAGAGGTTGATCTGCGGTGATTGACAGCTTGCGCACTCTCACAGAATCTCGTTAGAAAATACTTCACGAGAGCTTGCGAGATTTGCTCCAGTCGATAGGCGCGAGTCTCGACAACTCTGGCGGTGTCACCACTTTATCAGGTGACGTTTGTACAACACTCAGTACGCAGTCTCTGTGGGGGGGGGGGGGGGGGGATTAACCCTTTCCTTCGACTTGTAGGCCTAACAAGACGTATTAAGTCGACAAACTTATATATAAATATAATATGATTTTTCTTAGATATATAATACGATACCATCGTTATAAAATATATAGCACGATCTACGGATGGATTATTTTTCGTGCTATTATCTGTATCTGTGAGCATAATATATCACGATCTTTCTTAAATACATAACATTCCTTACTTTGTGTACATAGCACGATTTAAATTGTATACAGAACTATAACATTTTTTGTGCTAGAATCTGAATTAAATATAACACGATCTGCAATAAATTTATAACACGATCTTGAGAAATTTATAACACGATCTTTAGACTAATAATTATATGTTTGAATACAATACGTTCTTTACAAATTTCCTATAATCTGAATTCATTATAACACGATTTCTATGAAATATTATTATGCCGCATTATAATATACATTGTACAAAGATATTAAAGCGTCTCCGCCGAGCCACTTATTCTCGCCTCACTGCCCGGCATTATGACATAGTAAAAACACGATCTTCATTCAATTGATAACACGATCTTCAAAAATTTATAACACGATCTACAGAAATTTATAACACGATCTTTAGACTAATTATAATAATTATCTGTTCGAATACAATACGTTCTTTATAAATTTCCTATAATCTGAATTAATTATACCACGATCTTCAGAAATTTATAACACGATCTACAGAAATTTATAACACGATCATTAGACTAATAATAATCTATTCAAATAAGATACGTTCTTTCCAATTTTATAACACGATTTTTATGAGTTAACTTGGCAAGACCATCGTGATGTATGCAACATTGTGACAGTTTTATTTTTTTGTGTTGGCTGCCAAAATAAAATATAAAGTGAAACCCCTAATATGATCCATGCATACAATAACACACTGACTCCAGTTGTATTTATTGGTCATATTGTGGAAAAATCTATTCATGGAATGTAGCCAAGCGGCAATATTCAATCGTGATGTACGCAACATCGTTGTGACACTAGTTTCGAACTTTAGCCTCTATCCTGTTAGTAAATATATTTTTTAATATACTCTCTATTCTATCAAGTTAATGCCCTCGATTTATCTTCAAAAGTAGAATAATTTTTACTCGCTAGCTTCTTGTTTTTCTGGAAACTGTTGATACAAGCGTGATGTATGCAACATATTTACCGTGATGTATGCAACGGTCTGTCAACATGTCAAAAAGAAGGAGCAATTAAATTAGAAATGTAGAATATTTTCATGCACTTTTTTTTTGAAATTATGTATGATAGTTATGAAGTTAAAACAGGAAACACTGCCACATATTTAGCACATGGTTATGTCACCATAACAACTACAGCACATTTCAAAATTATATATTATAATAGTATAACATCAATTTATATAAATGTTTACATAAATAAATGGCCAGATTCCCGATATATAATCTTCTGTGTTGTTAAATTAGTTAGAAATCAATGTCTCCTTTTAACATTCAAATTATGTAAAATATTTGTATGATCAATAGTAATGATAACTTTTAATAGAAATACATAGAGCTCTCTGTGATACCAGTTTAGACAATATCTAGAACAGCATTCTGTTAACTATCGCTCGCTGTTTAAATTACATATCACCCCTGCGAAAGAATTGTTAAAGATTTTCCGCCACCATCACACTCACAGACAGCAGCAATCATGTTTGTGACGACAAAGATGAAATGTTTGTGATAATTAATCCCATCCGGTGTAATATAATACTTATAATACACACAGTTCATAGTTTGGTGCATTTTTTGCAACATAAATTGATGTTTACAATAGATATAGATGTAAGCTAGCTAATATTGAATCTATTTTTTTTTTCTTTTTTTTTTGGGGGGGGGGAGGGGGCGTTTGGAGGTTCATCAAAATGACTTGTCTTTGCTGGAAATATATTTAAGATATTCTATGGTCTTCTAATAACACCATAATTATCAAACATAATATTTAACATGCAATTAATATATAAAACGAAATTTTAATCAAATCTAGCTATTTCACATGTTTCACCCCAGATTAACATGAAATTATTAAATTATACCAAAAATCTTCTGAAATATAAAATATAATTTAAAAGACCTTCTATCACTAATAAGATATATTCTAACAGGTCTATGCAATCAAATATACTTCTAAAGAGAATCACATTAATTTGATGACGCTCCTAAATAACATTGTAACATTTGTTATGTTTTATACTTTTCAATGAAATTACATGTTGCGTACATCACAATCCTGTTGCATACATCACAAATTCATCTTTGTGCGGTAGTTCCCAGCTTAACTAATTATACAAATGTTATAGCATTTGTACATAATATGGGTTATAGGAAACTTGTTACTTTAATAAAAATATATTGAGAATATTCACTGAAAATTTTTCATAATAAAATAAATTACATTTTTTTGTGATGTACGCAACGTTGCATACATCACGACACTTAAATCTCAGAATAAACCAAACGCTCAAGACATTTTTTTGTTTTCTTTGCATAGCATCAAAGCATACCTTTCCATGGTCACCTAGTATCCTTAAACTAAGTAAAATAATTCAGATAATAATTTTTCATCAACATTGAAAATACTTATCATTTTGTAGGAAAAAATAGTAAAAAAAAATTACCACTAGGTGGCGCTGTGAATATATATTATTAATATTAGCCAGAATAAATTAATTCATACAAAAAATTTTGAGCAAAGTTGTTATTTGTCTAACAACAGAGTTAATCTTGTGTTTGCATGATTTAAAAAAAATAGCTGTTATGTCGCAATTCTATGGTTTTGCCCAACTATATTATGCGGTATTATAATATACGAAGATATCAAAGCGTCTCCAGCGGGCCACTTATTCTCGCCTCACTGCCCGCCATTAAGACATAACACGGCACACTGTTCCGCGTTCACATGTGTAGACCCAGCGCTGGCCAAACATTTTTCAACGCTGGGCGTAACGTTTAGCATTAGCTGAGTTAACATGATGCATGTTGGCGTTGTCGGCGATAGCAATTAGTATACGCGATGCACATACTGTTTACTCTTTCAATAAATTGGAGATTATAACACGGTATTCTGTAAAAAAGCTAGACAAGGGGTCCTAAATTTTGGGATTCATAACCTTACCGTGTTATAACCGATCCGTGTTGTAACGATTCGTGTTATATCGATGTTTACCTAGGTATATTGGGGAAAAGGCAGCATCCGCTCTGGCATTAGCATTAGCGCAGCACCATTTTGATCCATAAAGCAGGCAATACTGGGACCCAGCAACACTTAAAGAAAGCTGGATCAGTTGTTACAATGATTTGAAATATGCACAGAGTGTCATGGCTGTACTTCAGCTGTTTTTCGTGCTGATCAAACAAATTAAACCTATGGAAAGCCTCGTACAGAACAAAATAATTTGTTTTTTAAATCATTTTCCTCACCAGCTTCATGAATTTTTTTACCTCCTCATCTGATTTTTAGCAATATGAAATCAGTAGCATATAGGCCTACATGTATATACTTTCGGGTGGCCATACAGAGATGTACCTGCCATTTTAGAAAGTTACAGTTCCACATATGTGTTCCTTAATTTAAAACTTGTCACTTGTAAGATTGAAAAATATACATAAAATTCACTCATTTGAGGATATAATTACAAACATAATTCCCAGTATATATCAAAGAAAAATGCTTTGTATTGTATGCTTGTCTGACCAGCTAATACAGTATATTTCCACTACATATATCTTATGACCATTTATTTCAAATTAGTCATGTTAGACAGCCATTTTTAATTTGATCATTTTACAGTAGTTAATGGTCTAGCCATCTGACACGGTTTTTCAGATATTAGCCATATTAAAGTCAATAATGGCCACAAGTTGCCCTTTTTTATTTTGATCAAGTTGAAATATTTCAGGGCATATACCTCCCTGAAACAATACATTTGTTCTATAGTAATGGTCGAGCTATCTGGTACGGTTTTCTAAATATTACGCATATTATTACTCATACTACGCATATTATGTCAATAATGGTCTCAAGTCGGCCATTTTGAGGTCATACAGGTCACAGAAAAGTCAAATGTGAACTCAATCAACACGACAACAAGAGGCATCCACCTAAATTTGGCTGAGGCCTAAAAAGTTAATTAAATTAACAAAATAAGATAATAGTCTTGTTTAGTGGTGAAAAGTAAACAATATAAACCAACCTGTTATTAAAAGGTTTTTTACAGAAACACCAGAGACGATCAGGATCATCTTCCGATTCCCAGTCAGATTCACTACCTTCCTCCTCTGCCTCCTCCTCCTCACTCTCACATTCGGATGGCGACTCTGTTATCATGAATACAACAGCATGTATTGTGACAGTGTTATACAAAGACATTATTACTCCAATTAGTGACAAGTAACTGGTTTATTTTGGACCTGTATCCACAGTTTTTTATAATTAAATAAAAAATAAATACAACCATGGAGGAAACAACACGTTTTTTAAGGAGAATTGAATTACAGAATTAAATCATCAGAAATACATAAAACATTTTTTTAAAATAGTGCCTCCAAAAAGTTAAACCATGAATGAACGAATACAGTTAATTTTTAAGTACTAAAAAAAAGGAGTGAACCATGGAACATGCTTTAAAAAGTGGTCAGTGTGAGAATAAGTTTAATAATTTGAAACTGTTTTCCAACAATTTCCTAAACTCTTACAGTTGTATCTAATATTACTAATTATAGACAACACAAATAACAATATATTATGAATTATTAAATGCTATATATATTTCTTGTTATTGTTTCTCAGCACCAGCTATAATCTATTATCAGGTAGAATTATTCAAACCTATGTATGAATGTTTATGGTGTGTGGTTTGTGTATTAAACAAAATAATGATAGGCACCTTCAGCTTTTTCTTCACCCTTTTTCTTCAGTGTTTTTTTATCTTTCTTTCCACGTATCCTTGTTCTGGATTTTCGCTTCCCTTTCACATTCTCATCACTTGAATGATCATCTGCCTTTTTCCCACCTTTCTTAGATTTCTTTTTAGTCGTTTTTGCAGTTTTGTTTCTCTTTAATAAGAAAGTAAAAAGTTATACATATTGGAAAATCATCTCAAAATTGATCAACTTAAATGAAAATAGAAACATTAGTTTAAGGCTAAAACAGCATTATTTTGTAAACTAAGCATGTTTAACTCATCCCGCAGCACTATTATACAGGATTATTTCCTAATATTTTGTTTAAACTACTAACAGATAGATTATTACCAGACTTGTAAGCTAATTATAATGGATACATGTTAACCGTAGGCCAAACACAAAGGTGAAACAGTTCTAAAAAAACTTAAAAGGTTATAAGACATCAGAAATATATCAATAAAAGAACGAGCAACAGTACAGGGCTTTACAAAATTAATTGTGGAGGTAGTAGCCCCGGACTTGATCCCTGATGCCCTGTGGTCACCCATGAAAATGCAAGACTGTCCGAAAAATGACTGACTTAATAAATACTGTTCTCTTCCCTACAATATGTTCAAAAATGTATTTCTACAGTGCCAGATGCAAATTCCAGACTATAATCATCGATAATAAAGAAATACAGGATGTTAATTATCATTATTTTTTTTAAATATTTATCAATCATCTGATAGTTGCCCATCGGACTTTGGCACATGGACATCAAATTTTTTTCTATCACTTTTGTGGACATTCACCAAAGTGCAATTTGTGCACACAAATTAAACTGTTATAGACACCTATCTTGGAATGCCAGTGTTTAATGTTTAAATAAATTTCTGAAATATTATAGAGATTATAAATTATTATTCTCACAAAAAACTCACACTTACTTCGTTTTTTGAAATAAAGGATGTAAGGGGTAGATCGTCTTCACTACTTTCTGTATCTTCCTTCCGATTCTTCTCATTTTCTCTCTGTTTTACTGTTTTTCTTTCTTTCTTAGTTTTTCTTTTACTGGTCTTTTTGTTTGATTTTACAGGAGATTCATCTTTGTCTTCATCTTCTGTAGAGCTGTCTGACTGATTGACCTCCTCATTACTGCTTGATTCACTTTTCTGGTCTGATATCTGTGGTGGGCTGGGCTGCCTGGAGCTGCCAGCAGGTGAAGAATTCCCCCCTCTCCTACCTCTTCCTCTACCACGCATACCCCTGCCCCTTTTGGCAAAACCTCTACCTCGTCCCCGCCTTGGTTCCTGTGTCTACAAAGAATAAGAAATTTGAAGATACTTGTTATCCTCATATTGAGAGTTGTAACTTAAATTTTTACAGTATCATCAGCTTGAATTAACCCCTTGAGCTCCGACTTATTCAATATACATTTTCAGTCATTTGAAGCTGTGTTTCACTACTGCGATACACAACTTAAAGTGACTGATAATTTTAGTGCTTTGTGAAATTTAATTCCAAAATATGTCAATTTTTCAATATTTAAGATGTTATTATACATTGTACAGGTGCTAATATATTTAACACACAGAACAGATACTGTGGTCAACATCAGTGGTCTAGTGGTTAAGAAGATGATGCTCTGAGCTTTCAGCTCATAATTTTATATACTTGGGTATTTTGGAAAATAAACTCATTTCAACCCTTTAATGAAATGAAATTAAAAGAGACGGGCTTTAGGTCACTTTTGTGCACATACATGATAATGGGGCAAGGAGAATCTCCCTATAATTGCAAGCACAACTATTGCCGTCTTTACTCTGTTTTGTAATGTTAAACGATCAAATCGCTGTTATTTTCAGCCACTTGAAGTTGTGGGTCGCGGTAGCAGGACACAACTTCGATTAAAGGGTTAATGGCGATTAAAGGGTTAATTTCCATTGAAATGGAGCTTGCGCTGCAATGCACATCTCAAGGTAGAAGAAAATGAGAGGAAGTACACAAGGGAGTCAAGTGGAGGTAAGGTTGTACTTACACTGGCAGGTGATGTTTCAGAATCTTCGGGTGCAGAGTCCACCTTTATAGAGTCTTCGTCTGCGCTGTGTTTGGTGTTGGCAGGGCGACCTCTGGGGCGGCCCCGTTTGGTGTAGTCTATTCTGCCATCCTCACGAAGAGGACGTTTTTCCCTCATATTATATTGCTTTAAATTGCCCTGTCATATAAAACATAGAATTGACCTTTCACGTGAGATGATTTCTTAAAATTTAAAGTTATAATATTTAAATCTTTACCAAATTGCTAGAAACAGTCACATCTAGTTAATTATATGGCTAATTTTGCAAAAAAACATTAAAAGCATCCACAGAATCTCTGGGAAAGAGGGTATGATATACTTTGTTCCATACTGAGTGAAGAACTACATGAACCAGACATGGGCCTACATATGCACATTCCACCATTGCCTACAGAGGTAACTGTACTTGAAGCATGCAAGTTTTTTTTCAATTACTGGGTACCTCCGCTCAATTTTTTTAACCTGGAAACCCTACTATTATTTTTTTTATTTCTCCCATTAACCACAGTGTAATTTTTTTTAAATAGCTGCAATCACATTTTTTTTCATTATTTCTTAAAGTTAATCAGATCATGAGAAATATTTAAAGAATGTCAGTTCAAATTTGAATACAATCCAACAGGGTTCAGAAAATAATAATAATTCCTTTCAGATGCTTTTTGAATGGCCATCTTGAAAAAAACATATATGGAGTCGTAGCAGCATAAAAATGCAAAAAAACTTCCTATTATAGAACAGCATACTATTGTGCGAAGCCAAAAAGGCAGTATCTGCCTACTGTTTAAGTAAGCAGATACTGCCTTTTGGCTTTGCAGAGTAGCATACATAAACATATATCAGACCTTTGTATCTTCTTTCTCATCTGCTGATTCTTCATCTTCTTCATCTTTATCTTGGTCTGCAGACTGCATTGCTAATATAGCTTCCTTCTCTCTTTGGCTATTTTCTGCTCTTATCTTATTAGCTTCATTTCTCTCAGAGGTTTCTTGTATTCTTGTTGATCGTCTAGGTAATAAATATGAGGTGAATTAATTCTCTAAATGCTAAATTACCAAATAGTTTAAAACAAAAATGGTTACAATGCCGCTGATCACGATAATGACTATTGATACATGCTCACACCCTTCCAGAAAGGTTTCTGCATTGTAAACCAAATATGCTTTATGTTCATGACAACATAACTACTCATGCAAATTGAAGCTTAATACTGGTATAGATGTTGACTGTTGTCATCAGGAAAAAAATATATATAACCACCCCTTAATTTGAGTGATGATCTTCCATATTTATTATTTCAGCCAGGCTGTCATATATATTTCACCATCTTATTTTCATTTTTTCTTTGTTCTGGGAGTAATATTGTAATTTACTTTATTTACTTTAACTTATCTTTCCCTTATTTTTAATTTTTCAAGTATGATTTTAAAGGGTTATGACTAATAGCATAATGGTGACAGTATTTTTCTACCTGACTCGAACAACATTGGAAGAATCTTGTGCATCTCCTCGTTTACTATCTGTGTCATCTTCATGGTTATCAGAAATCTCTTCTGTATCATCTTCGTTGCCAGTCGGATGAATACAGTAGGCATGATCAGAAAATGATTCATTTAGGTCTGCTAATGGCTGAAAATCATTCTGAAATAAACATATAACCCTTCTTCATTTAAAAATACAACAAAAAGCAGCACCTTGTATTTAATATATCAATTTTTTGCTTAGCATTGTGTAACAGTGGCTATTTAACAAAGGACAGTTCATTTGTCATGGATTGTCATTGTATAAGACCTTGCATTTCCATTTATATCCATGGTTGAGCTACTTTACAATGTTTTCCAAACACATACCGGTAAATATCACAAAATTCTGCTAAATCAAAATAACCGCTAAACAGCCATTTTGAAATTGTTGCTTACCAAACATCAATCATGTCATTGCTATACATTGCTGAACATATGTACCAAATTTAATAAAGATATGTTGCAAACACAGTAACTAGCATTTAGTTAGTTTGTCACCCTAGTAATTAAAGGGTTGATTTAGGGATAAAAATATCATAAAATAAACTCCCCAGTTGTTTGTAAAGGCACTTTGAAATATAAAAACGCAGGAGTTCATAGCTTTGTTTCCATTTAGAAACCAAATTACTGTGGCGGCAGAACATGTGGAATACAGTAAGCAGCCCGCCTCCAGCGAGGGATGCTTAATAAATGATTGAAATTCTAACCTGTAAAATGACCTCGGAGTCATCATAGATAAGTTCTTGCGGAATAGGTGCATCTGGGTCTTCAAATATGTCGAGTGAATCGTGAATATTACCTTGTGGTAATATTATAGTACTGTGGTTATCAGGAATAATAACGGTCTTCTCATCCTCCACTTCTACTTGACTCAGAATTTCTTGACCTTCTTTTGTAGAAAGAGCAGTGTCTAAAATCTTGTTCATCTTATTTATTTCTTCTTCACTCATACCACCAAATGGATTCTTATCCTATTTGAATAAAGTCAAGCATAATGAGCTTGTTTGTTATGTTGTACAATACCAATATCTAAGAAATCGTCACCTAAGAATTAAAGTGTCATATCAGCGACAGAGTGGCAGATATGACACTTTACCTCTTAGGTGACAAACTGTTCTATCACCAGGTCATTCATACATGTACAGATGAAGAATAGCCTGTTTATGTTAATATTGAATTACCAGATTTCCCAACAACCAATAACCGATATGTCTTATTAACTAATGTCTCTGTATTATAGTATCCAACTAAATCCAGCCATAGATTACAACAGAAATGTTAATGTTTCTTCAAGATTCATTTAAGTGAATAAGTAATGATGTATGTGTTGTAATTCTTGTATCTACATTTAGTTGTAATAAGTTCACTTATTGTAGACAATTCAATTTGTAATTAATTTCATTTCGAAACAGACCAAAGCAAAATAACCAATTTGCTGTGTACTTATAATAGCTATGGGAAAAATCATTCATGCAATACCTCTAATGGTGGAACAATGGCATCTAAATTCCAGGGAATAGCAGTGGCAGTTGTTGAAGGGGAGGAAGATGTGACTTCAGTGTCTGAGTTACTGGCAGAAGTAACTGTGGAGTCAGGTACAGCAGCAGGGAGAGCTGCTGTAGGACTGGAGGAGAGATGAGCACTGGGTGAGCCTACACTACTGCTGTGCTCATCGTCATGTGGAGGTTTGCTGCAGCTCATCTCACATGCTCAATTTACAAGCACACGGAAAGGCAGACTTTGGCTGGAGGAAAATCTGAAACACATGAACATCATATTCTATGTTTATCTACTTCAAAAATTGAAAAGGCATTCAATGTTTATGCCGGTGATAGGTTACCTTCTCATCACCATTTAATTTGTCCGGTGATATTGATGAGCTTGCCTGGAGATACATTCTGTTTTCTGAAAAAAAACCCCAGTGGACTGTGAGTGGAAGAGACATTTCGAGATACATGTACAGTGGTAGGGCAGACATAGGCTTACTTGAGAATACATTTATTTTTGTTTAAAATACGTTGTAATGTGCTGTGTATTTATATGCAGTGGACCAATGTTGCCCAATGTTGGGCCAACGTCGTGGACGGTGGGCCAACATTGGTCAAATACTGAGTAGGCTAGATGTAAACGGGTTTGTTAGGTGATGTCGTGATTGGTTTCATATTAGATGCATAGTTTTTGTCATGGGCGAAAACCTGTGACGGATTGCATATTGTGAAATACTTGTTTTTGTTGATGAATGCTTGGATGTGTATATTTTTGAACTGCGTATTTGAAGATAGACTGTTATCTACTTCGCATTGACATATCGAGTACTTGTCAAGTGATGGGTTGCGTGTTTAAGGGAAGATGACATGCTAACTTAGAGGGATATTTCTTATTTTTGACATGGTTGTCAATAATTAGAAATCAGGAATTTCGTCTCTATATCTAGCCTACCTGGTGAATGCGCAGCACAAAAATTAAAAAAAATTGCAGTCTAGTCTATGGACATTTTTACATCATATGGTCATATTATTAAGCTAAAATAAAATCACAGATTTTTTTAAGATTTTAGACCTGGGCATGTCCCTGTAAGTCACATGCTTTGTTTTCACAAACAATAAACTTGTTTGGTGATCTCAGGTATTCTATACACAAGAAATATATATATATGCACTTCTTTGGCCTAAGTGAAAATTTAAAAATCTTCGTCTAGAGATCGTGGAGTTATATGATAAGATATGCTCTAGAGATCATGATCACCTCTGATCAAGAGATGATGGATTTCTTTATTCTAGATATGCTTGACGCGTCTGGTCAAGGGATGATGGACTCATCTGGTGTAGAGATGTTTGATGTCTCTGCATGGTCAAAAGATGATGGACTTCTTGTTCTAGATATGTTTGCCGTCTCTGTTCAAGAGATGACGAACTCCTCTGGTGTAGAGATGTTTGATATCTCTAGTAAAGCTATGATGACCTCCTCTGGTGTAGGTATGTTTGACGTCTCTAATCTAGAGATGACGAACTCCTGTACTGTGGCGATGGTTGACGTCTCTAGTAAAGATATGATGAGCTCCTCTTGTGTAGAGATACTTAACGTCTCTAGTGAAGAGATGATGGTCTTCTTTGGTGTAGAGATGTTTGACGTCTCTGGTCAAGATATGATGCACTCCTGTACTGTGGCAATGCTTGACGTCTCTAGTCTGAACTCCTCTGGTGTAGAGATACTTGACGTTTCTAGTCAAGAAATGGTGAACTTCTCTTGTCAATAGATGATTAAACTCCTGTGGTGTAGAGATATGTTTTGACGTCTCTGGTCCAGAGATGATAAACTCCTCTGCTCTAGAGATGTTTGAGGTCTCTAGTCCAGAGGTGAGAAACTTCTCCGTTGTAGAGATATTCGAGGTCTCTCGTTCAGAGATGAGGAACTCCTCTGCTGTAGAAATGTTAGAGGTCTTTGGTCCAGAGATGAGGAACTCCTCTGCTGCAGAGATGTTTGGCATCTCTGGTCCAGAGATGAGGAACTCCTCTGCTGTAGAGATGTTTGACGTCTCTGGTCCAGAGATGAGGAACTCCTCTGCTGCAAAGATGTTTAGCGTCTCTAGTCCAGAGGTGAGAAACTTCTCCGTTGTAGAGATATTCGAGGTCTCTCGTTCAGAGATGAGGAACTCCTCTGCTGTAGAGATGCTAGAGGTCTTTGGTCCAGAGATGAGGAACTCCTCTGCTGCAGAGATGTTTGGCATCTCTGGTCCAGAGATGAGGAACTCCGCTGCTGTAGAGATGTTTGACGTCTCTGGTCCAGAGATGAGGAACTCCTCTGCTGCAAAGATGTTTAGCGTCTCTGGTCCAGAGATGAGGAGCTCCGCTGCTGTAGAGATGTTTGACGTCTCTGGTCCAGAGATGAGGAACTCTTCTGCTGCAGATATGTTTGACGTCTCTGGTCCAGAGATGATGAACTCCTTTGGTGCAGAGATGTGTGACGTCTCTGGTCCAGAGATGAAACACTCCTCTGCTGCAGAGATGTTTGACGTCTCTGGTTGAGAGATGAGGAACTCCTCTGCTGCAGAGATGTTTGGCGTCTCTGGTCCAGAGATAAGGAACTCATCTGCTGCAGAGATGTTTGGCGTCTCTGGTCCAGAGATGAGAAGCTCCGCTGCTGTAGAGATGTTTGACGTCTCTGGTCCAGAGATGAGAAACTCCTCTGCTGTAGAGATGCTTGAGGTGACTGGTGCAGAGATGAGGAACTCCTCTGCTGCAGAAATGCTTGCCGTCTCAGGTCCAGAGATGATGGACTCCTCTGGTGTACAGATGTTTGACGTCTCTGGTCATAAGATGATGGGATTCTTTGTTCTAGAGATTGAGGCTTGACATCTTTGATAAAGAGACGATGGTCTTCTAGGTTGATATGGCTCTCTTCACGACATTCTAGAGATTGTTTGATTTATGTGGTGTAGATATGACGTAGGCTACTTCTCAGTACGAGATGGATTTGGAAGATAGATACGATTTATCTTGTTTAGAGCTTACAGTTCCCTCCTTTCAAGATATGAATGACGTTATTAAGTTGAGGTGAAGGGCTAACTGGTCTAATTATTGAATAATGTTACTGTCTAGAGATGATGACATCTGGGGTCAAAAGATAATCAGCTTCTGTTTGGTAAGTGACATGGGGTTATAGATTATTGTTATATCTTGTCGTATACGGAAATGTATTTTTCCTCTAAAGATTGTAGCACTTATTTAGAAAGGCTGTATCATACTCTGCTATGCAATTCGCCTATGCAAAGACAGAAATAATTTACATAGTGGGAGTGGGTGGATATATTTGGTTTCGAAAATGGTATGATATCAAAAAGACAATTATGTGTAATGAGTTTGCGAGATATTTTAATTATACTCATCTGAAAATAATTATTCAAATGTTTACGTGATGATACAGCATTCCACAATATATAAAAAATCTGCTGTGAATTTTCAAAATGACGACGGAGCTCTACAATTATAGATGACTGATAAGGATGGATGTTATTATTATTATGCCAGTGTCTGATTTTTTAAGTGAAATGCTACTAGTTGTCTTTAATATTTTGTTCATCAAATAATTTTTGTTCGGTAACGGTTGGGGATTTTGGTGGATTTTATAAGCATAGTACAACAATTGTTTGCAATATTTTTCTTTGTTCAAATACTATAAATATAAACATTCGTTATATGATCATACTTTCCATAATATTGATGAATAATAGCTTAACTTTTTCAGTCCAGAATCCTTTTGTATAAATCTGACATTATTCTAGTTTTTTGCGACACACTGAGACGCTCTGGGCGGCTCTCAGTCCATTTGTGACGTCATGTAAAGCCGATGTGAGCGGCTCGTGGGGGCTCAAGGGTAATGACGGGGGGGGGGGGCGTAAGAATGGTAACATTATCACGGTAGAGATTGGCATCAAGATACGAGCAAAAAAATCACAAAAAAATATTCTT
This sequence comes from Flabesymbios commensalis, assembly GCA_964017125.1. Classification (NCBI taxonomy): domain Eukaryota; kingdom Metazoa; phylum Annelida; class Polychaeta; order Terebellida; family Flabelligeridae; genus Flabesymbios; species Flabesymbios commensalis. Next base: position 32,471,722 of record OZ024915.1, read on the forward strand.
ATGGCTCTGCGAGTGGAACTAGTCCTGCCAACGTTTAAAAAGGCTATTGTTAGATGTTTAATCTCTTCCATGCATCATTGGTGATGATATTAATTGTGAGCTTCATGAAGTAGGCCTGCTGCTGCTGCATTGAGGTCACTGCGTGTACCCTTCGATGATTCAAAAATCGAGTTGATGTTTGACACCTTCAAAAAATGAGACTACTTGCTATTTTCAAAGACAAACAATTGTTTTGTGACAGTTGACTTGGTCCGTCACCGCAGCAAATATATGTTTTTTGTGTCTTTTAACTTTGAAAATGATCAACAGCGTCATGTCAGGCTAACAGGCGATTACAAATACGAATATTTGGATATGCTTTTTAATATGTGCTCATCACAAATGTATAATGATCATTTACATGACGTATATAAGTCTGCATCGACTTCCTGGCGACATTGAAACGTGGACATCTACATATATACATACATAGGCCCACACACCCAATACATACATACATACATACCCGAAAGTTGGCTATATATATAATTCCTAGACGTTTCTCACATTTTAACCCTATTTTTCCACCATTGGATTTTTTTCCTTGTTTCCACTTGAATTTTTATTGTAAATTAATGTTTTATAGTGTTATATTAAAATTGCCACACTTTTCTTTAAATATTAGTCATCTTGAATTTGTTTCACTGTTCCCACTACATTATTATTGTACATTAATCTTTATGGTGCTTGTCTTGATATGTGGTGCAAATATGTAAGTCCTATGTGCGATAGTTATAACTGGGAGTAATAATAGAGACTTTATTTGATGACAAATAACTTAAATAGGGCCTACTTCAGCATGAAAGGTTTGTCGTGTCGTGAAAACATGATTAATTTATTAGGGGATACAAACAAATACGATATATTAACCCAGTGTTAGACTAGCGTCGCAGACGGTAATTTAACATTAGCCCAACACTGAGACAATGTCTTTGCTTTGCCGGATGTTAGTCTTCTGCGCTGATGATTAAATCGATTTCTTTAAAGTAGGTGGGTCGTCTCGACTGTCATCAACATAATTGGCATTGTTGTGGGCCGACAAGCAGTGTCAAAAGCTCCAAGGAGTGGGGTCCTTCGCGACGTAAATATCATTGATCAGTGAATCGTGACGACTCTTTGTGTTTTTCTTCGTAATAATTAACTGTAATTGCAATGATATACTACAGTTATTATGCTTTTGATTTAGTGATATCGAGGAAATCTAACCCTAGGATTTCTCAACTATAAAAATATTTGTCTACACACTTGAAGCTGTCTCTGGAAAAGACACCATAGCCGACATCAGTGATCTAGGTAATGCATAAATAACCGATTTCTAACAAGAAATAGCTATTCATAATGAAAACATTCATAAGAAAAAATAAATCATACATAAAGATAGTCAAATGATCGACTAAAACATACAAAATAATTGAATAAGTATAGGTTTGAAATTAGATAGGCCTACGAGCGAACACCATTAATTCATCTAAAAATCTGCTTTTATTACCTAATATCCAGTACGTATAATTCAGGTAAAGTGATTGAAGTTAGCAAAAAAAACGTGTACATTTGACAAAACATTTATAAAACTGGTCTGGTCTATTTCAAACAATAACAAAATCACATTAACAATCACTGCAAATTATAACCTCTAGCAGTAATAACTTCAATAACGCATTGGAGTTGAAAGTGATCAAATACGCTGTTCAAAACACGTATCTATAACAATAAATACAGTAATCGCTTTGTTCATCTTCATTGTATACGGGCTAACTGTGATATAATACATGTCATATTACATACAAAATATAGAATAGGCCCTATCATATTACATGTATCATAGAGCTATCAAGACATTAATACACTCGTTGTGATTTATCTCGATGTACGAGATGTTTAATTGAAGGCAAAGCATTACCGTAGAGAGTAATTATAATTGAGTCTTCTTTTGCAATCTATACAGGTATTGGTACAGATTTCATTGGTGTTGAGTAATACGGTATATTATGATGTTTATAATTATGATATGTGGCACCACCGGTATCAATGAATGAACCCAAATTTATAGTAGGTTGTATAAATAATTGATACTTAAACAAGAACCCTGTGGTTCTCAACATTATTACTATTTTTAAGCTTGGACATCCGAGATCTTTAATTATATTATTATTATTATTATTATCATACGGTCGTTTTTCGGAAAGCTATTTCTCCTTCAGTAAATGAGTTTTTACCGGAATCATTTCAAATACTCACACAATGATCCTTAGATATTGAGGATATGCTATGACTTTTATAAAAAATCGGGATAGTTGATGTGGATTAAATCAGGATTTAAGGATCTCTAGTATAATAAAGGGTGGTCATTTTCGCTTTGCCGCGTTTTTATTCCATTTTTAGAGGCTCATCACTGAGTATTTAATATTTTTTCAATCTTTTTTTTGAACAGGAGTGCAGATATAAGCTGGTTATGGGAACATTTGCGTGGCGTTTTATTAGCTGTTACTGTTTTGTCCCGGCGGCTGTCTCATGGTCGGAGGGGTTACAGTTCTAATGCCAGGTTTTAAAGGGACCCCTTGTTGTCAATTTTGAAAATGTAATTTATTTAAAGCTATATAGCCTACTGATCTTAACTGAAAATACGAAAAAGTCAAAAAACAATTTTATAGCACAGACAAAAGAGTAAAATAGTTGTATTTCCAGGTCGTATATTGCCATGTAAACAAAACAAGCGATATTCAGCACTTTCCATCACATACTCCCACGTATCAGACGGTAAGATCAGAGCATTCGCCGCTAATTGGTGTCTTATAGTCAAGACACGGGAGGACACACCTGCAGCACTGATTGTCTACACAACGCTGGGCCGATGCCATCAGCATGTGGCCCAATGCTGTGAAAACACTCAATCGTCATTCAGGTATACAAATAGTTTGTTTGGGTTACTTCTGGTTTCATAGAAATGTTGATTAAAAATATTTGTAAAAATATGAAAATTCTGAAAAAAATAAAAACATGATCCGTGGGATACACTACTTCAGTACGGAATTAAAAACGAAAATTGATGTCATCCCAAGAGGCTGCTTTAATTGCGGGTCAATGATTTTTTATGCCGGCATTGGATCCACCTCTAATTATGAGGGCCTACTGTGTAGCCTAGTCAACACAATTCACTAACTCACTGTTGGTTCAATCATGGGCCGCCGTCTGCAACGATGACCCACCATTCAACCAGCATTAACACTGTTTCAACGTCGTCAACGAAACAAGAGTCAGCCAGCACCCATCATACATGTATGATCGAGAAAATCAAGCTCACTGGGCGTAAGTGCGCAAGTAGGCCTACTTGCGCAAGTGAGCAAGTGCTTGCGCAAATGCGCAAGTACAAGTGCGCAAGTACTTGCGCAAGTGCGTAAGCGCAAGTGCGGAGTACTTGGGCAAATGCTAACTGTGCAAGCGCGAAAATGCGCAAGTACAAGTGCGCAAGTATTTGCGTAAGTTCTTAGGCAAGTGTGCAGGTACTTGCAAAAGTGTGCAAGTACTTGTGCAGGTGCGTATGTGTGCAAGTACTTGTACAATAGTACAAAGTACAATAGTACGGAGGACAACAGTACAACGTACAATAGTACAATAGCGCAGCGTACAAAGTAGAATAGTACAATAGCACAAAGTAGAATAGTACAATACAATAGTACAAAGTACAATAGTACAATAGTAAAAAGGACAATAGTACAAAGTAAAATAGTACAAAGTACAAGAGAAAAGATACAAATAGAAAACATAGAAAGAGAAGAGCATAATATACAATTTGGTCGCAAAGTCCCAAATGGCAGATAAAAGTGTTAAATGTACGTCCAAACTTTACTGTCACTTGAAAAATCACAGTCGTTTCTAGCTATATTGTTCTAGCAAGAAACAGGTACAGCTATATAGCATGAGATATGAAAAGCTTCCAAATAATTAATTGACAGGAAACTAAATAACAATGTAACAAAATGAACAGGTCCCAATTTGTTCTCGTGGTTGTGTTGTAAAAAGTGATCTACGTGAGGTACGACTATCAGCTGTCTTCATTATTAATCTCTGCATTCAATGAACAAATTGTTGATTGAGATTCGGTGCCATCTTTAATTGCAGTACTTGGAGACAGTAATCAATGTAGGCCAAGATCTCATCCACATAAGGTGAGACTCATGTCACTCTTGAGCGGTTATCTACCATCGACAAAATCCTAAATGTACACGCACATATAATTATATATATCGTTTTGCATAGTGTGTGCGAAATTAATGTTTATATTTCTTCTAGTTATTGTATGTCTAGTTCATAATATAATGTTTTAACTCTTCATTTGAAGTACGCGTAAGTCTTTAGTATTGCATTCAAGTTTGTTTTCTTTTTATGGGCGCTCTCATTGAGGGCAGCCTCACTGCCGCTAGCACATCGTGCTTCATCAGAATGTTTATTCATCATGTTCATAATTTTATTGTCTTATAAATAACGTTGATGTGTAGATTAATCATGTCAATGGTCAAGTTGTTTAATTGATAAACAATACTTAGTTCAGTTATATATGATACAATCTGACTAATGATTAAAACCTAACCTTTAATCATTGTTTCCTATATATTATGGTGCACAGCGGTACTTATCTGTAAACATTGTTTATTCAGTACACACAATATACATGTAATCTAATGAACAATAATTTTTTAGCCAGATATCAATATCCCATGTGTTCATTAGATTACATATATTATTTTACCCAATTTTGTGATGTTTGTTTTTACAAAATACTATTATTCAGTGAATTTTAGTGCCGCCGTGAATTGTAGTAAACAGATTACTGATAGATTTAATTGAATTTTAATATTTATACATGCACAGGGTTTTGAAATTAGGCCGTATAAATAAGGTTTTACCATGGTATTACTACGTCCTTTAACCCTTTCAAGCCTGAATTTACCATAGTCATCTTCATCCACTACAAGTCGCGAGTTGCTGTCGCAATTCTCAACTTGTAGTGGATGAAGATGATTTGATGTGGTTTATAAATTCAAGAAAACTACTATGTATTGGTAAACCAGTCTCATGGAAATTTTCATTCTAAAACTCTTGTTTGTAGGAAAATTGAGACTGTTTTCAGGAATGTAAAATGATGCTTTAATGCATCGTGAGGGCTTAAAGGGTTAAGAAATCAAACGTATATCTATCCGATAATAAATGACATCAAATATATAGTTAATACATTTTATTTTATTGACAGCTATTTCAAATACGGATACAAATGTGGTCTTTAGCATGTTGATGGTTAGGCCTAATTGAGCTTTCCAGTATCACACCTCATTAATCTGCAGGATATGTCATCACTATTCATCGTTATTGATCGCGGATACAATTGTGGACTGCAGCCAGTTTAGTTAGGCCCATTACGTTGTGCTTCAGGCAAAATGTACTATATTCCAAGATAACGTTTGACCATGAAATATTCAATGTATTTGAAACATTAAATAAAAACGGAACAGAAACAACCACACATACTATATATAATTATCATGGGACACATTATTATCAGCCCTGTCCCGGCATTATCTAGGGCGGTATTAGTGGACCAGGCATCAGTTGATCCGGTATATGTCCAGTCAAGTGGCAATGGCGGGATTCGAACACGCAACTTCCTACTACAATATCAGAGGCGCGAGCTCTAGCCACTGCACCACCACGACCGGACAATATAAATATAAATATATGAATGATATCATTGTATGTGCACTTATCCTTCATCGCCAATGCAAAAAATCAATTTTAAATTAAACGAAATTTGATACTTTTGAACTCAACCTCAATATTGCATAACAGGGACAGTTAAGTTACAACGGATCCCAGATATCAGCGGGGGGGGGGGGGGGGGTAGGTGACAATGGGTTGGGTTGGAGTGGTCAATCAATGCTGCAAACCAATCTTAATTCAATGTTGGCCAATCGTCCACGACGCTGGCCAGCATTGAATAAATAATGGGTCAATGTTTCTTGTTTCACATTTCTCAAACCGACCAACCCAGATAGTATGCATGTGATTTGTCTAGTTGACCATCGCGAACAATGATGTGCCTAAGATCTACATCAGCCGCCGTGAGAATGGCCTATAGACTACCACAAATTTGCGATGACCTCTAAGCTATTAAGATCGACGGTAAGATTTTCAAAGGCAATATATTATCCAATATCAGGCCCGTAGCCAGGGGGGGTCGGAGGAGTCGTACGACCCCCCCTGACGGCTGAAGGTCCACATTTTGGCCATCCATCGACATAATTGAAACTTCAGAAATGTTGTTATAGGCCCTATACCGTTTCTGGCACTAAAAAATACTATCAATTTATGAGAACATTTGTATTGACATTTGTCTCGAGTTTTGCTAGGGTAATATTGGACATTTATTTTACATTTAGTTACCATTGTGACTGATTGGAAAATTTACCAAACCGTTTAATGACGTATAGGCCTAATTATGAGGTGAGGTAATGCTATAAGGTTGACTTATCCCTTATTATATAGGCCTACATCGTCCATACATGCATCGTGTTATTACGACACAGACCTATCCATTGTGATTTTTGTCCCTAAAAACTGTTTAATTATAACGCTTAATACTTAAAGGTATCTTCTTGTCTCATGGATTCTTGTTTCTGGAAATCGTGTGGTAAGTTTGTCGTTAAATTAAATTTAAAATGTGTCATCTCAGATCGGGGCTGTGGACTGCGGATGGGGCTGATGGGCAGCTACCCCCCCCCCCCCCCATGGAATTTTTAAATCATGCCTTATTCTTAGTAAAAAATTCACCTGGGTTAAGCTAAAGACCAATCTCAATCGACCCCCGCAAGGTCAAAATCCCTGCAGATATTTCCTGGCACAATGCAAAAATTCGCTGCGCAGTAGTCTATTTTTTCAGCAGAATGATTTATTGTCTACTTTAGGTGCAAAAGTCATTCATCCCAACCAATTGATTTAGGCAGTAGCTGAGTACGTAGGCCTCTAGGATAGGATTCGGATCTATTAATGTTTCGAATCACGTTCGTTCTCCTTGGCGCAATGGATGACTTCTCTTAAGTTCATCTTGGGTCTAAAATGAGTGACAGAATAACGCATAATGAATTCAGGCTACATCAGCCACCTGATTTCTTATGTTTTTCATACCCCTTTCTAAATGTAATCGTACAATAAAAATATTGTAGAAAAAATGGTTGTCATCACGATAGCTCCACACCTACAATTTGTAGGCCCTATTACTTCTATATTAATACCAGTGATTCATATGATGAAACTCAAGGTCAAGTTCAAAGATGGGTGACATTTACGTATTTTTCAAGGCCAATGGCTAATAAAGGGAAACGTTTGTCATGACGATTTGATGATAAATCTTGGTTCATACAATTTGTATCGCTTTAGTCTAGATTCAATTGATAGAACTGATAAAACTGTATCTCAAATTCGAATATAGTGATCTTGAGTTTTTTTGTTATCAAATATTGTCATCACGATATCTTAGAAAACTCCAGGTCAGGGGGGGGGGGGAGTTGATAGAGTAAGCCTACATAGGCCTCATGTGATGGCGGAGGCATACAATTGACGCATGTATCAAATTCCCCTTCTAGTTTGACTTAATATTACATCTAAAGCAATATCGTTACGTTAAAGGCTAGATGTGTGGCAACAAATTACGTGCTACTATTTGGGCAACATGAATAATTACCTGAATAAAGAACATATATTTGGCCTAAATATATGCTCTAGAATGCATCATTTCAAGCCTTAGATTTCATTTTATTCGGGGGGGGGGGGGGAGCATGCCCCAGGACCCTCTAGAGCATATAGGAGGCTGGATGTGCCAGCTGTCGCTATATAAATTATTGTGAAAAATATTGTGTATCCCCGCCGTCTGTCAGTTCCTGGATCCACAACTGTCTTTGTGCAGGCATACCCCAAAACAGCATCATCTACAATATCTAGTAGAATGCATACTTCTGTCCTGGCATATAATATAGCTAATTAAATACATGAAATTACACTCGAAATCATTAAAGAATCCTTTGTCAAGTCAGTCAGCTAGGAAACGCCATGATATTTTTTGTGAGCTCACATTCGCAAAACGGAATTTATTCATGCTAGTATAACTATTCATGTTGAAATATACGTTCTTTTTCATTGAAAAAACATGTATTAAATTGCTCAACATCATGACATCTATTCAGTGGTAGACACATAAATACAAAATTGCACGTGATCGTAATAATATGGGTTGATTTAGCACTTTAAAGAGTAAAAACCCAGCAGAAATTAAAAACACAATTTGTGTTTAGGCAGGAAAAGCGCAATATGGGTTTTTATATTAATCCCTGTGCTGCTGAATTGTTTGTGAGTATTTTTCATTCATTTGAAGCTCAATTGCTAACGCAAATTGCTAACTAACGCAATTTCTTGCTTCAAATAAAAATAATATTATTTCTAAAAAATAGACATCTTCCAAATGTTATTTTAATTAGTCTGAAGTTTGCTTGAAAACGTATATAAGGACTAAGCAGCCCAAGGGTTTAAAACAAAGTCCCGTGAGCATGCCCCCGCACCCCCCCCCCCCTTTACCGACAGAAAGAAAAAGTACAAAAAGGTCCACTTTTTGCTCAAAACGACCCCCCACACAAAAATCCTTGCTACGGGCCTGAATATATTATTGCAAAATAGTGTATCGACATCATATGTATTAGATTTGTTTTTGAAAGTAAAACATGTGCTAAGCTTCACTCAGATTTCAACTCTCATTCTGTTCAATTATCAAATAATATAGTTTGATCTTGAAGTAGACATTGCTGCCAGTGAAAGCAATGTTGGAAAAATACTGTGTAAGCACTCAAACAACCCTCGGCTGGTGCAGTGACTCGAAATGGCCACAAATTTGACACAACTGCTACCAATACGCTATGCCAATATGCGAAGACCACAAAAACCACATATCTATATACAAGATATTTTACTTCACATGGCCGCCATAGCTTCGTTTTCGGCACATGATAAAATCAGGACGGCCGACATAGCTTCGTTTTCTGTCGCACATGAAAACGGACACTGCCAATGGACTAGCAGACCGCTAAAACCTATATGTAAGCTACCACAATTCGTTTTTTGGTCCTACATGAAAACGGATAGTGTAAATAGACTCGCAGAACCCGAAAACATGTATACACCAGGTTTCAAGGCACCATTGCGAATTCTAAACAAGACTACATAAGTCCAGGAGATCCCGCTCCGAATTAGAATGTGATTTAAGCAATTTTGTGTAGGGTTATTAATGTAGTCCTAGGCTAGGTCAAAATCAAGCCGCAAGACAGCTAGGTCTAAGAGACTCAGTCTAAGAGTAAGATAAGAACTAGACAGTCTGTCAGAGATTGCAAACCTCCATTGAAATTAATGATCCTAATCAGTATCCCAGTAATGGTCTACCTATCTGGCATGGTTTACCCGATATCAGGCCAATCGAGGTAAATAATGGCTGATTTACGGTCATTTTGAATTCGATAGAGACTAGTTAAAAAATTTCAGGGTGCATCGTCCCCCGAAACCTCACATTTTGTTTTATAGTTATGGACTAGCATCCAACACAGTTTGCAAAATTATGGGCATGTGAGAATAAATAATGGCCGATAGGCGGCCATTTTGAGTTTGATCGAGTCTAAATTTTACAAGATGTATCCTCTCCTGAAATCTCACATTTTGTTTTATAGTAAAGGTCTAGCAATCTAGTACGGTTTACCAAATAACGGCCATGTGAAAGTGAATAATGGCCGATAGGTGGCCATTTTAAATTTGAACGAGTCAATTTTTTTCAAGATGCATCCTCTCATGAAATCTCACATTTTGTTTTATAGTAATGGTCTAGCTATCTAACACGGTTTATCAAATATCAGCAATGTGAAAGTAAATAGTGGCCGATCGGCGGCCATTTTGAATTCGATTGAGTTGAAAGTTTTTAATTTTTAAAAGGCATCCTCTCCGGAAACGTCACATTTTGTTTTATAGTAATGGTCTAGTTATCTAGCACGGTTTACCTGATATCAGGCCTATCGAGGTAAATAATGCTGATTGTCGGCCATTTTGAATTCGTAAGTTGAAAAATTTCAGGGTGCATCCTCCCCCGAAAACTCACATTTTGCTTTATAGTAATGGTCTCTAGCCATCTAGCACGATTTACAAAATATCGGCCATGCGAAAATGAATAATGGCCGAAAAGGCGGCCATTTAAAATTTGATCAAGTCAGCATTTTTCAAGGTGCATCCTCATCTGAAATCTCACATTTTGGTTTATAGTAATGGTCTAGCCATCTAGCACGGTTTACTAAATATCGGCCATGTGAAAGTGAATAATGGCCAATAAGCGGGCATTTTCAATTTTATCAAGTCGAAATTTTTCAAGATGCATCCTCTCCTGAAATGTCACATTTTGTTTTATAGTAATGGTCTAGCCATTTAGCACGGTTTAACAAATAACGGCCATGTGAAAGTGAATAATGGCCGAAAGGCGGCCATTTTGAATTTGTTAAAGTCGAATTTTTTCAAGACGCATCCTCTCCTGAAATCCCACGTTTTGTTTTATAGTAATGGTTTAGCTATCTAGCATGGTTTACCCAATATCAGGCCTGTCGAGGTGAATAATGACCAATAGGCGGCCATTTTGAACTTGACTGAGTTGAAATTTTTCAAAATGCATCCTCTTTTGAAACCTTACAATTTGTTTTATAGTAATGGTGTAGCTATCTTGAGCGGTTTTCATGATATTCCGAAATATGAGGCCTGTCGAGGTGAATAATGGCCGATAGGCGGTCATTTTGAATTTTATCGACTTGAATTTTTTTAAGATGCATCCTCTCCTGAAAGCTTACAATTTGTTTTATAGTAATGGTGTAGCTATCTTGAGCGGTTTTCATGATATCCCGCAATATCAGGCCTGTCGAGGTGAATAATGGCCAATAGGCGGCCATTTTAAATTTTATCGAATTGAAATTTTTCAAGTTGCATCCTCTCCTGAAACCTTACATTTTGTTTTATAGTAATGGTCTAGCTATCTTGAGCGGTTTTCATGATATTCCGCAATATCAGGTCTGTCGAGGTGAATAATGGCCGAAAGGCGGCCATTTTGAATTTTATCGACTTGAAATTTTTGAAGATGCATCCTCTCCTGTAACCTTACAATTTGTTTTATAGTAATGGTGTAGCTATCTTGAGCGGTTTCCATGATATGCGCAAAATATTTCAGTCGGATTTACCGATGTTATAAATTAGGTCAAAGTGCAGGGTCAACTTCGAGGTCAAGGTCCAAAAACCTGAAAAGGCACAACTAGGGACCTTAGAGAACATGTATGTGCAATATGACTGTAATCGGCCCAGTACTTTTCGAGATCTGCTCCGGAAACGAAGTGTGTGTCAAAACGTCTAAATAGGTCATAGTTCTGAACTAAAAGTAGGTCAAAGTTCATATACCCCAAAAGGCACAACTAGACCCCCTAGAGGTGTTGTGTGTAAAATTTGAAGACAATCGGACAAGTACTTTCAGAGATATGCTCCGGAAACGAAATGTTCACGGACGGCCCAACGCCGCATCATCATTTTCTCCTCTACGACCTTGCATATTGAATTTCGATTAAAAATATTTTAACCTGTCTATTATCCACCTGGAAGTAACCCACATACCCAAAATTGTTATCCTAGCTTATTTTCTTGCAAAGTTATAGGCAAAAGAAGAGGTAAACTAGGGCCAAAGGCCTCATGTGGTTGGGGCGGAGGGGGGACACTGAAATACTACAAGTTTTTCAATTATAATATAACTTAAGGGTGTGTCATTCTGATTGATCAGAATAGCATACTCGTTCATAAGGGCATGCCCCTATATATGTGTATTAAATTTGTGATTTTGATAAAATTGTGATGTTTTGCTGTTGATCGCAACAAACGCCATGCAACGGCGGCAACAGTAACCGAACGAGGGATGGTGTTTGAATTAAGTGTGCTTATTTTATCAATATCAAAACTGATATCAATGGATAATTAAATGATGTTCATGAATCTTCTTGTCACAACTTGACCTTGACTGAGGTTGGAAATTTCCCAATTTTGTAAGTCAGTCATGTCAGACCGGCAACAACTCAAATTTGGTTATTTATCAAAGAGCTGAATTAAATCTCCAATTCTAGAGGTGTAGGCCTATTGCATCCGATGTGAATTATCAAACAAGCACAGGTTGACTGTTACACAGTCTTCGACGCTGGGCCAACATTGTACAAATGTCATACAAATGTTTTGTGCTTGCTGGGTTGTGACGGGGTTGAAAATTAAAAAACCCAATAGTGGCCATTATGATTCTGAGTATTAGGCCTATCACCCCTTATTATTTATACATGATGTATGCTAGCTTAAGTATTACCACTCTGCCTTAATATACATAATGTAGACAGCTGATATGAAGATGTAGGCCTGACAGCTTCCCTGAGACAATCATCGTGTTATAACGTAGCCTAGATCAGGTGATAAGGTAGGCCTAATACCGGCACCTGACTTTCTCTTCTGATATCATCCAGCAACCACCACAGTTCTCTCTCTGTACTTTAGGTGACTGTCACTGCAGTGGCGGATCCAGGGGGGGGGGGGGGGGGGCGGGGCGCGCTTATTTTCGCGCTCCCCTTTCTTCAGATCGTCATTCCTGGATCCGACACTGCTGTGACACTCACTGATAGCTCAGTGAACCACCATAGGAGACCTACTCAGGTAAGGAGAGGTGGATGACCCAGTCCCAGGCCCCAACCACATGGCCACAGTTCAAGCGAAAATCACTGATCAGTGCTGATGCCGCTGTCAACAAGCATGGTCAACCTACTCAGCTGCTATTGCAAACACAACACATTGTCTATGTGTTGTATTAACGCTGCGTCTACAACGCTGGCCCAGCAATAATGTGTTGTGTTTTCTCAGTAGGGGACAGCATACATACATAGGCTACAGTAGATAAGTTGTGATGCTTGTATATATGCAGCAGACCTGCGAGTGAGAGATGTTGACGTCGAACGTGTACACAGCTAACACGAGGCATTGACCCAATGTTGTTTTAAAGTTGTGCCGACGTCGACGACAGCAGGCTAACATTAGAACAACATTGGGTCAATGATCGTGTTTGCTGGGTATATAGGCCTATACATGATCAGCAAAAATAAAATGAATCGGGCTTAAGGCCACATTTGTGCACATATAGGCTAAACTGGGCCAGGAGAACCTCCTGAGGGTGGTGAGATGATTGAGATGACACTGTCCTCCAGACACAGGATTCGAAATTCGAGCCCTGGTGGTCTGAGGCCGAGCACGCTACCTCTCGGTCACGGAGGCTCCCCACAATACTAACTTTCACACGTGGATGGGGAAGAAACAATTTTGTTTCTTTCAAACCGCCGAGACCGGGAACCGAACCCCGAACTCTAGCGTAAAAGGCAGTGGTGCTAACCACTACCCTAGGGCCCCTGCCCAATTGAAATCGGATAAGAATTGAAGGAGGAGAAGCATTTCTTGTGAATTGTGGACAGAGTGCCCTAATTAGATCCTTAGTTAATTATTAATTAAAATTTCTGAAATCCGTGAGGCAATTTAATGCACAGACACAATCTCTTTCAAACAAACCAAACATAATTGAAATTGGATAAGAATTGAGCGAGAAGAAGCATTTCTTGTGAATGGTGGACAGAGTGCACTAATTAGGTCTTAATTAGGTCATTTAGTTAATTATTAATCAAAATTTCTGAAATATGTGAGGTGGTTTAATGCACAGACACAAGCTCCTTCAAACAAACCAAACAGAATTTAAATCGGATAAGAAATAAGGGAGGAGAAGCATTTCTTGTAAATGGTGGACAGAGTGCCCCAATTAGGTCCTAATTAAGTCATAAGTTAATTTATAATTAAAATTTCTTAAATCCGTGAGGTATTTTAATGCAGAGACACAAGCTCTTTCAAACAAACCAAACAGAATTGAAATCGGATAGAGTGCCCTAATTACGTCCTAATTAGGTCATAAGTTAATAAATAATAAAAATTTCTGAAATCCGTGAAGTTTAATGCACAGGCACAAGCTCTTTTAAACAAACCATACAGAATTGAAGTCGGATAAGAATTGAGGGAGAACAAGCATTTCTTGTGAATCGTGGATAGACGACAGACGCAACACGATGGCATAATATTAAGCTCATCTACAGACGACAGACGCAACACGATGGCATAAGCTCATCTAGGCCTAAAGGCCGGATGAGCTAAAAATGCATCTCAACTTTGTTCAGCAAAATTTAATTTAAAAAAGTTAACATCCAATATTTTAAATAGCCATTGCTGTGAGCCTGCTGACTGAGATTAAATCTAACAGGTTGAACTCGAGAGCCAGCCGGTTGCGCTTGAGGACTATTATACATGTATGTAGGAATATCACTACTAGCAGTTACCCTGTACAAATCTAAATGTCCTTTCCTATATTTTTTCAGATTTTTCATGATACTACCCATTCGTGTGCATGATGCTAATTTGTATTCGCAATATGTAGGTCAATACATTAGCGTTTATATAAATAAGTACCGGGCAACAGTTAGCAGATGGATAATGTTCTGTATAACTTGAAATTTAAAAACCTATATTATTTAAAGAACAATCGCTAGCATAAAAATAAAATAGCATTGGTTAGCTTTAGGATATTTGTTAATGACGAGGGAAAATATGTAAATGTAAAAATATCTAAATGTAAAAAAAACTGCTTACAACTTCTTCCTACAAAAATAGGGCCTGCCACTAATATACTTTAAGACTAATTTGCGAAGAATGTGTACAACGGGCGGACGACACAAGTTGAATTTTCATTTCCTAGCTATAGATTGGTGTATTCTATTATTACTGGGTACGTCACAATATAAAAAACAAAACACCACATGACTGGAACTGAATTATGAATTTAACTGTTATCTAAAGGTTATATTATTTATTTACTTCATCTATGTTGATATGCATGTCATTTGAAATTTATATCAGCAATGGGATACTTCTGTGTGACAATTTACCGTAAAAATATGGAGAATTGTGGGCCTACATATTTTACGGTAAATTGTCGGTTTGATTCTGCTGCTATAACGGTGACAATTCGTCAGGAATATATTTTACGCACTGGTCCAACTTTCCGTGTATATAATGTTGTCTGACAATATACATCATCCCAGCAAACAATATGCTGACCTAACATTAAAACAGTCAACGTATCATGTTTATCGAGAATGAAATCTCTGCCTTTCCAAACCAAAGGTGTATTGGATAAAACTATCAATAATAACGTAATTTAATGTAAAGGGATCACCGTATCGACTGTTTTCCAGGATTTTTTTGCTGAAATGAAATGATGTACATGCCTAATTATGCTACATCTAGTCCACATATCAATGCCATATAGAGCGCGTATTACAAGGTCGATAACAAAAAAAGACCCGGTCAAGTAGTTGTAGGCCAAGCCTTGTCTGCGTTTGACAAGTCAATCATCTCACATGCGTCATGTTGTTATTCGTCTACTAGAACTCTGGGAGCTCTAAATAGGGCAAATTATTTATTTCACTTCCTATATATAGAATTTTTATTTTTTTCACACTGATAAAAGAAAATATTTCTTTCACTATCAATTTATTTTGGTCTACAAAGTTGGACCACAAACTAGGCTTAGTATTGATCTGGAGGTTAAGGAGCCGATTGAAGCGTGGCTTCACAAATTTAAGGTCATTTAATGATACCGAGCGAAGCGAAGCTCAACATTTTTAAAGGGCCATTAAATATCTTTTTACAATATGTCCTTCAGATAATTATTTATTTCACGAGAACTTAGTCTAAAAAATTTTCTTTCAAAACTACTACTCCCCCCCCCGTTTGAATGGTGGCCCCCTTAAAATTATGTCTATAACACTATGGCAGTAATCCAGCAAACACGAGGCATGGATCAAAATGTTGGTTCAATGTTAAACCATCGTCCATGACGCTGGTCCAGCATTGGTCCAACATGGGATCGATGATTCATGTCTCGTGTTTGCTGGGAAGGCTTCCGAGTCTCAATATATTAGGGCGGGGGCCCTGGTGCTGTGGGTAAAGCCGCCTGCATGGGAAGTCGGAGATCACGGGCTCGAACCCTACTTTGGCCTTCAAGTTTAAAATAACAAAATGTTTCTTCCCCGCTCAGTCGTAAATATTCAATATTGTGGGGAGCCTCCGTTACCGAGAGGTAACGTGCGCTGCCTCAGACAGCCAGAGCTCGAATTTCCAGTGCCAACTCATTCATCTCACCATCCTCCTCGGGAGGCTCTCCTGACTCAGTTTAGCCTATATGTGCGATTTGTTTTGAGTCTATTATTTAAAGAAGAATCGCCTCAATTTAGGCATATAATGTATTTAAAACCCAGCCATCCATACAGAAACCACCTAGTAAAGTTGAGTAGCCTAAAAGCATTATTAATAATAAATAGTAATTATATTCAATTTTATAAGCCCACATTTTACAAAGCCATTTAACCCATCACATTTCGAACAGCATCACTGTAGACGATAGCATCTATCTATGACTGATACACACGCAATATTACTACAATCTTAGAGATTAATGAGGCATGCTCGTGTAGACCTACTTAGACAGTTGAAAGTTATCAGAATTTGCCCTGACGTCACCTCAGCTGATGATAATCTTGTCTATGTCCTGCTCTCTGTCGTACTCGTCTGAACCGCCAGACAAGGGCTACAGCAGCTGTTCAACACTTGATCAGACATGAGGATGCTATTCAACAGGCGAAGTGTCCAGGCATTTGAAGAAGAAACATAGTATATTTCAATATTTACAGAGTTGAATAAAAACAATTACTCTCGGTAGTCAGGAAATATTACTATTTCACGGGTCCAAAATAAGAAATACAGGAATTTCGTCTTTATATTTCGCTTAACGGGTAAATGCGCAACACAAAAATAAAAAAAAACTTACGCAGTTGTAGTCTATGGACATGTTTATGGTCAGATTAAGAAACCAAAATGAAAATTCAGATTTTTTGATGATTTTAGCCTGATTGTGTCGCTCTAAATTCAACGATGCACGAATTAACATGCATATCTGTGTAAGAGTTACAATTTTAACCACTGATATACATTATTGATTTTTACCCACTTTAAAGTTCAATTTAAAGTGGATAAAAATGACTCATCTTTGTCTAATTTATGACTATAACATTTGATGGCATAGAGCTCAAGTGATCCAATTCATGTATTACTATACAATATTTCAAAGTTGATTTTCCTTCACCGAACGACCTAGTTGTTTTTGGAAATATACAACGTGTGTAGCAAAAACTTGATATGTTCTATACCTATATTTAGTAGATATCGTGTTGAAAATAAACAACTAAATGAAGTATAGTAAAATTAACTTTTTAATAAATACATAATTAAATTACAATACTCAAGACGACTCCAACATTTGAAAGGTCTCAAATAATTTAAAGAGAGAAGCAAAATTTTGTGTATATCATCGTCAGCATTCATAATGGTTTTCTTCAATTATGATATTGTAGAAAACCGTCTGTAACAAGAGGACTGAAGTCCTATATCAACCCCCACCATAAATTAGGTTAGACTTTTTGCGGTCACAAATATTTAAAAAGTTGATTTGTGGTGGCCATTTTAAATTTCAGTAAAATCACATGCACATTTCCAGATGGTGGGTAATGTGATTGTACAATGTGAATTATTACTGATTTCAATTTTTCAGTTTTTGCGCCCACAAGAAAATATGAAGTTTATCCATGGCGGCCATTTTGAATTTCAGTAAAACCTTAAAAAAATCACTTGCCCATCTCGATATCTTTAGAAATGTGATAGTAAAATTTGAATATTTTCTTTTCACAAAAAAATTTGGAGTTTACCTCTGGCGGCCATTTTGAAATTTGGTAGCATCTTTAAAAAATCACTTGCACATCCCCATGTTGCTAGGAATGTGATGTTAAAATTTAAAAAAAATTGACCAAACAATTTTTTTGAGTTTTTACACCCAACTGTGGCGGCCATTTTTAATTTCAGTAAAACCTTGAAAAACTCACTTGCACATTTCCCTATCATGGGGAATGTGATAGCAAAATTTGAATAATTTCTGACTTTTAAGTTTTAGAGTTTTTGCACCCACGAAAAATGTGTTGCTCTCTGGCGGCCATTTTGAATTTTGGTAGCATCTCTAAAAAGTCACTTGCACATCCCCATGTTGCTACGAATGTTATGTTAAAATTTCAAAAGATTTGACCAGTAGTTTTTGAGTTCTTGCGCCCACAAGAAAACGTGACGCCGGACAGAATCCTGGCGCGACTAAAACCCCCCCTTCCCCTACGGGCGGGGGATAAAAAGGAATTTAGTGGAGATTTAGCAGACATCAGAAAACAAAAGTGATCAAAATTATTTAAATCCATTTTCTTTGTTTTGAATGACTTGAAATTAAATTTCGTGATTCTGTAGTGATATAGAAAAATATTTCTTATGCCGGCATTCTGGTATATATCCTCATACATTAATAGCCCTTAAAGCGCTAAGATAAATACTTCCCAGTTATGTCTCGCTACCACAACTTATAAGTGGGTACAAATTACTTAGGCCCCTAATTTGTAGAATTAAAACAAATACTAATTTAGTAAATATAATTCAGGAAATATTACTATTTTACGGGTCCAAAATAAGAAATACGGGAAGTTCGTCTTTATATTTCGCTTAATTGGTAAGTCTATGGACATGTTTATGGTCAGGTTAAAAAGCCAAGATAAAAATTCTGATTTTTTTATTATTTTAGCCTGATTGTGTCGCTCTAAATTCAACCATGCACGAATTAACATGCATATCTGTGTAAGAGTTACAACTTTAACCACGGCCAACACATTTACGGTGTCAGCTCGTCCACGGCTGATGAAAACATACAATTGAACTTCATGCGAGACGAAATTCTAACATCGCCCATATTAGTGACATCAATGGACGTGGAACGATACAATTATGTAGTGCGCCATCCTTTTCGTCATGGTCACCTATTAGGCCACACCAAATTAATTTTATGGATGACGGATTTTCAACAGAAAAAAATAGAGCGAGCGAGCGAAAAAAAAAATCAAAAGTTTTTTTAAAACTGATTTCCCCGCAAAAATGGGGCGAGCAAACAAGCAAAATTTTTTCAAAGAAAAAAACTCAATACTGACGTGATCTTCAGGCTGAGAAAAAAAAATTGGTGTCTACAAACAAAAATGGAGCGGTGAAATAAAAAAATTAGTGCTTCCGAAAAAACT
This sequence comes from Flabesymbios commensalis, assembly GCA_964017125.1. Lineage (NCBI taxonomy): Eukaryota > Metazoa > Annelida > Polychaeta > Terebellida > Flabelligeridae > Flabesymbios > Flabesymbios commensalis. Next base: position 32,491,140 of record OZ024915.1, read on the forward strand.
GAAGCGGCAAATTTCAATCACGGTGAAATCGGAGCGGCGAATCCGTCATCCATAAAATTAATTTGCTCAGGCCTTATGTGCAAGTCTCTTGTGTAATATAGACCTGCACATATCGTTGAAAATGAAGTTCGCCAAGTTTCCTGAATCCTGCAGATAGTCCAATTTCAATAGACATGGCTCTGACTGTAAACATAAAACTATTGTAACGTGATAAAACCGTGAATAAACCAAGCGGCGCCGCCAAGTGTATACACGCATCGTGTAGGGCTTACGCTGGCTTGGCACACTCATCACAAAATAGATAATAAGCATGCAGTTAACATGGTCAATCATATACATGATCAGGATGATCCATATAAATGCGGTGACACTGTTGGGTCGGCATCGACGCCGCTCCTAGCCGTGGACGACCCCATACCGTACAGCCTGGTGTGGGCCATGGATTGCTATTCTTTTACCCGACCTTTTTTAACAATTTTTCATGGCGATAACTGAGAGGGATCTCCCTAAAAGGTTCGAAAAATGCCCATAACATTTTAACGAAATGAGCTTAGCACGCGATGTAGTAAGGCCTAGATGAAATCATATGTTGCTGATTCTGATAAACCTTTCAACTAGGCCATGTCTTAGATATGACTGTCCAAAGGAAAGTATAGTAACGAAACAGCTGATACCATGCCACTGACAGGATGTTTTACAGTGCTAACCCACTGGGCACACGACGTTGTTGTGACGTTGAATGAACGTCGATGACGTTGAAATAACGTCGCAACAACGTCGTGTGCCAGTGGGAACGTTTGTCAAAAGGATTTGTAAAATGTACATAATCACCCAAGGAAAATATCTGATTATATTTTCCTTGATCGTCAACGTCAGTGTAGTAGGCAAGCTCCGTAGACGGTGGCTTAATGGTTGGCCAATGTCATTGGGTTAATGTCTGCTCCCCTCTCCATCGACAAACACGTGATACCAACCCAGATCTATGTGGTTTATCACTGCGCCACAGTCTGCAAAGCTGGGCAAACACCAAGCCATTCCTAGCTGATGGTCTCATGTATCCTGGGGCATGGGGGTATGCAGTGACTTCCTTTGCCCTGCATGGTATGTAAGGTGCAACAAGACCAAGTGTGCCATGGCGGCATCTAAAGTAGATATAAGGGACGGTTTTCATATATAGAAATATCTATTATTGCAACATATTGTATCGGAATGACAATAGATTTTTTTTCGAAAATGAAACATCAGGTAGATTTCCACGGAGTCAGCTGTCATCCCATCATGTTGTTTGAATTGTATTGCCTTGTGGTGGATTAAGAGGTAGTCATTGCTCTTACCAAGTACCATGTTGAAAAAAAAGATTCCACTTAGGAGAAAAACATGACATGGTAGCGTACACAACTCAAATGAACTGTGACAGCTACCCTATTGAGATGGCTCAGCCGCTGATGAAATGTAAAAATCACTACAAGCATGTTGTTCAGAATATATGTGAAATTTAAGTAATCTCTGATAACTTTTTTAAAGTTTTTTTTTATAAAAATGACCTGTTTCGGCCATTTTGAATTTTGTTAACAACCTTAAAAATCACTCGCACATCTCAATGTTGATGGGAATGTGATCGTAATTTTTTTTAAATTATTTCTGATAGCAATTTTTTTTCCTCCGCCTTCAAAAAAGTGATGCCTGACAGATGCTGGCGTGACTAAAATCACCCTTCCCATACAGGCCAGGGGATAAAAAACGGCCATGGTGAACCCGTGTGTTATGAAATATTCTACATTTTCCAACATGACCTAGCCATCTGCGAATTGGGTCAATGGCAAAAAAACAAATCAGAGCAATCAGTTGAATATTGAGAAGTGTACAACGGCGTCGGAGCAGTAAAAAACAAGAGGACTGAAGTTTTATATCACCCCCCGCCATAAATTAGGTTGACTTTTTTGAAATTTGAATAATTTCTGACTTTAAGTTTTAGAGTTTTTGCACCCAAAATTTTTATGGAGTTGACCTCTGGTGGCCATTTTGAATTTTGGTAGCATCATTAAAAAATCACTTGCACATCCCTATGTTGCTGGAAATGTCATGGTAAAATTTCAAAAAAAAATAACTAGTAGTTTTTGCACCCACAAGAAAACGTGACGCCTGACGCCAGCCGCCGGACAGAATCCTGGCACGACTAAAATCCCCTTTCCCCTAAGGGCGGGGGATAAAAACGGTACGGCTAAAATCGCTAAATTTTGACGTGAGGCATAATTTTGGATTACGCTAAATTATGACGTTTTGCGTCAAAATTAAGCGAGAGCATCTGTGCCAAAATAGTAATGATCCATCAGCTGAGGGGGGGTCCTGTATGCATTTGTATGTGTACAGCGGAAATTTTTCAATTACTACATCACCTGAAGGTAAATCTTCAATTAACCCGTTGAACACGAGATTATTATGCTACTGCCCTGTTTCTGGAACGAGATTATTTTATGACGTCATAGTTATCTCATGCAATCAAACCCGGAGATCTCCGGGCCTCGTATCTGAATAGTCTCCCTAAATCACCGACATCTCCGGGGCTCGTCACAAACAGGTTATATTGCACATAAAGGTTAATCTTTATGTCAACACCTACATTCTGGCTGAAAAAACTCATCCGTAATGATTTTCTTAAAAAAATACAATCAGGTAAGTAATGTAGCATAGCTTAAAAAGAGATAAATCCAAGATGGCCACCAAAAAGCCCAATGATATCAATATTAGCCGTATTGTCAGTCGTACAGAGAAGCTAATTTGTTGTTTTATCTATAATCAGATATATTCAAAAAAGTAATTTATCACAATTCATGATTAGAGATAAATCCAAAATGGCCGCAACAATTTCTATGGCTATCGAGATTTGGCTATATCTTCTATCCTGCTTTACATATTAGACTTATTTTGATATCTACATCTCGGTTTTTGCTGTCAATAGAGTAATTTATAATGTTTTCATGTAAAAATTGAGAGCTTAACAAGATATATATCCAACATGGCAGCCAAAGTAATAAATTATATCAAGAGTTGGCTGCATCTATAATCATACAGCAATTTATTTCTTTTTTTCCCCTACATTTTTAGGGTTAAAAAATTTAACATACAACGGACGTCATCTATATTAACACGATATATTTAGATGAGTTGTAGCCTTCAAGTACCACCCAGCTGGTTTGCCTCAAATTGACCTTGATATGACCTACATTCAAGATCGTGTGGATGGATTCACCACTCTTTTGCATTTATCACTGCATGACTGGGTTCCAATTTACGTCTGGTGTCTGATGTGTATTTACACTGGTGTTGCCAGTTATTTATCCATGCATGAAACTCAAAACATTGCCGATTTTATGTCTACAACCCTGTAATCCAATTAATTTAAAATGCTGACAGGGTTCCGGGACTCAACCCGGCTCAAAGCTCACAGCACCTTCCCCTATCAGGTCCGACCGTCAGACTACCAGTCTGACCTTGACAACAGGTGCGCCTCAGTTTTACCAACGGGAGGGGATGCGGGCAGCATGAATATTCATTATGACGTCACCGGTTTTCTGACTGTAGTGTTGAGGTCACAAACAGGTCAGATTGTTTGGGCTGCCCGAATAGGCCAGGGAGGAGGGGGGTTCTGAACTCATAGCACATATACGTGTTATCCAAGGGTCTGCCGGTAGCAGACAACTGGATAAATGAAGATGAGCTCAAAGATACTGGGCTCGAACCAAAGCCGGGTCGGATGTTTGTCATCGAGGTTGTGCATATGTAGTGTTCTAGACTGTTGAAAGGCCTGGAGTGTGGAATGCTTTCTATAGTAGGCTACTGTGCACAATGAAGAACCCATGAAAGCCATTTGATGATTGGTATAGTTCGGCAGTATTCGGGCTTTCTTCTGTCGCTACATTGTCATGATTGTGCAGAAAGCTAATAGTCCCAGAGCTAGGGTTTTTTTATTCGTGTTGAAAGATCCATACGATCCAACAGTTCCACCTTTAGTGAAATTGTCTCAGGAATCTGAATCTGCGCGTCTTATCAAAATCATCCTGTCCAAAAGTACCATAAAAACCTTTTGACCATTAGTAGGCCCCTACTGTCAAAATCGCAAACCACAATTTGAAATATTGCATATGAAGTGATTGTTTGCTAAAACTGTGGTAATTATCTATTTAAATATATTTAAAATTATTTATTATCACTCACATATGACACAGGCTTTCACATGGATGTAAAATATTTTGTGCCTGATCAATGACAAATGCACCATATAGCTTTAAGTTGGTAATTTACCACGTAATTGTATAAAAATAATGAGTTATGTTTTTGGTTAAATGTAAAAAAAGCTCGCTTTTCTACAGGCTCGGGAAAATTGACCATATCTCACATCCGATTATTGACAAATGCACAAGAGAGCCTTAAGTTGGTATTTTAACACGTAATTTTACCCATTTTTCATACTTTTTCAGTAAATAGACAAAATACGTTTCTCTCAGCTATTTTCGTATAGTACAAATGTTTAGTTTTGATTCCAACATGTTCTAGAACTATTGTTGACTTAAAATTAATCCATTTGGAATTAAAAATAGTGAGTTATGTGAACATATTACATGCTTTTTTGGCTAGAAACGCTGGGAGGGTAACATCAGATACATATCAGTTACAGATCATTACAGTCTAACATGTACACAGAGCAGTGCCCTTTAGTTCAGCTTTAGTACATTTTTATTATCCTGTGCAAAAAGTACAAATAAAAATAAAAAATGCAGTGTACAAGTTCATATCATGATTGTGAGGCTTCAGAGTGTTTTGACCATATTATTGTTATGTGTCCATTGTTGAGCCACAACCTTTTGTATCTGGCAGACTAATCACCAGACCCATGTTTGATCTTGTAGACTGGTGGGTTTGATGTGTAAGCCCTACTTATAGATTACCTTTGTCGAAACGATGTTCTCAATTGTCTTAGAGTTCTAGGTGGATATTTGTGTCTTGGTTGCATTCATACTATCTGAGTAACTCCTTTCTGTCGCAGTGAGTGGCTTTTCTGAGTGATGTAGGCTGTGGTGCTCAGCTCCTAAAAATCTTCAGTGGCCTCATGATATACAGTCTCTAGGTCCATACATCGCAGGTTATCTTCCAACTTCTTCCACCGACACTGTACCACATCCCGTAAATGGGTGGAAGAGAGGCAAGTCTATTCTGAACCATTACATGAGCGATTTTCATGAACAACGGCTAAGGAACCCAAGTAAGTTCCAACTGCATGCTGCTGCAAATATAGACCACTGATGCTCCTCCCTCAGAGGCATATATTTCTTTCCATAAAATGCTGCAAATGTGATGATCTGCTTCGGGAAAAAAGTGAACAGTTTTTATTCTTCTCACCAACCCGTAAGCATAGTAAGAAATAATTATATTTTTTAGCTTTGCAATGACTGAACTGTTCGTCAGGTGCTTTTTCTCTCTTCTAGATTACCATGCATGTACACATCAGAAATCATATCTACTCAACTGCAGGCTGGAGCTGTGAGGCTATGTGGGGACAAACACCTCGTCTGTGTAGCTTTTGAAAATTCATGCTGTCCAAGTGCTGAGCATGAACACCACTGGACACTTTGGCATTGACTCCATGGGCTCTGTAGTGGTAGGAGAGTTGTCTTGTCCCAGGTTGAAGCATACATCCCTGGGAAATAGACGGCTTGGTGCAGTGAGCCAGCCACTCATCAACAAACTCTCAGTACTTCTCTTAATCCAGTCTTCAACTATCATTTCTGCAAATCAAACTGATTCATCATTGATTTCCCTTGCGTCCACAAACCATGACCTGCTGGCTTCAAGAGAGGGGTTTCCCATCTCTTCAATTGGTGTATATGACCTTCGATCATGCCCACTTGTGACAGTTCACTTTTGATGCCGTGATGTTCTCATGCACTGTGAGCAACACCCTATCCCATGACCTGCCACCATACAGCGTCTCTATTATAGCTGCAGGATGTTCTGTTAACCCCATTACACTGCATAATCCTCCGATTTATCATTACAACATTTGACTGCTCGTGGCAATGGTTAGTGGTTGAAAATTGCTTAGATGTTTTGTGGACCGCATTTTCCCCATCATCACAGAATGGTTGGCGCGATAACGTGCAAACAATCAATGGATCGTTTCTGGCCAGTGATTCCTAGTACAGACTGAATCTGACGAGTTCACGAAAATAAGATAAAAAAATTCTTGCACGTCATGCAAGTCTTCTGCTGAAGTGTTTTAGCCAATACCCCTTGTCTTTGGGTTAGTACTTTTAGCTGGACACTCTACCATGTGGATGTAAATGTGTCTTTCTCGCAGAGAACATGGACTTTCCTTTCATTGGTGGATGCCTAATATATTTTGCTTTATTTGGCTGCATCGGGTTTATCAACATCAAACGCATACCCAATAAGAAGCAATTCTAATCAACACCATGAGTACACCAATCTAATAAGAGATTAAGGGTATACTTCTATTAAAGAAACGCAGCATACGGAATCAATAGTAGGGCCTATATGTGCATGCATCTGTAGCAAGATACTGCTGTTATTAAAAAAAATTGCGGAATCAGGTCAAGTTGATAACAAAATGTTCAGTTCTATATATACACTATTATGCCATTGTAGCTTACAGTCATTAGCCGGTATACTCTCTACTGTGACATAAACACAAATTCCGCATTTTTCCGTACAAACAAAATCAGGATTATGTTGTGCTAGAGCGTCTCTTTGGCGACTACTAAATCCTAATAAGTCAAGTAGTCTAATACAATGTCTTGAAAATCAGACTCAGGTTGGTTACACAACTGACTTGAAGCTGGAAGACATGGAGATGGTGTGTAGAAAAGGTCATGCTTTTATGAACTCGTGCACAATTTTCATGCTGTCGGCTCTACTACTGCATGTCCAGTCATTGATGTAATGAATTTAATTTGCCAAATATATCAACAACAAAATCGTTGTCTATTCACAGTACTTATCCTACTACAACCAAATCTTGATAGCATCGCAAGTTTTGATCTAGGTTTAGACACCAAGATCACGTCTTTATGTACAGTATGTAGAGTAAGATTGAAGATACAGCCAAACCTTGATAGTAATTTAGTATTGATTAATTTGTCGGCCATATTGGTTTTATCACTCACTAAGCTATAATATAGGACTTATCTTAATAGTTTTGAATAAAAAAAATTACAGATAAGTGTGGTGGCCCTAAAAACGTAGATGTTGACATAAAAATAAACTTTTTATGTGCAGTGAAATTGAAGGTACAGCAAAATCTGGATAAGCGTTACTATCTTGGTGGCCATCTTGGATTTAACTGTGATAAATCATTTATCTTTATATCTGATAATATCATTTATCTGATAATATCTGTGCCGTAGGACTGACGATACAGCCAATATTGATATCATTGTTTTGGAGGCCATCTTGGATTTATTTGTCATTAGAATATGCTACAGTATTTATCTGATTATATTTTTTAAGAAAAACAATACAGATGATTTTATTGACCCAGCAAGTAGGTGTTGACATAAAAATCAACTTCATGTGCAATGGAATTGAAGATATAGTAGCATCTTGATAGCAGCGATCATCTTGGCGGCCATCTTGGATTTCTCCCTTTTTGCCGGGGTGTGGAATGTCTACCCTCGTTATTTTTTACCTTCAGGTGGTGTAGAAATTGAAAAAAACAAAGTTCTGCTGTACCCATAAAAATGCATACAGTACCCACTTCAGCTGTAGGATCATAATGACAATTACGGGATGTGTTGTAACGTCGAAAGAACACAACAAAATAAACTCCTGAATATAACCCATATTCAGATAACAATTGTGATTAAACTATCATCTCGATAGAATAAGCAGAAAGAATAACTATTCTCCAAAAATTGCTCGTTAAATCGATAAATGTTCAGTAGCAGTAGCCACTCCGAGGAAGGGGTCTTTTGTAGTGCCTAGCCATAGTATATACACTGGGCAAATCTTGTAACAAGAAAATACCATAATGGTAGCAATAGGAACAAGTCACTGAAGCCGCTCCAGTAGAGGGGCCTGAATGGCTGCAAGGTCCAACACTTAGGACAGCAAATACTTTATCGTTGATGCATTGGCTGGCTTGAACAGTCGTACACAGGAGCAGCGAAAGATCTCCTCTATGCCCCTGGGTCATCCTCAGATATTCCTACATGTTAGTAATTGGACATAGTTATTCCGTAAACTCTGTCTGGATATCAGCAAGTGAAATAGTTCCAGGTCTACCCTGTTTCATTCCGAAAGCAAGAATGAAGTGACAAGAATCTCTTGACTGAACCAAATGATTCCCATAAATATCTAACAGAGAAAAATCACTCTCCCTAGGGGCAGAAGCTCAAACAAGTAACATAGTCACTCTCCACGTCAACTTGGGTCTGTATAAATCTCGAGCAGGATCCCATTCTTTGAGCATATACCTCTGCAAAACTCCAGATAGGTTTCACATGCCTACGAGGAGGTCTTGATAAGAACACCCAAGAATCTTCTGACCATAGGATGTTCGCTCAACGAATACCGACTCAATGGGTCAATAATCGTAGCGATGGCAGACCTATGAACCTTCAAGGCCGCCAGAGACAAAGCTCCTATCCCTAACTAAGAACCACATGCTTTTTAGTGAAATTCCTTACAAGGGGTCTAGTTTTAGAGACATTGTATCTGTCACACCACTGATAACATAATCGCCATGCATATTTTTCATCATGAATTCCCTCCAAGAGTGACAGACCATAGGTTGATCAGCTCCCTCTTGTCAAACTGTTCACTGCATAACAACCATGCTGTCAACTTAAGCTTGTTCAACGATGGTAGGGCGTCCCCTGTGTTCAAATTCATTACCGTGTCTGGATGATCTGGAAGCCGTAAAGGTGGCTGTACGGACAACTGTTGTGGCAGCAAAGCTGATCTTGTCCAGAAAGGAGTTATAAGAATGAGAACCCCTGAAGTCTTTCTTATCTTGGCTAAAAGCAGCGGAATTAGTTGAAGAGGTGAAAACGCGTACATCTTCTTGAACTTACAACTATCCCAGTGCTCACCTGTCCTTCCTGTCTATGGAGAAATACACTGGAAAGTGAGCCGACTAACATGATGTGATCCACCTGGGCTCAGCCCATCTTCCTGAATATCCTGTTGACCACCTGAGGATTCAGGAACCACTCCTTTGACTCCTGACCCCTGGAAAGAGCGTCTACATTCAGATTGGCCACTCCCGGTAGTACTAGACAAATTCCATGAACCTGACAAAAAATCAGAATCTCCAGCGTCAGCCTGTTTAGAGGAGCTGATCAAGTCCCCCCTCCTTGTTGAGGTGAGACGTGGCTGTCACATTGTCCAAACGTATGGCCATTGTCCTGTTCCTCAGAAGCCTCGTGAACCGGTGAACTGCTTTTTGAACTGCTAATATCTTCAGGTGGTTGATGAGCTTCGACTCATTCTATGACCACCTGTCATTGGCAGATCCGTCTCACAAAGAAGCGCCCTATCCCCAATTTGAAGAGTCTGTCATAAGAGCTAAAGACAGAATATGTTTCCTTAGTTCCACTTAATACCCCCCCCCCCCCCTCGGAGGGTCCGTCCACCAGCTCACCGATTCTCTGTTCAGTACGAACGGTTTGAGCCATCCTCAGAGAGGGATTCGACAACTTCGCCCTGCACATAGCTGTACAATTGGAACAGTGATTCTGGTGAAGGTCCGTGGAGCAGAACTAAGGCCAATGGGAGCCGACGAAACTGAAAATTTCTGCCTTGTCACCAGAACCCGAGGAACCTTCTGTGACCCTTTGCAATAGGCACGTGAGGTCTATCGCAGCCGCCCCATCTCTTTTTCTGATGCTATGAGAGATGTCTTTAGTTAGTTTCTCGATAAGAGTTCAAGCCCCTTAGGTTAATGACAGGCCTGAACCCTTTGTCCTGTTTCTTGATCAATAACAGATTGGAATAAAAGCCTCTGTGCTCATCCCTCACTGGTTCTACCTTCATAAGCAAGGAATCTATCATTTTCTGGAATATGGCCCTTTTCTCCAGTGTCAATCTCTGAGGAGGTGGTCGAAGTGGAAGGTACATTGTTGGTCTGACCGAGAACTCCTATTCATGTGCAATCACAGCATCACTGACAAAGGTGTCTCTTGCTACGGCATCCCACCAACTCTTTCGCCCCTCCGGCTGGTCCAGAAAGTCAGGATCTCCTGGAGGATAAATTATTGTTTTACGTCACTTTTCGGCACAACATTTAGGTGACATTGTAATACAATAAAAACGTTGTAATCAATTGACGAGATGAATGATGTACAGATGATGATGTGAGGGTGGGGGTGATAGGGCATGGTGGGTTATTTAGAGCGTTTTCCTTCACGCGCCCGAAGCTAGAGCATGTCCCAACAGGTGAGTGGCTGCTTGAGACATCTCCTTGTGGGCCTTCAGCAAACTGTCGTTAGCCGGGCCTTCGTCCAGGTCTTCAGAGTCTCACTGCAAGTGGACCAAAGCTCTCTTCAAATCCCGTCGACAGACCATGAGCCACTAGGCCTATGTCTCACTGCAGTCGCGAAAAAACACTATCTGCCTGATTCTGCTTCAGTGACATCTGGACATCTACTGGGAGCTCTGGGTCCAGGAAAGGCTTCGCAAGTACAGCTGCAACACAATTTCAGTCTTTCTGCTCCCTCATCAGGAAAATTTTGTGTAGCGATATGCAAGAATGCTCCACAGTTTCTTCTATTATCGAAGATGAAATATTTTGCTACTCAATTTCAAGTTTGGCTAGCGATTGGCCAAAATAGTGTAGCTTTTCGCTACGCGATACTGAACAAATTGAACCCTGCTCATACCTGGCGCCACAAAGCAAGTTGCTGGCTGGAAGGTACTACCAGAGCCATTTGTCTCGGAACGGCTGACCCCAAGTCAGTCAGGGAGCACCCTTCTAATTCGTTAATCCCTTGAAGGGGTTGTACCTCTCCTCCTGTTCCTGTGATTTATAGAATGCACTGCCCTCCATCTCGATATCTATCCACGTGCTTGTCATGGATACTTGTCTGGAATCAGTAGAAGGAGCGTGAGCTGGTGTCTGTGTCATCGACCGACCCAGTCTCAAGTAAATTCGCCTTGCTCTAGACGATCCTGCAGGATTAGCGCGAGGGACATCAGCCCGATTCACCTTAAAGTCACCTCCAATGGAGACCGCGCCCCTAGAGACGCGTAACAGCAGCCTCTGGGGTCTCGCTCCAGATCCTGAGGATGTGTGAAACTGCTCAGCCATGAGCAGTGTGATAGTGGCCAGCAGACTTCTGTACAAGTCACACTCGGAGTAAGGCTTTCGACTCTGGTGTGAAGAAGCGACTCCGCTCTCTGAGAGAGGGATGTAACATCTCTTTCATCTCCCATCACATTCCTGACCTCCAGTTATGATTATGGTAGGGCTATCCTTGATACCTCCGGAACGTCGGCCCATATATCTTTGCAAATCTGTGATCAAGGTATCCCGTCTGGAAGGGGTGCCGTAACCTCAAACGCTGCTGCATTGAAAATAGCCCCATCCAGGTCGCCTGTCTCTGCTGGGATGACTATGGCGTTCTGGGCCTCTCCAGCGGGAGCCCTTTTTGCGCCGATAATATGATGTGACCGTCTCCATCTTCTTTTTCTTCTCTGATCTTCCATGATTAACCCTCGAAGCTATCTGTGGAATTTAGAAAGGCAATCCCACAGCAGGCTGATTTGGCCTCCTCTGCCCGGTTCTTTTCCGAATTGATATCAGTAATTTGACAATAGGAAGCTTAAACAAAACAGTTGGACGAGGTTAACAGGTTATGTCTTTTCTAACTTGGATTTGATGTAGCAAATTGTTTTGAACTGGAAAATGACAGCCTGAGACTGTACCTTTATCCACGAACTTAGTCACGTGATAGGCTTCCTTTTGGAAACCCATAATTGTCGTTACGATTTCGGCATAGATGCTCTCATTAAAAATGAAACAATATTTAGCATAATAGCCTAAGTAAAATAGCAAATCTAACATCCCATGGCACTCATATTGCAATTTTAATTAACACACTCAGAGGAGCCTACCCAATCAATAGTAATAGCTTCCGAAGAATCTTCCAATTGCCAAACGGCCCTTATCTTTGAACTTTTACAAGCTACCACGTAATTGGATATTGAAGTGTGTATCACGCTCAGGAGAAATGTATATGTTGAAAACAACTGTGGTCATCTTCGAGCTTGTCCAGCTAAGAGAGAGATGTATGGATTGTAAAAAAAATCGCAAGCTATGAGAGAGATGCATGCACTGTAAAAAAAAGTCGGCTGGATATCAAGGAGTACATCGCTAGTGGTGCAAGGCTTCAATTTACACTTTTCCGGAAGATGTGGTATGTTGTCGCTAACTATTGCCGGCGTGGTGAGCCATGAGGTAATTTCGGAGACTGTGCTCCTAAAAAACTGGGGGACATTCCGGTTCTGTGGTGGCACAAGGAGCAAGATTTCCGGGAGGGGTGGGGAAAGATTTCCATGGGGGGGGGGGGGGGATTTACTGGAACACCACTAACCTGCTAACACGGGTAGCAGATTAACATGACTTAACCATATGGTTCAATTAAGAAAACAACTTGAAAGGGATCAAACAAGCACTGTTTAGCTGGTTGTATTAGCTATTAAAGTGTAGATGGGTACATTCCCAGTCCTGCTTTTTTTCGTGTAATGCTTTTGTTTTACGCCACCAGGTGATAACGACTTGTAAACATTTTACATCTAATCATTGACTTTTTAACATACTACAAATGCAGCTAGTTATGCAGCTAATTGAAATGATGTACAAGCTTGCGTAATATACAATCCAACATCAATAACATAACATGTACCCATTCATGTGTCTGTACGTCCGTCCACCTTTCTGTCAGTACATATATTCGTCGATCTATTCATATTATAGGATATATAACTTCTTGTGCCTAAATCCTTGTTATACAAGTTCAGAGGCGCCTCAAAGCCACAACATAATCAATTCCAAGTCCATTGTCAGTCAAAAGTCGTCATTATAGAAGTATAATATGTGTCCGCATATCCATCCGTCCATCCATCCGTCCGTCCGTCCGTCCATCTATTCATCCATGTACATCCATCCAATCAAAGCATTTGCTGATTTCTTTCACCACCACATGTTTTTCGACCCCATGTCATCCTACCCCACGCTCACATATTCCTTCATCGTTTTAGTGTTTATCTCTTATTAGTTTACTTGCCAGACAGGTGAATCCAAAATGTTCTTTACAGCCATTTTTTGGGTGGAAATGTGATATATAGGGTCCAAGAAGCACACTCGGTTTATTTTTTTTCAGTTGTCTCACTATGATGAGAATAATGGGTTTCCAAGATTACGGGATTTCAGGAAAATGGGTGTTGTCCATTCACTTTTTTCTGAATGGTGCTAAAATACAAGATTGACGCCATTTGCGTCAAGGTCAAACAATAAATTGTTATCATTCTCGACAGAATCAAAACTGATTCATGATTTTGGTGTCTACCGTAGGGTTTTCAAATAAACCTGAGGTGGCCAGAACGTACCTTAAACATAGCGTTGTGGGTAAATTCCAAGATGGCCGCCATCTGTACAAGCTCAAACTATAAATTGATATATATTTTTTGACAAAATAGAGACAGATTCATGATTTTGGTGTCGATCATATAGAGTTTTTAAAGTATGCCCGACTCAGTGAGTGAATATTGCTCTACGTCGTTTTCTGCATACTAATGGCAATATCGCAAAATAAGGAAGCCAGAAGTCGGGACAGTGACCTACTCTTATCTAATTTAAGTGTTTCCCAAATGCCCCATTGTCGTTTTGGTGATCTCTTTATATTTGAGTTACCAGCATTGAAAAATATAGCTTGGTCCCTCGCAGCGACCTATCCAGACATAAAACATTCAATATAATTAATTCAATTAAAGTACCTTTGTAGCGCGAGGGACATCGGCCCGATCCATCTTAAAGTCACCTCCAATGGAGACCGCGCCCCTAGAGACGCGTAACAGCAGCCTCTGGGGTCTCGCTCCAGATCCTGAGGATGTGTGAAACTGCTCAGCCATGAGCAGTGTGATAGTGGCCAGCAGACTTCTGTACAAGTCACACTCGGAGTAAGGCTTTCGACTCTGGTGTGAAGAAGCGACTCCGCTCTCTGAGAGAGGGATGTAACATCTCTTTCATCTCCCATCACATTCCTGACCTCCAGTTATTATGATGGTAGGGCTATCCTTGATACCTCCGGAACGTCGGCCCATATATCTTTGCAAATCTGTGATCAAGGTATCCCGTCTGGAAGGGGTGCCGTACCCTCAAACGCTGCTGCATTGAAAATAGCCCCATCCAGGTCGCCTGTCTCTGCTGGGATGACTATGGCGTTCTGGGCCTCTCCAGCGTGAGCCCTTTTTGCGCCGATCATATGATGTGACCGTCTCCGTCTTCTTTTTCTTCGCTGATCTACCATGATTAACCCTCGAAGCTATCTGTGGAATTTAGAAAGGCAATTCCACAGCAGGCTGATTTGGCCTCCTCTGCCCGGTTCTTTTCCGAATTGATATCAGTAATTTGACAGTAGGAAGCTTAAACAAAACAGTTGGACGAGGGTAACAGGTTATGTCTTTTCTAAGTTGGATTTGATGTAGCAAATTGTTTTGAACTGGAAAATGACAGCCTGAGACTGTACCTTTTATCCACGAACTTAGTCACGTGATAGGCTTCCTTTTGGAAACCCATAATTGTCGTTACTATTTCGGCATAGATGCTCTCATTAAAAATGAAACAATATTTAGCATAATAGCCTAAGTAAAATAGCAAATCTAACATCCCATGGCACTCATATTGCAATTTTAATTAACACACTCAGAGGAGCCTACCCAATCAATAGTAATAGCTTCCGAAGAATCTTCCAATTGCCAAACGGCCCTTATCTTTGAACTTTTACAAGCTACCACGTAATTGGATATTGAAGTGTGTATCACGCTCAGGAGAAATGTATATGTTGAAAACAACTGTGGTCATCTTCGAGCTTGTCCAGCTAAGAGAGAGATGTATGGATTGTAAAAAAAATCGCAAGCTATGAGAGAGATGCATGCACTGTAAAAAAAAGTCGGCTGGATATCAAGGAGTACATCGCTAGTGGTGCAAGGCTTCAATTTACACTTTTCCGGAAGATGTGGTATGTTGTCGCTAACTATTGCCGGCGTGGTGAGCCATGAGGTAATTTCGGAGACTGTGCTCCTAAAAAACTGGGGGACATTCCGGTTCTGTGGTGGCACAAGGAGCAAGATTTCCGGGAGGGGTGGGGAAAGATTTCCATGGGGGGGGGGGGGGGGGATTTACTAGAACACCACTAACCTGCTAACACGGGTAGCAGATTAACATGACTTAACCATATGGTTCAATTAAGAAAACAACTTTAAAGGGATCAAACAAGCAGTGTTTACCTGGTTGTATTAGCTATTAAAGTGTAGATGGGTACATTCCCAGTCCTGCTTTTTTTTCGTGTAATGCTTTTGTTTTACGCCACCAGGTGATAACGACTTGTAAACATTTTACATCTAATCATTGACTTTTTAACATACTACAAATGCAGCTAGTTATGCAGCTAATTGAAATGATGTACAAGCTTGCGTAATATACAATCCAACATCAATAACATAACATGTACCCATTCATGCGTCTGTACGTCCGTCCACCTTTCTGTCAGTACATATATTCGTCGATCTATTCATATTATAGGATATATAACTTCCTGTGCCTAAATCCTTGTTATACAAGTTCAGAGGCGCCTCAAAGCCACAACATAATCAATTCCAAGTCCATTGTCAGTCAAAAGTCGTCATTATAGAAGCATCATATGTGTCCGCATATCCATCCGTCCATCCATCCGTCCGTCCGTCCGTCCATCTATTCATCCATGTACATCCATCCAATCAAAGCATTTGTTGATTTCTTTCACCACCACATGTTTTTGACCCCATGTCATCCTACCCCACGCTCACATATTCCTTCATCGTTTTAGTGTTTATCTCTTATTAGTTTACTTGCCAGACAGGTGAATCCAAAATGTTCTTTACAGCCATTTTTTGGGTGGAAATGTGATATATAGGGTCCAAGAAGCACACTAGGTTTATTTTTTTCAGTTGTCTCACTATGATGAGACTAATGGGTTTCCAAGATTACGGGATTCCAGGAAAATGGGTGTTGTCCATTCACTTTTTTCTGAATGGTGCTAAAATACAAGATTGACGCCATTTGCGTCAAGGTCAAACAATAAATTGTTATCATTCTCGACAGAATCAAAACTGATTCATGATTTTGGTGTCTACCGTAGGGTTTTCAAATAAACCTGAGGTGGCCAGAACGTACCTTAAACATAGCGTTGTGGGTAAATTCCAAGATGGCCGCCATCTGTACAAGCTCAAACTATAAATTGCTATATATTTTTGGACAAAATAGAGACAGATTCATGATTTTGGTGTCGATCATATAGAGTTTTTAAAGTATGCCCGACTCAGTGAGTGAATATTGCTCTACGTCGTTTTCTGCATACTAATGGCAATATCGCAAAATAAGGAAGCCAGAAGTCGGGACAGTGACCTACTCTTATCTAATTTAAGTGTTTCCCAAATGCCCCATTGTCGTTTTGGTGATCTCTTTATATCTGAGTTACCAGCATTGAAAAATATAGCTTGGTCCCTCGCAGCGACCTATCCAGACATAAAACATTCAATATAATTAATTCAATTAAAGTACCTTTGTAGCGCCTAACTTTTCAGAGGACCAAGCTCAGAGACACGACAATCAAGACTATATATATTCAAGAAGTGACCAAATCAAGGTATGGTTGTCAGCAGGGTGCCGTACAGTAAAAGATAAAAGAGAGGAAAAGCCAAATGTTCTTTATCAATTTTCTGAAAGTCGTTATAGCTATTGATGCTCCTTTGGCAACACGTAATGAATTGGTCTTCAACAGAAACTGCCCTCGAGCCGTTCCTTGTTTTTATTTGGACAACGTGTTTCTTAGTATCAGAAGATTTAGGCTGTTTTTAGTGGACACGTGGCATGAGGAGGAGGTTTGATAGGTATTCTGGTTGATTGGAATCGGGAAACAAAAGTGTATACTAGTAATATAAACGGTAATGCAATGACTTTAATATAGGGATGGAGCGACTGAAGCGTGGGGCCCCGCCCTATCCTATAGCCAGACACCTTTTAATACACGCTGTAATTTAAAAGACCTTTTCCTGGTATGTTATGTAGTATAGAAATACAATAATCCAGTTTACTAGTTACTAATTAATGCGACTGCAATCTGTTCAGTAAGAGCGAGAGGTAAACCTTCTCTGTTGCGTCGAATGTCCTGAATATGATGGGAACAGGCACTACACACTTGATATATCTCTCAAAAATTAAAACCAGAGTGTCAATGACACAGAAGCTCATCCTCAAATAGTTGATTACGAATTAAAATTATAGAAAACCGTGAGGCAGTTCTATGCACATGCACGAGCTCTTTCAAATAAACTAAACAAACTTGAAATCGGATAAGAATTTAGGGAGGAGAAGCATTTATTGTGAATTGTAGACAGAGTGCTCTGATTAGGTCTTAATTAGACCATAAATTAAATAATAATTAAAATTACTTAAATCCGCCAAGAAGTTAAATTGCACAGGTCCGGATGAGCTAAAAATAGGACTCCCAGGTTTGTTGCCGAATCTGTTGGGTCTGTCTTGTTATCAATAATTGGAAGGGGGATATGACACTCCTGACACACCTCTGTAGTTCCACCAAAGATTGCTGAGCATTCTCAGTAGATAGAGAGATGTAAAACTAAGTGTCATCTGCATAAAGATGGTGACACAAACTATGTCCAGAGACAATAGAATCGAGAATGGAGAAGTGTAAAGAGTGAACAGCAAAGGGCCAAGTATAGACCATATAAAAGCTTAGAAGTAGCAGAAAATGTGTCTGAAATTTTAATTATTGACACCTGTCTCCTCTCGGATAGGACACAAATACTGTTCACTCGAACAGTATCGAACACCCCTCGGCTGATGCAGTGACCCTAAATTCCACAAAACTGACACAACTGCTCCCAAT
The DNA here is from genome assembly GCA_964017125.1 of Flabesymbios commensalis. Classification (NCBI taxonomy): domain Eukaryota; kingdom Metazoa; phylum Annelida; class Polychaeta; order Terebellida; family Flabelligeridae; genus Flabesymbios; species Flabesymbios commensalis. The sequence goes on from OZ024915.1 coordinate 32,509,322, forward strand.
ACGTTATGCCAATAATAGAAGATCAATGATCAAATCAAATGGCTGATATATTCTCGGTTAGGATCGCACATGGAAACGGACAATGACAATAGATGTGAAAGTGCAGACACCGAAAACCTGCCAGGTTTCAAGGCATTTAACTGTATATAAGAACAGATTGATTAAAATTGATAAAACTAATATGGCCGCCGGAGACTTGTTTTAGGTCTACATAAAAACAGACAATTCTAATAAACTCGCAGACCTTGAAAACCTATATATACCAGGTTTCAAGGGAATCCTGAAAATAAATGTCGATGACACAGAAGCTCATCCTCAATTAGGGCAGAAAAAATTACGAATTAAACTTTCTGAAATCCGTGACGCAGTTCTATGCACAGGCACAAACTCTTTCAAATAAACTAAACCAAAACATTTCTTGTGAAAGATCCTAATTAGGTCCAAGTTAATTAGGAATTAAAATTGCTAAAATCCGTGAGGAAATTTTACGCACAAGATATTGGATAAAAAGGAGAAATATTTCTTGTGAATTGTGGACAGTGTCTTAATTGGGTCCTGAGTTAATTGATAATTAAAATTTCCGAAATTCGTGAGGAACTTCTATGCACAGACATGAGCTCTTTCAAACAAAATTAAAATCGGATAAGAATTGAGGGAGGAGAAGCATTTCTTGTGAATTGTGAACAGAGTATCTTAATTAATTCATAAGTTAATTAATAAATAAAATTTCTGAAATCCGTGAGGATGTTCTATGCACAGACACGAGCTCTTTTAAACAAACTAAACAAGATTAAAATCGGACAAGAATTGTGGAAGGAAAAGCTTTTCTTGTGAATTGTGGACAGGCGACAGACAACAGGCGACACACGATGGCACGTTCATCTTAAGCCTAAAAGCCGGATGAGCTAAGTAGTCGCCAGGTGGCGCCCATTTTGATTATTGGTGGAAAGCTGAACATACAATCAGGTCATGTCCATACTCATGGGTAACTTCACGTAAAAAAATTGGAAAAATCCAATAATTATTTTTCAAGTTAGCGCTTAAAAAATGAGTTCTTAAATTAAAGAATCAAAATGGCCGCCATAAACTACTTTTTAGTCGCACATAAAAACGGACAGAGCCAACAGACTCGCAGATCTCGAAAACAGATATATGCCAGGTTTCAAGGGAATTATGAAAAAAATTGGTGGAAAGCTGAAAATCAAATCAGGTGATCTCCATACTCATGGGTAACATCACGTAGAAAAACGGACAGATCCAATAATTATTTTTCAAATTATCTCTTTACCAATATTTTTTTTGAATCTTTGCCCTTGACCTTTAACCTTCACTTTGGGTAAAACAAATTGCCGGGAGGGGTTGAATGTTTGTATGAATTATGAATTCAATCCGTTGCTTCATGTTGGTGTAGAAGCCGAAAGGCTGCGTTTGGCGGCGGCGGCGGCAGAGACACACAAAGGGAACGACAATACCCATTCGGGCCCAATGGTAAAAAAACAATCCAGAACCACGCAAGAAGCACCATACCAATGCACAAGCCTGTCAGTTAGTGTGGTGTGATCAATAGTAATAAAAGCCGCAGACAGGTTTCAAAGCGTCAAGGTAGTGACTTGGCTTTTGTCTAAAGAAATGACAAGATTATTTTAGAATTTCAGCAAAACTGACTCAGTTGAGTGAAATTTCTGTTAAGCTGACTGTAATTGATTTCGAAATTTGTTTTTGCTGATGCATTAAGAAGCAATGAAATATTCCACAACGGTTACGTGTCACTTTTAGAAATTCTGTGAATTCCAGATAAAATGCGCCATAGCACATGTAGTTAATACATTGCTTCTACTAGAAGATTGGAAGAGATCGTTCAATACTGGCCATAGGAATAACAATTAAATTCCCCTCTTTGTGTGATGAAACAATATAACAACAATCATTTGAGGCCATGGTTATGAGAATTTATGTTTTGTGGTGAAACCGAGAAGACTGCTTTAATTTTCACAATAAAAAACTCAAATAATCACAAAGTCTAAATAGGCCTAAACTGATAAAATAGGTGTAGGTCGAGGTAAGAAAGGTGGGTGTCAAACCTCAAGTGCATCATACCTTCATCAAGGAATACGATATTTGTCCTGAAATCACCTAATTAAATATGTATATACAAAATGTCGAATGTCAGTGATTTTGTATGTTCGAAAAATGTTGATATTATGTTTGACCTTTTCTTATGCTTAGACATGAAAAGATAACCAGAATTTGAGAGTTTGTGTAAATTGGAGGTTCTGATATAGACAAGTTCCTAATTTACCTCATTAAATATGCTAATTAAAAGTTGATAAACATATAAAATAAGCTTCGGGTATTTTCTGACTCCTTGGATTATATAGATATTATTTCCATAAAGAACTTCCAGTAAAATACATTTTCGGTTTAGCACGTTATGTCAATGCGAGTAAAAAATATACTATAATTATATATGCAAATTCAGAAAGGCGGATGTCAACCATTATGTATTTTTGAAAAATGTTAATAGTACTATATTTGACATTTTTATTATGCTTGAAAAATTGCAAAGATAGCCAAAATTTGAGTCTGTGTTGGTTGGGGGCTCTGATATAGACGAGTACCTAGTTCAGCTCATTAAAATATGCTAATTATGGTAATTAAAAAAAATGTGCAACATACAATTTAGCATCCGACATTTTCTGACTCCTCGGATCATATAGATAATATTTCCATTAAAAAACCTTGCTGTAAAGAATTTTTGGGAGTGGCAAACACGACTATATTTGAAATCAGGTCCCAACGATGGAAATCTTTAAAGGTTAAAGCTATGGTCAACTGATGATTATTTGCGGGACAACTACACTCTCACAATTCAAAGTAACCCAGTCCTGATCAAGTCACGAAACAAGATCATATCGAGCTCTTAAATCACAGGGAGACTATATACTTGAGCGACATCTATGGGTAATAATTCAAAAAATAGTCTGCTACTATCAGATTACTTTCTCTTAGTTATGCTCTTTGGCGACATTAGGTCCCAATATCTATGTTGTACACCTGTTGTGTTGACATGACAACCGATACGGCCAGCTGCCCATGCAGGCAGAATCAGGTCACTTTTGATAGTTTTGCGGCCTGTACCCTGCCGATTGCAGGTGATTTTGAACATATATTTTTAGACCCAGTGTAAATCAACCTGTAGCATAGTGTATCATAGGCCTACACATGATGCAATGTACAGTTGATATATAGACAACTGACAGCCTTGACACTGGCCACGCATGCGCGTTTGAAAGCTGACCACTAGTTTAATGACTCACTTTATGAATATTAGTCAGTCTGTCAGTTAGCTAGCCAGTGAGTAAGTCATTCCAAGTATGGCATTCTACCCCCTTATATGAATAACAACTGAATCACGACGGTGATTGGTTAAACTCGTCATGTGACAGATTGAACCATTATTTCACTGGTCGGGGGTAGAATACCATGCTTGACCCGATATCTGCTACTTAACACTTTAATATCGGAGAATGTGTATGTGTTACTGAAATGATAAATCACAGAATCAAATAAAACTAGTGCAATACCCGGTAGTGACAGGGGTTTTGGTGATAAACGGAAACATTGGTTATTATTAGGAATGAATGTTTCTAAACACTCTCCAGTAAAAAGGTGAGACCAGCAGCGGGACTGTTCCATACACTAAAAATCCTTCCCTATTGATAGATAGATGGATAAACTGTTAAAGCATGTTCGACATGCTTGACTGAATACAACTACTTGCAAAGGACCCCCCTCTTTGGATTTCGACATACCGCACTTGCATCGGAGCCTACAAGGATACCAATTAAAGTTGATAACAGTGCTCAGCGACCCACCAAAACATTTCATATCAATAAAAGCTAACACAGAAACAATTTAATGCTAATACATAAAATCAAACAATTTAATGATAATACATAAAATCGTGCACAAAAAGACAATGACAACAAAAATGGCGTCGATCAGAAGGGTGATATGCTCAGAATTTAATTTTTGTTTGAGAATTAGGTCACCAAACTAAGCCACGTACTATTAAATACAATTTAATGCTGCGTCAAACGTACGCTCTGAGGCCTCTGAACAAATCACTATTTTTTGCCACTCACAATATACCTCACACACAGAGCTCCTTGACATTATAAACTGGGTTGTAACATATATTAAAATTGCTTAGGCAATGTATTTGTGGCGTAAATTGGCTTTTAATCAATGGTCATCACAATATTGTGCACACAAGTCAGCACGACACAAAGCTGATGCTTTTTGCTGTCTGGGTGCATGTCTACAGTCACTGACAATGCACGGTACACACGCTCCAATGTCGGCTCAATGCTGGGCCAGCACCGACACATTAGAGCAGCATTGGGCCAACATATCACGTTTCATGAGGTACGTAGACATTGTTCATTGGACCTGTTTTGCTATCTCGAGCTTTATTTCGGAGTAGGCCTCACGTCGAGGCCAAAATTCATTTCTGAGGTTAAAAATTGTGTCATTTTTGCTTCGAAAAATGGGCTTTCTGTAATCGATGAAACTGACGAAACGAAACTGGCGAGACGAAAGTGATGAAACTTGTTTCCTGTAATCGACGAAACTGACGAGAATTGTAAATTATTTAATGAAAATTCAAGAAAAAAATACTTTTAAGGTAAAAGGGTTTTTATCCCCACCCCCTACGCTTTCCAAACTTGACCCAATGTTGATATTTACTTGCAACTTTCCCACAATACAAATATCCTAGATGTAGGTCTATATTAATGTTAACTTCCTCATAAACACATCTGTTATTTTACTGTTGGTTTAATGCTGGACACTATTATATCTAAGACGCAGGTCCAGCAATAAATTAACATTCGAGTAACGTCTTGTGTTGGCGTGTGATAGGCCCCTATAATTTTCTTTATAGTGCACATTAACATATGCAGCACTTGACACTCGAATAGGAAGCCAGAACAACAATCGGACCTAACTTGGTCTACACCACAATAACAAAATGTGCACTACATGTCCACCACCATTTTACCCAATGTGAACGAGCATGCATGGTGGTTGTATCAAGTTCAAAATCATAAAAAATCGGTAATTTTATTTTGGCTTTTCAATATGACCATATGATGTAAACCTGTCCATAGACTAGAACCGCAAAAGTTTTTAAATTTTTGTGCTGCGCATTTACCAGTTAAGTAAGATATAGACGTAGTTCCCGTATTTTCAAGTTCGGACATGCAGACGTTTGCAGTTCCAGTCTATGGACATGTTTACATCATATGGTCATATTAAGACGCCAAAATAAAATACTGATTTTTTATGAATTAGCCTGATTGTGTCGCTTTAATATATACATATGTGTATACAATTTGTTTTAGTTCACAGGATGATGAAGCATTTTCAAAGGATGCAACAAAATAAATTGACATTATCATTAACCAAACCATTTTCCTTAAGTGAGGATAACACGTTTCACTACATGTAAAAATTAAATAACGTGATCGGCACTTTTGACTCTGTATGCATACACGACATACACTGTAGACACACCAGAGCTGCTTCTACATGTGAGCTTCTTATAGACGGCCCCCTGCCTGGCACTTCGTTTGCAGAGCTAGATGTTGTTTATAGACTCCAGAAATTCATACAAAATGGCCGCCGTTCATACCAGCTCGATTCGAATTTTCAAATCAGACATTTTTTCGGCGTTGATTACAAATTGACTGTACACCACTAGACAGATGAGGGCGAGCAAACATCATACTGGTTCCTCGCGTGTTTTTTTCAGTAGGCAGCTGGTCAGCCGGGCTGTGACCTGCGACCTCGTAAGTTAGGCTTCTAGGTGCAAGCACTTTTTCTCCAATCTGATCTCCTGAATTCGTATGCACCATTAGTAATTTGATGTGAATAATTATAGATCTATATAGAAATTATGTTTCTAAATTAAACTATTCTGTTTTACATCCAGTTACTTGAGAAAAATAAATTTAAGTGGCACCTGTGATTGTGATGCGCAATTTCCTGCCAATTCATCCACCATTATAAAAAAAAGAAATAAAATTGAGTAGCAATGTAAGCATCTTATGATGCTAAAATAGGGAAATTGCATGGGAAGTAAACGGTAAATAAGTTCTATGCGGATGTACTTATGTACAAGATGTTCTGAAGTAGCAGGTAAAATATTACATTAACAAGCTTGTGTTCGTTGTCGTTGTATAGAGTCCCAATATAAAAGGCCTGATGCCTCCTTTATTGCTTGGAATTCATGATTGCACACGTTGTGCTCTTAAAGAATCATCCAACTGCAAAATGCGCATGCCTGGGACGGTCAAGTGTAGGCCAACAGTAGCCTATTGAGTACAGATTGACGGCATTCATATAGCCACTGAACTGATTACAAGATACTACTCAAACGAGACATTGATCCAATGCTGTTTTATTGTTAGGCCAACATCTGCGACATTGGCACAACAGTGAACCAACATTGATAAAAGAACAATGTTTGAGTGAAAGTCATCCTGCCCAGCAAACACAAGACCTTTGTATAACATTCATACAACGTCGGCCCAAAGTCTTTGACGTTGGTCCACCATTGCATAAAGTCATACTAATGTTTTGTGTTTACTGGGTGTCAATACAAGCTTGGGGTCGGGCCGTTTCCACATCCCCGCAGTAATACAGTCAGTTTGTTTGCAAGCCAACGACCAAGTAGGGGCAAGGGCTTTGAATTATTAACTCATAGATGTTGCTCAAGTATATGGGCGGTTCTCATTAGGTGCGTCAACAAGTGGGACATTTGGTCCCGTTTTTTTAAAGCAAAATGTTAACTTATTTACTCAACAGATCGATTAAATTAAAGATAATTAGTCATATAATTAAATTTGGAAGCAGAAAAGAGAGGATAAATGTGAAAAATACGTGTTTTTTAGAACGGTCGAACAGAGGACACCACATGTTTTTTTGGTGTCCTCTCAATAATGCCATGTGCGACCGCAGTGAATGATTTTCTTGGTGTCCTGTGTGTGACCAAATGTTCGACCATGTGGACACGACATTGTGTCCTTACTTTCTAGTATAGATTTCAATGTTACGACCATTTCGTGTCTTATGTTACGACCACTTTCGTGTCTCACAATGTTTTGTGATCATAACTTTTCACTGGTTTGTAGGTTTAATCTTCAAATTTCACAAAACTATATAAATATAGATACAGATGAGATTCAACACTGATTCTGCTATTTTGTGTAGTCATTGTGAAATAAAAACACTATATATGAGCGGTCGAACGGTCGCACATTTTACCATATTTTCACCCCCTATACAAATACCTTTTTCTTTCTGTTCCATATTGTTTTTTATACAATTATGTAAAGCACATACAACCCGTGTACACATGGATGTATACACACCGATTTGAACATTAAATGGCGACAACTGTTCAAGAAGGTTATTATGAGTGACCCTGCAATTTTTGAGACTGAAAATATGTAGGGCCCTATATGTCATATTGCCTCAGATGGACTATCAGCTTAGGGATGTTGCAAAGGTAAGAAAATTCCAAACATCCAAAAAAATTTGAAAGTGGGTGGATGGGTCCAGGGCCATTTTGGATAGAAAATTGGAAAACTAATAAAATCCACTTAAGTCGTGTCAAAGATTGGTTTAAAAAAAAACTTTGGATAGGGGGGTGGGTGGGTGCGGTGAGCTCTAAACTAATTTTTTTGGATGTGTGGAATTTTTTTAACTTTGCAAGGCCCCTGAACAAAATCGTCTAAAAATAAGCTGTGATTGAGGCAATCAAAAGGCGGACAATGGTTGATGTTGTTGATAGAACATAGGCCTATACTGTTCAAAATTCGCATGTTCTGTAGAAACGTTTACAAGGTGTCTCATTCGCACCAATAGAGGTAATGCTGTGAGTGGATCATCCAGGGGCGTCCGCAGCTTCCCGCTACAGGGAGGGGGGGGGGGTATAGGTTAGGAGGTAAAATTTAGAAAAATATGGGGATTCCATCGTTTGGTATAGGATTATTGTTTTCTCTACAAGATCATTAACAAAATTATATGGTATTGTGCCCTTCATGAGTGCAATTTTACCCTTCATGACCGGCATGTTGTCCTCTTCATATTCAGAAAGCACTATTCCCTTTTGATCTACTCTCACGTCGAAATGAACCCTACCTATAGGTGATAACTAATTAAATCTTCGTAAAGCACCTTGATATGCTCATCTTCGGATAATTATGTTTCAATAAAAGGAACCAGCATAATTGTTACTTGTCATACACTAATCAGTAAAGAAGGCGTGTAGGGGTCCGAATAGTAGTTAGGCCACTGGGGAATATTTTTGTTTTAGATAAGCGTGCGCATTAGATTCTGCACAGCGCGGGCATTAGTTTCTTGCCGATTTCCAAAAAAAACGAATTAATTTTAGAAGATAAAGAAAACATTTCGAAAAAAAAACCATATTTATTTCAGGAGATAAAAAACATTTTTTCCAGCTATATTTTCTTTTCGTCGCCATCATTACCTTTTTCAAAATAGGTCATTCTTGTTATTTCGTCGCCCCCATTAACTTTTCAAAAAATAGGTTCATGAATTTTTTTCCGCCCTCCCTCATTAGATTTTGATCAGAAAAAAAACAGAGAAATAAAACACAGTAGCCTTATCACTTGTGATGCATCTGGGCTCTGTTGAGTGAAAGGTTGGCACAGGCAGCCAGGACTTCGCTCCAGCGGGTTTATGATCCCAAGGAATGATATCTAAGTATCCTGATGATCTTAATTAAGAACCCGTCGTTAATGATAGGTGGCGCCATGTCCCTTCTGAATCCTCGAATTCCAGATGAAAAACTGATTCGTAAAATAAAAACGATTGGAGAATGGCTGCCATTGTTGTCATCCCAGGAGAAGTGATTTTAGTAGTGTAGATTTACAAGGAATTTCGATCTAAGGGACGCACCATTAGATATCCGAGGGGGAGGTTTTTTTGCTTGCCTCTGCGAGAAAACAATCTTTTTTTGCGATGAAGGTCCCACAATTTTTTTTTATGTTTAGTCGCAAAAATGAAATATCTTTTTTGTTTGTCATATGCCTTCCCTATTATGTACGTTATCATTTGGTGTTTTCTGGTCAACATATTTTTCATGAATTTCGACAACAAACTTTTTCTGCCCACATTTTCAACAAACTTTTTTTTCTGACTGTTGTGGCGACAAACTTCTTTTTCATATTTTTTGTACACCCCCCCCCCCCGGCAGATATCAAATGGTGCATCCCTAATAAAGACCATTTTCTTGGGTGGCTAACATCTCAGTGAAATTACAATCGGTATTACAAACCATTAACATCGCCTACTCCACCATTCTAGTACGAGAGGTTAAGGTTTTAAATGCTTGCTATATTTCAGGAGCTAATTTGACATCGAGCACAAGACGGATCAAAACGAACTAAAATCTAATTCTAATTATTTGCTGTAAAAAAACCATCAGCCCAAGTGTATACCAATGTCGTGCCAGTTAATTTAGCATTATAAAAATAACGAACGAATGACGAATAACAAATCAATGAACGAGTTTTTGTGCACATAGCCTACAGACTAATAATATAAACTGAGCCAGGGTCAGAATACGAGATGAATCAGACAACACTGTTCTTCTGACACATATTAATACGAAACAGTGACCGAACACAGTACTTCTTGACATATGTTACAGCTGGATTTGCTTTGGCACGAATGTAATTGTAAGGTATAACGAAATGAATGGATGTATAGTACGCTATCTATTAATATATAAGCCTTGTTGGATTTTGTTTTCATCTTTTATGCAAATTTTGATTAAACTCAGCTCCACATTGTTGAAGTGATGGCTACTTCTGTGGCGGATCCAGTTCTAAGACGATTTTAAAAATTAAGCTGTAAATCGTCTAAAAACACGGCTCAATGATCCACTCGTGACTGATCAAAACAATATATCGTAAACTTGTATAGCCTAATTATATTTTCCCCAGCGTCCATCCAAGTTCGTGAAGTGGGGACAGAAGATGTTCCGTAAACAGTTCTAAGTATGGATAGTAATACTGTCATATTTTTCACCGAAAGGAGATTTTATCCTGCCAGTCGAAGTTTAATAAAATGTTGACTGAATTTATTTGTTCGTCTCATTGGGACAGTCAGTCAACAGAAACCATGACAAAGAACACAAAGTGGGTGAAATATACTTGAAAAGAAATGGACAAAAGCTAAATGTTAAAAAACATGTTTACATTTAACTTGATCGCCTTTATGATTGTGGCAAAAGGAGTACAATAATTATTCACAATAATTATTAACGTGGATATGTAGGGCCTATGGCGACTAATCATCATTCAATCTACTTTCCGTTACACCATATTCACAATTAAAAACGAATGTTTCAGGTAGTCTACACAGCTTCTGGTGGCCACACCAAATCTATTTATTTTTGATAAGCCTACAATATCGATAACATGTCATATATTACATGTTACTTACAAGTTATATACGGTAGGCTTATGAAAAATACATGGCTTATGAAAAATAAATAAAACGAGTTTCTTTTCCGATATTCAACTGCATTTAAGAGTTAGATCAAAACTAGCTCTTCTAGGCATAGATTAATTAAGTTATGTCAAGTCCACTCACGAACGGAATCAAGTGAGCAAACGCGAATCTACTTGATGATAGATTATAGCATCGTGTCATCAGTACCAGTACCAAGGAGTGTTCAATTCCTAATTTGGTTACATCACGGTAGCTGTACTATGGCCGGTTGTTATAATATAATTGCAAACCGTATTGTTCTGAGGAAATTATGTATCACAAATAACGAAGTTTCTCTTAAAACAGTTACACGATAATTAAAAATAGATAATTGATCGATTGAAACACTAGATTAGTTGTTGAACATTGAAAAAATCCCATAAAGTTATAGAACAAGTAACATGCTTAAATCCAATAAACATCTTACCGACAACTGATGAAGTAATTAATGCATAGCAGCGTGAGCTACATGTTTCTCCTAAAAACTAAATCTGTAATTGTAAATTGATCAAAGCTATTTTCCCAGCTTAGTACACTCACCTGCTATATGCTGATTAAATATTTATGGTGGTTGACTTACTAAAGCTGAATCCTCTTGCTTGTGACAGACAGTCCACACAAATCCTTCCATGACGACAGTGCTGCAGTTAAGTTGACCAGATATTCCCTAAATGGTCAGGGAAACTCGGTTCATTGTTCTTAATTTGGTGATCACAAATAAAGCCTGGGATACATGTGATGAGATAAATCAGCATTGAATGTCTCTGAGGGGCAATGTCATATATATCAATGTCTGATAATGATATAGTTTCACGATGTATTCTTCTCCTCTTGCAGAAAAATGTTTTTATTTCGGAGATGCTGCATATGAAGACAGGAAGCAGACATGTACGATAACTACATGTAAAATGAAAGTTGTTTTGCGTATTCCAAGTGTATTGCTTTGTGGAAAAAAACATCTGTATTTAAAACGGCATTCAAGGGAAAGAAAATAATTAATCAAATTTTAGGAAATACAGTCATGAATAATATGGAATTAATTCCAAAAAGTGTCACTTTTTAAATTATTATTCAGCAGGCCTAACCTTAAATGTCAGCTCAAATTGTTCTTGATTTATTTTATTACTGTGTATATGTTATAGGGAATTCAAGGTTGGAGCCCCCCACGACGACTTTATAACTGAAAATTTCAAAAATATAGGACTTTTATATTGGTTACACATCAAATATAATCTATAAATACATGGAATTATATTGTGTCGTGCTATGGTAAAGCCGCAATAATCAACAATGCTTAACGGTAAGTTAAAGGGACTGGCCCAGGCTAAAATCATAAAAAAATCGGTGATTTTATTTCGGGTTCTTAATATGACCATATGATGTAAACATGTACATAGACTAGAACTGCAAATTTTTATAATTTTTGTGCTGCGCACTTACTAGTTAGACTAGATATAGAGACGAAATTCCCGCATTTCCTATTTTTGACATGGTTGTCAATAATTACAAATCAGGAATTTCGTCTCTATATCTAGCCTAACTGGTGAATGCGCAGCACAAAAATTATAAAAATTTGCAGTTCTAGTCTATGTACATGCTTACATCATATGGTCATATTAAGAACCCGAAATAAAATCACCGATTTTTTGATGATTTTAGCCTGGGCCAGTCCCTTTAACATTCAGATCCAGGTGTTTTATTATTATATCTCATGGTGTAAAACGAAATGTGTGACCTTCGCAACACGTTCTGTGACAAACAATGACATGATTTTACAAATTGCACATGAATTGAATAGTTGTTCGTTATTAATAATTTAAATAACTCGCTATTTAAAGATAATCAGCAAATATACATGTAGCTAGTAAGAAGGCTATGACAGTGACATGTTCCCCAGCAGACACAAGAAGTTGAGTTGATGTTGGTTTATCGTTGGTCCAACATCGTAGACGGCGGACCAACGTTAAACCAACATCGATTCAACGTCTTGTGTCTGCTGTACACAAGAACAGTTGGTATGGCAATAGTTTATATAAGCCTATATTCTAAACATGATCATACTGTAGTTTAGAATGCATCAATTGTGTCCCAGCTAATAATGACAAATGTTTTCCACCATAATTTTCGACATTTAATTCAAGTTTAAATTTGTTTCTGTTAACGCAGGACTGCTTGGTGTACTGTATCCGTACAAAGCCTACAGCAAGTATTTCTAACACTCTGAAGGTGTGACTGAAACATGGAATGGATGTTGTACTTGAAGTAGATAGACGGACATTCAAAGTATACAATATAGGCTATTTGTACAACTGTGAAATTTAGATTCAGTGTTAATTTCTAATTTTTGATATGACAAACCAAAAACATTTTTTTGGGGAAAATTAACAATAATTATGTTTTGGTATGTTAACTAAACCTTTGAAAACAAATACATTTAAAGATAATGAAATTCATTGCATAAGATATCTGGAAAGTTGGAATAACTGATATGATGGAAAAAGCCATCCTTTAGCTGCTGACTGAAAACATTCTCCACACATAGATGTCTCTCAGGTAAACCCCCGCTTTCCTCAGAGGTCAGAATGGATTGAAAAATGTGAGGCAGCCTCAAAGTGATTATTCGTGATTTAGCTCAAAATTTGGCATATAAGATTAAAATCGACATTTTAAGGGGAACAATTTTTTTGCTGATTATTTTAGCACTGACATATATAACATATGATTTAATTGAACCCTGAGTGAGTCTCAATAGTCAAGTTGTGAGGCAGTTATGACAGTTATTACAGTTGAAAGCAATTAACTTAACACTGCAGTTTCATAACCACATCATATAAATAATTAAATTTATTCACCAGATCGAGCTATTTTATATTCATTGGCTTGGATCAGGAGAAAACTAGTGTTCAAAATAAAAGCAAGAGAGGGTAACACCAAACAAAATGAAGCACATGACAGTCGAGTGCCTTGTCTAAGGACAGAACATCGAGACACAAGCTGAGAGAAAACTCAAAACAATAGCATTTATATCCTAGCGTTCTACTATTTTGCAATCATGAACTACTGTTGACATGTGAGAAGAAAGATATTTCTTTTAACCCCTAGGCCAGACTTCTTATTATATGTTTTACGGGCCGGCCGACATTGATTTTACCAAAATAAAATGAAAGCGTCATTTCGGATTTTCAGTTATACCCCAATGTGTTATTCTACATGACAATATTTTTCTTGTGAAGCTTTATACCATGTTTTGTGATCCTGAAAACGGACACACACAACTATCCGTGGCCTATAAAACCGCCCTGCATGCCTACCAGATGCAGAGGTCATTCCTAGAAACCACTCTTACTTTCGTCTGCTCCACCCCCTCCAAAGAGTGATCCAAGGTCTCAACAATCTGCGGGAGGTGCTGTCCTTCGATAGATTAGCTCAGACGGTGCCGGCAACATGGCATACTTCTCTGCTTGGCTTAAAGTTTAGGTCAAAAAGGGTGCAACATCGATAATTTTAATTTGATTCTGAATCCCGACATTGAATCCTATCAATTTTCGCTTTAAAATATATAATAAAAAAGTCTGGCACATCCTCAATTTATTTAAATTTTCACCCGCTTGAAGTCGTGTCTCGCTACTGCGACCAACAACTTGAAATGGGTGAAAATCAATCATATTTGTTTAATTTGTGATAAAAACAAATCTTTATGTTTAGACAGTCCTATCATTCCCAATAACAGCGAATACTCTGCAATAAAACATATCCTAAAAGTTGTGATTAGCAGTTAAAGGGTTGAAAATAATCTGCACTATGCTGAGATTTGGGATGACAGTCATGTGCATGAAATGGGGAAGCTCTGCCAAATTTTCATGCTGTACCAATGTGTCACATCCCTTTCAACAATGGTATTGATGGGTTTTCTATTGCATGCAATAATACACAGCTTTAATCAAAAATGGAAATTCTCAGAACTGGGTTGTCCTCTCTGGTTGTTGTCCTCTAGTTATATACCGGTATACTTACAAGAAGTGCACAATGAAATAATATCAACTAGTAATAAACAACATGTAACCATGAACATGTATTATATACATGCATCAACAAAGCAAAAACATATAGTCTACTTATGTTTTTTTGTGTCTCATGGGTTTAATTTTAAATTAAGATATGGAAATTGCAAGCATCCAAAATACATATAATAGTGAATCTCTTAGTATGCAATGATTTAATACAACATTTTGTAAATTTATATTTAAGGGGGCCCGTTGGCATCTGAGCTCCCAAAATGAAAATTGGTAAAATAACACTTCAGAATATTTGATATGATAATAAAAAAAGAACAACAAGTGAACAGTTGTGATTGTCTAAAAATTAAATGTACACAGAAAACTGGTTGTGTCTAAGATTTGACATGTATACAATGAAAAAAAATGTCAGTGGTACACTCCTAAGCATAGCAAAAGCTAAATATCATTATAAGCAAAACATTTTATTCCAGCATATCCACATATCTTCACTGATCAACGTAGTTTCCATGATTTGTTTTGTCATGTATGTTAGGTACCGCAGGCAGAGTCAAGGATCGGTCGATTCCATTTGCAGACTATGGTTAACTTGTCAGCAAGATTGAAGATTTTCAACATTCTGGAGAGATCAGTATTTTAAGAGAGACTGATTTTTCTTAAAAGCAATAAATTGTGCTCCGGTTTCAACTTGGTGAGGACCAATTAGAGAAATGTTGCTATCTGTGCCAAAGCCGTTTATAATATCCTTGAACTGGGGCATTTAAGCTAATATTGCCCTACCTGCCCTCTTGTTAACCTCTTTCACCTGCCTTCTTGTTAACCAGCTTTCGTAAAGTGGTCTGATATGGCATTGAAAACTTAAGTACCATAATACACATCTAACACTCAGCAAAAAGTGCTGTCATGTGTTTTAGAAACAACTTTGAATCTAGGCTATAACCTTTTAACAAGCTAAATTTCACTCTCCACAATATGCTATGGGTTAGAAAGCGCTACATAGTGCTCAGAAACTGGCGGTTGCGGTCTGTCCAGGGACACCGATCGATTTATACTAAAAACGAAATGTTAAATACTTTACCTATCATGTGTGAGGTGAAGTAACAGTTAGTAGTTTTCTGAATCTAATGTCCAGTAAAAAATTATTAAATTTGAAGACTGATCATATGAGCAGAAAAATTGCAAAAACAGTATGATTGGATGATCACTATAAATACTAATTAAACTCCTAGAAATGTTATTGATATATATATATAATATATAAAAAATGGAGATAATTTACCCCACTCAGTACGTGGGTCATCGCCACAATGGCCTAAATTGTGTACACTAAAGAGAGGGGCCGTCGCCACGACGGCCTAATTATATGACCTCATACATTTAGGCCCAGTACTGGGGAAACATTACTGCCAGTGGTCAAAGGATTAAGCAGTCTGTTTCAAAGTGAACGAACAGTAGGCCTTGCTTCACACTGAATCAGATGTTTTAGAGCAACTTCATACCCATTAACTTGCTTTTTTAGAAAGTCACTTTCAAAATGTCTCAAAATAGATGTATGTCTTTGAAAAATAAGGTCATTACCCCGAAGGTAATGGTATGTTTATGATATGTATTTATTATCATCCTGGAATTATTATTTATATGGACAACTGTCACTTGCAACATACCTCGTAGATGATTGAAAAAAAAATTGTCATAATAGCGTCATCATTTAATACGTGTTTGAAAATAGACCCATAAATTAATTCGGTTTTATCTAATTACGAACAATAAGCCTATACACCTCAGTTTCAAAGTGAATGCCTCATCGCGAAAGTGTAGGCCTGCAAACAGTAGTGACGTCACTAAGGAAAAAAAACTGTCAACAGATTCAGCTGATTTCGCAGTGGCATTTTCAAATAAATTTTTGTTTCATATTTTTATATGGATGAATTACATTGGGCATTGATTCTATTCAAATGTCATGTATTCTGATTCAAGTATACTGCACATATTCCTGCTCATAAACTGGTTATTTTCTCTTGGGTGATTTAAAAATGGGTGGGTGTTGAAATAAATACCCTACTAAGTGTAGCCTACTATAACTTCAGCTACAACTTTCAGATGCATGAATAGTCATACATGTGGTACATTATGTCATCATTCATAGTTTCATTCATCAACTGATGGTAAGTGGGGTGCTGTTAGACAAATAGGAACACCAGAAATCAAGTTCAGTCCTTAATTAAGTGTTTGAAAATACATGACCCTGCTCAACTAAATCTAAAATAGGATTTAAAAAAAAATATTGACAATGTTACAAGCCTTTAATGTCTTTAGCTGAGCTATATTTGTCTTTTATAAATTTATATGATGAACTGTATCTTTTCTTAAACTTTTTCAGAAATTTAAAGTGATTTATTTTATACTACAGAACTGATGCTCTCATATATATGCAAAATGTCTTAAAGACGGTGGCTATTCACATGTATCTTTAATAATGCAACTCTATGAGCAGCTTATCTACGGGAACGGAGGAGAGGCGCCACATTAAATGATTAAGTGGTCACAGTCATATTAGGCGGCTCACAATATTATTAATGTCGGAAAAACAAGCATCTGTGCGCTTGAGCTTATTTGTGATTGTCTCAGACTCAAAGTGTCCTACTCCTAGGGCTAGACCTAGCGGCGTAGTGCTGCCCGGCCTACGCCCCTAGCCGTTATTTACTCGCTAGGCTAGATCTATACTCGCCGTCACATTAAACCAGGATCACATCATTTTCGCCGATTTCAATTCTGAACCTATTTCCTTGAAACTTTGCAAAGGCCATTATCCATTCAAATCCTAACAGCGGTTAAAATTTCGCAAATATATATTGAATAGGCCTATTATAAAAGTTGACATTCACGATGATGTAATAAAATTCTAGAATTAGTTTAATGGATTTATATATATATATAATTATACAAAATTTCCAGGGCTGTTGGGATTCTTTTGAAAAAATATGTTTTTTAAATTTCATGAAAATCTGTTGAGAATTAACTGAGAAATCAGCGAAAAACATACGATCCTGGTTGATCACTTTTAAATGTGACTTTGTAAGTTTGTTGGGTATAGCGTAGTTAGCAATTACTCCCCTACACCGTAACACGTTGTTGTGGAGGGTAGTCTTGCTAACTAGTATATAGCGCTGTGCTCGCTCTACATTGACTACGACCTGGATGATCATTAGACTAAAAACATTGATTAGACTACATTGATTTAAGACTTTATCAAATTTATGCAGAATGAGTGATTATTTATTTAGTCTCTAACCGTAACTTCGTAACAGTAGTCTAACTAAGACAGGGTTGGTATGAATAGCGAGGGAGACCTATAAAGCGAGAGAGGATCAATAAGAGGCCGAATGTGTGTATATGAGATGGCAATTTATAACTAAATATACAAATATATGTTATAAACATCATAATATACATATAACTGTATCGAAACCGGCTATAATTATTGCAACAGTTGACAAAAAGAACGATAACAACAACGAGGGAGACATTATTAAGATCGCCGGCGGCCGGCCGCCATTTTGTCAGATTGCCCAGTCGGCCAACAGTGGGGCCATCAGTGTGAATAGAACGGGTTGTCACAAGTGACAGACCGTGTGCAGGACTGAAGCAATCAGGATAGCGTTGATAGCAGCGCAGTATATTATTTTAATTATATAAAAAAAACACAATAACACATTATTCGTAAATATAATATATCTTTTATTGACATACAACATTCATACAACAAGCATTCAACATGATAGGTAATGTACACAAATACATAATATACAATATAATACAAAATTGAAAGCCGTAGCTAGTCCTGTGTATATATGACATATATATAATGTCACATCGTACGATTATACATTAATGATTCACATTCTTAATTACTGTTATTTCACAGTTGTGGTCTTTGCCGTTCTTTTGCTTTTCTTTTTGCCAGGCTTAGTACCATTGGCGGTGGAGCGTAGAATTGTTAATGCAGCATCACTTGAAATAACAGAACGACGTTGTTGGGGTTTGTAAGTTTTGAGAAATTTAAGTAGATGGCGGTCTCTTTGTTCTTTTGTTTTAATAATCCATGAATTTACCGGTATTTTAAAAGTTTCGACCGACCGATTATCCGAACGCCTTGAGTGACAAGCTATCACACATTTACAGACTCAAACTGTCGTGATCTGAGTGATGACATCAAAACGCCTTGAGTGTCATTTACCGGCGAACACAAAAAGCTGTCGTGATCTCAGTGATGACAAGTGGACTGCAATTGAAGATCAAACTCGATCAAATCACGGCTGCATAGGGTTGGCGTTATTATCATTTTAAAAAGCAAGTAACGTTAAAAATCAAATAATTACACTATACAATAACGTCTAAGCATCGGCATTTATATTAATCGGGGGATTAGGCCTATCAGTTGATCACGAACGGTGTTTTATCTACTGTTGTTGTGAATTGCATTTTATTTCTTTTATTTCTTGTTATTCTTGTTATTCTCTGTGATTTATATTACTAATATGTAGGCCTATTTGTTCAATTGTGATGAAAAGGTAGGAATACTTGTGGAGACTAAGGAGATTTAAATATTATTTTCGTTACATTTACATATATAAAATATATATATATATTATATTAAGATATTATTAAAAGGTACCCTATGACTCTTTATTTCAATTTTTTAAAATTTTGGCTGATTACTAATGATTCGTGCGCCAGTGGTAACGTTAGATACATAGGCCAACGTTAGATACATAGGCCTACATACGTGATGTCGTTACATTTACATATATAAAATATATATATATATATATTATATTAATATATTATTAAAAGGTACCCTATAACTCTTTATTTTGATTTTTTTAAATTTTGGCTGATTACTAATGATTCGTGCGCCAGTGGTAACGTTAGATACATAGGCCTACATGTATACGTGATGTTCGTGTTTTAGCAGGAACGCGAGCGGCTGAGTGATTACCGGGTACACACCAGGTGTCGCTCACAGCCGCCTGTCAAAGCGAAAGAGACTTTCAAACGAAGTGGAGTCTCTTTTTTTCACAAAACTGGACTTGTATTGTCTCCCAAATAAAAAAAATAATAAATAATAATTGCAAAACGACAATACTAGCATATATTTTATTGTGACATCGATAAATACATCATATACATGCATTACACTGCCATACGAAGCCTCTTATTGATCCTCTTTCGCTTTATAGGTCTCCCTCGCTTTTCATACCTACCGCTAAGACAGGGGTGGGCAGGCGAAATGAGTCCTGTCGCCACAAATGAATATTTTTAGGTGCTCTGAATGGTCATTTTTTAATATTTACATTACAGATATTTTGCTTCTGTCGCCACATGTGGCGACCACTTGCCCACCTCTGTAAGACTAAGTCTGAATAATTTTTTATTAGCCTAGGCATACAACTTACAAGTGTAAATTATGTGAATAGAATAGAGCTGAGTCTGAGATTGATTAGGCCTACAGTCTGTTTTACCAGATCCTTGGAGTAGCCTTTTTCCAATTTGCTTGTTGGCTCTTTAAAAAATTCACAAAAATTTCACAAAATTTTTCTCGGATTATTTTTTCATTTTCCCCTAGCATTCCTGAAAATTTAGTGCAATTTTGTTGTGTATTCTGGAACGACCATTTGGCATGTAAAAGAATTCTTGTTTCACAGTAGATCTAATGGTGTTGAGAGATCTGTATAGACTGTAATTTTGAAAAATTATTACATGCCAAATCATGGTCATACTTCGCTACTACAGAAAAAAATCCATCAATTTATTATGGATGTTGGGGGAAGATGAAAAAAAGTTCCGAGAAAAATTTTGTGAAATTTTTGTGAATTTTTTTGGAGCAAATTGGAAAAAGGCTACTCCCAGGATCTGGTGAAACAGACTGTAGTGTAGGTTTCACGACAAGCTTTGAACTTGAATCTGATTCAATCTTGTCTTGACTCGGTCTCGAGATGAGAGTTGGTTGAACTTAAGTTGTTGTCACGTTGACGGTTGAGTGGAATGATTCAATGAATGAAGGCTTGAGAAGTTGAGTTGAAGCTGACAAGTTTGAATTGAAATGCTTATTTGTAGAATCATTTTTTGCTCACCATTAATATGCAGAAACAGGGACATATGCAGATTTTATAATCTGTAAGTACGATGAGTGTTTAAAACTAATCTTTATTAACATATTCATCTAGTTGACGTTGGCAAATTTTAATCAACAAAATGTCTCCCACGCCATTTTGGCTCGCTACCATGAGCTGGATCATGTGACCAATGACGTCACAAACCCGTCGTTAGTTATGTCGGATCTGTACGATTACGCTATGATACATGGACTCATCTGAGTCTGCGCCAGAATAAGTTTGGATTGGAATAATAATTTATATAGGTCTGTATTAATCCAGCTGCCAGATTGAGTACCTTGCGGTCATGCAGCGACGGATTTGCCAGTAGGCCATATAGGCCATTGACCTAGGGCCCACTAATTCTGGGGGCCCCACTGAAATCTTATTTCACGCGTGCGTTCCATGAGACATGCTCAATCTCTCACATCAGTGGTGGGTTTGGGCGCCCTATTCCGTATCATAGTCATACAGCAACTGGCTGAGAGACCCTTGTGATATAATTTTCATGAAATTCGTGTTTTCCTAATGCCTTTGATATAAACAGTATCTGGCAGGGGGAGCTCTAATTCCTATTCTGTACCGATCGGTGAATAACTGGTTGGGGCCCCCTGTGCTTCACTCCTCAATGCTGGAAATTTTCATAAAATTCACAATTTTCCCTGCATCTAGCTGGCATATACGGTGGCATGGGCCCTAATCCTTTTCTGGGCGGGGGCCCTAGGGTAGTGGTTAGCACCGCTGCCTTTCACGCTAGAGTTCCGGGTTCGGTCCCTGGTCTCGGCGGTTTGAAAGAAACACAAATGTTTCTTCCCCATCCACGTGTAAAACTCAGTATTATGTGCAGCCTCCGTGACCAAGAGGTAGCGTGCTCGGCCTCAGACCGCCATGGCTAGAATTTCAAATCCTGTGTCTGGAGGACAGTGTCATCTCATTCATCTCACCATCCTCAGGACGTTCTCCTGGCCCAGTTTAGCCTATATGTGCACAAAGGTGGCCTAAGGCCCGATTCATTTTATTTTCCTAATCCCTTTCTGTCCCGATCGTTGAGTATCCGTTCACCCCCTAGTTGAGTAGGAGAAATAGGTTCCCGTGCACCCCCCGGACAACTAAATTCTAAAATCATTTTCAGCACCCCTAGGATATCTACTTGAAGAATTTTGATGTTCACTTTGAAAAAAATTGTCCCACGGGGGTCTAATTAGCATATTTCCAAGATGGCCGCCAACCGCTCTATGTCTAGGACATTGTGAAGGCCTGATCTGTCCAGTAGCCCAATCTGTCTTTTTTGGGTTAAACTATGTTTTATTCGTGTGCACTGCAGCGGTAATTCTTCCGACTGAATGTTTGTAAACAGAGACACATGTCATGCATGTTGTCAGATTGTCATGACTGATTGCGTTCTCTGATATAGCATAGACTATCCTACATTATGATTTGTAGTTCATGCAATATTTTATAATTATAAAAGAGCATTTATGTCAAATCTATGCCACATCATCTCGTCCATCACCAGCCAAGGCCTTGGCCGAGCGTGGGTGTAGCGATAATAGGGGCTTTTGGTGTGATGTTACGGGTCGGACTTTATATCGAAACCGACCGAAACCCGCCGAAACCAAGTTACCATGTCGAGACCGATTAAAATATATATAACTTAATGTATGGGTAGGACGTTCAAATAAGATAATTATGCAAACGCTGTTCATTTGAGTGCGATGTGAGAAAATGCAGCACTCGTTCAATAAATAAGGTGTGAGCCTTTAGGCGAACACTTTTAACATGTGCTGTATTTTCACATATCGCACGAAAAATGAACATCGCCTGTATTTTCTCACACGATAAAGTCAAACATATGTCAAACATGTCTATGAACTTCCTCTTCCACTCTTCAGACGTTGTCATGTTAAGACAGAAACACTAGACACATTGGGTCAACTGTGTCCAATCTGTCCTATTATTATTATTTTTTGAACTAATTGTTACTTTCACTAGTCTATGAATTTCCTCTTCCACTCTTCAGACGTTGTCATGTTAAGACAAAAGCACTATACACATTGGGTCAGCTGTGCCCAATCTGTCCTATGTTGATTATTTTTGAACTAATTGTTACTTTCACTAGTCTATGAACCTCATCCTCCACTCTTCAGACGTAGTCATGTTAAGACAAAAGTACTAGACACATTGGGTCAACTGTGCCCAATCTGTCCTATTTTATTTATTTTTGAACTAACTGTTACTTCCACTACTCTATGAACATCATCCTCCACTCTTCATACGTTGTCATGTTAGGACAAAAGCACTACACACATTGGTTCAACTGTGCCCAATCTGTCCTATTCTGATTATTTTTTAACTACTTGTTACTTTCACTAGTCTACGAACCCCCTCCTCCACTCTTCAGACGTTGTCATGTTAAGACAAAAGCACTAGACACGTTGGGTCAACTGTGTCTAATCTGTCCTATTTTAATTATTTTTGAACTAATTATCATTTTCATTACTCTATGAACCTCATCCTCCACTCTTCAGACGTTGTCATGTTAAGACAAAAGCACTAGACACATTGGGTCAACTGTGCCCAATCTGTCCTATTTTGATTATTTTTGAACTAATTGTTACTTTCACTAGTCTATGAACCTCCTCTTCCACTCCTCAGACGGTGTCATGTTAAGACAAAAGTACTAGACACATTGGGTCAGCTGTGCCCAATCTGTCCTATTGTGATTATTTTTGAACTAATTGTTACTTTTACTAGTCTATGGACCTTCTCCTGCACTCTTCAGACGTTGTCATGTTAAGACAAAAGCACTAGACACATTTGGTCAGCTGTGCCCAATCTGTCCTATTTTAATTATTTTTGAACTAATTGTTATTTTCACTACTCTATGAACCTCCTCCTCCACTCTTCAGACGCTGTCATGTTAAGACAAAAGCACTATACACATTGGGTCAACTGTGCCCAATCTGTCCTATTTTGATTATGTTTGAACTAATTGTTACTTTTGCTAGTCTATGAACCTCCTCCTCCACTCTTCAGACGTTGTCATGTAAAGGCACATTGGGTCAACTGTGCCCAATCTGTCCTATTTTGATTATTTCTGAACTAATTGTTACTTTCACTAGTCTATGAACCTTCTCTTCCACTCTTCAGACGTTGTCATGTTAAGACAAAAGCACTAGACACATTGGGTCAACCGTGCCCAATCTGTCCTATTTTGATTATTTTTGAACTAATTGTTACTTTCACTAGTCTATGAACGTCACCCTCCACTCTACAGACGTTGTCATGTTAAGACAAAAGTACTAGACACATTGGGTCAACTGTGCCCAATCTGTCCTATTTTATTTATTTTTGAACTAATTGTTATTTTCACTACTCTATGAACCTCCTCCTCCACTCTTCAGACGTTGTCATGTTAAGACAAAAGCACTAGACAAAGTGGGTCAACTGTGCCCAATCTGTCCTATTTTGATTATTTTTGAACTAATTGTTACTTTCACTAGTCTATGAACCTCCTCTTCCACTCCTCAGACGGTGTCATGTTAAGACAAAAGTACTAGACACATTGGGTCAGCTGTGCCCAATCTGTCCTATTGTGATTATTTTTGAACTAATTGTTACTTTTACTAGTCTATGGACCTTCTCCTGCACTCTTCAGACGTTGTCATGTTAAGACAAAAGCACTAGACACATTTGGTCAGCTGTGCCCAATCTGTCCTATTTTAATTATTTTTGAACTAATTGTTATTTTCACTACTCTATGAACCTCCTCCTCCACTCTTCAGACGCTGTCATGTTAAGACAAAAGCACTATACACATTGGGTCAACTGTGCCCAATCTGTCCTATTTTGATTATGTTTGAACTAATTGTTACTTTTGCTAGTCTATGAACCTCCTCCTCCACTCTTCAGACGTTGTCATGTAAAGGCACATTGGGTCAACTGTGCCCAATCTGTCCTATTTTGATTATTTCTGAACTAATTGTTACTTTCACTAGTCTATGAACCTTCTCTTCCACTCTTCAGACGTTGTCATGTTAAGACAAAAGCACTAGACACATTGGGTCAACCGTGCCCAATCTGTCCTATTTTGATTATTTTTGAACTAATTGTTACTTTCACTAGTCTATGAACGTCACCCTCCACTCTTCAGACGTTGTCATGTTAAGACAAAAGTACTAGACACATTGGGTCAACTGTGCCCAATCTGTCCTATTTTAATTATTTTTGAACTAATTGTTATTTTCACTACTCTATGAACCTCCTCCTCCACTCTTCAGACGTTGTCATGTTAAGACAAAAGCACTAGACAAAGTGGGTCAACTGTGCCCAATCTGTCCTATTTTGATTATTTTGGAACTAGTTGTTACTTTCACTAGTCTATGAGCCTCCTCCTCCACTCTTCAAACTTTGACATGTTAAGATCAAAGCACTAGACATATTGGGTCAACTGTGCCCAATCTGTCATTTTTGATTACTAGTATTGTTGTGCTAATTGTTACTCTCACTAGTCGATGAACCTCCTCCTCCACTCTTCAGACGTTATCTTTTTACGATAACTAAATAATAAATATTTTTTACTGATGTCTGGGTGCAAGGGGAGGGGGGGGGGGGGGGTTGGTTACCTCGCAATGGGTCCATAATAGAACAGATCTGGTCAAATCAGCATAGTTTCCATAGTGGAACATATATGTTCAATGTGGCAATTACTCATCAAAATTGTACAGATTGGGCCCAGTTGCGAGTATTGACCCAAAGTGTCTAGTTTTGTTTTTCTAGCATGACCACGTCTCAGAAGGTTTTTTTTATATCAGTATTACATCTGAGTTAATATCTGAATGTTTGGAAGGTTCTCAAATTCGGTGCTTTTCAGTATTTTACTCATTGGGTTAAATGGGACAGATTGGGCCATATTGCGTGTTTTTGATCTCAATAATCTTTTTGAGGTAGTGACATGATAAAAGCAGTCAAATTGTTTTTAAAAAAATCATTGTTGTTTGGGCCCGCTGTGAAGTGAGTGAGGTTTGGTTATCTCGTAATGGGTATATAATGAAACAGATCTAATCAAACTAGCAGGTTCTCACTGAAATAGGACAGATTGGGCCTAGTTGCGAGTAGGCCCTATCGTCCCAAAGTATCTAGTTTTGTTTTTCTAGCATGATCACGTTTCAGAATTTTTTTATATAAGTATTACATCTGTCAGTGAGTTGATATCTGAATGTTTGGAAGGTTCTCAGAATAGTTTTTTTCTGTGTTTTAATAATTGGATTAAATGGGACAGATTGGTCCATATTGCGTGTTTTTTATCTCAATAATCTTTTTGAGGTAGTGACATTATAGAAACAGTCAAATTGTTTAAAAAACATTTCACTCGTGAGGTGGTTGAAGTTTGGTTATTTCGTAATGGGACCATAATGGAACAGATCTGATCAAAGTGGCGGGTACTAATCGAAATTGGACAGACTGGGCCATATTGTGTATTTTTTATCGCAAATACTGTATCTTTTTACGATAAAAAACAATATATATTTGTTATTGGTGTTTGGGTGCAAAGGGGGGGGGGGTGGTTACCTCGCAATGGGTCCATAATAGAACAGATCTGGTCAAATCAGCAATTACTCATCGAAATAGGACAGATTGGCCCAATGGCGGGTATTGACCTATAAAGTGTAGAGTTTTGTTCTTAGCTGACCACGTCTCAGAATTTGTTTTTCAATACCGGTAGCAGTGAAAAAGCAGTCACTTTTTCTGAACACAAATGGGTGTTTGTGTGCGCTGTGAGGTGAATGAGATGTGGTTATCTCATAATGTCTGGTCAAGGTAGCAATTACTCATCAAAATAGGACAGATTGGGCCCAGTAGCGAGTATTGACCCAAAGTGTCTAGTTTTGTTTTTCTAGCATGACCACGGCTCAGAATGTTTTTTTTATATCAGTATTATATCTGAGTTGATATCTGAATGTTTGAAAGGTCTGAACTTAGGTGCTTTTCTGTGTTTAAATCATTGGGCTAAACGGGACAGACTGGGCCATATTGCGTGTTTTTGATAGCAAGTATCTTTTTGAGATAGTGTCATGATAAAAACAGTCAAATTGTTTTTTTAAAAAAATGTCACTGTTGTTTGGGTCCGCTGTCAAGTGAGTGAGGTTTGGTTATCCCGTAATGGATATATAATGGAACAGATCAAAGTGGCGGGTACTCTAAATAAGACAGATTGGGCCATATTGCGTGTTTTTTATCTTTTTGATCGCAAATATCTTTTTAAGATAAAAAACAATAAATATTTTTCACTGGTGTTTGGGTGCAGGGGGGGGGGGGTTGGCTACCTCGCAACGGGTCCATAATTGAACAGATCTGGTCAAATAAGCAATTGCTCATCGAAGTAGGACAGATTGGGCCCAGAGGCGGGTAATGACCCAAAATGTCTACATTTGTTTTTTCTCATGAATTAGTTAAATATCAGTATAGTACATCTCATTTGATATCTGATTGTTTGGAAGGTCTAGAATCAGGTGATTTTTCGTTTTTTAATCATGGAGTTAGGCCTAAATGAGACAGATCACAAGTTTCTTTTTGATTCCAGGTTTTGCGCCGACAAAACTTTCTATCTGTAATCGTGGTTGATTATTATTATTATTTTTTTTAACTATGGTTTAAATTTTATAATGATAGTTTGTGGACTTGTTTTTGATCGCAAGTATCTTTTTGAGGTAGTAAAACAAACAAATCACTGGTGTTTGGGTCCGCTGTGAGGTGAGTGGGTCTATAATGGAGCAGATCTGATCAAATAATCACTTACTCATTGAAATAGGATAGATTGGGCCCAATGGTGGGTATTGATCTAAAATGTACAGTTTTGCTTTTTTTAGCTGACCACGTCTAATAATATAATTTTTTAAATACCAGTAAAAAACCGTCACTTTTTGTTTGGGTCCGCTGTGAGGTAAATGAGGTGTGGTTATCTCATAATACGTTTTAAGCAACATTAAAACAACATTGGGACAATGCGCCGAGTTAACTGGGTATCCCGCTGCCTGTACGCAATTAGCGATACCCTAAAATGGATAGATGGGGCGAGGTGCAGGCGGGCGAGCTAATGCAACGAATTTAGATAATACCGAATTAGCCGCAGTCGATAACATCAGCGTTTTTATATTACCGTCTATAGTTAACAACGTAGGACAGATTGGGTCACGGGACAGATTAGGCCTTCACAACATGCTTATTTTGGTAAATCTGTAGCGCATGTTTTTCGTCGATTTCTCCGTCAATTATCAACCAATTTTCATGAAATTTTGTACAGGCCATTTCCAAGTCACGTTCTAACATCGGTAAAAATTTCGTAAACTACAGTATTTCAAAAGTTAGACCATTTGACATGTAATAAATTAAAATTATGACGTTCCTCCATAAACCCATTACACTAATTCTGGAATTTTATTACATGTCAAATAGTCTAACTTTTGACATATTCAATATAATTTTTCTAATTTATTACCGATGTTGGAACATGATTTGGACATGGCCTGTACAAAATTTCAAAGAAATCGATTCAGAATTGACGGACAAATCGACGAAAAACATGCGCTACAGATTTGTCAAAATAATTGTGTCCTGGATATATAGCCTATATAATTTAGCAGATAGGGTAACCTATTGTGCATTTTATGATTAAAGCATGACATTTTTACCACTTGTAGAACATATCCTAAGGGACATTTCTAGATGTGGAGGTAAACTGGATTTGACCTCTGATGACCTCTAGAGGTCATTGACTTCGAAAATATTCACTGCTCAATATCCCAAAAGTGTGTCTAATATTCGAAGGTCAAACTGGCAAAAAATAGTTAAAATGTCCATTTTTTATCAATTTCCACACTGTTGTGGTGCAGTCATTTGTTACAAAAGACTGGTTTTGACTTATTGTTCGTCCTATATATTTTTAGGATAATAAGGACGGTATCAGCCTCGAGAGGGGGGGGGGGTATCTCCTAGGTATTTCACTTATTACGCTCCTTCCTCAATATTTAGTTGAACGGACCAAATCACAATACTTATGCACCATTGTAAAACATCAGCTTGGGCTCCCATAGCAAAATATTGATAAATAATTAGGATATGAAGTTTGAAATGGGTTTGGGTTATGTTTTACTGGACTACCATCTGAAAGCAATTTGAAGGTCATGTCAAGGTCATTTCAAGGTTAAACCGACAAAACCTGTTTTTATGATCCCATGTCTTCTTCAGAGCTGTTTCAATTTCTTTTTCAAACGTGTCTTCACTGTATATGTGCCCTAATGCCAGAGAAAACTAAAAGGAGCCTGAGCTTCAGTCTGGTGGCATGTATAGGCCTAGATTTTTTCCAAGAATTACATCTATCTACATCAACCTAACTTTATGTAAGTGAGCCATATCTGATAATTGACAGCTCAGTTTTATTATCGTGATTTCCATTAATGTAATTGGTTGTAGGCCTACATTGTTGTCACTGTTTATACATTTACTATCCTACATGTAGCAATCATGTCTCTTTCAACAAGTTTGGTCAACAAAGCAATGTCTTCTAATTCGGGACCACATTATTATCTATAGGCCTACTGTGGATAGATGAATAGTGTAAGCCGTGTGAGCCAAAAGTATGGCGTTGATGTCATCACCTTTTTCTAGACTCCAGTCTAATGGTCCAGGTAGCTGGAAGTTGTTAAAAACACATAAATTCAGAGAAAATGACGGCTTCCTATAATTATTGATTATAACTGTTCGATTCGACAGTTAAATTGTATAGGCCTATAGACTATATTCTTAGCGTGACCCTAGTATCCTAATAGAAGTAGCGAGCAGGTTTTCTTCCCCCGTCCGTAGGGGAAGGGGGGATTTTAGTTGCGCCTGGATCTATCACACGTGAGGCTCATGCATCAGGCGGTGCTTTGTTTTTGTGGGTGCAATAAATAAAAAAAATAGTGGTCATTTGTTTCAATTTAAATCACATTCTCAACAACATGATGATGTGTAAGTGATTTAAAGGGACTGGCTAAGGCTAAAATCGTCAAAAAATCGATGACTTTTTTTGGTTTCTTAATTTGATGTAAAGATGTCCATAAACTAGAACTGCAAAAGTTTTTAAATTTTTGTGCCGCGCATTTACCACTTAATAATAATAATAATAATAATAATAATAATAATAATAATAATAATAATAATAATAATAATAATAATAATAATAATAATAATAATAATAATAATAATAATAATAATAATAATAATAATAATAATAATGGTGAGTTCTTATATATAGCGCACATACAATGCTCTGTGCGCTTCACACATATTACCCCTGGTCACTGGACCTGTTCATTCATGTACCATTTCAACTCATTTTTTGGAGCATACAGCACTTGCAGCCATTTCGGCGCTAGGAGCTAATCGCACACATTGCCATCTCTGTCCTACCAGGTACTCATTTACAAGTAAAGCATGTGAGGGTAAAGTGCCTTGCCCAAGAACACAGCATCGAAATAATGTCCCAACATTGAAAAGGGAGAAACATGATATTTCTCTGAAAATCCTGCACCAAGCGGGATTCGAAGCCGCACGGTAGGCAGCGACATTGGCAAAGCTCAGCGCTCTAACCATTGCGCCATGTCCCTCTCTGTATAGTAAGGCTAGATATAGAGAAGAAATTCACGTATTTCTTATTTTGGACATGCATGTTCGAAATAAGAAATCGGGAATTTCGTCTCTATATCTAGCGTAGCTGGTAAATGCGCAGCACAAAAATTTAAAAACTTTCGCAGTTCTAGTCTATGGACATTTTACATCATTTGGTCATATTAAGGAGCCAAAATAAAACCACCGAGTTTTTTACATATCATTTTAGCCTGATTGTGTCTCTATAAGACCCTGTCACCATGATATATATAAAACCGATTATTCTATCATTCGGTATTCAATTTATACTGAATAGACTGCATTATTTTCTACTAGGTAATGGCGCTTTTCCATGTCGTGTCGACAACAGTTATATTATAACTAGACTAAACATTTAACAGCCACCAAATAGGATATATAATAATAAAACCGCTATAACGGTCTACTATTTCGTTATAACGGTCTAGTATTTTGTTATAACGGTTTACTAATCCGTTATAACGAGCTACTATTCCTCTATAGCGGTGTATTATTTCGTTATAACGGTCTAGTATTTCGTTATAACGATATACTTATCCGTTAAAACGGTCTACTATCCCGTTATAACGGTCAAGTATTTCGCTATAACTGTCCAGTATTTTGTTATAACAGTGTACTATTCCGTTATAACGGCCCAGTATTGCGTTATAACGGTCTAGTATTTTGTTATAAGAGTCTGGTATTTCGTTATAACGGTCTAGTATTCCGCTATAACGGTCCAGTATTTCGTTATAACGGTCTACTATTTCGTTATAACAGTACAATATTCCGTTATAACGGTCTAGTATTCCGTTATAACGGGCTAGAATTTCTTAAAACAGTATACTGTTTCGTTATAACGGTCTAATATTTCGTCATAGCGGTCCAAAGTTTCGCTATTACGGTCTATACTGATCCGTTGTAACGGTATACTAATCTGTTATAACGGTCCAGTATTTTGATATAACGGTACACTATTTTGTTATAAACCGTTAGAACGAAATAGTAGACTGTTGTAACAACATACTAGACCGTTATAAAACGATAGTAGACCGTTATAACGGTTTAGTATACCGTTATAACGGCTTAGTATACCATTATGCCGAAACTCTAGACCGTTAAAAAGAATTACTAGTCCGTTATAACTAAATACGAGACCGTGTTAATGACATACACGACCGTTAACACGAAATACTAGACCGTTATAAAAAATTAGTAGACAGTTATAACGAAATAGTAGACCGCTATCGCGGAAAACTAGACTATTATAACGGAACAGTAGACCGTTATAACGGAATACGAGACAGTTATAACGAAATACTAGACCGTTATAGCGGATTAGTAGACCGTTATAACGGATTAGTATGCCGTTATAACGGATGAGTAGACATTATAACGGATTATTAGGCCATTATAACGGATTAGTAGACCGTTATAACGTTATACTAGATCGTCATAACAAAATACTAGACCGTTATAACGGGATGGTAGACCGTTGTAACGGGTTAGTAGACCGTTATAACGAAATAGTAGAACGTTATAGCGAAGTACTAGACCGTTATAACGGTATAGTATACCGTTATAACGAAATACTAGACCGTTATAACGAAATACTAGACCGTTATAACTCGATACTGGATCGTTATAACGTGATACCGGTATAACGGGGATAGTAGACCGTTATAACGAAATACTACACCGTTATAATGAGATATTAGACCGTTATAAAGGAATAGTAGACCGTTATGACGGGATAGTAGACTGCTATAACGGATTAGTAGACCGTTATAACAGATTAGTAGACCGCAATAACGAAAAACTAGACCGTTATAGTGGAATAGTAGAACGTTATAACGAAATACTAGACCCCTATAACGGAATAGTAGACCGTTATAACGAAAAACTGGACCGCTATAACAAAAGTTATAACGAAATACTAGACCCCTATAACGGAATAGTAGACCGTTATAACGAAAAACTAGACCGCTATAACAAAATACTAGACCGGTGTAGCGGAATAGTAGACCGTTGTAATGGGATGGTATACCGTTATAACGGATCAGTATACCGTTATAGCGGACTAGTAGACCCCTATAACGGATTAATAGACGTTATAACGAAATACTAGACCGTTATGACGAAATACTAGGCGGTTATAACGGAATAGTAGATGTTATAACGGGATAGTAGATCGCTTTAACGGATAAGCAAGCCGTTATAACGGATTAATAGACCGTTATAACGAAATACTGAACCGTTATAACGGAATAGTGGAGCGTTATAGCGAAAGACTAGACTGCTATAGCTGAATAGTAGACCGTTATTACGAGAGACTAGACAGTTGTAACGGATTAGTAGACCGTTATAACGGATTAATAGATCGTTATAACGGATTAGTAGATCGCTATAACGGATTGAAAAAAAATCTTATTGTCATAAAAACTGTGGAAGCAGTAAGGCTGCATCACGTCTTATAGAAAAATACAAGACGACTTCTCTCATTGTGGACGGAATGGCCTATGAGCTCGTCTCCTCAAATGGACACGTACGAAATACTACACCACATATATGTCTTTGAATATGGGCCTACATTGATATTAAAGGTTTAGTCTTCAGTGTTCTAAATTATGTCAGGTCACTGTAAACGAGATCTACTCTTTGCGATTAGACCAGGAGGAGACCGACTCACGGATTGTCCTATATCTTCACCATGCAGAGAATCTTAGATTTAAATCAGCAGTTGTGCATACTCCGGATTCAGATATATTCTTCATCCTACTTCTCCATGCACATGACCTGACCATCACTATCTACCTTGACACTGGCACAGGAAAGCACAGGAAGCTCATCAACATTGGTGAACTGGCTGACGAACTAGGAAACGATTGGTGTGCCACTATACTCGGTTTCTCAGGGGAGGACTGTAGCAGTGCTTTCAAAAGGAAGGGTGAGGTAACCCCGTTGAAAAAACTCCATATAAAATATTTCCATTGTTTAACGTTGTAAACAACTTGGGGAGTCGTAGACCGTGACAACAGAGGTAAATTAGCAGCTAGAAGTATTTACTTGTTTCGTGTATGGTAAGCCCCGTGAAAGATCTGTGAATGTGGTCAGAAGCAAACTACTCAAGGATATGGTTGGAGAGGATGCTACTCTTAGCTCAAAGGTTGATATGGTTCGCTTGCCTCGATCTATGTCAGGACTCTCTCATACCACATAGTCAAGGAGTCAATCATCATGTAAAAATGAAATGAATCGGGCTTTAGGCCACCTTTGTGCACATATAGGCTAAACTGGGCCAGAAGAACCTCCTGAGGATGTTGAGATGAATTAGATGACACTGTCCTCCAGACACAAGATTCGAAATTCGAGCCCTGGCGGTCTGAAGCCGGGCACGCTACCCCTCGGTCACGGAGGCTCCCCACAATAATGGATGGGGAAGAAACATTTTTGTTTCTTTCAAACCGCCGAGACCGGGAACCGAACCCCGAACCCCGTGAAAGGCAGCGGTGCTAACCACTACCCTAGGGCCCCCGCCCCCAATCATCATGTAGGCCCTAGCTTGTTACAAACATGCAGCCCAAGCAATTTTTGAGAAACCCGAGCCAGATTCTGAAAGTCAAGAGTGGCTAAGAACTGATGATGGAGTTGTGGAGCCTGTATGGTCCATTGGCCCTATATTGCCATCATCTTTGATTAAATTATTAGACATTTGTGACACTAAACATGATAATGATGAGTATGATTGCACAGATGATGAGCCGAATCTGGAAGAGGATGTGGAAATAAACTATGATGATATGTTGACAGAGGATGACTACCAGACTTTGCTTATTTTTTAATAGAAACATATGATTTACTAGTATCTATCATTCTGTGATATTTCACTGAAGAATTATTAGCATGATAGTTTGGATTAAGCATGCATTATTGCCTATTTTAGAAAAAAATCTGTCAATTTTATCTAAATTACATGAAAAAAAAAATATATCATTCTGATGATTTTTGCATTTAAATCACCATCCCGGAAAACCATTAAATTGACACCAAGATCATTGTAATCGGTTCATTAGTTGCTGTTTTATGACATTTAGTGTTCCGACTATACTATAGGACACGATTATTTCGTTAAATCTGTAGCGCATGTTTTTTGTCGATTTATCCGTCAATTCTGCACCAACTTCTTTAAAATTTTGCACAGGCCATTTCCAAGTCATGCCCTCACATCGGTAAAAAAATCGCAAAATTATATTGAATATTTTAAAAGTTAGATTATTTGACATGTAATAACATTCCAGAAATAGTGTAATGGGTTTATAAAGGGACGTCATAATTTTAATTTACTACATGGCAAATGGTCTAACTTTTGAAATACAATGAAATCATCCTGATCACCTTTGCATTCAATTCACCATCCCAGAAAACAATAAAAGTGACACCAAGATCATTCGAATCGGTCCTTTAGTTGCTGTTTTATGACATTTAGTGTTTCGACTATACAAAAGGACACAATTATTTTAGTAAATCTGTAGCGCATGTTTTTCGTCGACTAATCCGTCAATTCTGAACAGATTTCCTTTAAATTTTGCACAGGCCATTTCCAAGTCATGTCCTCACATCGGTGAAGAATATTTCAAAAGTTAGACCATTCAACATGTAATAAAATTCCAGAAATAGTGTAATGGGTTTATAAAGGGACGTCATAATTTTAATTTATTACATGTCAAATGGTCTCACTTTTGAAATACTGTATATCAGTTTACGAAATTTTTACCGATGTTCGAACATGACTTGGAGATGGCCTGTACAAAATTTCATGAAAATCGGTTGATAACTGACGGAGAAATCGACGAAAAACATGCGCTACAGATTTACCAAAATAAGTGTGTCCTAGACATAGAGTGGTTGGCGGCCATCTTGGAAATATGCTAATTAGGCCCCCGTGGGACAATTTTTTTTTAAGTGAACATCAAAATTCTTTAAGTAGATATCCTAGGGGTGCTGAAAATGATTTCAGAATTTAGTTGTCCGGGGGGTGCACGGGAACCTATTTCTCCTACCCAACTACCCCCCCCCCCCCCCGTGCTTTCACTCGTGTCACCAGTGTCTCTGTGACTGTGACACTCACTGATATACCCAGTGTACCCTGTGCTTTACTGACCAGTGCTGATAATTTACATGCAGTTCATAACTTTTTAATCCAAATGGCAGGAAGCCCTATTAATTTGGTTAATAACTGGTATGGGCATGTAAACCAATATGTATCATACTAAGCCTGGTACATTTGGACGTTTAAGAAAAAACGTTTTTCAATAAAAAGTGTTTGTATTATGTCATAATTAGGGATAAATCAATGATTTCAAAAACTAAAGGTTAAATCTATAGGCCCCAAAAGGCCTTTGGTGACAGTGACTGTCATCTTAGCAAACTCATAATTCAACGAATAATACACAAAATCTAATTTCAATAGAATCCAAATTGACCCTCTTACTTGCACAGAATTAGTCTCCAGTAATCTCCAGTAATCTAAAACCCATCCCTTGCTTATTTGGGCCCAATAACTATTTTGGCACGGGGCATTCACACACCTAAATCCGGTGTTGCGGTCATGAGAAGTTGTTTTTTGATGGTTTCGCAGTCACATGGATGTGCAGAACAAATTTAGCTTGGTTGCCGGCGAAAAAACCTTGGGGAGAATTTTAAGTTTGCATAAATCCAAGCTGGCGGCCATGACCGTGGTTTGGGCATAAATTTCAATCCAGAAGACGTATAGACGGGTGTCAGTCACTTCGACACAAACAATTTCGACACAGTGCTATTTCGACACAGAAACGTGTTTTTGTCAAAAAATGTAGGAGTCATTTCGACACAGCTTTGGACGTTTCGACACACTTTCTCACAAATGCATATTTGTGTTTATTTATGGGGTTTCATTACATGGACTTTGTCTTAGTTGATTTAAAAATTCCATAAATTTATCTAATTTGCATAAATTAGCATAAATTAACATAATTATCGCTAAAAATGCGCATATGCCAGTTCAAAAGCATACAAAATGTTCTAACTTCTCGCCAAAATCACTCACATAGGTGTTTTTGGTGTCTATACCCAGGTTTTTTACCCCATGGAAGTCGTTTCACTAAGTTTTGAAGACATCAGAGTAACCTCATTTGCATAAATTAACATAAAATAACATAATTCAAGCCGAAAAAATATAAAATGCTCTAACTTTTCGACAAAATCACCAATAGCGGTGTATTTGGTGTCTACACCCAGGTTTTTTTTACCCCATGGAAGTCGTTTCACGATTTTTTTAATACCACAGGACAACCTAATTTGCAGAAATTAACATAAATACACATATTTTAGGCAAAAAAATATATAATTCTCTAACTTTTCAACCAAGTTTTTGGTGTCTATACTAAGGTTTTTCACCCCATGGAAGTCGTTTCACTAACTTTTGAAGACCACAGAACAACCTAATTTGCATAAATTAACATAAATTAACATATTTCAAGCAAAAAAATATAAAATGTTCTAACCTTTTCAACCAAGTCACCCACAGAGGTGTTTTTGGTGTCTATACTATGGTTTCTCATCCCATGGAAGTCGTTTCACTAAATTTTTGAAGACCACAGGACAACCTAATTTGCATAAATTAACATATTTTAAGCCATAAAACTATAAAATGCTCTAACTTTTCAACCAAGTCACACACAGCGGTGTTTTAGTGTTTAACGTTATACTCATGGTTCTCACCTCAAGGAAGTCGTTTCACTAACTTTTAAAGACCACAGGTCAACCTAATTTGCATAAATTAAAATGAATTAACATATTTTGAGTCAAAAAATATAAAATCCTATAACTTTTCAACCAAGTCACCCACCAATGTGTTTTTGGTGTCTATACACAGGGTTTTCACCCCGTGGAAGTCGTTTCACTAACTTTTGAGGAAAACATACCAACCTAAATTGCATAAATTATCATTATGTAAGGCCAATACAATTCTGTGAGACGCAGTGACGTCACTCGATGAAAACAAGGTTATATAACACCCCCTTCCTCATACTTCATTCTGTGAAACGCAGTGACGTCACTCCGTGAAAACAAGGTTATATAAAAACCCGCCCCCCATACTTCATCGTATTAGCCAGCTCGGTGAAAACAAAGGAGGTCGAGGTCATTGAGTTTCAAAGAATAGGGCTAAGGCTGTTGGCCTAGATGGTCTGCCCTGGACAGACTTAATTTATTTTAATTAGGTCAATACATTTATGTGCACAACAGCTTGCCATGCCCGTAGTCTAGCTAAAGGACCCAATTATACTTCACCCTACGTATATCTCAGCACTTTCCCACATAATCCTATGACATGTAATCATAAACTTCTATTATAAGCAATACATGTGCAATCGATTGTGCAACGTTTGAAAGAAAAGAGAAAACGTAAGACAGTTATTCAATAATGTACACCTCAATGGTTTGTGTCAGGTCATAGGTAAAAAAATTGTCCCCTTGATCTCCAGCAGACACATTCTGTCATCCAGGTCATCGGTCTACAATCAGCAAGACTGTGAGTGTCAAACAAGCACTTGATCAGCTACACAAATAAACTATTATTAAAGCTATATTAAATTAATTATATTATAGTAGGCCCATGCATGGATATTATTTCCTGACATTTGCTTAAAATATGTTATTTTATGTTAATTTGTGCAAATTAGGTTGTCCTGTGGTCTTCAAAAGTTAGTGAAACTTCCGTGGGGTGAAAAACCTTAGTGTAGACACCAAAAACACCTCTGTGGGTGACTTGGTTGAAAAGTTAGAGCATTTTGTAGTTTTTTTGCTCAAAATATGTTAATTTATGTTAATTTATGCAAATTAGGTCGTCCTGTGGTCTTCAAAAGTTAGTGAAACGACTTCCATGGGGTGAAAAACCTTAGTGTAGACACCAAAAACACCCCTGTGTGTTACTTGGTTGAAAAGTTAGAGCATTTTATAGTTTTTCGGTTGAAATATGTTAATTTATGTTAATTTATGCAAATTAGGTTGACATGTGGTCTTCAAAAGGTAGTTTAAACGACTTCCATGGGGTGAAAAACCTGAGTATCGACACCAAGAACACCTCTGTGGGTGACTTGGTTGAAAAGATAGAGCATTCTTAAGATTAGTGGCTTTAAATATGTTAATTTATGTTAATTCATGCAAATTTATGCAAATTATGGGTTTATGCAAATTATGGGTTTGTGAAATTTTAAAATCAACTAAGACAAAGTCCACGGAATGTCAGCCTGGATGGAAACACAAAAATGACATTTTCAAAAAGTGTGTCGAAACGTCCAAACCTGTGTCGAAATGACTCCTACATTTTTTGACAAAAACACGTTTCTGTGTCGAAATGGCACTGTGTCGAAATTGTTTGTGTCGAAGTGACTGACACCCTCGAAGTGTCTCTTCTGTGTCGAAATGGCACTGTGTCGAAATTGCGCTGTGTCGAAATGACTGGCATCCCGTATAGACACATGTAATGGTGGGCTTTGTAGCTAGAAACAACTTTCAAATCGACATGCAAATATGAAATTTGGCACAGATATTCTTCAAATAACAAGTTTTCAGGGAAATGTGTTAGATATTCTCAATTTAAAAAATGGCGGCAAATCCAAGATGGCCGCCATTTGTGCAAGGTCAAACAATAAATTGATATCATTTTCTTCAGAATAGTTGCAGATTCGTGATTTTTGTGTCTACCATGGGGTTTTCTGGTACGCCCGACATAGTGTTTTGGCAAAAAATACACTATGACATTGCATTGTGAGTAAAATCCAAGATGGCCGCTATATGTTCAAGGTCAAACAATAAATTGATATCATTTTCTTCAGAATAGTTGCAGATTCGTGATTTTTGTGTCTACCATGGGGTTTTCTGGTACGCCCGACATAGTAGTATGACCAGAACGTACTTTAGGACATTGCATTGCGGGTAAAATCCAAGATGGCCGCCATACGTTCAAGGTCAAACAATTAATTGACATCATTTTCTCTAGAATAGTAGCAGATTAGTAATTTTGGTGTCTACTATTGAGTTTTCGGGCATGCCCGACATAGTGGTGTGGCTAAAAAATACTTGGACATTGCATTGTGGGTAAAATCCAAGATGGCTGCCATTTGTACAAGGTCACATAATGAATTAATGTCATTTTTGGCAGCATAGAAGCAAATTCATCATTTTTCTGTCAACCATAGGGTTTTCAGGCATGTTCGACATAGTGATGGGGTCAGAAAGTACTATATAGGTGAAACTATAAATTTAAATCATTTTCGACAAAATAGAAGAAGATTCGTTATTTTCTATGAAATGCTGTCAGTAGCACGGTGTAAAATATAAATTGGTCGTCATTTGTGCAAGTTCAAACAATGAATTAGTATCATATTCGACAGAAAAGAAGAATATTCACGATCTTAGTGTCTATCAATACG
The DNA here is from genome assembly GCA_964017125.1 of Flabesymbios commensalis. Classification (NCBI taxonomy): domain Eukaryota; kingdom Metazoa; phylum Annelida; class Polychaeta; order Terebellida; family Flabelligeridae; genus Flabesymbios; species Flabesymbios commensalis. The sequence goes on from OZ024915.1 coordinate 32,549,219, forward strand.
GGCTTTCGGGTATGCCAGACATAGTGGTGTGACCGTAATGTACTTTAGACATTGCATTGTGAGTAAAATCCAAGATGTCCCCATTTCTGCAGGGTCAAACAATAAATTGGATATCATCTCCAACAGATAGGCCCCTATACAATACCGGAATATTTAAAAGATTAAACATGACCACCAGGATTTCCGCCAATAATTATGCCTACCGAAAATGTAATTTTGGAATTTAATGTACATACATTAACACAATAGAATCCCCGTGGTTAAACCAGTTGACAACAGGCAGTTTGGCCGTGGCGGCGGTTGCTGTAGACTGCGTACGCTGCGTTTTGCTGTCTGGCTAGCTGGGCCGTATACTGTGTGTTGAGGCTTGAGCGGTGTAGTCTGTGCTGACTGCCTGTATGGTTGAGCGGCATACAACGTCACCATTCAGCATGCCGTCTATCCACAATATACTCCATACCAGCGTGTCAGAATAAGTAATCTGACAGTGTGTCAAAATCGTTTGACGTAAAAACAGTTTATTGCAGTAACATTATTAATTAGTGAAACACTCAAATTGCGGCTTATGTGGCTAAATATGCATAGTTGAGCGGGTTGAATACGGCACACATTTATATTATACCTGGTTATTAAAAGTTCACACTATCTTCGTTTGTGTTGTACTGACATTGAGTGACAGTAGACTATATGTGTCGCCATTATTTATTTAACGTTGTAGTGACGCATCTCTCACCATCTCAGCCACCAGCCACAATGTGGCTGCTAAGGCCTGCCGCCGCGTTCCATCTATTAAATTCCATCCATAAAATCAGTGCACAGTGAAAAAGTTCTTGAAATATGATGAAGTTGATGAAATTGCGGTAGGTTTGGTAAACTAGGGTCTGGTTGTAGACTGCTGGGATGCTGAGTAGAGTAAAATATAAGTTCGGTTGAGTAGTTTCGCTGCTGTGCAGAAAACGTGCTACAGTGTAGACTATGACATGAACTATTAGGCATATTTATACAAATACATTGAAATTGTGATGATTGTAAGTTCGGTGCAGAAGCTGTCTGCTGCTGTATGAATCGTGCTGATGCATTACATTATTTTATAAATAGCACATTGCAATTGTGATAATTGTAGGTCACAAACTGTATATAGAATGCCACAATAAATGCTAAATTGCTATTCTAAGCTATAGGGTAATAGTATTTGGTAATTCGACCTGTGTGGAAAAGTTTCCCACATAAGTCGAAAAACACATGGTGTAACAAAATAATCGCCGTAGCGCAACTGTCAAGCCGTATATCCTGTTAATTAAATAACGATTAAAACTGGCCCATCATGAGAAAATTTCGTTCTCTTGACGATAGGCTGAGTGCGACTGTATTATTTATCTAGTCTACAGTTCGACTTAATTTTGGAATTATTTTGTTCAACTCTTGACTGACAGTGGTCTATGAAGACTATATAGTATAATTTCGCTGACGAATATTTCCCATAATCAACATGTTTTTTTTTATAAAATATCCATCATGAAAATCATTCACAGTGACGTCGAAATCGATCGCTCACTTCGATTCGTATTATCGCACATAGCCCAGTGCCCTTTGGTTAAGGTTGAGCGGCGGTGGTGAGGGTGTTGTATGTTATGTATGTACGGCGTCATGCTGCTGCCTCACCGTGTGAGTGGTGGCCGCACCGATTACAGCAGCCGGCGGTGTGTGGCGTACATGATATATATCATGTAGGCCTATGTGTGATAGCGCGTCGCTGGTTCTCTGTGAGAGGAGTTGGCGCGCCGGTAATCGAGTGCCGTGTGCAGCAGGGCCGCATGCTTCAACTCATTAGCATATTCATAAACTAAGCACCGCACCGGCATGAGCGCGTGGCTTAGTGTTATAGACGCTGACCGCCAGGGGGCAGGTCAGCGCAAAAGTACGGGAAAGTAGATAATCGAATTTCTAATCAAAACTATCACACAATGTGTAATATAATTTTGGACTTCAAGAAGTTTATGCTAAAATGAATTCAGCCTCTCTTTGATGATTGAGAAAAAAATATTTGAACAAATTTTGCAGTGCCTAGAAATTTTTTCAGGACAACGTTTGGCCTTGACATGTGAGCGGGGTTTGTCAATCACGCCATCGATTCAAGAGTGCGGCTTAATTTATGCTAATTATGTCGAGATGAAAGCGTGGGGTGATCCTCGTAATAAATGCCGGGTTGGCGGGCTCGCGTGCGGCTATGCGGCAGCCAATTGAGCTAATGTTAGGGACACCTGCAGCAAAATGGCTGCTCACCTATACATAGTAAAATATTTCTGCTGCTGCTGGAACAAAATATGATTGTAATGACAAAATATTGACCTACGGTCCTAACAATAATGTATTTATGGACCAAATAAGACCGTTTATTCACATGTATTTCAAACGAACAATTTTAAGTGGCCCTAAAACTATCAAAAGTTCTCTGAGTTGAGGCGATATTTTGGTCGAAATTTTTTAATTTTTTAGTTTTTCAGACAAGAAACCTAGTGATATTTCTTGAATGGGCCGTAAAAAATCAAATCACCCAATTATGGTGTACAACGATTTAAAATGAGTTTTAAAATATTCCCCTCCCAATCGCCTATAGTGGCATAAATAGGAGGCAAATATTTCAAAATTCTGACTTATTAGGAATGAATCGAAGAGATTTTAATTAGATTTCGAGCAAGAACTTTCGTGTCGGCCATCTTGAAAAATGGATCGCACGTGGTTATCGTCCAAAATTATTTAAATTTTTGCTGTTTTCCAGCGGGAACGCGCGTGCCTCTCCCCGGATAACCTTTCTAGCTAATCCTTACTGCCATATTTGACTATGACCTACAATTTTCACATACCTTTGGAAAAAATGATGTGTCATTTTTTTGAAAAATCCACTAAATTTTACAGAAACTATCCTCAAGACCAGTGGTTTTGCGTCGTGTGTTGCTCGGTGAGAGCACTGTTGCGAGTACGATCAAACGTCTGGGGTCACCAATGTGGATGGTGGGGCTAGTCACCAATAGGAGATTAGTGATGCCAGTCCCATCATCTCATCTCCACTCCCGTCTGGACGACGGTACACAAATAATCGACATTGACTCCATAAATGAGGTTCTTGATGCTTTATTGATTTAACTGATCCATAACGCTGTGCACTGTCTCAGATGGATCCCAGGATGGTAATGGAATGTTGAACGGGGCGGCAGCCTCGTGGCTTGAGCTGCGAGGAGCAGAGGGACAACAGGTCCGCTCTGCTCCCTGAGTAGATTGCAAGTGAGTGAGTGAGTGGAGCACGCCTCGTAGCTTAGCGTCGTCGGTAGCGCCCGTCAGGGGGCGCAGCCTCTCGTCAGATGCTGACCCCTGGCAAACGAAACCGAAGCAGTCCCGACAAATTTACTTTCAAAATCAAACACCTGCATGTCAGGTAGTCCATGTGATAGCGGCATGTAAATGTCTTAACATGGATCATCCTTGATCAACATATACAATCCAATTGATAAATATTGTTATTTGTTATGTATATTGATTGGTCAAACTAAATGATTTATGTTTGTCTGCCTGTCTGCCTGTCTGTTAATGTGGAGGCAACATATGCAAGTGAAAATAAGTCGAGCTTAAAGAAAACGACACTCTACACCGACAGGTTTTAAAAAGGTAAAAGCACCACAGAAAAGCACCAACATCACCAACATTTGGTAAGCTTAGTGGTGTATATTGGTTAAGGTTTTGTAAAAAATCAACACATGGTGGGAATATGTTTTGATTCAAAGATTTGAAGTATAGGATCATAAAACACGTTCATGACATAGGCCTAAGGGGCATACCAACTCTATTTTTAATACACTTGAAAAGGTATAACATTTGAAGTCAGGTGAGATAACACTGACACTTCTCTAAAATTGCAGGAGAAAGGTGTTCCACAAGGAAGCATTTTGTCGCCAACTCTATTGACAATACAAATTAGGATCGCATAGTCAAGGCCATGCCAGTGTTTCTCTTTGAGTTCACCTTGAGAAGTATGTCTGGTCGTTGAATGCATTCATCACCAGACTAGCTTTTTATTTCATATAGCTACTGCAGGCTCAGCTTAAACCGGCCATAGGCAATGTCTGAAACGACCCTCAGCATGATAGCCAACCTTGACTGACAATCAGATCCAGTATCCCCAGACAAAATCGTCTCGCCGATCCATATGCAATACAACAATAGTCCAGTTTGAATCTAATCTGTGACCAGCAAACCTTTAATATCTGGTTGTGCAGTAACCACCCCAGTAATTGATGGGTATATTATTTAACAGCTGTAATTCTATCTACACTTCTCTTTAATGATGTGATGTACAAAATAGCGTGCAATATACAAAGTTCTTTTAAATGCACAAATAGATTCACTGTCACCGATGACATCGCAGCTATATTTTATCGGATAATTAATGTCTAGAAAGATATTTCTGATACTAGAAAAGGATCCTGTGCCACAAAAGCTAGTCAGAAACGACATATCACATATGGCTATTCGGTCACTTATGAAAAAGTTGTATTTTCACGATGACTGCTTGTGGTCATTTCCAGCCTTCATGTGGAGATTTAGGTCATAGACATTTTTTCTGCCTAGTATTCCAATATTTATACCAGACATTATTTATACTGCGATCAAATCCCAGTGGAACAGCTCTAAATTGGTCCGTTCGATAAACTTGGGGAACCGTTCAAGACGGATTACGGTGTACCTCAGGTCCCTCAGGGCTCTGTCGTGGGACCACTCTTATTAACTCTATATACAACGCCCCTAAGTAGTGTGATTAGTAGGCGTACCACCTGCTGTACGCTGATGACACACAGATTTATCTTTCTCTCTCAAAGACAGACCCTGAGATGTCACTGTCGGTGGTTCAGCAGTGCTTGCAAGACGTCTCTGACTGGATGATAGCTAGCAAACTCAAATTTAATCCTGACAAGACCGAATTTATATTAGTCGGCACTAAATCACAAATAGAAAAATGTAAGAAATATTTCTCTAAAAAATTACTTGATCAGGATTTAACACCAACTGATTCGGCACAAAATCTAGGGGTATGATTTAACAAGGATTTCAAATTTAAGAAACCTATATCAAATGTCTGTCTGTCATGCTATTATCATAAATATTATATGTGACCCGATCTGGCAAAATGAGACGGAAGTCGCGTTTGACTATTGAGCTAGGGCCTCCAAAAGGCAAAATGGTCATAATCTGACCAATTTCAGATTTTGAGATAAAGTATGAGATTAAAATGTTAACTTTCGGTTCTTAAAATTGTAAGGTATAAAAATAAATATGAATTATATAAAATTAATGTTTTAAACACAGTACAATTTCCAAAAAATGAACAAATTTACAGACAATAAAAATTATGACGACATCACTAGCCACATGAGCGTGGTAATAGGCCCCCATATAGTGTATGTTTATATGTATCCCATTTTCTAGATGTTGGTGTATAATTTGATTTTATTGTTGATTATTTATCTTGAGGCTGCTAAAAATAAAAATGGGTTTAATTTTTTCGGGGTCATTTTCTGACCCCCTGGAAACCCCCTCCTCCCACTACTTTATGATTTTTTTTAACTTAATCGAATAGCGGCGTGTAGCAGCGCATTTTGTAGGTATTGATGAGTAGAGCAAACTTTATCTAAAAAACTATTGGCTAAAATGTATATTTACCCCTCAGTGGGGGGAACAAGGGGTAAAATCACGAAAAATAGGGTATATTTTTAAATTAATGGAATAGAGTCGTGCAGCAACTCATTTTGTAGGTATTAATGAGAATAAAATACTTCACCGAGGAGCAAATAGCTAAAATCCATATTTACCCCTCCAGGGGGGAATAAGGGATAAAAAGGAGTAAAATCACGAAAAATAGGGTATAATTTCAAAATTTATCGAATGGAGTCGTGTAGCAACTCATTTTGTAGGTATTAATGAGTAGAAAAAACTACAAAGATTAATATGCTTAAATCAATATTTACCCCCTCCAGTGGGGAATAAAGGGTGAAAAAGGGGTAAAATCAAGAAAAATAGGGTATATTTTCAACCTATCAAATAGGGTCGTGTGGCAGCTCATGTTGTAGGTATTGATGAGTAGAACGAACTTTACCTGAGAAAGGGGGGGAGATAAGGGGTAAAAAGGGGCATATTTTCAAATTAATCGAATAGATAGATTGAGATGTGTTTGGTGTACCTCCGTGTTGGGGCATAAGTGGGTTTCAGCCATGATAGACATCCTAAACGAACAGAAATGGAGCAAAAACTAAACTATTTTTACCCTTTTTGACATTGTTGTGACCTTGAGATGACCTTGACATGACCTTGGGGTAGCACTCATATGAAGCCCCACCCCAGCCATGTTTACTTGGGTTGGGCTTCATCACATAAACAGGAAGCGCTAGTTATTGGTCCAAACATGACAATATAATTTATGTTTTATCTGATCCATTCCTGTGACATCAGTTGGAGGTGATATAAGGGTCATTTTCGAGGGTATTACCCTCTAACCCCTATAGTAAGTAAATCATTTATTAAAGTCTCACCCTTATTTCACAAAGATCACCCAGAGTTTGAGTTGCGAGAGACACATACTAAAATATCCAAGACATACATAAAAACATAGTAATAACAGATAAAAGTTATGGAAGGCGAGAGTAGTAATGTAAAGGGTGATTGAATGGAAGAGGATAATGAGGATAATAAGGAGAGAGGATAATAGGATAGAGAAGGAGGATAATGCCGAGGAGAGGAGGATCAGACGTCTCTCCTCCGCATTATGATATAACCGAAATTCATAAGCTGGCCCCTCAATTATGCTTGTTCATCTATCCTACCCCTTAAACCCCAGAGAAATAAAATCCAATAATATAAGTTTTTTTAATATAGGAGGTGGGAGTCGACGGAGAGACAGGTTAATGTAATGCATGATATTTAAAAAAAAAATTACACTAATAATTTTATCCATTTAAAGGGACTAGCCCAGGCTAAAATCATTAAAAAGTCGGTGATTTTATTTTGGGTTCTTAATATGACCATATGATGTAAACATGTCCAAAGACTAGAACTACAAATTTTTATCATTTTTCTGCTGCGCATTCACAAGTTAGGCTAGATATAGAGACGAAATTCCCGCATTTCCTATTTTTGACATGGTTGTCAATAATTAGAAATCAGGAATTTCGTCTCTATATCTAGCCTAACTGGTGAATGCGCAGCACAAAAATTAAAAAAAAAATGCAGTTCCAGTCTTTGGACATGTTTACATCATATGGTCATATCAAGAACCCAAAATAAAATCACCGATTTTTTTATGATTTTAGCCTGGGCCAGTCCCTTTAACCCACAGAAACTAGAAATAAATCCGATAATATAAGTTTAATAATGTCCGCGGTGGGAATCGACAGAGATCAGAGAGTTAGCTACATGCGTGAGATATTCAAAATTGTTTCTGCTGCCGCGTAAAGCACAGCAGGGTGCATGATAAATTAGCACTCAACTGAAATAGCCGCCGGAGTTCAATGAGTCAGTTTAATTTAATAGCTGAGATATTTAGGAATATTGCACGCATCAATGGCGGCCTACCATATCTTACATTATCCATCTCACTAGTGAAGCTCCCAAATAATACCACCTCTAAATAACATTGAAATATAAACCTTTAACATCCACCTTTTAAACATCACAGATTAAAATAAAATAAAATGCTACTCTATCGAATATATATTCTCATTTATTTTAAACATTAACAAATTTCATTATTGATCGATATGCTGGTCGTTATTCAAATCACTATATATATAAAAGCCAACGGCGAACCGATATATAATAATTACGGCTTTGAACATCCACACTCTACACCCTCAAAGAAAGTACTATGATGTATTTGAAGCTCCTTATATTATTAACGTCTCAATACCAGCCTACCACACCGAGACTTGCCGTGTTACCATTTAAGCGTTGCGCATTGATCAGCGTGAACTCGCACAGTATAGCAACACATACAACGTATACAACATTTGAAACCCAATCAGACTGAAAATATGACATATAAATTCACAAATATATAAAAAAAACTCTAGTTTATTCTCAACTGTTAATTTAAAATAAAACTCGAAGATATTTCATCAATATTCATATTCAATAATAACATTTCACTCATCAACATAGTACATATAAAGTCAAATCGGATCAAATTGGCTTACTTTTATCACACACACGCATATAATTCTATCATCCAGATAATATTTAACGATACAAATTATACAGAGCGCTCGACCATTTTAAGGTCTCAATACCAGCCTACCACGCACATGAGCAATGTCGTGTCGTGACGTAATACGCAGCGTGAGAACGGCGCTTACGTAGACCAACACATCTCCCTAGCGACACTTTAATCCTCAGAGAGTTTGAACGTACACCCGAATCGCGATGACTATTCTCATATATTTTAAACATTAAGAAATTTCACTAGTGATTGATATGCTGGTTGTTATTCAAATCACCATATATTATAGCCAACAGCGAATCGCTATAGAATAATTACGGCTTTGCACATCCACCCTCTAAACTCTCAAAGAAAATACTATGAGTACAATACAATAGTACAATAGTATAATTCCCACAATGCCATTGGTCTACGGGTCATTGGTCCTACGGGCCATTGGTCCTACTGCTTGTGACCGAAACCTAATTTTATCTGGTAATTAATCAGCTATTGAAACAACTCTAATTTCACCTGGATATAGCTTGTTATAGGGGTCGATATAAAATAATATATTTAGTGAATTTGGAAAAATGTCAATTACATATTATAAATTATTTTGTAAAGACAAAACTATACCATAATCAAGCGAACACCAACATTGAGAAAAATGTACCATTTCTTCATGAACATATCAGATATTGTTCAATAAATATATTTACAGGACATAGGCCTATATGTGATGCGGGGAAGGTAGAAATAATTTGTGCAATTCGCACAACTGAAAATCAACATGACACATTACCTCGCACGTTTTCAAAATAAAACGTCTTTGTTAATAGCCATGGTGACAATTTTGTAAAATAAACTAAAATGTTCTACTTATTGAGAACAGATAATAAATAGGGCCTAGCTACAACGTGACTAATATAAAAGAGGTTGTTGTGAACGACGTAATGTTGTGTCTGTTTTATTACTAGTAATGTGTATTATTTAATTTGCTATGTGTGTAACACGAAAAACAACGTGGTTTACCCGATAAATAATTTTAACATATTCTGTAACCATTTTTAAAGTTATTTATGTTAGCAGAGTTAAGTGCCTTCTAGTGTTGTGATTAAACCAGCACTGATAAATGGTTGTGTCGCTGGATGGCCTGCTGCTCACAATATGTTCGCTACTCTGGAGACATGTGGCCAGCATCACGCCCCCGTAGCCTTTGCTGGATTGTTGAGTTTCGACGCTGGGCCAGCATTAAGCCAACATCGGTTCAACGTCTCGAATTATGACATTTTGCTTCCAGCTTTTCGATATGCATAACACTAATTAGCCAGCACAATATGCTGAGCCAGCTTTGTTTTGATGTTGGACAGGCGTCGCACACGGCGGATCGGCATTAAAACAGCATTAGGTCAACCCCTTATGATTGCTGGGCATTCTAATTTATCACTACAATGATATCACTTCAAGCCAACTCCTCAAGACAAACCATTTTTTACAAAAAATAATGTGATAACCAGTGAGGGAAACGTTGGGTGTCTTAATAGCGATTAGGCCTACACGTCACTATATGGTATGGGGCTGTGTACAGCGTATGGGGCAGCTGCGTATGCTGACGTGTAAAAAAAATGCCTAACACGTCGGGATAGGTCTACGCTTGCGTACGTTTTAGCTTATCCGTAACGTGTGTGTAACGTGTAGTAACGTGTTCCAACGTATGCCATAGCGTTTGTATAGCGTCAGTGTTGTGTATCAGTAACGTATACTAAACGTACTTGTATTGTATGATAATAAATCAATTCTGTGTGTATAGTAGAAGTTGTGATTGATCATCATGTTGGAAAAAATAGATTTAATCTGGTGTTTGCTAAAACAGTTTCGTGAGACAATGTTGGATCAACCTTCCTTTGCTATTTTAATACATTCATTTGCTTAATAACCCCGGTGAGATGAAGTTCATCAAGTGATGAACCTTGCCCACATGAACATTCAAGAACATTCAATAATGGTTCATCAAGCCAGTTCATGAACTGTGTTCATGAACTGTCATAAGAAACAGTTCATGACAAATGATGAATATTATTGAACACTTGATGAACTGATGTTGTTCATGATTTAGTTCATGAATTTCATATGGAGTTCATATGGAGTTTCATGAACAGTCATGAATTTGTATGAACTTGTTGGGATCATTGATTCTGTTAGACTACAGAATCAATGGGCTAATTAACTAGTTAACTAGTAAATTGATATTTTCTGAGTTAGATTATCAACCACAAAATACATAGTATTTTAAAATAATTAGTTTCTCAGTTTTCTGTTCTGTCTAATAGTGTGAGGGGGGAGATATCTTTTTTTTAATTAACAAAATGAAGCTTAATTAGCTTGCTGTGTTTAGGCAAGAAGTAACCTCAGAAAAATATAATCCCCAATCAAAAATACATATATTTACAGGTTAAAAGACTTGAAAGGTATTGGATTTTATGAACAATTCGTGAACATTCATGAACATCAACACGAACTTAGTTTGTCAACATCGTGAACTTAGTTTAGGTGTTACTGGCTTATCTGGTTCATTATTTTTTGTTCATGAACAACCTCAATTTCGTGAACGTCATTTTTGTTGTTCAGGAACATTCATGAATAGTTTATGAATACATTTAATGAACGTTCAAGAATGTTTATTGACTATCTGATTCATGAACTTTTTGAGTTTATGGTCGTTCATGAACTAGCCCTGGTTCATGAATTAATTGAGTTCATGACCGTTTATGAACAACCCATGTTAATGAAGAAAGTGAGAGTTCACGAACAGAATAAGTTCATGATCTCATGAATTTTCATGAAAGTCTCATTTGTTGTTCAAGAATATTCATGAACCGTTCATGAACACGGTGATGAACGTTCATAGTTTTTTATTCACGAACATTCATGAACTATTCATGAATGTTCATGAACAGTTCATGATCATCTCAATGAGAAATTGGGATGATGCCTTAGATTGTGGATGATATTATGTTTAATAAAAGAAACACAATGGTTTATTGTATTTTCACAAGGAAAATATACTCTGATTCTATTTATGTGGCATTAGTGATGGCATAAAATATATGACGAATAGAAAATTAATTTTAACGCTTTTAGATAATTGTCCAGTAAATATGTCAGGAATTGTTTAATTTGCAAATATTATTTTATTTTGGGTGTTTCTACAATTTGACCTTGAGTTTTAACCTAAATAACTATGAAGTAACCCTCATAATGAAGCACATTTAAGACTCTATATTGTAAGTTTCAATAATTTGCGCATAAGGATGATATAATGAATAATTGACTAGATCATTGTACATTCTGGCTTCTGGGGGTTGTTTTTCAAGAGTGGGGATAGGTGAAAGAATATAATGCTTGGCAATTGTTTACGACGTCGGTTCAACATCAACCCAACATTGATTCAACTGACCAGACAAATTATCCCCTGTCGTAGGACTAATGGCCCGTAGGACCAATGACCCGTAGGACCAATAGCCCGTAGGACCAATGGCCCGTAGGACCAATGGCCCATAGGACCAACGATGAACTTGTCCTATAGCTTTTTTCTGTTTTTTCATTTTAATCTATTCCAGGTTTTTTTTGGGTGTCTGCATATCCTAAAAATGCGGTGTATAGTTCGGTTGACCAGAACATGAGTGGAAATCGCCTTTAAAATAAAGTCAATAATGAATAGATTGCACAAGAAAGCACCATTCAGAGCCTTGTTTTAACTATAGGCCTACCATTGGCCACAATTATTTTGGTAAATCTGTAGCGCATGTTTTACCTCGATTTATCAACGATTTTGAACCGATTTTTTTCTGCACAGGCCATTTTCAAGTCAAACCCTAACACCGGTAAAAGTTTAGTTAGATCATTCGATATATAATAATATTCCTGATTTAGCGTAATGGGTTGATAGAGGGACGTCATAATTTCAATTTACAACAATCATTCAAACTTTTGAAATAATACAAATAAATTTACGTTCATAAAATTTCATGAAAATCGGTTGATAATTGACGGAGTAGTTAACAAAAACATGCGCTACTGGTTAGTTCTGTCCTAATGTATAGCGTGGGATGGATGGAATTAACCTTAGATTGATTCGTTTTACTCGAAAAAATCAACGTTTTTCAACATGGCGGTGACTGAGAGCAATCTCGACCCATGGTCTGAAATATGTTCATAACATTTTAATGACTGTGCTGAAAAAAATGAGGTGAGCATGCAGCCTTGTAGCTAAAATGTTAATGATTCTATAAAAAAGTATTTTCTTATGTATGACTGTCCCACGATTTTGTATGGGGTCAAGCTTCAGCCACTGCGGCTAGAATGGAGTTAGTCTACCCTCTGTTATTGCTACTCTGGGGAATATCCGACCAGAAGATATCGGACCTGTGTGAAAAGCCAAGGTGTTTCGACCGTCTGGGCATGTCTGGGGGTAATTCATCTATAGTCAGATTCACATGAAATTATTAAACCAGGGTGAATTAACTTCGCGGATTCCTCAGTCAATTCTGAACCAATTTTCCTGACATTTTGCACAGACATTTACCTAGCCATGGGGCGACTACGCTGAAAATTTCGATAAGTTTTACAAGGTATTTAGAAGAAGGTGGACCATTTGACATGTAATGAACTTATGAGACAAAGCTATAATGGGTTTATAGAACACGACAATTTTTATTTACTACATGTTAAATTGACTAACGTTTAATGTAGACCCTATGCAATATTTTTCAATGAAATTTTCAGGGTAGTCGCCTCATGACCAGAAAATAATGCTTGGAATATTGCATGAGAATTGGTGGAGAATTGACGGAGAAATCAGCGAGATGATTCGCCACAGTTAATGTGAAACCGACTATAGGCATGCCCAGAACCCCTTATCGGGCGAGTGAAGGAAAATACTCTCAGTAACCCACCATGCCCTATCACCCCATGCTCACATCATCATATGCACTGTTTATATCGTCTTGCAATGTCACTTAAAGGACTGTTCGTCTGCTGTCGAAAAGGGACGTAAAGCAGCAATTTACAATTACATGACCTAGACATCTATATGACCTTGATTTTTAACTACAATTATTTTCCGGGTATCTCGAAAACCCCCTCGACCCACGACCCTCGACTTAATTTTAAAAACAGTTTTTGTTTGTTTATATAATTATAACTTTTGTATGATAATAATATTCTGGAAATTTATATAGGCCTACTGTGATGCTAACCTGGCTATCAAGTGATAATGTTGGCTGACCGTCTGCTACGCTGGTCCAGCATTCACCCGACGTTGCTTTAATGCCTCTTGTTTAATGGGTGGCCATCGGATATAGTTTTATGAATACACGTAGGCCTACAGCTGGCCAAACACATTTTAATGTTGAGTCACTGTTTAGGACGCTTGTCTAACTTTAACTGTTATGTATATTAAAGCAGCCCCTTGGGATGACATCAATACTCGTTTTTAATTCCGTACTGAAGTAGTGTATCCCACGGATCATGTTTTTATTTTTTTCAAAATTTTTATATTTTTGCAAATATTTTTAATAAACATTTCTATGAAACCAGAAGTAACCCAAACAAACTATTTGTATACCTGAAGTACGATCGAATATTTTCACAGCATTGGGCCACATGCTGATGGCATCGGCCCAGTGTTGGGTAGACAATCAGTGCTGCAGGTGTGTCCTCCCGTGTCCTGACTATAAGACCCCAATTAGCGGCGAATGCTCTGATCTTACCGTCTGATACGTGGGAATATGTGATGTAAAGTGCTGAATATTGCTGACTTGTTTTGTTTACATGGCAATATACGACCTGGAAATACAACTATTTCACTCTTTTTCGGTGCTTTAAAATTGTTTTTTTGACTTTTTAGTATTTTCTGTTAAGATCAGTAGGCTATATAGCTTTATATAAATTAAATTTTCAAAATTGACAACATTGAAAATGTCTCATCCCAAGGGGTCCCTTTAACCCAAGCATGGGATTGAATGCCTCTTGTTTTTTTGGTGCTTAAAAAAACACTTGTCAGTCATATCACCCCGCATATCACTCCCCAGCTTCATTCAGTCACACACATTGGCACCGGCATCGCGGTGGGCCAGCGGTACAGAAGTTGGGCCAGCAATAATCCAACAATGGTTCAATGCTTAGTGTTTTATGTGCTTAGCTATCATTGGACTGGAACATTGTTGGGTCAGCTTTAATGTAAGACAGTGGTGGGACTCAGATGGCAGTCTATACATCTATACGCCTAATCAAGTGCCCGCATATATTGCGTATCGTGCCTCTATCCAAAATAATATACATGAGGCTTTCAGCCAATGTTAGGCCAGCGTCGAAGACGGTGAGCCAACATTGACCTGTTATTGTTTCCCGAATTTTATAAATAGACTATAAAAAAAAAACAATAAAAAAATTGAAGTCGAGGATCGTGGGTCGAGGGGTTTTTCGAGATATCCTTATTTTTCTCCTTTGCACAATACACTCAATATGTTTATTGCTCTGAAATGTAGGCCTACACCACATGTGTATTTCACTGGTCACGGTGACCATTTCTTCCATTTAAAATACGCATTTCTTATTGTAGATATAGGGGGTCTAGACGGATTCCGATAAATTGAATAAATAATATTGTTTAATTGCCAGCGTACTTTCTAAACATAGGATCTTCTGAACAAATATTTCTGAACATATGACCTTCTGAACATAGAACCTTCTGAATATAGAACCTTCTGAACATAGAACCTTCTGAACATAGAAGAACCTTCTGAACAAAGGACCTTCAGAACATAGAACCTTCTGAACATAGGACCTTCTGAACATAGAGCTGTAACCTTACCGGGTACATATCTCTTTCAAATGGAGGGTGGGGAAAGATAATATAGATTTACGATGATAGGGACCTATAATGGTCATTTCACACAAAAATGTACAATTGACAATTTTCCATACCTTTTTTATTATACTGCCTATATCATAAATATTTTTGTCATATAAAACACTTTACTATTATTTTTAAATTTAGTGGACATGTCAGGCTCAGAAAATGTATATGGTTACATATGTTATCGACCTTTGAACACCAGTTATCAATCATTGAATGTAGGTCTTTGGCCTAAAATTGAAGAATTTTGTCATTCACATGCAAAATTAATGGTTATATTCTTAAAATATTTACTGTTAGCTGTCACACAACAATGCATAGATTTTTCTTACTCGCACTATACACATTCATCTGTGATGTGCCTAATAAATATTCAATAATGCATACTTGCATAAAAAAATTGATCTTAATTTTCAATGGGTATGCAGATAGATAGGCATTGGATATGTAATATTATTAGCAGAGAAATAAAAATGAGACAGCATAGTTGAAGGTGAAACTGCCAGGGTTTTCCATTTTTTAACACACATTTATTAGGCACATCACGTTTTGTATATAATCATTTAGCAGATTAAATAAATGAAAACGTGTTTAATGAAGCGGCCTGGATGAATTGAACACGGAAGAGTATCATAACTTACGTAAAATACCCCCCATGAAAAACATTTCTTTCACTACATTTTGTGAAATTAGAAATCATGATGTTCCTAATAGAATATGTCTCAAATACATTTTTACCATTTTCTACCTGTCTAAAGAAAAGACTGAGGCAACTGTTCTTATGACATTGTCTGCAACTTATTCCCAGATGTTTTTAAGATAAGTTTTGTGTCCCTTTTACCGTCAGATAATCTTTTTTAGACGTATACCAAACTAAGTAAACAAAAAAATTCATAAAGTGGAATGTTAGACTTAAAGTAAATAATTATTAGCAATAAATATGTGCAAACAGATCTACTATTATTGTCAACAGGACCTCCTCCGATGCCATGGGCAAATAGACCATCTGCTCATGAATTGTAAGGTGGCATTTCTTATAAACCTACACAGACTGTTATCGTGCATGATGTGCCTAATTTTTATTTTCTTCTCCTCTTCTACCTTAGACAATTAGAGCTTTTACATTTTAGTCAGATAGCGCCTTGTCATTCTATCTTCCTTTCATTCACCACCAACTTTCAGTGGGAAATTTATTCACATGCCAATGTCCAATTTTAAATTACGCAATTAGGCACTGTGTCAACATTTAGGATGAAAAACAATTAATGGGCGAAGTTGTTTTTTTTACTTTGGCATTGATGTCTAAAAATATCAATGCTTAGTTATGTGCTCTTTGTCATATCCGTCTATTGTGCATGCCAATATTATTGAGATAAGCTTTTCGGACGTTTTTAATAAGAAAAAAATAAAAGGTGAGATGATGTGCCTAACAAAAAATTAGGCACATCATGCAAACATATTTGTTTTTGCCTGATCATCTCCTGTAAGCTTTCGTGAATTACAACTCCTTCGTATTGTATTTTATTTGTCATACAATACTTAGAATATATTAGAATGTATTTGCACAGCTCAGCTGTTTTATTGAGGTTTGAGAATCAACAATTAAAATTAGGCACATCACTTGAATTTTTAAAAAGTATAAAAAATTGTTTGAAAAACAATTATTTGCTTCGTGTCATGTGCCACCATATGGATTTTGTCACCTTCCACATATTCAAACATTTTTTGTAAAATAATTGAGAAATTTATTTTAAAACTTTTTTAGCATGTTTGTTTTTTACATGTTTTCACAATATCCAGTAGATGAAAACAAACTGTTTTGCATTAAAACCGTTAATAAAACTACTACTTTTTCTCTTAACCTTGCGGATTGATGTATGTCCTAATACTGTGGCTGTTTAACCCTTACACCGATGAATTAAATAATTAAAATTGCTACCTACTTCAAGTTGTATCTTGCTATGTACAGTGGTCCACTAATTAAATGGATGAGAATTCATTTCAGACAAAATGTTTGAAAATCTTGACGATCAAATACACAATTCATTCCCAATAACAGTGATTTACTCGGCTGATAAAATGTATTAAAAAAATAGTCACAATGAACAGGTGGAGGATTAACATAAGGTTTTACAAAAAAAATCTTTTTTTTCCAGAAATGTTTAGAAAACGTACTGCTCAAAACATTCGGATCATCTGGAACTTTTGGAACATTTGAAACATTGAGAACATTTGGGGCATTTAAACATATAGAACATTCGAAACATTTGGAATGCTTAGAACGTTTGGAAATTTGGAACATTTGCCACCGCTTGTGACAATCTGAAACCATTTGCGAGCAATCGCGACCGCTTGCACCCAGTTCCGATCATTCCCGATCATTTCCGATGGTTTGTGATTGTTTGCGATCATTTGCAACAGCTCGCGATCATTTGCGACCATTTGCGGGTATTTGTGACCATTTGCGACTTTGTACTTCTGGCTAGCTTTTCTTTCGTTCTCCTCTCTCTCAAGATTTGAAATCGATTACTTGTTAACTGAGTGAGAAATAGGGTGGCAGAAATCTGCAATTGATGATCCATATAGTGGATCTATGAGATCCGGATTAGATGCAGATCCACCGTCATGATTGCAAAGAAAAAGCCATAGCAACTAACTTCAATACCTAAGGATCATTGTGGCAAGATTTGAAGTCGATCACTTGTTAACTGAGTGAGAAATAGCATGGCAAAAATCTGCAATGGATGATCCATATAATGGATCTATGAAATCTGGATTAGACTCAGATACACTGTCGGGATTGCAGAAAAAAGTTATACCAACTAACTTCAATACCTAAGGATCATTGTGCCAAGTCAATTGAGAAATGACGTGGCCAAATGGGCCGTAGAATAATAATAATAAGAAAAAATAGAGTTGATTTAGAATTGGAACAAGTTTGGACGACAACGTTCGAACTTAATTACAGCGAGAATGAAGGGATAGGGAGATTGCATTGATCATGTTGATAGGAGCAGAATAAGAAGAAAAGAGCATCCTGAGAAAGCGAAGACAATCCAAAACAAACAGAAAAACAACACAAATTGTTAATTTTCAGGTCATTTTGATGTAAATTTGTATTTTTCTCAAATGTGGCATTAATGTTCCAAATAAGTCAAAAAGGACTATTTGAAGTCAAGTTTTGTGTAGTTAAGTGTTTAGCTAATGTATACTTTAAAGTTCAGTGTTTTATTAGTGGTTGTTGTAATTCTATATTTGTGTTTCAAGGGTTGATTTTGGGATTGCATGATGTGCCTAATTCCAGTCATGATGTGCCTAATAATGTATTTTTGTGTGTTTGGTGCAATTGTCGAGGCAATGTTAATTTAAATTGTGTTTTTCTTTTATTTAGGAAATAAGAGGTTTTTTTCATTTTTTTATATTGACATCAATTTTACAATAATATGACATGTTTAGAACATGATTCAGTATGTCTGCAATATAACCACACAAAAGAGGTTTTAAAGAATTGTAGCTCTATGTTTTAGCTGTGATTTTACTTGTCAACTTTCACGTTACCACTTCTGTTAATCTAGTCAAAACGTGACATCAAACTATGTATTTCAAAATTATTTGTTGTTTTATTTTACCGCACTGAAATACACCTTTTTTCATTTGTTATCAAAGACACACCTATTTTTACACTAGTTTTTCTCAGTCTGTTGCTTCAACTTATTCTACTTCTCTGTATATTTTAATTATATTGATATATCTGCAGGCTCTTCAAGTTTTTCACCCTAGATTATATCTGTGCTAAACATAAAATTTGACTAAATAGTTTATTTAAGTAGTTTACTTCCTAAAAAATAGTTTTTAGTAAAAAAAGGGTTGTTTTAGAGATAATTTAGAGTTCTTTGCATACTACCCTGAATTATTTATTAAAACATTCTTTATGTACTTGTTTCTTGTTCTTTTTTTCTACCAGACCACCAATAAACACAAATAGTATTAATCAGGCACATCATGCTGAAAATGTTGTTTATTTTCAAATGGTAATAAAAATTACATTTCTTGAGTTAGGTTGGTATAATTTATTGTTTAAGATTGTACAAAGTCTCCTCTAGTGAATATTTCACAAAATTTAGCATTTTAGACAACTTTAAAATTTGCCCTGTATTTTAGGCAAATGTACATTTTTGGATGAAATGACCCATAAGCCTATATAACATAATTTTGAACGTTTAAGACACTTGGGAATGGGCCTTTGAATTGGTGTGGCCTTATTTGTGTATATACTTATATATATAAGGATAGTTCTGATGCTATCCCCAAATTTAAGGATATCCCTATATAAGGATATTTGCTTCTAACTATCCCCAAATTTAGGGATATCCTTTATATTGAGAGGCCTATAATTTTTTTTAATTCTCCATGGTTAACAAAATGATTGATTTATTCAACCAACAAACTCTCTGAGGGATAGATATATAGATCTACCTTTATTTGCATATAGACTATCCCTATATATATATTAGGATTTTTTCTGCCGCTATACCTAAATTAGGATTTCCCGGACTGTAGATCTACAACAGGATTAGTTCCGTAAAATCACATGAACATTAATATGTATGATATGTAAACATAAAACCAAATAAAACAAGTAGGCCTAGGCCTAGTGTAGGCCTACAGGCTAATTAAAATATGGCAGGTTCCACGATAATGTGTACCACCAACCTACCTGGTGGACCTAAAAATAAAATAGTCTACATGATAATTTTGACGTTTAATATGTTTGTAGAATGAGCAAACAACATGTTTTTGATAAATTCGATATAACTTATAAATTTTATAATGTTTAAAAAACATTTATTCGTGCAGTCTTGCAATGGGAAATAGAGAGAAATTTTGTTGTTTTAATAACAGTCACTCACAAATAATTCACGTGTCACCGATACATGAAAATCACAGAAAGTAACACAAAGTATCATATCATCACCTTTATTTTGCTTAATATTTTTTTGTTTAATGTTGATTTAGTAAAAACCAAAATGCTAACGTGACGTTTCAAGCTGTCTTGGACGTACATCTGTACGTAATCACGTTAGCATGTAGGCCCTACTTCACATAATAGGGTCAAATAATAATATGATATATTTATTTGGCGCACATATCCAGCTATCATATACCTACAGGCTACATGGCGACTTACATCATATTATCCCTGGTCATTGGACCTGTTAGGCCTAAATGATGTACCATTTCAACTCACCGGGGAGCCCACATCACTGCAAACGTTTTGCGCTATTGATTTTTTTTATTATCCAATACATTTTCCATCTCTATCCCACCTGAGTGAAATGAAACATGTGGGGGCACAACATTGACACATCAATGTCCTAGGGTGGAGAGAGAAGAAACATTGATATTTCACTGAAAATTATGCACCAAGCGAGCCTTAAACTCGCAAGGCAGGCATGCAGCGGCGAATTGCAAAGGTCTACGCTTTATTCATTGCATCACGTCCCACACATCACTAAAACAGTTTGTTCTGGGTATGGCTATTGATCAATTTGGCTACTTTTCGTTTGAACTGTTATTTTTATGAGTGGTAGATGTTTGTTTTTTCATAATTACAAAAAATTGATAAACTTTTCGCTTAAAGAGGTTGGCCTTTTTGCAATTAACATGCACATAAATTGTTTCAGAACAATTGTGTGTTCAAGATTCAAGTGCTCTTTAATTTCTATAGGTGGAGTGTCTCCACACGCGCTCCTCAAATAAATACAAACTACTTTAATTTAATCATGTTTATGAAGTAGAATATCACCAATATGCCTACATCTTTTTTGTAACCATAGAAGTGAAAACATCTAAATATCATAACGTTCACAGGCAAAAACATCCACAAAACATAACGTTCACAGTGAAAACATCCAATTAACATAACGTTCACAGTGAAAAACATCCAAATAACATAACGTTCACAGTGAAAAACATCCAAATAACATAACGTTAACAGTAAAAAACATCCAATGCTCGTGTTCAGCGTTTGCGCACTGTCACTTCCGGAAACGGAGTTCCGGTTTATTTCTGTTTATTTTTGTCAACGTTTAGGCTTACATTTTTGGTTTCGTCATGAATAATATTGTAGATTTTAATCAAATTAGGAAATTAAAAAAGAAAGATTTGCTTGAAATTTGTTCCAATTTGTACATAACCACCACTGGAATCAGTAAGGATGCTTCAAACATTTTAGTCGCACACAAATTAGGCATTTCGACGACAGGTAAAGCCGGTCACTTTCATCAACTTGATAAAGTTCAACTTCAACAGCCTACTGTCACTACCAGTGCCTGAGTGCCAGTACCAGTGCCACTGGACAGTCTACATCCACGCGCAGGCTGTATTAATGTCGGATCCGATACAGGACCATGTCCAAGACTGAAGGACCATCATCTTGATGAAGCCGAGTTGAAAGTGAATCAGTAGACTAGGAAGTCTAGGGCTAGATCTAGGGCTAGGCCTAGCCCTAGGCTAGATCTGTCACTATACTAAAAGTCACTTTAATTCTGTCACTTTCGCGTTGCATGTTTTTCGCTCATTGCTCAAGCAATTTTCATCCGATTCTCATAAAATCTGACAAGCGTTAGTTTCTACTCTTACGGCACCTGCCCTGAAAATTTCAGGGAAAAATATTATGTAGTTTAAAAGTTAGACCATTTGACATGTAGTTTTTGCGAATTGTGACGCTCCTCCATAAACCCTTTGAACGCTATCAGCTTGAATCACGAAATTCCACTACATGTCAAATGGTCTAACTTTTGAAATACTCATTCAAATTTCACGAAATTTTCAGGTTAGGCGTCGGAATAGTTGAAAAGAGTGTTTGCAAAATTTCATGGAAATTGATTTAGAATTGACTAAGAAATCAGCGAAAAACACCCAACGCTGGTGGAAGTTGACTGCAACTATAAAGTAAAGAGTAAAGTAAAACTAAAAGTCACTTTCTTTAGATTTAGTTTAAATTTAGCACTTTCGCGTTGCATGTTTTTCGCTCATTGCTCATGCAATTTTCATCCGGTTGTCATGAGATTTTCCAAGCGTTAACGTTAGTTTTTAGTTTTACGGCACCTGCTGCTAAATAAAAATTTCAAGAAAAAATATTATGTAGACTAGATCTAGCCTACTCTAAAAGTTAGACCATTTGACATGTAGTTTTTGCGAATTATGACGCTCCTCTATAGTATAAACCCATTGAACGCAATCAGCTTCAATCACGAAATTCCACTACATGTCAAATGGTCTAACTTCTGAAATACTCATTCGAATTTCACAAAATTTTCAGGGTAGACTAGGCTACGTGCCGGAATACTCGAAAAGAGTGCTTGCAAAATTTTATGGAAATTGACTTAGAATTGACGGAGAAATCAGCGAAAAACACCCAACGCTGGTCATGCTGGTGGAAGTTGACTGCAACTATAGTCTGTCCAACGGTGGAGCAACATGACACAATTGAAGGGCAAAATGGCGCCCATGAAGGGCAACATGGCGCTCACAAAAGGCAACATGGCAGAGCGCCATGTTAGAAATAGCTAGATAAAACACTGTATTTTTATTAAGTCTCCACCCACTATGTGGTGGACTGTTTTAGTGATGTCTTTGAACAAACAGACAAAGGGACAGACATTCAAGGAGACACCATAACCCCCAACTCACAACAAGTTGGGCCGGGGATAAAAATGATGATCCCTGCTAGCAGGATTGTATCCTTTTTAGTAAATTTTTGCTATTTTAAGTCATTGTCATAAAATGTTACATTCAAAAGACTAAATATTATTCGTAATGTGAAAAGTTCATGGTACTGGGTTCATAAATATATGGCTACGTTTACTTGATTCATCAGCCATGATATTTATTTGAAAATTAACAAGTTTTTAACACCATGCCAATCATTCATGGTGCTTGCATTTCATCTTTAGTTAAGTGTTGCCTATTTGTAATAAAGCCAAGATAGCAGCAGACTGGCTGTACTTGTACAGTTTGTAGGGGCAGGTCCTACTACGGCTTACATGTGCATCATCGAAAGAAGATGAAATGACGCAAAACATAATTTTTCGGCATTTTAAAATGATAACAGTATTTGTGACATACTCTATGATGATGATCTTTTTTATAATTATCAATATTTTTCTTTTGCTTTCAGAAAATGTTTATTTAAACAGCCACATGAGGAGCAAACAAAATTTTGTTTTCGTTTGAACCATAATTCTCATTTGAACAGCTACATGATGAGCTGGCAACATAAAATATAGTAATATATGTCATAAATGACTGATTAACTGTAATTAAATAAACTTGACATTTCCTTTCTAGATACGAAAACAAAATGTATGCACTGCGCGTTTAATTTAAGAAACCCAATTTTTAGCCTGCCTTTTAATTAAAAAAGGTGTGCTATTGCAAAGTGAATTTGTTTTCCCTGTTGCTAGTAACTAGCTCTAGGACAATAATGGCTGAAAAAAGTGGCTGATTTCTTGCGATTTTTGGCATTATAATTCAATAGTTTTTAGCCCGCCTTTTAATTTTAATTAAACAAGACTACATAAGTCCAGGAGCTCCCGCTCCGAATTAGAATTTGATTTAAGCAATTTTGTATAGGGTTATTATTGTAGTCCTAGTCTAGGTCAAAAATCAAGACGCAAGACAACTAGGTCTAAGAAGCCCAGTCTAAGAGTAAGATAAGAACTAGACAGTCTGTCAGAGATTGCAAACCTCCATTGAAATTAATGATCCTAATCAGTATCCCAGTAATGGTCTACCTATCTGGCATGGTTTACCCGATATCAGGCCAATCGAGTTAACTAATAGCTGATTTACGGTCATTTTGAATTCGATATAAATTAGTTAAAAACTTAGGGTGCATCCTCCCCCGAAACCTCAAATATTGTTTTATAGTAATGGACTAACATCTAACACAGTTTGCAAAATATTGGGCATGTGAAAGTAAACAATGGCCGATAGAGGGCCATTTTGAATTTGATCAAGTCAAAATTTTCCAAGATGCATCCTCAGCTGAAATCTCACATTTCATTTTATAGTAATGGTCTAGCCATCTAGCACGGTTTACCAAATATCGCCCATGTGAAAGTGAATAATGGCCGATAGGAGGCCATTTTGAATTTGATCAAGTCAAAATTTGTCAAGATGCATCCTCTCCTGAAATCTCACATTTTGTTTTATAGTAATGGTCTAGCCACTTGGTACGGTTACTAAGAACCGGCTATGTGAAAGTAAATAATGGCCGATAGGCGGCCATTTTGAATTTGATCGAGTCAATTTTTTTCAAGATGCATCCTCTCTTGTAATCTCACATTTTGTTTTATAGTAATGGTCCAGCTATCTAACACAGTTTACCAAATATCAGCGATGTGAAAGTAAATAGTTGCCGATAGGCGGCCATTTTGAATTCAATTGAGTCGAAAGTTTTTTAAAGGCATCCTCTCTCTAAACGTCACATTTTGTTTTATAGTAATGGTCTAGCTATCTAGCACGGTTTACCTGATATCAGGCCTATCGAGGTAAATAATGCTGATTGTCGGCCATTTTGAATTCGTAAGTTAAAAATTTTCAGGGTGCATCCTCCCCCGAAAACTCACACTTTGTTTTATAGTAATCAGGTAATGGTCTAGCCATCTAGCACGGTTTACCAAATATCAGCCATGTGAAAATGAATAATGGCCGAAAAGGCGGCCATTTTAAATTTGATCAAGTCAATTTTTTTCAAGATGCATCCTCATCTGAAATCTCACATTTCGTTTTACAGTAATGGTCTAGCCATCTAGCACGGTTGACCAAATAACGGCCATGTGAAAGTGAATAATGGCCGATAAGCGGCCATTTTGAATTTTATCGAGTCTAATTTTTTCAAGATGCATCCTCTCCTGAAATCACACATTTTGTTTTATAGTAATGGTCTAGCCAACTAGCACGGTTTACCAAATAACGGCCATGTGAAAGTGAATAATGGCCGATAAGCGGCCATTTTGAATTTTATCGAGTCGTATTTTTTCAAGATGCATCCTCTCCTGAAATCACACATTTTGTTTTATAGTAATGGTCTAGCCATCTAGCACGGTTTACCAAATAACGGCCATGTGAAAGTGAATAATGGCCGATAAGCGGCCATTTTGAATTTTATCGAGTCAAATTTTTTCAAGATGCATCCTCTCCTGAAATCACACATTTTGTTTTATAGTAATGGTCTAGCCATCTAGCACGGTTTACCAAATAACGGCCATGTGAAAGTGAATAATGGCCGATTGGCGGCCATTTTGAACTTTGACAAAATGAATTTTTTTAAAATACATCCTCTCCTGAAGCCTTACAATTTGTTTTATAGTAATGGTGTAGATATCTTGAGCGGTTTTCATGATATTCCACAATATCAGGCCTGTCGAGGTGAATAATGGCTGATAGGCGGCCATTTTGAATTTTATCAACTTCAAATTTTTCAGGATGCATTCTCTCCTGAAACCTTACAATTTATTTGTTATTAATGGTGTAGCTATCTTGAGCGGTTTTCATGATATTCCGCAATATCAGGCCTGTCGAGGTGAATAATGGCCGATAGGCGGCCATTTTTAATTTTATCGACTTGAAATTTTTCAAGATGCATCCTCTCCTGAAACCTCACAATTTGTTTTATAGTAATGGTGTAGCTATCTTGAGCGGTTTTCATGATATTCCGCAAAATCTTTCAGTCGGATTTACCGATGTTATAAATTAGGTCAAAGTGCTGGGTCAACTTCAAGGTCAAGGTCCAAAAACCTGAAAAGGCACAACTAGGGACCTTAGAGAACATGTATGTGCAATATGACTGTCATCGGCCCAGTACTTTTCGAGATCTGCTCCGGAAACGAAGTGCGCGTCAAAACGTCTAAATAGGTCATAGTTCTGAACCAGAAGTAGGTCAAAGTTCAAATACCCCAAAAGGCACAACTAGACCCCCTAGGGGTGTTGTGTGTAAAATTTGAAGACAATCGGACAAGTACTTTCAGAGATATGCTCCGGAAACGAATTGTTTACGGACGGCCCAACGCCGTCACATCATCATTTTCTCCTCTGCAACCTTGCGTATTGAATTCAGATTAAAAATATTTTAACCCGTCCATTAGCCACCTGGAAGTAACCCACATACCAAAAATTGTTATCCTAGCTTATTTTCTCACAAAGTTATAGGCAAAAGAAGAGGCCAAAAAAAAACGGAGGTAGAATCCATAGCTCCCTTCGTTCACCTACGGTGACGGCGGGAGCTAATAAATGTACCTTCAGGAGCAGGAGTGGATGCATTTTCTAATGCTTATGATGCTGCTTTTACTGAGGTCTTAGTATTTTCTTCAAATACAGATAAATCTGTTTTTGAAGTTTCTGCAAAATCAAAGTCATATGTTTGTAATCTATGTTGTCATATATAGCATATGACTATATGATAAATTTGAAAGCTTGACAATTTCTGATGAAAGGTGAACAAAGTTTGTCTGAAAATATTTATAAGAGGCACTAACTAGATTTGAGATTGGAAACTTTACTTTTCAAACACATGTGTATGAAAGGCCACATCTCAAGAAGTTACTGAAGTTTTGCCCTCTGTTAATGTTGTTATGACCCCTCTGTTAATGTTATGTCACATCACTTTATTCTAATTAATATCTACTTTTAGTAATGGTTGGTTGGAAATGACTATGTATATCTATGCGAAATCAAAACATTTCATTCTGTACACAATACTGTATGTCTATGTAAAATAGAATATGCTGTTCAGATGTATTGTGAGGGGTAATATTACACACCAGTGCTCCAGATAACATGCGTATATGCGTGAAATACGCATGTAAAAACAGCAAATACTCATTGACAGAAAGTCTGAGGAGTAATATTACTCATAAAAAAACTATTAAAATACCCATCAAAGTAAAAAAAACAGACAAAATGATACGATTGTTTTATTTTGTACGTGAGCACTCAGCAGAACTATGTGACCTGAGTGTAAGAAAAAAATGATCAATGAAGCTTTCATGTTGTTGTATGAAAAATACTCCTCGTTTATTTTTTTATCATATTTCACTCTTCATCACCCATTTCAATGAGTGAAATACTCCTCAAACCAAAAAATTATCTGGAGCTCTGCACACGCAAGGTGTGAAATCAATTGATAAAGTTGATAACATGATTGTGAATTGCATAGTGTTACTTATCTGCTCTGCATGTGCTCTTACATTGTTACAAATATACTTTTCTAGTACGATATAGTTCCAATCGACATCGAATAAAAACAACCAAACAAAAAAAAACACGTAACAAACTGATGTAATAATTATCACCTGTTAAAAATGAACATTATGTACTGAAAGAATATTACATGTATAATATTTAAAAGTGGACACCTACTTGACCAGGATTGTTTTAATATCAATTAAAATAAATGGTTGATAGCAAAAACAGTTCACATTTTATTACTATTTGAATTTCAGATTTTGTGAAATCACCCATGGTAATGGTATTACATTCAATAGTCATTCGTGCACCAAGCTGCTAGCCATGGTAGGACCTGCCCCTACACACTGCGCTGGCACAAGAGAAGCGCAGTTAGTCTCTTTCTGACATGGCATTACTGTGCCAAGTAGACAACACACAACTAACAGTAAAACAAAGACCATGAATGATTGGCACGGTTTAAACAAAATTGTTCATTGAAATCACATTATTGAAAAACAAATAAAAAACAATTATATACCAATTTACTTTATTATAACTGTGATAATTTACCGTTACAGATATGGTGTGATCTCTGTGAAGTTGTTGTTGTCCTTTTCTTGCTCGAGGACTGCCAAGGGAATATGGTGGGCAGATAATTTGGATTTCCTGCAATGTTACTCTTCTTCCCCACATAATAGAGTAACTGATAAGAAATACTGTAATACTGTATATTATATAAAAAATTGAAAAAATTTGTGATAAGTACCTACAACTATGCATGAGCATATTTTTAATTTTTTACACAGCATTCCATTTGAAATATCTACTAAAATTAGGTTTGACAAAAATTATATTGTTTGAGACTTTGATGGCAGTGTTCCACATAAGAGTTAAAATGAGGGACAACCAGGTCAGATTTTCATGTTGTCCACTGAAATTTACGGAACAAATATGTGATCCACACAATGATGACAAGGTGGCCCGGGGCAAAGCCCCAACCACAAAAAGCTTTACGCAGCAGATAATTTTCAGGGGTGGATTCAGGATTTGAAAAGAGATTGGGTGTGGGGGCTTAGGGGCTCGCTCCCAAGATTTTTGGTATCAGGACATATTCAGGTTGAATTTGGGGACTTCCAGGTGCCCGGTGGTGTGTGTTCTAAAGCTGAATAGTGACAGATGAGGATGCGGGAAGCTTTTTATATTTATTTCTTGTGTTTTTTCTAACTAATTAAATAGTTTAAATTTAAAAATATATTGTCACGGCTGGACAGGCCACAGCACAAGTTGTCGCGGATGGGACACATGTTAATTGCCAAGTCTAATAAATTGAAACAGCAAACTACGCCTAAAATTTACATAATGAAGCATGGAAGGGTGATATAAATTAATAGTTTACAAGCTATTTTATTTTTTTTTCTGATAAAAGTGTGCTGTAGAGAGAAATTTCTGCACTTTCAATAGTGTTGCGGACGGGACAATTAAAAACCAAAATCTGAAACGAAAAAATGATGCCGCACTGAAAAAAACCCATAATTAAAAAATAAAATTGTATGCATTATAGCCTAGTACTTGAAATCCTTGCATAGCTAACAGGTATATGAAATAGAAATAACCTGATAAAAACAAGTTTGAAAGTCATGAGTGCATGTCCAAAATACTGTGGAGTGCCCCATATAAACCCATTAACTTCATTCCGGTGTATTCTCAGGATTGTGTTACACGTATGTCAAATTGACGAAATTTTAAAATGCTGAATGGAATTTCGGGAAATTTTCAGGGTGGTTGCCAAATGACTAGATGATAATGGTTACCATTATGGGGACCATCCCCCGGCCCCACGACAGCACTGTCAGACAGACTATAATTAACTGTTAGGCATAGGCGCTGTTACTTACTAGTAGTCTATACTTGCCGTCAAATTAAAAATGATCAACCAGGATCGCATGATTTTCAGCGATTTCTCAGTAAATTCTGAACCAATTTTCTTCAAATTTTGCAAAGGCGATTTTCTATTTAAATCATAACCTCCCTGAAAGTTTCGTAAAATTACATGGCCTATTTCAAAAGTTAGACCATTTGACATGTAGTAGATTTTAATTACGACGTCCCTCTATAAACCCCATTATACTAATTTTACAAAAAAAATTATTACATGTCAAATGGTCTAACTTTTGCAGCCATTGACATCAACATCCGACCGGCCGCCGAGGCAGGTTAAAAAAGGCCCAGGTTGTATAAGCTGTCCACATCGGCCGCCCGGGTTGTCGGGTAAAGTTTTCATAGTTTTAGCCCTACGTACCACTTCCAGGTCCAGTTAAAAGTCTAGTATAAAAAAAATCCTACTGTCAAAGGCTGCTTTTGAAATAATAAATATAATTATGCGAATTTTTTACCGAGTTAAGATTTTAATGAAAAAATGACTTTTTTGAAAAATTTAAGAAAATCAGCTCAAAATTGACGGAGTGATCGCCAAAAATCATGCGATCCTGGTTGATCATTTTTAATTTGACGGCGAGTATACTAGACCCCTCTATTGACTTTTGTTAAGGCTAACTAAGTCTACTTTAAGGCTAGCCTAAGGCCCATGCTTAAAGTTGAAGGGACTTAAGCAGGCTAGAATCATAAAAAAATTGGTGATTTTATTCTGGCTTTTTAATATCACCTGATCACCATATCATATGATTTAAACATGTAGACTAGAAGTAGAAGTGCAAAAGTTTATTATAGAGACAAAATTCCTGATTTCTGACATGCATGTTCAAAATATAAATTATAGTAAATAAGGATTGAGGTTGGTAGAGGAGCTATTCGAGTATGGGAAAAACCATCAAAATGTTTGTAATGTACCAAAGAGTAAGGCCATAAGGGTAGTAAGTAAGGCTAGACTATAATAGTCTACTTTAAGACTATAGGCCTACCCTGAGCCACATTCTTTTTTGTAATTCTGTAGCGCATGCTTTTCGTCGCTTTCTCCGTCAATTATGAACCGATTTCATTGAAATTTAGCACATGCAATTTTCCAAGTCATATCCTACAGTCTGTCCGACGGAGGAGTATGGTCCAAAATGAGAGTCAGCTTTTCGGTATGCAGTCAATCAATTCTCGAGCGATTTTTAGGAAATTTTGTAAACCCTATTTTCTAAGTCATAGTTATTTGCCATTGATCCTGAAAATTTCGTAAAAAACTACTGGCTAGTTCACAAGTTTACATGTAGTAAATGTCTATTTATGACGCTCCTCTATAACATGTATAAACCCATTGACTTCAGGGCTTTCCCCAGAAAAAAAAATAGAGCGGGGATGATTTTTTTAAAATGCGCTGTCGGTGTTGTGAACCAGTAATGCCCGAAGCATGCGCGCCAGAGACACGATCCTAGGGGGGTATGCCCCCTGAAATTTTTTCACAGTAAAGTCTTGAAATGGTGCATTCTGGCAGAATCTGGAGCTAATTTCCAAGGTGATAAAAAAAATAATTAATTAAAAAAAAAATCTTTAGCATAAATTTGTCAGCGCGGCGCTGGGATCCAAAATTTTGTGACAATCGCTTGAGTATTAACCGACTGGATACCAAAAAGCAAACTTTCATTTTGGACCATCCACCACTGTCGGACAGGCTATAACGTCTGTAAAAAATTGTAAATATTATATTTAATATTGCAAAAGTTGTACTATTTAACATGTAATAAAATTCTTGCATCAGTTTAATGGGTGTGAAGAGGGTCGTAATAATTTAAATTTACTAGTCTATGGCGTACATGTCAAATGGTCTAATTTTTGAAATACTGCATATAATTTTAAAACATTTTCAGCGATATTAGACCAACACTTTGTTGAAATATGATATAATTTACAAAATTTCATGAAAAACGGTTGATAATTGACGGGGAAATTAACTAAAAACATGTGCCACTGGCTGTAGACCTAGGCCTACTGCATGGTTAGTTGTGGCCTAGGCTAAGTTAGCCTAAGACAGCCTAAATAGATGTAGGCCTACTACTACTAGGCTAGGACTAACACTAAGTAAGAGGTATAGAGGCATAGGCCTATACCCGACGTCAGATTAACTTGTATCGCATGTTTTTCGCTGATTTCTCGGTCAATTCATAACCGATTTTCATGAAATTTTGCAAGGACTATTTGCGAGTCACCCGGCGACTACCATGAAATTTTCATCGGAAAATATTGTTTAGCTAAAAAGTTTAACCATCTGGCATGCAGTGCAATTCAGGGCTAAAAACAAACTTTAATCTAACCAGTTTAATGGGTTTATAGAGGGACGTCGTAATTACAAATTTACTACATGTCAAATGGTCTAACTTGTGAACAATATAATATTTTTTATGAAAATGTCACGGTAGTCGCCGCGTCACTCGCAAATAGATCTAGACGTCTAGACTCTAGTCCTTGCACAATTTCATCAAAATCGGTTGAGAATTGACTGAGAAGTCGGAGGGTATAGGCCTAAAATGCTAAATGTCTAACGTTAACGTGTTAAGACTAAGTCTAAGTAAGTCTAGACTAACGTGACTCGTTAGGCCTAGCCTACTTCCAACTGGGAAATCATATCACAGACAGTAGCCTATATTCTATAACATGTATAATCAGTTGTCAATATTAAATTATGTTCGCGTTAATCACTTAATGAACAATGTAAAATGTACTCATGTAGAGTTCAGTCTAACGGTTAGACGTCTACCAACCATTCACAAAGTGGTCAGAGCAAACTTTATCCCATGATTTTGGGCGTCTGTCCACCCGACGTATCAGACGAATCCAATCTTCACAGCGTTTCGAACCGCTCGGGGGGAAAGAAAAATAGGATCTTGTGATCCCTGCCTCTTTGTCTTTCCCACGCTGATTGTAGCACAAGGGAACAAAACAGTTATCACCATAGTTGCTACTTTTCTTCCCCCGTAAAACAGGACTGGACTTGGCCATGGCGTTCTGTCATTCAATCATCATGATCATTGAGCCATGTGAGTAGTGAGCAGACGACACTGGCTAAACCGGAACTCCGCTTCCGGAAATGACCCGGAGCAACTGCGAACAACTGCATTACCATAACGTTAACAGTGAAAAACATCCGATTAACATAACGTTAACAGAGATAAACATCCAAATAAGATAACGTTAACACTGAAAAACATCCAATTACCATAACGTTAACAGTGAAAAACATCCAAATAGCATAACGTTAACAGTGAAAAACATCCAAATAACATAACGTTCACAGTGAAAAACATTCAAGAAATATAACGTTAGTGTGAGGTTTGTCCAGTATCCATAAACGATAGCAGCACAAACACAAATGTGTTTAATTATAGCCTTGACTGGTACAAAGCATTACATTCGCTGTAATGAGATACTTTATTTCATTTTCTATGGAAATGGCATGTTCAGAGGTACAAACTGGGCACTTAGCAGGCTTGAATTGTCAAATTTACCAAACCAAAATGCTAACGTTACTTTCTGATTAATCACAGAGATGGTGACGTAAACTTTGACCAATACATTTTACAAATATGCCTACCACATAGCGGTATTTTTCTGAACTAACACGTGCAGGCAATAGCTACAGATATCAAAACCATGTCACATGGGCAGCTAGTATACAAATCTGTTGCTGTATAGTGCTTAAACTGTAGTGCTATTGTTACGCAAAATAGGACAGCGAATTCCGTGACTGACAAATTGATGCCACTATATCTAGACATTTATTATTTTAACATTTTGTGTTATATATTTTAGTAGACAAACCAATTACCTGGTCAATTGCTCAAGTTTATATTAACGGTGTAAATAGTTTTGACGTACGATAACTTTTAATTTTGCTAACATGATGAATACATCTTTGATGTACAAAATCACGTTTTAAGTGTCAATTTTAAACATCCATATTTTTGTCAAAAAATGCCTCGTGTGAAAATAGACTTTCAATAATCATAATTTGATATATTGTTTTTATGATGCAGCATAATGCTAGCTAAATTAATTAAAGAATGTTGACAAAAACGATGTACAAAAACATGACATGTCGCCAAGGTAGGTTTTATACTCTTGATATGACAGGTTTTTCTTTATAAATTTTGTACACTATATGGCAGTATGGTAACCTTTAAGTACACTTATTTCCTCTTTCGTATACTAAAACAATAAAATGTTATTTGCAATCATAATAATGCTAACGTTATGGTACACATTATCGTGGAACCTGCCATATGCATCATAACAAATTAAAATACAATTAAACAGCATTGTCATGATATGTTTTTGTTCTCCGCACCAAAACTAGAGATAAAATAGCTAACGTTACTGCATATTATCGATCATAAAAAACTGTACTGTTAGTTAGACTATATCAGGTAGGCCTATAGGCGGCATCGAGCCTTTGGACTATCGAACCTTCGGACCATCAAACCTTCTATTATTTGGACCACTGAACCTTCAGAACAGAAATACTTTTGGACTATCGAGCCTTCAGACTATCGAACCTTTGGACCATCAAACCTTCGAGCCATCGACCCTTCCTTCCATCGAATCTTCAGAATATAAATATTTTCGGACCATCGAACCTTTTGACCATCGAACCTTTAGAAAGCAAAAACCTTGGGACTATCGAACCTTCGGAATATGAGGACAACCCTTTAGTATGTCACGGACAAGATGGTGAAGTTAAGTCAAGGATAGCCTACACGATACTTTGTTACTGAAATGTAGGCTATATGCCTACGTAGGCCTACGCCTGTCAAAATTCCCTGATTACGGCTTTGTGTACTCGACGCAGACGCACACGAAGGTCTACGCACATTCAGACGCACAATCAGACGCAGACGAACAAAGCCCTGATTACGGCTTTCTTACACGCGGTATGCGGCATGCGTTATGCGGCAAAAATCGCTACAACACATTACAGTAGGTATGATTCCTTACATGTATGCGGTATCGGTGTGCGGTATGCGGCATGCTGTATGCGGCAAATCGAATCCCTCCATGTAGTGATCGATGCGGCATCCGAATGCAGAATCGGACGGGGAAATCCGCGAATGACGTCAATTACCTATGACATTCCAGAAAATCCCCTTCACTTTGTTTATTTAATTACTGTGGCCCAAGTACTGTAAAAACTCAGGTCTAAAGGGGGGCTCAGAACTGATAGAGTATTTGAAGTTGGTTGGTTGGTGGTTGGTTGGTTGGTTTGGGTGATTGGTTAGCTGGTTGGTTTGTTGGCTGGTTGGTGGGTTGGTTGGTTTGTTGGTTCGTTTTATTTTTGGATGGTTGGTTGGTTGGATAGTTAGTTGGTTGGTCGGTTGGTTGGCTGGTTAGCTGATTGGTTGGATACTTGGTTGGTTGGTTATTTGGTTGGTTGGCTGCATAGTTGGTTGGTTGGTTGGCTAGTTGGTTGGTTAGTTAGTTGTTTTAATTAGTTAGTTATGGGCTAACTAACCAGCGGGGCGGGAACCAGGGTCTTCAGGTTGGATGTAACCCATGGCTCGCTAGCACTGTCCAGGAGGTACCACTACGGGTTTACACTGAGCTATCCGTGAGTGTCACAGTCACCCACTGAGATTTTGTGTGGCATTTACACATATCCAACACCAGTGGTCTCTGTCGTCTGTTACGTCACCGTCTGCCAACCAGCAGCCAGCAATTCATAAATCAGGCACCAGCGGTGAGGTAGATCATGATTGGCCAGTTGTGTTTAGATGCACACCTGCCCATCCGCTGCCAACACATGGGAATTTGTGCACGCAGTGCTCGTCATACAAACCTAAGGGTATCCATGAGTGTTCCACTTTAAATTTTATATTTATTTATAATTATTTTAATTTAATTTTTAAAAGTATGAGCTAAGCACAATTTTTACTACATACGGTATATATCAGTGTATATTCAGCCTAGATATTTTTATCTCATTTTCAGAAGCGTCAATGGTAATAACATGAATCGAGTTATTTTGCCCTCTGTGAGGCCATCGTTCTGAAAAAAGCGGGATTTTTCCCACGCACCTAGATGCGGCAGTACAGAGAGTGGCACAAACCACTCTGCTTAATCAACCAAGCAACCAACTTAGATCCTCACTAATTGTTTGGGAGGTGGCCGTCCTGGGTTTGAACCCTTCACGTGCCCTCATTTTTTATGTCATACATGACTTTTTAGTGTCCTGCTATACTTTTTTAGGTGCACACTCTAGGTTAATTAACCTAGGCCTAGGTTCCCCCAATAACCTTTCGGGCTCGCTTCAAATCAAGGTGGACTCGAACCATTAAGGCTCACTTCAGGTTTTTCAATCTGTAAGACATATTTCATGCCTCTACACTACTCTGACTTTATCAGCCGAGTTTTCCAGATAGAATCAAATTTGGTTGGTTGGTTATTTGGTTGGTTATTTGGTTTGTTGGCTGGCTGGATAGTTGGTTGATTGGTTAGATGGTTGGTTATTTGTTTGGTTGATTGGTTATTTGGTTGTTTGGCTAGCTGGTTGGTTTAGTTGGTTGGTTGGTTGGTTATTTGGTTGTTTAGCCAGTTGGTTGGTCGGTTGACTATAGCTGGTTGGTTGATTATTTGATTACTCTTAGGAAGGCTCAGCAGAAAAAAGAAGGGAAAACTCGCCGGATTCCGCAATAAAGGAATCACACATGCCGCATACCGTACCGCATAATGCATAACGCATGTAAGGAATCCTAGCTTTACGCCGAGAAACCTGATCTACCCATGACGCCAGAAAGATAGCCGCCGTGCGTCATTTGCTTGTACGTCGATGGCTGCATAGGGATATAGGCTGCATGGGCTGCCGCGCGAGTACACCCTGTAGAGACTTCAGTTGTATTCGTTCTCACTCTACCCCTGAATGCGATGAGGCCTTTTCCACCTATTTGAGCACTCTCTTCACGCGACTCCCAACTGTCGGCCCCTCCCCTAAATTTCAAACTCTGCCCAAAATTGTGAAAGTGGTACATGTAGAACAAATATAGCTTTTATTGCAATAAATATGTTACCCATACATTTCTAATTCGAGTATGTCATAGCATACATATTTTACCATAAATAGAGACACATATAACGTTCTGAATTATTTTCTTGACTTTATATGAGCACATTTAATCTCGAAATTACGTATTTTTTTTCAAAATGAAACCACATATTTTGCGTGCGTTTTCGTTCATAAGTAGATAATTACGGGGATTATATCGACACAAAATCACAAGAATAAGAGTTTAGCCACTGTTTAAACTGTTTTTGATTTATTAGCTGATGTAATCCCCCGTTTTAGGCTCTAATTATTTAATTTGTAATCAGAGGTGGCAATATTTGACTGTATAATACAGTTGTACACACTCTATAATTGTGTGATAGGCTGTACAAATAACATTTCGCAGATGACAAGGACACAGTGCTGCCTCAATGGTGGGCCATTATCATCGACGCTGTCACAACGTTGGAACAGCGTTGGCCAAGTTCTCGCATCGCTTCGCGTATACTGTCACTTGGCTTGATGTTCCCAGGCCAGACGGTGCCGTCTGATTGCCGGCGCGTTGCGATTAGCTTTGATGTGTAAGCTTGGGGGGTGTCGCACGAGAGGCACGTGTGTCCTCCTGGAGGTGTCCCAAATAGGTAGACACAGGCTCATATCTGGCAGGGTGTAGTGGGAAGTACACCCTGCACGCAGGTTGCGCGAGTAGTGCGTGGCGGTGATTTGTGCGAGCTTCTTCTGTCAGGCAGATCCAAAGGGGGGCGCAGCCTAGCCCCTGTTTCAGTCGCAGATTGACCCCGTACAAAATCGTGGGACATTTCTTTGGAGGGACATATAGACTGGGTAATATCGCCTGGAAATGTAGGCCTGCAATTTCCATTAAAGTGGTCGTTAAATTGGGACATACCCAGGTCTAAAATCACCAAAAAATCTGTGTTTTTATTTTGGCTTTTTAATATGACCATATGATGTAAACATGTCCATAGACTAGAACTGCAAAAGTTTTAAAAATTTTGTGCTACACACTTATCAGTTAGGCTAGATAGAGAGACGAAATTCCCGTATTTCTTTTTTTGACATGGTTGTCAATAATTAGAAATCAGGAATTTCGTCTCTATATCTAGCCTAACTGGTGAATGCGCAGGGCGGGGGCCCTAGGGTAGTGGTTAGCACCGCTGCCTTGCACGCCAGAGTTCGGGGTTCGGTTCCCGGACTCGGCGGTTTGAAAAAAACAAAAAATGTTTCTTCCCCATCCACGTGTGAAAGTCAGTATTGCGGGGAGCCTCCGTGACCGAGAGGTAGCGTGCTCGGCCTCAGACCGCCAGGGCTCGAATTTCGAATCCTGTGTCTGGAGGACAGTGTCATCTCAATCATCTCACCATCCTCAGGAGGTTCTCCTGGCCCAGTTTAGCCTATATGTGCACAAAGGTGGCCTAAAGCCCGATTCATTTCATTTCATTTGGTGAATGCGCAGCACAAAAATTTAAAAACTTTTGCAGCTCTAGTCTATGGAAATGTTTACATCATATGGTCATATTAATAAAATAAAATAAAATGAAATAAAAACAAATTGAATAAAATAAAATCACCGATTTTTTGATGATTTTAGACATGGGCATGTCCCTTTAAGTATTATACTGGCCTTAGCTTCACTAATGAGTAATATCTTTCTTATTCAATTAAAATACCTATAGCTATGGTCGATAAATGTCTAGCTTGATGAAAATGTATAAGTTGCATAGTGTTTCACCACTCGTAGGTGCTCATTTTCAGCTGCGATGTGATATGTGGGTCGAAAGTTTGCTTGTGATGTGCCTAAACAAATTTATTATTGTGGAAACTGTGATGAGGAAATAACATAAAGAGATAAGTTGTGCGTTCTCAATAATAAAGCTTCGGGTGTTTATTAAAAATGATCAACAGGAAATTTTCTGTTGCCATAACAGTAAAGAAATGGCAGTTCAAGATAACATTTACAAGTAGACCCATCCACCCAATACTCGTTTCGAATGATTATTTCTGATGGCTTATAATCCCTATATCACTGCCACTTATAGGATGAATCGTTTATTTATACATCATAGAGTGGTTTTAATAGTTGCAACCTAAAAATGTTAGACACATCATGAAAAACGATAGTGATTTATTCTATAATTAAAAAACTATAATTATTCTTTATGATTCGAAGTATAATTGGTAGTCTATGGCAAGTTAGATTAGGGGGCCACCATTCGATTTCCAGGCGGGGGGGGGGGGGTGGAGTTTTTTTAAATAAATAATTTCGGGCGGAAATCAATAATTTACTTCAAAAATTGTTTTATATAAACATGTAATAAAATGTGAAATTTTCAGCGCGGTTGAAATAAATAATTTCCCCGCGACAAAAACTCCAGCCCCCCCTGGATATTGAATGGTGGCCCGTTTGTGTTTCTTAATTAAGAGCATAACAAGTAAATTTGAGCAATTTTAAAATTCAACCTAGTATCTGTGCCCTAAGAGGCAATTTGTACATTTCCAGGTGATCTGACCCATCTAAAGTCTGTCCGTGAATAATAAGGTCGAAAACAGGATTTTAGAATCAGTACCATTTCAGTTCCATGCCCGCCTGCTCAGCTCAGAGGTCGGACGATCAATAAAAAGTTATGGACATTTTTCGGACCTTGGGTCGGGATCGCTCTCTGTCACCGAATTTTTCGGGTAGATCTAAAGCAAATTTATACATCAATCCACGGCCTCGGAGAGGACGACACTGATAGGAGAAGCCGGCGTCCCCCCCTTGTTCATGGTCCTAAAAAAACAACCAAAATATGCTCCAGAATGCGTCATTTGAGGTCTTAGATGGAAAAAATTCCTGGAAGAGCATGCTCCCTGACCCCTGTACAGCATAGGCCTATATATGCCTATAAGCGGTTGGCTTTGCCAGCTGTGGTGAATATAAATTCTTGAAAAAAATCGGCGAAATGTTAATTCGTGGAGCGTTTTGTGAAATGAATTATGTTTAAACCATTTCCTGGATCCGCCACTGTCTGTGAGTGTTTATCAGTGTAAAGACGAGATTCGCTGGCTGCGCGCGCCGCTCACCGTGGGAATGTATTTTTAAATCTTCATATTATTGGACTACCGTATATCATCACTTTTAAAGAATAGTGCATCTCCATGGGACATGTTTTTTACACAACAAACGGGGACATGGAAATTAAACG
The DNA here is from genome assembly GCA_964017125.1 of Flabesymbios commensalis. NCBI lineage: Eukaryota > Metazoa > Annelida > Polychaeta > Terebellida > Flabelligeridae > Flabesymbios > Flabesymbios commensalis. The sequence continues at coordinate 32,588,785 of OZ024915.1, forward strand.
TCGCGAGAATCGCATAATAAGATAATAAAGACGGTGTTCATTTTTTCAAGTTTCTTGTTCCCACCTTATCACGGACCCAAGCCCACGGGCAACCACTTTAATAGGTTACACTTGCTCACTAACAAACCATAGGGTCTAGACCTGTTCTAATTCTCTGTAACAAACTGATGTCAACCACTAAAACACATGTAGGTCTAGTCTAGTCTAAGTGTTCTTTGTAACTGAGGAAGTTACTCATCCACTACAAAAGGCTTACTATTAGGCTAACGTGTAGTAATAAGGGGGGTGGGGGCTAGAAAAAATATGAAACAAAATTTGTGGGCAGAAAAAAAAATTGTTGTCGAAATTGATGAAAAAACAGCAAAGAGTAACGTACAAATGGGGAAGGCAAAGATAGTCTATAGGCCTATATATAGCAGTTTTTCAAAGAAACATTAAAAAAATTGTAGGAGGTTCATCTAAAAAAAAATTGTTTTCTTGTGGAGGTACCAACAAGTACCAAAAAAACCTACCCTCCCCCCCCCCCCATATATCTAATGGGGCGTCCCTTATAGACTATTTAAAATATAATGACGTCATATGGGAAATAAAAAACACAACAATATTGCACCTCCATGGGACATGTTTTTGTAGCACAACAAACAGGTACACTGAGCTATCAGTGAGTGTCACAGGTGTCACCCACTGAGCTTTTGTGTGGCATATATACACATCCAACACCAAGGGTCTCTGTCGTCTGTTACATCACCTTCTGCCAACCAGCAGCCAGCAATTCATAAATCAGGCACCAGTGGTGAGGTAGATCGTGATTGGCCAGTTGTGTTTAGATGCAGACCTGCCCATCCCCTGCCAACACATGGAAATTTGTGCACGCAGTGCTCGTCATACAAACCTGAGGGTATCCATGAGTGTTCCACTTTCAATTTTATATTTATTGATAATTAATTTAATGGAGTTTTTAAAAGTATGAGCTAAGCATAATTTTTACTATATAGACTACGGTATATATCAGTGCATATTCAGCCTAGATATTTTTATCTCATTTTCAGAAGCGTCAATGGTAATAACATGAATCGAGTTATTTTGCACTCTGTGAGGCCATCGTTCTGAAAGAAGCGGGATTTTTCCCACGCACCTAGATGCGGCAGTACAGAGAGTGGCTGTCTCTGTCCCCTGGTGGTTAATATTAGCTGATCGGGGGAAGATGACCAGTGTCTGAAGTAGAGATAGAGCCACTGGTGACATGAGTGAACAAACAGGGGGAACATGGAAATAAAACGGCGCGAGAATCGCATAATAAGATAACGCAGACGTTTTTCATTCCAGTGTTATAGTGAATGCAAACGGTGTTCATTTAAGTCCGATGTGGGGAAATACAGCACTCGTCCAATGAATACGGTGTGAGCCTTCGGACGAACACCCTATTCATTGAACATGTGCTGCATTTTCCCATATCGCCTGAAAAATGAACAACGTTTGTATTTTTTCACATGATCATCTCACACATGGTCTCACCACCCTAAATGAGCCGAAATCAAAGGAGGGTGGCTACTGACTAGAGAGTCCGTCATAAATTACTGCTTTAGACCGTCTATACATGGTTGTTTCCGCTACAAAAAATACAGGAATGTTGTAATTGTGTGGATAATTATTAATTTGGAAGCCCACATTGTATTCTTCATGCATGGCATTCAGGTATACTGTGTTGTGAGATTTTCGGATGGATACAGGGGGTAAGAAGGATTTGTGTCTTTTCTGGGAATTAGCGTATGAATATTTCGGGAGATCTGGGCAAAAGGAACCTTTTTACCAACATTGGAGCGTAGCTCAAAACGCAGGAAGTTAGCATACCATTTTCGAACCTGTTTCTGAAAAAGGACAGTTAATGCTTTATTAGGGACGCACCATTTTATTTCTGGTGGGAGGGGGGGGGCTAGATTTTTTGAAAAAAAATGTTTGTTTTCAAATTTCTGTGAAAAAAAATATATGCTGAACACTTGTAGGCCTACATAAAAAAATAATATGTTGAAAGATTGTGCCCCAAAAAATTGTTGATAATTTTAATTGTTGATAATTTTTGAAGAGGCTCATCAAAGTGGAATTTAAAATAAACGTCTAATACAAGGAATAATTGGAGCGCAAAATATTTCTAGGAAAATTCTCAAGATCACTACAAGGTATTATTTAACAGTGAAATTGGACGTGGCTTTACTGAGGAATTTTTTGTTTGTTTATGGCCGGCTCTTCGTCTATTAAAGAATGTGATATTTTTCTATTTTTTTGCGAATCTTTAGAGCGGGTTCGGATATTTCCGAACACCTAAGCCTCTGCACTTGATGTCTGGTGTCCCCATTTGTCTATCAGCTCCCCACGTGACATCAGTTGATGAATGAAACCATGATTGATGACGTAATTAACCACGTGCACGGCCATTCATGAATCTGAAAGTTGTACAGGAAGTTGTAGTACCCAAGGTAACGGCGGGTATACTCGAAATAGAGGGGGTAATGTCGAACACCAAGTAGGGTATAATCGAACACCCACCCATTTTTTAATCTAAAGAGAAAGTAACCAGTTTAGAAGCAGGAACATGCGCAGTATACTCAAATATGATACAAATAGAATCAATGCCAATTGTAATTCGTCCACAAAAAAAATTTTAAAACAAAAAAATATTAGGAAATCCACTGTTCGAGATTACCCGAATCTGTTGAAATCTGGGATTTTTTTTTCATAGTTTCCTTCATATTACTTTTCAAAACCACATAGTAACGTCACAACCGTTTGCAAGCCTACAAATCGCTTCATTGATGTATTTCCTTTCGCAATGACGCCTTCGCTGTGAAACTGTGGTGTAGGCCCTATAAGCCTAGTGTTCGTAATTAGACGAAACCAAATTAATTGATGGGTCTATTTCCGAACACGTCCCAAATGATAAGGCTATCATGACCATTGCCTGGCGAGCCCGGCCAATTTCATTTTTGGCCGGGTATTTGCCAAGGTTCTTAGTCACGTGACCTGTGCTATTGAGGCCAGTGAATAATGTTCTGGGTCAAGTCATAGGAAATGCGTCAAAGGGGGAATACAATACTGTGAACAACTCTTCATCCGAGGAAGTGACCTTTCAAAAATGTCTGAAATCAGGGATTACCCTATTTTCATCTAAAAATAGCAACAAGTCACAAACATTCGCCACTGGGGCATACCAGAGGCTACATGAAGCTCGGCCACGCTGCGTAGTGTGGCTCTGGGAACCAGAGTATCATGACCAAAAATTGTTTTTTGATGTTTATATATCTAGGAGGTGCATTGCAAGGTACATTTTCCCACATAAATAATAATTCCAGGATTGATAATACATATCATAAATAGACCATTACCTTCCGTGTAATTACCTAAATTTTTAAAGATTTGTCTACTTTACGACATTTTGAAAGTGACTTTTTAAAATAGCAAAATTAATGGATATGAAATTGGTCCATAATAACAGTGCGTGACAACGGGCAGCTCTGCCTGACACAATGTATTCATGTCTAGCCAGCAACGGGATGAAATATATTGGCAATGTTCGGAAATACCCCCCGTTCGGAAATACCCGAACCCGCTCTACCACATAGTATTCAAGTCATAGTTGTTTGCGTCCTAGTTTGAAGACAACAGATCGCCAAATGATGCGTACAGATTATGCTGCTTCTAGAATGAAAGGTGAGTCAAAATAAATATTTATTAAGTAGACCCTTGAATACAGCCGCAGTTACTGTATGTATGTCAGAGACTGACCTTCATCAAGGTCAGTGCATGACATTTGTCAACATACTTAATTAAATATGAACTGTCACAAAAAAATGTTTTATTTTTTCCAGGGACAAAAAAATGTTTGTTTCAAGGTCGGTGCTAAAAAAAAAATTGTGTGCTAATTTTTCAGAAAAAAAAAACTTAACTGAAAGTAATAATCTAGCCCCCCCCCCCCCCCAGAAATCAAATGGTGCGTCCCTTATGGTGTGTCACATAGGGGAGTAGTTAGGGACGAAAGTGGTGACTTCGGCCCTTAGAATATCGGAATTTTACATGCGTTTCAATGGGACTGGCATTTGGGGTGGTGAGACCACATGATAATTATAACTACAATTTTTAATTCAGGTTTAATCCCAGGATTATAATAGGCCCACCTTGTTATAGGCCTAGATCTAGGCCTACCGTATGAAAAATCGTTGCCACAGTTGTTGCCAAACGACTAGAAAATAGGCTTCTTGGAGCTATACTTTTTAACCTATACTGCTCCCCTCAGTCAAGTCATCGCTGAGCATGATGTAGAGCATCATCTCTATGCCGCGGCGCTGACACACAAATTTATATATATAGGCCTATCTCTATCCGGTTCTGAAGCTTTATAATCCGTAACTGATTCGAAGCTAAAGCTAAATTCAAGTTTATCATCATCGGTTCTAAAAACCAAAGAGAAAAGATCTATTCCCTATATTATTACTTAACCATGACACACTTCCTAAGGCATTTGTTAGAAATTTGGAATTCATTTTTGATTGTGATTTTAACTTCAAACGACAAATTTCCCAGACTTGCAAAATATGCTTCTATCACATCCGGGGCTTTCGGCGTATTAGGAAGTACACTGAATGCGCACAGAAGCTGCAAAATTTGTTGCATGTGCTCTAGTTACTATAGTCATCTTGACTATTGCCCTTTTTGTACAATCTTCCTGACAGGGACATTGAAAGATTGCAGCTGGTAGGCTACAACATTGTCTGGCACGTGTAGTCTGTAAAGCGTCTCGTTTTAGCAGATCTTAGCCTCTCTTATATTTTCTTCATTGGCTACCAGTAATATACCGCATACATTTTAAACTCTGTACCATCACTTTTAAAGCCTTCCTTTTTCACCAACCTACATATATCTTTAACTATTTAGTCCCACTGCAAAATTCAAGACTGCTTAGATCCTCCAACACAAATTTGTTAACTGTTCCACGTTATCGAACAAAATGGGGGTCAAGGGCTTTTGCAGTTGCAGCTCTCTCCCCCTGGAATTCACTGCCGGTTAATTTGAGAACTGCGAGTACAGTCACCTTATTTAAAAAAATGCTGAAAACTTTTCTTTTCGATTCGGCTCCCCCCCCCCTCTGATTCCTCGAAGATTCGACGCCCATTTGACGACTTAAGCTTTGACTCTCGACATTGAGCTGATTTCGATTCGGATTCTGCGCTTCTGAGCTCGTATCTCCGATGATTTAGGCGCTATAGAAGTTACCGAGTTGAATCGAATTAGTAATGCTTGCAACATTTCATGAAAATCGCTTGAAAATTGACTCAGTGAACGAGCAAGCTTTGGAACCCTCCCTGTTGTAGGGGTACATTATTCTCCCATCACCACGATTGACACCTATTTCAATAGTGTGACGTCATAGAATCGTCATCTTATGATAACTGTCTATTGCGTCACTGTTTGGTTGCCTAGCATTGTTATTTTGAAAAATATATAACAACAGCATTGCTGGATATTACTCAGTCAGTATTATAGCAGCAGAGAGTGTGTGAATAAATTTTGTTGGTAGACTACTGGTAGGTTGTAATGTAATGTTGAGTGGGCAGTGGTGGTGAGGTAATTTATGTCATACAGTTGTCATACAGGCCTACAGTTGTGAGATACTAATTACTATTTGTAAATTGCTCAGAGACAAATTAAGTACCGGTACGGCGGTAGGCCTATAGTATATATTTCAAATGAGTCATCTTAAAATGTATCAGTACTGAAGCCAGTGAAGGTAAAACAATCCACGTCAAACTGTTGTGTTCAGGTCTATGGCTATGCCTAAGGAGATATAGGATAATATCCACTTGACACGAAAACAATATCATATGTAAAACCTTAAAATACTGGATTAGACTTGTAAGTTTAACAAGTTAACACATGGACAGTAGATGTACATTGAAACATTACCTATGCTATGGGACGAACAACTGGGTAGGCCGTATCCCTAATCAAAGATATCATTTTAGCAACAACAAATCTAAGGGGTCACAGTTCAATCAGGTCTACTAGGGGGCGCTTGAGTTTTTGAATTGGGCAAATTATTTATTTCGCTTCCTATTTGCAGAACTATTTGCAAGACTACGTAATACTTTAGCCTCACACCATTTAGAAATTGAAACTGGTCTAGTACACTTGTCCAATTGGGGTAATTGCCCAGCAACTTTGAGATTTTGCATAGATTGTCCTGATAGTGATAAGGTATGCGATGTAATTAATTATTTGCTAGAATGTCAACATTTTTCCACCATTCGAGAATACCTAAATCTGCTGTCAGTGCTGAAGCAGATAAACGTATCCCCCCATTTCACTATTATTGTTTCCTGATAAATTTATTGTTAAAACAAAGAAATAATTCATGAATGAGTCGTAAATATTTTATTATAATTATATTATTTTTTTCATGTAGGCCTACTGTATCCATACTCTTCCGTCTATGATATGTTTTTAATATGTAATTTATAACAAATATATAAAGTCTACAAACAGTTTTTTTTCCTATAATCAGTGATAATGGGATACTGGGCCTACTAGCCCTATACTGGATTTCCCATACGGTGTAGTATTAGTAGAATGTAACTGGTAGTGGTAGGCCTATATCATAGGCCTATGTGAATATTTTTTAACTGCTATAGGTATAGACTCATCTGTCCGACGGTGGATGCTTGTCCAATATGAAAGTAAGCTTTTTGGGTAGGCCTAGATTGCTCAGTAAATTCCGGAGCGATTTTTACGAAATTTTGCAACCATTCAGATTCCGGGTCATTTAGCAACAACCCTGAAACTTTCATGAAACTCCAGTGAGTATATCAAAAGACCATTTGACATGTAACACAATTCTGATAACAAACCGGAATGAAGTTAATAGGTTTATAGAGAAATGATTACTGTCAAATGGTCTAATTTTTAAACTACAATATATTTTTTTTACGAAATTTTCAGCATATATTTATTATGCCAAACGATTAGCAAATTAGAGTTTACGAAATTTCTTAAAATCGCTTGAGAATTGAGCAAATAATGAATTAAAAGCTAACTTTCATTTTAGACAATACTCCACCGTTATAGTCTAGGCCTACTACCGTAACGTTACTGTATGTTTTTTTTTAGCTCATCCAGCCGAAGGCCAGATGAGTTTTTTCATGGTGCGTAGCTCGCCGGCTGTCTGTCTGTTCACAATATTGCAAAAACCGCTATTTTTCCCATTCAAACTTGTTCACCAGGTAGGCTAGGGGTGTATATATATATGATCTGTAAGGTGGTGCCACCAGTCATATTTCACAGCCGTTTTTAGTTTTCGAGCGACACTTTGCGCCAAATGCTATTCCTCTCGTACAATTTGTAGGATTATTAGTAGTGGTACTAGTAGTTTTCTCTCCTGAGGAGGGTCACTCACACCGGGATCTGTTTCGTCTGCTGCATGTTGTAATTCATGGTACGAAAGCACTGGTCTACCGTCTATAGCATTCTAAGGCAAAGGAAGTTGCAGCCTCCACGTGTCTGGCCATAATCTTCAGGCGGATTGCCAGCGGTATACCTCTGCTCAACAGCGGTGCCAATGCAGCTCCTGTATCAGTGCTGGCACTGCCAGAGCAGTGTCACTACAGTAGAGTACAGGCGTTGGCCGTGGTAGCCTTGAAACAACAGGCAATAGAGTGTTATCTGGTTATACATTATGTGTCTCATGTGGGATGAATAGCGTTACCCTTAGTTATTGTTACTCTGGGGACTATCCGACCCGACGATAGCGGAGCCATGTTTTGTGGGGAAATCAAGAAACCTGAGTCTCTGGACGTATTGGCATGCCTGGGGAAAATCCCCTAGACATACCGATAACCCCTTTTTGGGCGAGTGAAGGGAAAGACAACAGCCCACCATGCTGTATAATATCACCCCCCCCCCCCTCGCGTCATCACCTGCTCATCATTCACTCATCAAAGGACTGCACTGTTTTTATCGTATTACAATTATTAGTGCCAAAAAGGGACGTAAACCAACAATTATGTACTACTACTAGTAACTAAAAGAGCATATACAATGCTCAATTCGACAATTGGAAGATGTGTCATATTTCATGGTCGTTTTGATTTTTCAAGTGAAACTTTACGCCAAACGCTATTTCTCTCAAACATTTCACAGGATTTACCTGAATTGTGCATTTTCACGGGAAACACCATTTTTTATTGAGTCTTCAGTAGATTTAATTCAAACCTGTAAGCCTACACGATGTTTATCAGGTAGGGGTGTACATGTGGCGCCACCTGTCATATTTAAAAAAATGATGCTATTTTTATTAATCTAATTTTTTTCAGGGCCAAAGTAGATAGAATAGAAAGCTATCTGCAAAACAGTTAATTAGAAATTTTGCTTTACCTCTTACACAATTAAACTTTTCGTGCATATTTTTTATAACATGCAGGAAAAAAGAGGAATGTAGGAAAATTATAGTTAGTTGAATATGGGAAGTGATAATAATAACCCATATATTTTACTTTATAATTTAAATTCATTGTGACAAAAATGACAATTAAGGTGTTCTAATGACGGTACATGTGTTCGTCAGTACGTCACGTTTTTATATTATAACTAAAAGATCAGTTGATGTTTAAAGGGACTGGCCCAGGCTAAAATCATAAAAAAATCGGTGATTTTTTTTCGGGTTCTTAATATGACCATATGATGTAAACATGTACATAGACTAGAACTGCAAATTTTTATAATTTTTGTGCTGCGCACTTACCAGTTAGACTAGATATAGAGACGAAATTCCCGCATTTCTTATTTTTGACATGGTTGTCAATAATTACAAATCAGGAATTTCGTCTCTATATCTAGCCCAACTGGTGAATGCGCAGCACAAAAAATATAAAAAATCGCAGTTCTAGTCTATGTACATGCTTACATCATATGGTCATATTAAGAAGTCGAAATAAAATCACCGATTTTTTTATGATTTTAGCCTGGGCCAGTCCCTTTAAGGTCTATCATAAAACATCTCACCAGCAGGTTGCTCTGAGAGAAATGTAATGAAGAAGTTATGTATATTAGTGGTAGAAATTAAATATGTCATTATATTTATTATTTGAATAGTATGTATATTCTACTCCTTTTGTCATTATATTTATTAGTAAGTAGTAGGATATAATAATACCAATAACATGTATGTTCTGCTCCCCTTCCCCTGTATTTATTGTTTAAATAGTACTTAAGTATGTTCTTTTCCTTTATATTGTCATTATATTTATTAGTTAAAAAGTAATTTTAAGTTCTATTCCCCTTATCATCATATTTATTTGTCAATGTTTTTTTTTATTCAATAGTATGTCCTATTTTCGTTTACATTATTTTGGAATCGATAAATCAGAATTTTGCTTTATATTTCTTTTTACGTCTCCTGCCTCTGACCTTTTTTTCTACTGTGTCAAGTGTTGGACTAAGAGAAACAATTGCTGCGCTGTAGATGATAACTTCCTAGCCGAGTAAATAACGTCTCTGGGCGAGCGCAGCGAGCCACAGAGCCGTGAATCTAGTATCAAAGTGGCTTTTTGATATTAACTTTAAATTGCTCTTCTGGACTTAATCTGATGAGCTATGGCCAATATAACATCATCTTGCTTATAATAAATATATTTTCTTATATATCTGTTATTTTTGAGCTGATATGTGACATATTGGATCTGAATTCAGGTAAAATACAACTACAATTCACGGCGACATAGTTTGCATCAACCTTCGCCAGTGAGACATGAGCGACATCTATGTGAGGAGAATTCGTCCGCTGAAGGCGCATACTCAGACCGCTTTAAAGTTGTTAATCAACACAAAAACACGTGCGTGAAGCACAAGAAAAACGGCAGATACCACGTGCGATGACGTCATCTACCACGTGCGATGACGTCATCTCACAAAATCTCGCGTTTCCACCCCACTCCACCCGAGATCACTTGGTAGCCTCAAGTGTAGTTTCGGATAAATAACATGAATATAAACTTACTTTCCCTTTTTAACACTAAAAAATCTTCACATATATGCGTCAAATATGGTAGTGAAGACGTGTACACTGCAGGTAAGTCAGCGAATTGCGATTTAACCCTGAACTGGGTACAGTTTATTTCTGTGGCAGGACAGCGGCTGTACACAATTCAGCGCCGTAGGCCGATCAGCGCTAATAACTTCCCTGCTGTCTAATGTAGTATGGATACATGCACTCTTCTGGTCTCACTATAACCAAACTACCAGCCACAACAATGATTAGATGCCTTCCTGCGCTGCTACTGCTGCATCATCAAATTCTCCTCCAGATTCCTCCTCGTCATCGATGCTTTCAGCTTCATTGTCTGTTGCTTTTCCATAGAGAGACACCCAGGAGAGACACCTGATGCCAATCATCGACAAATGGATTTTCACACTGTGCATCCCCATGTATACAAGGATCGCAAGTACATGGGTATTTCCTCACAAGTATTTCTCCACTCTTCACAGCATGAAGAGATCTTGTTCCAGAGACAATTTTGGGTTTGTTGATAGCAGGACACTGAATACTATTTGGCCCGTCACTGGAGCCTTCACCCGAGATTCATTTGTTGAGCTGTGCCCTACATCAATCGTATTGGTCGAGCAGTAGGAATACTCTTTGGCGTTTCGTAAAGGTTGCTCTTTTCTCACCACTGCCATGCTAGCCTTTTGTTTTACAATACCATCGACGCCGTCAGCCTTCCCTTTGCCATGTGCAGCCTCCCATATAAGTGTTCCACATGGATCCCGTCAAAATCTGTTTCATGTGTGCTGATATGAAGAAAGGAAGTTGCACACTTGAACTGTGATGCAGCGCCATCAGAAAAGTCCCATATCTTCACAGGCCTCCAGTCAAGCTGTTCTTTCATTCAGTTTGTCACTAAACAGCCGATTATTTGCATGTAGACTCTATTATGAAATCTAGACTGTGTATGAATTTATGAAAAACTTTAAAAATGAGTTACACATGCAAATTTGGCATTGGAATGGCTTAAAATGCCTTGATATGCTAATGTTGCTTGGCATCTTGACAAAGTTAGATTATTTTTATTGTTAGAAAGGATCATTCATTTTTTACATATTAAGGAGCAATTTCGCTGGTGCTAGAAGCGTTATTTTTTTTTACAAATTAGGCAGATCATGTTTCCAAAGTATTGAAGACAGAAAAACAATGTTTAATGACGGTAGTTATGATATCATATATTATTTATAATTATATTATTATTATTATACACTATATTATATAGAGCTATAATATTGTCGCCGTCGCATTAACTTGTATAACTGGAATAAAGCATAAATGTACAAAAGAATAAGTTGCAATACAAGTATTCTTACCATCCGATTCCATTGCCTAATAAGTTGAAACATTGGAGTGTGAATCGTCAGTCTTATCTGTCTAAAAAGGCGCAATGATAAATAAGCGCGCACTGACGTGGAGCACGTGTTTGCCACAAATAAAATATAAAATGTCGTCGGTGATTTCTCATGATTCTATCCCAGCATATTGATGACGTCATAATTGTGAAATAATGATTTAAAGACATTGTGGGATCCTAAAAAAATGTTGCCAGGTAACACTTTTAATACTACCATAAGTTATGACGTCATTTTTTGGTTATATTTCTATCTGAACTGTTTGGTGTTCATTTAAATAGTGGCGCGTGTCCAACAAGTAATGCAAGTGCGCGCTCTTTTTCAGACTTTTGTAAAAATGAAATGAATGGGGTTTAAAGCCACTTTGGGCACATATAACATTAGTTCATAGACCTATTGATAAAGTCAACGACTGAAAACAAGTCGGACGTCTATGTAAAGCTCTAACCTTATATTTATCGTCTTCAATCATGTCGGCTTCTTGTCAACTTGGTAATAGACATAGAAAAGTAAAAAAACTAGAGTGAAAACGATGCAGATGTGTTCATCTTGACACTCGATTTGCGGCAGCCGTAAATCTCGTATGAATTCGAAGAACAGTGCAAATCAGGACTTCTGAGCTCGGTTGACAACTTTTAGTTTTAACTGAGACGAGACCGGATGCTAGAAACAATGACAATGTCAATGGACAAGAGCTCTGGCCCGTCTGGGTAAGAAACTATTACAATGTAGGCAATGTTAGAAAAGATAAGATAAACTTTAGATCTATGTTATTTTTTATTATGGTAGACATATACACTAAGTATACTAAGTACACACAACAAAGTATAATAAGTGTATACTTATAAATAAATATACCCTAACTTAATAAGTGTCACTTATTATATTAAGTTAGGGTATATTCATTTGTTTATTTAAATATATTTATACAGGCCACGGTCAGGGTGTATTGTATGCAGGCCCAATAGGCCATACATATTAGCAAATATGTTATTTTAAAAATATCTACCTGTAGACGTAGATCTAGTGTAGACTATGTTATTCTGATAGTCTACATTCAATAATACAATAAATAGGGCCTACAGTTTTCTAATTACGAGAGCTAATCACTTATTAGTAGTTTATATCATAGATATAGAGAGATGGTTTAACTAATTTATTCGAATTAATTATAATACCCCCGGCCTGAGTAACCACGCCCCCCCCCCCCCCCGAGGTAACAGGAAGGGGAGGTAGGTGCTTATTAGAGTAGTTTGGGCTAATGCATTGTTGGCATTAGCCTACATATGAAATATCCAGCTGGAAATATTGGTATGCCTACAGTGAATATCCCTAGAATATAATCTATGATGTTGTAAAAATAGGCATAGGCCTACACACGTATACGGGTATCACAACACAACACAACGCGGAATTAGGCTTAAGCATTAGCCTAGCATATATATGCGCAAACAGCTGCGCGCGCATCTAACATGTGTGTAATGGCGGGAAATTACCCTGAAAAACGTTCCGGTGAAATTTCAAGGCTATAATTTTGTATAATCAGCATTGGCGCTGTCCGCTCGCCACGTTGCCAAATCTGAAGATATTTGCCATGTGGCGATTTGTGATGTATGTTAACGAAAGTGTACGAAGACCAAAATGAGCTGTGTAAACTGATACACTCATACAGCTCCATCTAAATACTAGAGGCCCACCGCGACTTCCATGCGTGGCTGACACAGTGATTGCGTAAAATTCCGTGTTGGTTGGCTGTTTTAGTAAGACGTATTTGTGACTCAACGTAATATACAATCCTAGAGGTGGGTTTTACAGGTGTATTGTATTCTTGAACATATTGCTATATATACCGTCATTGCGTATAGTGTTTTGTCATTCTGATTTTCCGTTGAAAACGAATACCTCTGAAGACGACAGGATGGTTTTGCCGACATTTCATTTATTGCGGCGTAACGTCTGTCATAACAGGCGACTCTTGCGGCATTATTAACCCTTGTGGTCCCGTCATCATGGTCATGCTTTCCTTCAGACGACCACGCCTTTCCACATTACTTACGAAGAGCCGCTAGCGATGGGCTGCGTCATAACGCGGCAAGCACGAGGCTTCGACCCAATGTTGTTGTATTGTTAGCCCAGTGTTGTCAACGGTGGACCAATATTGAAACAGCATTGGCCTACGCTTCGTGTTTGATGATTAACCTCACCGAGCGCTAGTGTATAATATGTACCCACGAAGGCAGCGATCAGCTGCAGATATAGCGTTTAAGCCCAACACATGAAAAATGTATCAATTGACGTTTCACGCTCCATTGCAATCAATCAATCAATCAATCAATCAATCAATCAATCGATCGATCGATCAATCAATCAATCAATCAATCAATCAATCAATCAATCAAACTTCTATAGCGCCTAAATCCTCAGCGTACCGAGCTCAGAGACGCACAAATCCTTAGCGTGATCATGTGTCATAATCGAGGCCAAAGCAGGCTCGTCAACAGGGAGCCGGCCTACCGAGAAGCTAGGGTGGCATAGCCATGTCAAATAGATGAAATTGAAGTAATTTCCGGAATGTTAACCCTTTAACCGCCAAATTATTCAATCTGAATTTTCACCCACTTGAAGTTGTGTCTCGCTGACGCGATCTACAACTTCAAGTGAGTGAAAATTATTCAGATTTGACAAAATGGAGGTCAACTGTTTTCATTCTTGCTCATTGATGTCACATTTTATCTTTAACATGTTTAAAAGGTGGTACTTAATGTGCTAATAAAAATAAAAACCCGAATATATGCGACACCGGCGGTTAAAGGGTAAAACTGTTTCGGCATTAAGTATTGGCTTATGTTCATAAGGCTGGGCCATTTATAGTTAGATATAGATATATACTTGACCCAAAAGTTTTTATACGAGGAGCAACAAATCTATTTGAATTTGTGGAGCGTATAATTATATGCTACCAGGGATGCTTTGAATACGTTGTTGTGCTGAAAACAGTCACACCAAGTTTCACTTGATACTGTTTGGTTTCATTATGCTGTTTGATTCGTATGTTTCAGAATACAAGCTGTCAAAGGAACAATTTCCAACAGTCTTCATAGACTATGCCACAGAAGGAAAGTCGCCTTGATGACAAAGAACAGCTAGAATATTCTCCTATCACCACCACAGTCCATTTGAATGGGCAGATATTAAATTAATCCATTTAGAACGATTAGCACCACAAGCTGTGAAAGCATTGAACTTAGCTAACATACATGTAGCTCTTGATACTAATCATTCAGTTATTATGTTACATCATATAATATAACAAACGAATTCATCCAGTGATTAAATCATCAACATTTTCATTTGTTCTTTAGGCCCTAGATAATAAAATAGGCCTATATAATCATGATAATATAATTATATAACTAAGAGGATCAACTGTTGAATTTGTTCTCATATCTACTACATGTATATATGCCTAAGAAAAATACATGCATGACCTGATGACAAACCCTTTTTTTCATGCATGAATGACAAACCCATCTTTGCATGGCAAACCCTCCTTTGTCATAGATGCATGGCAAACCCTCCTTTGTCATGAATGCATGGCAAACCCTCCTTTGTCATGCATGCATGGCAAAGCCTCCTTTGTCATGCATGCATGGCAAACCCTCCTTTGTCATGCATGCATGGCAAAGCCTCCTTTGTCATGCATGCATGGCAAACCCTCCTTCATCATGCATGCATGACAAACCCTCCATAGCGAACAAACCCTCCTTTGCCATGCATGCATGGTAAACCCTCCACTGTCATGAGAAACATCTCAAGTAAATTGAATACATTTTAATAAACAAGGGACTCAATGGAATTAGTTTTGCCAGCAGGCTGTCAAAACCCTTATTTTAAAGTAGTTTTTACGTCCAAATAAAAACATAAACTTTTCGTATCCCTTGGTTTATATGGAATTGCAGATAGCTATTCCTACATTTTCGGAGCTATTATTTGCAAAATAAACACTAAATAACTTGATACGTGTCGTATTTTGTCCTGCATATTAGGCAATGCATAATTCTACTCCACGGTTGTGTTCATTAAAGAGAAAACAAACACAAGCTTGTCCATGGAAAAACATTTTATAGAGACAATAATTATTTGTAGCAAGTCTAGATTTGATGATAGAGTCTACATGCAAATAATTGCCTGTTACTAGTTCACGCCCATGGTCCACTGACCACACATCGTGCGTGTGGTCTTCCACCGTTGTGCCGCTCACCATCTGCTGGAAGTGGATGCCTGATCACTACTATGATGAGCAGAGTTGCCCGAACTGTGATCCAATGTAAACTTTGTACCTCACGATAGACTTTGCAGTTATAGTTTTCAGCAAAATCCAAAATTAATAGGCAGTGATCTTCTGGCAGGTTGTTCATAATCTGGCGGTATGCTGAATAAGTACAGAAAGCCATAAAACGGTGTGCAGTCTCTAGCTAATGCTTCTTGCAAGCTTCAGTCACCAGATCACTCATGCTTACATACTTGTCAACAAATGCTAAAAGTTTCTTTATAGCTTCATCCACTTGATATTCGTAACCCTGCCTCTTGATTCCGTCCGAGTAAGATTCCACATCGATGTTGGCACAGGAAAACATATTCTCTAATTTTACCACACCACACTCAGTACATGAACGTTCAATACACTGTATACTGTACAAGCCATCTGGACCCGCTTTGCATAAGGTGAAGTCCACAAGATCAGATGTAGAATAAATCTCTTTGTCGAACAGATTTTACTCGAGTAGTATTTATGGCTTTCAGTAGATATTCAACCCGGAAGTTGTAAATACAGCCACAAACGAGTCTGTTGTTAGCTTTACCAGAGATGACCTGCTGTGGTTTTCTCATCTCAAATGACCTCTGACCAACTTTAATCTCAGGATGCTCTGCCTTGAACTTGGTGTACGTTTCGGTTAGAGTTCCCTCCAGGATTTGTTTTAGCATCTCTTCATATTTCTTTGGAGCAAGTCGAATTCTGATGACATCTCTTTTAGAAAGCATCGGTCGGCTGATGTGTGGAAGAAGAAAAAAAATGTTATTTTTTTAGTGACCACTGAACTAATGGCATCACTTCTGCGTTGAAGTCTAATGTACATTATATATTCAGCTTCTTTGCGGTAGTCTATGGCCCTCGATACAGCTCTCCTATCAAAACCTGTTGCCTGACTGATTTCAGTCCTTACAGATGTTGTTGTTGTTAGAATCAGAAATGACCAAAAAATAAATTTGTTCATACAGTTTATTATTGTTATGGTCGGTCAGAGAGACCCTTCTTAAGGTCAGCAAATGACCGCCAACAAGTGTTGTTAGTGCTGTAAGAAGATCTCTACGCGCTCCTGTTGAGTCTTTGGTATGTACATTCTTCAGACTTCTAGCAGTGTCCTTATTTTTTCAGCAAGTGCTTGTCTTGTCTTCGGTGAGCATCTTGTTAGAGTATCACACGGTACAGTTGCCTCGGTATGTGGATCTCCACGTTTCTAAATGGTGGCTTACAGCTGTTTTGAATGACTGTCTAATTTAGACTTTGCTGGATTATTTTTCTTTGCTGCCCAGATATTTTGCATGGCTTCACTCAGATTCAGTTTTTTTTCTTTTCTTTCAGTCCTAAGTCCTATTCTTTGCTGCCAGATTTAAATTTAAGCCTTGTGTTTTTTGCCAGCTGGGCTGTTCTCTACATAGTGGGGGACCATAATGTAATAAATTTGCACATGTGGCTAAAATTGTCAAAATTGGTGTACAAACCCACAAGACAATACTCTTTCATATTTTTGATGGATCCAATCTGAAAAATTGCTGGATCCACCAGTTTAGGCAAAATTCAAAATGGCCGCCACTCAAAAACCAAAATTATCATATCTTGGCAACATATGGCCCAAATTTTACGATGTTAACAGCAATTTTATATATTTCGATGAAGAGGAATCCATTGCTAATGGTTTAAAAGTGATTGGGATGGAATTGCACGTTTGATTTTAATTTAAAATGTCCAAAATGACACATTTTGTAAAATAATATGCTAAAAGCCGAAATATCAAACGCTCTACACATTTAAAAAATAGTTCGTGACATTTTATTCATATTTTACTGTTAACAACATAATTTATATAGGCCTTAGGGCCTATACATATTGGTAAACGTCATCTGACATTAAACTGAGGAGTCATAGACTCAGTTAAAGAAATCTTCAGTTAGTACATGGATCGCCGTCAGCAAACATTCTTTAGACATTCATGTCAAAGTGACATAGATGTGTGCATACTAGATTAGCATTAGCACATTTTAATTCTCCTTATCAGGTTAGGCTGTTTGACTATTGATTGTAGTGTTGCAACAATGCACAACCCTAACCCATTCCGATATATTGTATATTTTGCTGCCTTTCAAGAACCTTTCTCCAAATATATCCTGCCTGATGCAGTGCTCATCTAGAAAGCCGAAGTAAGTCTCCCTTGTTTGGGTGGTATATTTTGTAATGTTCATTTGGCGCAGTCCATGCACCGCTCCAGCCATATCAAGGGAGTCCAGGGAGAACAGATGATTTTCGGTAAGCGCCACGAATGTGTCTTTCCGGGTAGGCATCCAATGCAGCTAATGCACTTCTCTGCCAATACTTATATCAGGAAAGAGGAGCTAGTAGGCCTATTGCAGTCAGTAAATCTATGGAAGAAGAGTGGAAGTGAGATCCACCTTTGAGGACCAAGTTGTTTTTGCAATTGCAAGGATAGAGATTGTCTGAAACAATTTGCCAGAGCCAACACCAACCCATAATTCAGTCAGGCTAGTAAAATGACTAACAGCAATGACTACAATAATGCTATTCGCTGTCCTGATCGCTGTCAAATAATCTATTTGATTACAAGGCATAAACTGAGAAAGGCTAGTTTTATTGTAAGGATGTGACCTGGTCATCCTTGGTGGAATATATTATGATATTTGGGAAACGTAATCAAATCGTCAACCATTTTTCGGCCGATGAATCTAACGAGATCAGCCTTATTTCCTGTTGTTTTCAAAAATTGTTCCAGTCGATCACCAAGGATGGGTGTTGACCCCTGAAGCAGAACCTTGGTTCGACAACCACGTTTCTCTTGGATTGAACGTGTCAAACTTTGCTCAGGATTGAAATCCCAGATTAGGTTAAGTGGACTCCGATATCATGCTCCGGACAAATGTTAAGAAATGACGTTCTACGTATTGTTGAGAGTTTGCAACTTTGCTGGTTCGGACCATATATGCACGATGGCAGCAGCATCAACAATTTTGTCAGATTGTCAGATATTTTGCCACTCCTCCATTTCCCTTAGTCAGATATTAATGATGGCTCCTTTGATTTTCAAATAACGTGAATCATCTATATATGCATTTGTGCGTGATTGGAGATAACTAAATAAAATGAGAAACAAACGAAGTTCTTTGCTTCTCTACACTAATGTTTTCGCTTTTTGTTCTTGATGGTTTGCAATGTTGGGAGAGACACAGATCCATTCAGCATACACTTTCATGTACATTCACGTTTTTGTTAACATGTTAAAGGCATATTGCATTATGTATCTGCTAAACCAGTAGGAATTATTTATTTTGTATCTAATGTGAGCATATCTGAACAGGTGTCATCAAATAAAAAGGATTTCCCTTGAGTATATACAGGAGGGATATAACATATTTAGACAAACAAGTTTGCCATTCTTCGTGATTATGTTGAATGCGACACAGCTGATGATGCAAATTCAACCAGTGCTTGAACTTTCCCAGGTAGAGACAAGGTGCTCATCCCTAGATATCAGTATTGTCAAATACAGAAGACATATATCGGTAGCCAGAGTAGTTTGCTTTGTTGAACAAAAACAAACAAACATCTACACAGGTCATCTATTACCCACATATGAATGTACAAATCACCATGACGAACAAGTGATTGAGCAAATCGGCTGTATATATTACAGATCAAGAATCATTAAACAGGTTTTAACTAATATGAAATTTATATTGATACAAATTCCTCATGTTAGTATCCCAGCTGTCAAAATCAGAGAACCCATGCAGTTGGTCTATAGCATAGGCTTATTTTTTTCAGATCGAGCTAGCCATAAGAAGAAATTGACATAATGAGTTATCTTGAGATGATGATCTGTATTAGAAACATACTGTGCTCGAACTAAACTCAGTACTCCTGCTTCAATAATGACGGATGGGAAGGTCACAACCTGTGGTTGGTCAATTCCCATTATTTCCGCCTGGTGAGTTTATTTGCAAACTCATCAGTGTGTAAGCATGCCTCCCCCCCCCCCTCCCGCAGGCGTGCATTGATGTATCAGTGGAACGCCTACCAAGCACAGGTATCTGTCCAGGATTAAGAAACTCTGTCACACATCATATGAGAAGGTTGTTACAAACTAATAATAATTAACCAGACACCTTATTAAGGTCAATTTAATGTTGCATAGGTCTACATAGACTTCCCGTCGTCAATAAATATGTAGGCCTATCTATCATCTTAAAGCCGAAACCACTGTCTATCAAATGGGTTTGTGAATAATCTGCAGGAATGTGTAGATCCTCCAAATGTTACAAAACAAACTTATGTATATTTCCATAATAGGTAGGCTGGTTGTGACAATGAATTATGACCATAATTGACTATGCATGTATTATTTATTATTTTCTATTTTCTATTGTATATTTTTTAACATACAGTAACGTTATTGTCAGTCTACTTGCAATTATGGTCAGACCTGATCGAATGAGTTAGAAGATTGATTGAATTTCTATCTATTTTGGTCTCTAAAACGCTAAAAATGGTCGAAACAGAAAATATATGACTCTAATCTTACTTAAACTGAGACCAATGGAACCGTTGACCTCGAAATATATGAAATTGATGTTAACATCATTAAATTTGATCCATTGGTTACAAAGATATGATAATTATTGTTCGCGAGTGGCGGCCATTTTGGATTTTGTCTAAAATAGTGGTTCCAGTACTTTTTGAAGTTGGATCCATCAACTATATGAATCTATAAGGTCTAAAGGACCAATAAACAAATTTTGGCAATTTTAGCCAGATGTGCAAATTTATTCACAAATTGGACATTATGGTCCCCCACTAACACGCTTTACTACACTTCTGTGCTGCTTGCTGCTCTTTTCCCTCTTTAGTTAGACTCTGTTTAGCTCGATGCTCCGCTACTCCTAATTACCTCCTTCTTCAGCTCTCTAGCCCTTTCAGCATCAGTCATCTTCTCTTTCTTCTTCAAGCGTGACTGTTTCTTTCTCTCTGAAACTGTCGTAGGCCTAGGTTTTTCCTGGCAAGTGGTGTCTCTTCTTCTTGAAGCATAGCTTTTCCTCTTGTTGTTGTCAAATTTTATTTTGCATCTATAATGAATATGAAACAAATCACCCCCCTCTTTTATATACTGTTATGACTGAAAGCGCCTACCTCATAGTAAGCCGTCACACAAGAAATCCCAGAAATGAATAAAATTTGTAATTGAAATATTTTTTCAAACCAGGGTCACTAAAAGGCATTTTCTGGTACAATTATTATAAAAAAAACACCACATCACACAAGACATGAATATCAATATGACTGCCATAGCTTATTTACTTGATTTTTTTTCTAAGAACTTATAATTTTAAAATAAGGTAAAACTAATTGCTAAAAAAACTGTAAAAACTGTCAATGGGGACTTTTATTTTTCATCTATGTATTATAATATATTTTGTACTGTGAATCAATTATTAGTCATCTATGGCTTACACCTGAGGGGAAAATCAAGCTATTATTAAATTATTGTTATATAGAATTCACTGTTCTAGATACCTAGTAAATACAGTGATATTTGATAAAAAAAATGGTATGTGAAGTTAAATTCTGATTTAGAATCTTGAGTTTTGCTAGGCTTGTTTACTGTACATCTTACTGTTCTTGTAATACTCTAACTGACATTAAAAAGTCATACCTCAGCCTGAAATTTATATAAATTTTGTATATTTTTTATTACTTAAATATCCAACTAACATTTACATCATTAAATATGTTTCTGTTGGTGTTGGTTAATATTATATATTCAAATTTAGATCTATTGGGTAGGTAATAAATAGACAGTAAAAAGTCAAATTATAGCGTACCAATTTTTTTTAATACTGAACCAATGTAATAACACCTGTAAATGTTTTAAAAATGAAAGACTGTTGTGACTGAGCTACCAGAATTTAATTCATAATGTATGGTTTTATACAGAAGAGATCTAATGATATTAATTTGAAAAAAAAAGTGAAAAGTGAAATTAACCTTTCTCGGAACAGACAGTGCGTCATCTTGTAAAAATAGCAGGGAAAACACATTTTGCACACTTTTGAAAAATTAAGACTTACAACTAGCAAATATATATCGCAGTATATTACATTGAATATTTTTGTGACAAAAAAATACATTTTTTAAAGTTTATTTTATGAAAAAAAAGAGCTATTTTTTACCCTAAAATACACAATTTTTTTACATAGAACTTCAGTTTACATCTATACAGATAGAAAATACACAATATAAAGTATACATTTTCTAAAATTTTTGATAATTCTGTATCATATTTGATAATAATTAGATCTGAGACACCGTTGGTAATAAAATTAACAGTAATTATATAAGAAAAGGCACCTTTGTACACAATACCTTGCTACAAGCCCTGTGGAATCTGCTATGACATCAGTGGTTAGCGAAACTGAAGATTCAGAAGCAGTGTACATGCAAGGAGAATGTAGTCTTAGCCAATAAATGAATGATTCAAAATCTTTGAGGTCACGGTCTAGGCGAGATGGACGTAAATCTTTATGTTGTTCAGACGATGAGGAGAAGACATCAGCAAATGTTTTCAAGTAGGAGAGACTGGGGCACCTTCAAACCCCCAAACATAGATTTAGTTTTCAAAATAAAAATTTTGACGACACATATGGATACAGCATTTAGTGGGGTATATTTGAGCAGGAGATGAGATTTTTTTAAAATGCGTAACCTTACATTTTTTAACAAAACATATTTTCAAAAAAATGTCTCAATGTACCCCGTACTCGGGCACCTTGAGACACCACCTGGGGTACCTTGAGACGCCATATTGGGTACCTAAAAACAACGTGGATCTAAGTAAAATCAAGATTTGAATACTATCTTATCAGACAGTGTGTTTATAAGCACTCGTAGCACACTTTCGGCTAGTGTTTATAAACTCCCAGTTGTATAAACGGTCAGCCAATATGGCTGGTCAACTGTACATTTTATCCCATAATATCAGACACTTTCTTTTATATTAACAATATTTATAATAATGATATAATTTATAATAATAATATCAGACAATGTATGCCCCGACCTGATAATATACATGTTGTTTATATATACAAATGTGACAAATTTCAGATATAAAATTTAAAATATCTTTCTGGTGGCTGTTAAAAGTCTTGACTTTCGGCATGTTTTGCAGAGAACAAGTCACAAAACTTGATACACAGTTTATTTACAGAGGGAGATGATGCAGCGTTGACAATATATACAAGAAAAACAACTCTCTAGCAGGAGTTCAACAGTGACAATTCACCTACTTCATGTCCACAATATAAGCCAATTCAATTCTTTGATTCGCATCTAAGCGAATCAATGCTCCGCTTGCCGTCACGTGGCGGCATGCGAAGCAGTCTCGCTCAGCACTAATCATGCCTTTGACGAGGCAGAGGACAGTAAGTAGTCATGACACAGTAACCAGCTACTACCCTAAGCTAAGTCAGAGGGGCTATTGATTCAGAGAAATCAGAGGGAGGTATTTCGCCAAAACTCAATGGCTGAAACAGTGTTGGCCCAATCGTCTACCATCTGCACTTGGCCTGTTTTTCTCCGTCCATCGACTGACCTCCACCACCACTGTCTTGCAATAAGAACAAGGCGTTGGCTCAACACTGGATGAATGTTTACCAGCCCGCTTTTCACTTATATATCATATGCATGTGAACACCCATCCAACTGACGGCCCGGAGTGACCTCGACTGGACATTCGGATGTCCACTGACCTGAACTCAGCCAGGCCTTGTGTCAGACGGTCGCCCTCTTAGTTGCGGCAAACCGTCAGAACATGATGACAATTGTGCGTTGGTTTCAACAGTGGCCATTTTTATGTCTCCATACTAGTCACAGAGCTTAATCATGTAATTCTTCAAATCGTTCCAAAAGCACCAAATTTGAACCATTTATAGCCAAGGTCATATAGGCCTATTTTTGTGGGTGCCATATTGAACAAATCTAAGATGGCCGCCACTCCAATTAGGGTCATGTTATAACTTGTAAACTTGTGAAAGGTTTTCGAATATGTAGAATTTATTTTCACTGTTTTAAAGCACAAACATAAGGAATTTTGATAAAAAATGTCATTTTTAATAGACAGAGCCAGTCTTTTGCATTCCTGTGTATCACCCACATCGGACAATTTCTAAAGTTGCAAGCCAAAAAAACTTGTCAAAATATATAAGTACGAATGCCTATTTCTAATTGTATTTACCAGATATAGATATTTTAAAATCATCTTATAATATTAGTTTAGTAAGTGGGGCAATGGTACAAAAATCATAATATAATCAATAATCTCCAATAGCTGTCAAGCTTCAATAGATTTGCAATTGTTGTTCCATGTATTGCAATAAACGGCCATTTTGTATTTGTGCCTAACAGCGAACAAGATGTAGTCAGATCATACCAAAGTAGTGTCAAAGCGTGGATTTCAGATGTTGCAGCAGTGTTTTTAAACTTCGTGATCAGATTAATATCCCTTCACCCCCCCCCCCCCCCCCATTATTTGTTTCATAAGGCTGATCCACTACCGGTTGACATTGTTAAGCAATACTTTTAATTTCTTAACAGACATATGCTCTTGGGGACTGTTCAACAATTACGTAACGCTTTTTTGAGAGATTTCTGTCCCCCGCCTCTCCCCCTTTGTAGCACTTTTTAACGTTGTGTTGATACGTCCTGTAACACATCGCATAACCCCCCCCCTTCCCCCCCTCCCGCCCCCTTATGATTTACGTAATTGTTGAACGGCCCCTTGGTGCTGATTTGCGGCTATATGCAAACAGCTTCAATGACAATATTCAGAAACCTTAGGCGAGGATACATTTGTAATTCCAAGGGGATGTACTCTTGTCTGGACGGGCTTATTCCACCATAAGCAACA
This sequence comes from Flabesymbios commensalis, assembly GCA_964017125.1. Lineage (NCBI taxonomy): Eukaryota > Metazoa > Annelida > Polychaeta > Terebellida > Flabelligeridae > Flabesymbios > Flabesymbios commensalis. The sequence goes on from OZ024915.1 coordinate 32,613,474, forward strand.
TTAAAGCTTTTGTATTGAATGAGTCGCACTTTTAAAATTGTGTGATAGTTCGGGGCTAAACCTCCTGGGTCACCCAAGAAAAACAAGACATATGGCGATGTTCATGTTTATTTACAGCGAGTCGAAGCAACAAAAAAAACCTACAACAAGTGTAGAATATAAAGACATAGTAAACATGGTAAAATATATGTTCCCGACCACAATAAATAATATATCTTTTACAGACATGTATTTAAATTAAAAGTACAATTTACCATCACTGAAATTACATCAATTGTTATACAATTACATTATAACATAAATGGTTACTAGACTAAATTAATAAAACCAAGTTACAATCATCGTTCCGTAACTTAATCCCTTACTGTTTATAATCATCTGTTTACACCATTATAATAATAAAACAATAGCGTACCCTGGTACACAATGTGTCACTTCCAGAGTCACACACACCAGCTCGATATCAGGCCACGCACAATACCAATGACCAGTCTAAAGAAACAAATATAAACTGTCAGAGTAATAATACTATTAGTAATAATGCAACCTTATTGAAATAACTTAAATCAATTAGGCCTAAATCAAATACCATCCAACGTCTAATTTGCAGTTAAATTAAGTTATTAAGTTAAATTAATTAAAAGCTCAGCGAGTCGATATCTTCCACAAGTTATATAAGCGGGGAAATAATCTAATACATTATGCTAAACTAATCTAATAGCACATACCTAGATCACAGATCTTCAAAGCCTACACTACCAGCTACTCTTCCAACAAAGAGTCCAATGGAAAGTAGGAGTAGAACAGAGCGGTATAGCTCTGTTCACAACGACGTTGACGAGTCAAGTGACTTCAATCTCGCGGTGAATTAAAATTACACAACTGGGGTTCACATTTACCCAGCGCACGGGCGCTGTCAGGGAAACAAGGAAACAATGACAAGGTCTCACCCCACTATACTAATGAAACTAACCTAAGGTGAAATAACCACGACTACATACTCCCCTCCTTTAAAAAATGATGTCCCCATCATTACGATTCCAACCCAAATACATTGATAAAACAAACAAAATATATATATATATAAAGATCAAATTAAGTTCCTAACGGTTCCTACACGAAACATTCATCTGGCGTATGCCCCAAGCCTAGCTGTTGGATTAAGAAAGACGCTAGAGCAACCCTCTCTGATAGAGCAAATGGCTGATTATCCCAGGGGCTTCCATGTATAGCGTTCATGATGAACTCTCCAGTGGTCTGCCATCTAGGTTTCCGTGTTACTCTCTCAGACCGTCTCAAAGCTGGAGCAGGATCAGGAATGTGTGGCGCTCCTACAGCGACTTCGTCCTGGACGATCCTGTCCTCTCTACGCATTTCAACAGCTTCACCTACGGGGTCATTAGCTACACCTGGCGGGCCTACTTCAAGCTGGTCAGCCTGCTGCGCTTCTTCACGAAGATAATCGTCGGTATCAGACGTAGCATTCTTTTCGATCTTTCCCTCTTGTGGTGGCTGCTCAACGACTAGGACACGTCCGACAGTGTCCATATCCTCTGAAGCATCATCCTCTACAAGGTCAACTGTCTCCTCACTAACGTGTTCCTTCACAGTTACCTTACTGGGCACTCTATTCTTTAGAGAATCATCAGGCATACACGGAGTGGTGATAGGTAAACAGCCTATAGGCAACAGATGATTTCTGTGTAAAATTTTCATTTGTCCTCCTTTCTCAGGTTTTAGTTCATATACTGGAATATTGTACTGGAATATTAATATTATAAATGCTATTATTATTGGCTACATAATTATTGTATGTTAACATTCTTATATTGTCCAAAATAAGCTTCAGTAATATGAATATACAAAAAATATATCATATTAAAGTTGGATTGTTCCTTTTGCTTGTGTAATGTAAATGCATGGTGTAGTACGTCAACAGTTCGGGCAATTTTTTTTTACATATTTAATTTAATTTAGCTTCAAGAATTTAATGTATCTGTGACCATTAGCAGATTATCCCAGCAACATTGTTGAAGTAATTTGTGAATAATATTAGCTATCCAGGTTACTAGTATTACAGAGGGTTGCGTTTTTTTTATTATATTATCAGATTTTACTCAGATTTGAAAATGTTGAAAAAATATGTATACATGGTACATATATGTGACTGTACTATTACATAGTATAGTAGCCATAAATAGATTCATCATGGTAAAAATGTATTAAAATGTTATTTCTCTTTGACTTGATTCTACATTTTTAAGTTTACAACTTAGCATCTTGGATTTTAAAATATGTTCGTCCTGGCTAAAACTGGCTCTTAGAAACAAATGAAATAATAAGCTCTTAATTTCGACGTCTGACGCAACTCTTTTACTTCTCTAAGGATATTTACTGCCTTTAAACCACCAATAGGCCTACATTTTTTAAATCGTTTACAAAAAACGTGGAAAAATGCTATTAAATGTGTCTCTTCTGCAAGTTAATAGCGCGGGTTTGTTATGAATAGTGGTCATATAAAATTTATATGGCTGATACACTGGAACCCAAAAAGAGTGGTTCTGGTACAAAATATTATTGATAGTTCATTGGCAATGTCTAACACAGATTATTGTGTTGCTGATGAATGATTCATAGAACATCTGTGTCATTTAAATCGGTAGCATAACTCAATTTTACATATTCGAAAACGATAGAAAAGTAAGTTTTCATACGTCTCTATGTCAAAATTAGTTTACACATTATGACATGATCTTAATTTGAACATGTTGAATGCGGTCATCTTTTGTCAAATATGGCGCCCATGTCCAGCTTGCCTCCCGCGAAAAATGAAAAGTATATGGCCTTGGCCGTACGTGGTCCAAATTTAGTGCATTTGGGACGATTTGAACAATTCATGGGTAAATATGGGTTGATTTTTATTTTTCATGCCGAAAACAGTATATATATTTGTTTTATTTTTAAGGACATGGCTTGCGCAACAGAGGAATGATACTTTGGAGGTTATCCCACGAGATGCAAAACCAACAGTGATGGCTAATATTGATATAATAGTATGTGATACAAAAAAGAACATAGATGTTCAACATACACGGCATAGGCCTACCGACGAAGCTTTGCGCATCTTCAATGAAGTTGGGGAAACCAAGCCTCCACAGTCATCACTACATTCGACTTCAGATATTGTTAGTAGCGAAGAATCAATGAGCGACACTGATATTTTCAATGACTCTAATGAAACAAATTGCATGGATTTTTTTCTAAACGAAAGACCGGATATATCATACATCAAGGAAAGCAAAGTCAATTGTGTGCCTACAAACTCTAACAATGTTGAAGATGGGTCGCAGTGGGCAGCTTGGATAAAAAGCAGAAAACATGGTAATGCCTATCTACTAATGCGAATGATCCACCATTTACCTCACATATATGATGGCAGAGCACGGCTAGTAGCTTTTGTTGATATGCATGAAATTCTCTTTCCTTTTTGTGAAATGGCCAAATGTGTTATTTTCGAACAGAAACTAAATGAATTAAATGATAACATTGGTGGGTCTTTGTTTTACCAATGTGACAATCGTTTTCAAGTTATGTTTGCAGAGAAGAAACAATTATATTATATTGGTCAACTACTGGTGGATGTCACTCTCCTTGAGGGGCAAATACATTTTCTCTTTGATGAGAAAATAATGAACCATGCAAATGGGATGATACATGACAATCCATCCCATGTCACATCAGCCACGGAGAAAAAAATAGATGACAATCCCCAAACTAGTGGTTTAGAAGCTATTGCAAATACAGATCAGGATTGTGCACGTGAAAAAATGCCACCTGGTTCTGAATCTCCTTCTCGCCAAATAAACCCCATGGCAGATAAGCATACTAGCTTAGTTTATGGAGCAACTTTCAATGATCATACATTGCCAGTATGTTTCCCAGGTGGAAAAGTCACCATTGATGACATGTATGTTGCTTCGGATGACCTCGCACAACGTATGCCATATACTAGAAACTTCTTGCAGAGATTATCTTTAAAAGCTATACCTCAAGCAACAGATAGAGCTGATAAAATATTGTGTCGTCTTGGATTTAAGTTGGCATCGCCCGTGGAAGCACAGCTCATGGTAAGAGTGAAGGCAAAATGTGGAGATGCTGATCCCTGTGGTAAGTTGTTTACAGTTGCCCTTTTAAAATCATAAAATGAAGATTTCACTAATACTGAAAGGGGCATATATGCAGACCGCTGAACCCTTTTGTCTCGTTTACAATAATAGATGAGTTAATCATTGTACAACGTTTTAATGGAAATAATATATTATATTTTGCTTAGATTCGAGTTGGCAATACTTGACCTCACACAGCCTACTCGTGCGATGGGAAACTTACAAATTAGCTATTCGAAAACAAGGAATGCTAGCTAGCAGACACAAAGCTATGAGGGGTCAAAGTGTTACAAGTAGTGATAGCGCTGCATCTCTTCTGGGGAAAAATGATGGTAAGGAACAAGGTTTGTACTACACTGGGCTTATATCGGTGAGTGTCACAGTAACCCACTGGGCTTTTTCGTGGCATTTGCTAATAATCAACACCAGGGGTCTCTGTCGTCTGTTATGTCATCGTCCGCCAACCAGCAGAGTTTCATAAATCGCACTCGAGGGGTGAAGTAGATCTTGATTGGTCAGTTGTGTTTACTGCAGGAGCGCCTACAGGCATATGCAAGGTACACAAGTGCGTACTGTCGAATTACCAAAGCATGTCTTTTACAAACCATTAGGCCTGTATAACTTCCTTTTCATGACTGCAAAGAAGGCTGCAATGGTTAAAGGCTGCAATGACTGCTAATTAGTCGTAGGTGTAAATATCACAGACTCTATGGAGCGAGGGAAGGTTAACCAGTGGCTTAATTATCGCTGTCATGCTCGACATGATCCTCACCTCTTGTTCAACATTTTCAGACAAAAACATTCTCGGAGGCCTATCTCCTTATCGGATTGGCCTAATTATAAACAGTCAGAAGGGGGACTTTTTCTGAAATATATATGAATTGCTTTGAACAAGGAGGCGTGATTATGACTGAGGGGAACCCTAGCACCCGAAGTACGGTGCTGATCGAGTGTGATTAATAAGGCATCGTAGCTCATTGTTAACTTTATAAGCTGCTTTTTGCTTCACCAATTATTCATTAATATATAATGCTCATTCACATATGTCTGGCCGGAAGCGAGTCAAGGGAGTCGTTAAAAGTAACATCACTTTAATCACTTTATTCACTTAAATTATTCATTTCAATCCAGTGTCTGGAGGGCAGGAGGTTTTCTTGGCCCAGATGTCCAAGATGGCCGCAAAATCCTTTAAAATCCAATTATCTGCCCATTAATCATCCAAAATATCATGTCATTTTGATGCATTGTCACTTGTTCTGGGTCTGATATGGTACATAGTGTACTTTACACACACCACAAAGTCAAAATATAAGTTTTTAAGTTCACGATGGCGGACCAAACTGGCCGCCAAACTGCAAATTTGAAAGGAATTAATAAGAATCATTCCATACATTATTTCTTATCTACTGTATTACTGCAGGAGCTAGCTCAGGTTGAGTATGACTGTCAGTGTCTATTGGAATTGACTTTAAAATGTGATAAATTCATATACTGCCTGGACCTAAGAAACGGCAGATTGACTTCAAAATGTGGTCAAAAGTCACAAAAAATCAATCAAAATTAATATACGGGGTCAAAGATAATCATAAAGGTACCGGTGCAGGTTTATAGTCTGATATCAAGTATTTCGTCCCACTTTTACATTTTCACCCCCTGGTCACTGGATACAGTCTTGCAGCCATTTCAGCGAATTGAAATTATCATACACATTGGCATTTGCCATCTCTGTCCTACCAGGTGCACATTTTTACCTGAGTCAAGTGAAGCATTTTAGGGTTAAGTGCCTTGTCTAAGGACACAACATCGAAACAATGTCCCAATATTGAGAGGAGAGAAACATGATATTTCTCTGAAAATCCTGCACCAAGCCGGATTCGAAACTGCATGACAGGCAGCTATAATACATAACTCCTCGTTTTTCAAATAAAATAGTGCTATTTTCTTGCATATCTGTGGTGTTAAAGGGCGATGGATATATTTTAAAGGCGACGAGGAGGCTGTAAATGGCGATGGGGAGGTTTAAAGGACGGCACAGGGGCGGTGAATAGAAGGCAGAGAGGTGGTAAAAGGCGACAGATGGCAGTTAAAGGGTGATATTTAAACCTTAAAAGATGAAAGGGAGACGGTAAAGAGCGACGAGAGGCGACAAAAAAACACGTTAAAAAACATCAAAAGGGCCACATAGAGGCGGTAAAATATGACTAAAAGACGTTAAACGGCGATGGATAAGAGGTAAAGGGCCACATAGAGTCATTAAAGGGCGACAGGGAGGCTTTAAGTTTAAAGGACGATGGAGAGGCGTTCAAAGTCGAAAATATACGATGGCAAAACTCTAAAAGGCGACAGAGAGTACTTTTATTTTTAATTGTATCTATATTTAATTTAAAAATTGATATGTTCCAATAAATGCCAATATGCCTTCTAAACAAAATGTTCGTGCTATAGCTTTCCAAAAAAGTGGTAATACATTGCCGGTGGACCTCAGTATAGTTATTGGCACCAATCTCAGAAGCTATTTTTGGGCCTTTTAAAATTCTCCCGAGATGTTTGTCTTGATATTAGCCTGATGGGAATCACATAGACCTAGGTGTAATAGGGGCAGAAGCCGTCGAGAAATAATGCTAAAGTTCAGGGCAGGGCATAATGTCAAATATCAACTTCGGCAATCTTTTAGACTGTAGTTTGGAATAAAGTTAACAAGTAGTGTTGCAAGCAATTTTTCTAAAAAATTGGCTCCAATACATGAGATCATGCATATATCAAGCTATTCGGACATATCCACATACATAGGAAAGACTAATATTCTCGAAATCAGTTTTAGAGATATTACAATTTGAATTTTTGCTGCAAAATACGGTTAATTTCAGAGATAAATGCTGAGAGACTGCGAGTGGAACCAAACCTGGAAAAGGATACTGAATGTTTACCCCGAATCATGTTGTATGTCTTAAAATATCTCCATAAATATACACTATGTATAAGATACATTATGTATAAAAATAGACACCAAAATTATTAAATCTGCCACAGTGTTACAGATATATTTTAATTTGTTGTTCCCATCTGACACTCAATTCGGGCTAAATTACTAGTGACTAATCGCCCCAGATTTGAAATTTAGGACCACTGGTTTTTATGTGCCCTAGAATACCGGTATACTACAAAAGGATAGGCCTAAAGGGTCGACAAAGGTATACACTTTTTTAGGTAAACATGATAAAAAAAGGGACAGCCTCATTGCTCCGACGATCATTGCTCCGACAATCATTGCTCCGACAAACATTGCTCCGTCCGACAATCACTGCTCCGACAATCATTGCTCCGACAATCACTGCTTCGACAATCATTGCTCCGACAATCACTGCTCCGACAATCATTGCTCCGACAATCGTTTTTTTCACTGATTTGTGAGAGATAACAGTAGGGGCAGGCTGTACTGGGGTAAAAAGGGTCGTATCTCCCAATTTCTTAGGTGAACCAATTGCTCTTTTTTCATTCCCTTGATTGACATTATCATGTTTCATCATAGCCACTGAGTATTTTAAGACCAATTTCAAAGAAACTAATCCGTTTTAAATTGAATAGGGGCCGTCTATTTTATTGTTTTTTGGCTGAAATTCACTGATCGATTCCGGCTAGGAATTACATAACCTGTATATATCTGTTTTTCTGGTAGACCAATTATCTTCATATGTGGTCCACTTATTGAAAATATAATCCCACACAAGATAAGTGCACATTTGGGCTAAACAGGGTTAATTTTAGGTCATTCTAGGGTCATTTTGGGGTCATTTGAGGTCAACTGTGGTTAGAAACTTGAAATATCCGTTTCCGCAATAAAGTTTGCCATATCAGTGATTATTTCTCCCTTTTCATTTCTTTGATTGACATCACCATGCTTCATCATACCCACTGAGTTTTGCAAGACCAATTTATAATTATTAAATTGAGTAGATGTAGGTGCCCCTTATGTTTAAGCATTTTTTGCAATACAAGCTGAGAAAATAGCTGAAATTCCCGGCAAGCAATTACATAATCTGTATGTCTTTTGTTCTGGTAGAGCTAAATGTCTTCATATTTGATCCACTTGTTAAAAATATCATTCCACTCAAGACAAATATACTTTTGGGGTCAACTCTAAATACCTGTTTCCGCAATAAAGTTGGACATATCAGTGAACCAATTTCTCCTTTTTCGTTTCTTTGATTGACATCACCATACTTCATCAATCAGTCCAATGAACCAATCCATTTTAAACTGAGTTGATGTCACCTGTTTCAAGGATTTAGCAGAATTTGCTAAAAAGTATGGAAAATGGTTGAAATACAGTGCAAAATACTGTACATACGAGCAGTCACTACATTTTGTTATCTGTATATATCTGTGGTGTTGGTTCGATTTTCTTCATACATGTATTTGGTCCATTTAATGTAAAAGTTTACACCATCACACAAAATACAAATCTTAGGTTTTGGGTATAATTATATAGTCAGAGGTCATTTAGATGTCACTTTGATCAGATTGGGTATAATATGGGCTGTTTCGATTTGGTTCAATCTATGCACCTGGGACGGACATTTGAGTCATTGTGTCTTCTGTATGCTACTTCAGCTGCAGCGGCGATTCTAAGGGGGGGGGGGGCGTAGGGGGCCATGGCCCCCCAAAATTTTGGCTGGCACTTACGTTGCCCCCCCCCCCCGACTTTTTATACACAATAATCCAGTAGTGAATTTGATGTTTCTCCAATAATTATATTGTTTTTCCCTACTGATTATTTATCTTTTTCCTGATCTAAGTTTGACTAAATATGATTAATGTGATCGTATAATATGAGTAAAGTTTGATACACTATGCCGCCATATCCATACAGAGCCCCTCGAGGCATGTACAGTAACCTACATATATGCAACAGTTAGGCCTGGATCAGGGATACAGTGTCCTGATGTGAGTGATGTCAGGTGCTAGTTTTAGATTTTCGTGCCTGCCGTGGTCATAGCTGTCTGTGAGATTGGGACGTATCTGTGCTGTGCATAGGTGCAGGGTTCGCAGCCGTACAAGGTACAACCCTGTTTTAAAGGACATTCCTGTTAAATTTTGACTTGATCTAAAGGCGATTATGGATAAATTTGTGAAGATTCAAAAGCGAGGTGCAGTTGCGGTTGCAGGAAGCGGTCTCAGTCTCAGAAACCTGAGACTGAGACCGAGATCGCTTCCTGCAACCGGCCCCTGAAGAGTCAGAATCTGATTCAGAACCATCCACAATTAATCAAATTGAGATTGTGATGCTGAGACTTCAAATCCAAAGGAACTTTTATCTCAGGAACTTAAAAAGAAGGATGCACCACTAGATATATCTAAATCAGCTGCTGATAATCCCGTCCAACCACGGCTACGTGAATATCCTAAGCATAGTGAAGGGAAAAGTCATGCCCGCTCATTTGTGGGTGTTTGGTTTGAGAAGTATCGATGGGCTGAATATTCTCAAGATCGTGATGCGATGTTCTGTTTTTCGTGTGGGCACATTACACCACCAGCGTATGGCAATGCAGATGACGCATTTATAAAGAGTGGTTTTCGACGATGGAAAAAAGCTCATGGAAAAGATGGCGTCATCGAAAAACATCTGAAGTCCCAATGTCATAAACTCTCATATGTTGCATGGACTGATTATCAAAGCAATAAAGCTAAAGAGACCTCTGTCGCATGGATTATTAGTGCTGCTTACCAGAAAAAAGTTTGATAAAATCGTCACTACATAAAGACCTTAGGTAAGATTATCCTGTTAACAGTGACTCAGAATATCGCTCAGAGAAGACAGGGAGAAGGGGATGATGAACAGAATCCAAGAAATGTCGGCAAATTCCTTAAATTCACTGCCAAGCACTACCCAGTTATTGTTGATCGTGTTAAAGATGGTCCAAAGAATGAGAAGTACACTAGTTCTGCAATACAGAATGAGACAATTCAAACATTAGCATCCATGGTGAAAGAAGAAATTGCAGAAAGTGTGAAGCCTTGTCGTTATTTTTCCATTCAAGCTAATGAAGCCAAAGATGTTAGTAAAACAGAACAGTTGTCATTGGCTGTACGATTTTTTTATGAAACTTCTCGCTCGATCCAGGAGTGCTTTATTTCCTTTACTCCCATGATTTTGTTGGATGCTGCGTCTATTACTGATAATATTTTGCGCAGTTTGGAAATGTTGGGCCTGGATTATAAATCTTCACTCGTTGGCTTGAGATTTTATGGAGCATCAGTCATGAGTGGAAAGTTAAGTGGTGTTCAAAAACGCATCCGTGACAAAGCTCCTTCAGCTTATTATGTCCACTGTTATGGACACCGACTTAATTTGGTTTTAATTGCTGCTGCAAAGTATGTGCCTGAAGCTGCTGAATTCTTCAGTATGCTCGAACAACTGTATGTGTTTGCTAGCAACTCTGTTGTTCATGAAAAAATCCTTTCTATACAGCGAGAAATGTATCCAAATGAACAAGTACGGGAGCTGCAGCGTCTTAGTGATACACGTTGGTGGTGTCGAGCAGCCTCGTGTGAAAATGCTTTACAACGCCTAGAGTGTATATTAAGGCTCTTGAAAGAAACTTCTGCCGATGACACAGGAGCTCGTGCTGTATCTGCTCGAGGATTACTTGCACAAATTGATGCCGAATTTGTTCACCTCTGACAGTTTTTCTCAGATATTCTAGGAAAAGTTAAAAAAGTTTCACAGCAATTACAGGATCAACAAGCTGATCTAGGAGAAGCCTGTAAGCTCATTTCTTTACTCCCTGAAGATTTGCTTGACATTCGAAACTCCAACTTGATTGAACGTTACTCTGATAAAGTTACACAATTATGTAAGAAATGTAGCATTTCACCAACAACAACGAGGTCGAGGAAGCGAAATAGACAACCTAGTAGACGGCTCGATGAATTCATTGTGCCGGAATCTACTGGTCATAGGTCAACTTCTTCTAACTCAAGTCATGTACATATCAGCATCTTCTATCCAGTGCTAGACTGTTTTGTTAGTGAATTAGACAGCCGTTTCTCTAGAGAATCTCCCGTCATTTATCGAGGTATTTCAGGTCTTCCTCCTGGAGGAAACACATTGAGGAACCCCTAAATGCATTTGCATCAGCATACTCAATAAATGGAGGTGATATAAAGCATGAGATTCCTCTCGTGAGAAAACTACTCCTGAAAGAACCTGAAAAGCTGACATCCATCATGAAGTTTGTGTCATTCATTTGCCCTTATAAAGCAGCATTTGATTGTTTGTTTAACTTACTGTTGTTAGCTGTAACGCTTCCTGTTACCAGCGCTTCATGTGAGAGAAGCTTCTCCAAAATGAAAATAAATAAAACATTTCTTTGAAACTCTATGACCAATGACAGACTGAGCAATATTGCACTGCTATCTATTGAAAGCTTACGAGCGGAAAAAATTGACTTAGAATGTTTTGTTGATGACTTTGATAGCCGTCATAATAACCGCAGAATAAAACTGCATTAAATCCTTAGTGGAGATTACATCTGATTCACTAGGCAACACCAATAATATTTGTAAAAATGGTTAGATTTTGTAGTGTTTTTTTTACTTAATAAAATCGCATACCAAATATTTGGAAAAAAAATTGGCGTGGGTAATCAACATGATCAAGTATACAACAACTAATTTGTCGTCACTTGCACTACCGCCCAACCCCTACCCCCCACCCCAGGCCCCCCTACATTTTTACTGGCCCCTAAGTGGCCCCCCCCCCCATTTCCCAACTGCTAGAATCGCCACTGTTCAGCCGGCACAATCTGCCGCCGCTTTCCTCGTTATTGCAATGCCTCCACAGACACCTGTCCATCTCAGCAATTGTGGTGAAGGGCCCTCCCCAGTCTTTACACCACCGAAGAAGTATCTGCTGGTATGCTTCTTGCTGCTGTCCCTTTTCAAGCAATATGGCTATAAAGCTAGATCTTTGTTTAGCTTAACGAAGTAAATATCCTGTGAATGAACCCACACCAGCTCATCCTCTTCTAGGATTCTGACAAGATTCTTGTTTGCATGTTCAACAATGTTCTGCTGTGATTTGTAAAATCATGCGCCCCCTTGCCAGTAAAATTCCCCGCAGAAGATGAAACTGAGCAAGATCAACTCAAGCCTGCCATTTCCGCACTAGACAGGAGATTCACCTGTGTAGCCCCGGGCTCCCGATGATTGCGGAAAGCATACTCATGCAGAAGTGCCAGATCCTAGGCAGCCCTCTGACACAGTATTTAAAATGTGAGACTCCAGTGCAGATGTGGGACAGGCTGGGATGAAATAATACTTGATAACATATTGGGAAAGTGGCTCTAGGTTGCCAGCAAAACGTGTGACCAATCCTTTTAACCATGTTAAGGATAGTATCCCAAACCATGCAAGAACCATCAGTGCGACCATGATGAAATCACATCACAGGACAGGTAAAGATGGCATGCCGAACAAGAAGCTGGTTGTTATAGGAAGAGACATGAGACTCGAGTGTATCATAGTCACACTTGTGATGACAATTATTTTACATATCCATGTGGACGCATTTACGCCTTTGCGTAAGGCTAGCTAGGCCCCTGGAGGGTAATGTGCTGTGTTTCACTAATTCAGAGATTCTTCGAGACTGAATCAGCATCTGGGCAGTGATCTTATTCCATGTGCAGCAAAAGTGGTGTAACTGTGGCATCTCCAGATGCAATGGCGAGACAATTGAGCAGTGATCGTATGTTTTCCCTTGTCTCAACTGCCATTGAAAGAGGGCAAGGGGGAATGCTCAACCAGTGGAGAACAAGGTGATAATTGATGAAAATTCACCTTTCAACCTCACTAATGTTATAGTGTCACACTAGTGCAGAATATTATTTTCACCAGGGCCAGCATCAATCATGGCGCTAATGGGATGGCAAGCACAAGACAGAGGGAAGCACATGCAGCATAGTCAGTGGAAGTCATTTTCTCAACTTTTATCTGCATTCAGCTAAACCAAGTGGCACCAGCTCAATCTAATTGGATTAATTCCTTTCAAATTGGTCTTAAAATGTGCAATGGCTTTGTTTAAGCATGATCATTATGATGATGTCAATCAAAGAAATAAAAAAGGATAAATTAGTTTAATCACTGATCAATACAGCAAACTTTATTGAGGAAACTAATATTTTGAGTTTCTGACCCCAAAATGACCTCAAATGACGTCAAAATGACCTTAGAATGACCTAAAAATAACCATGTTGACCCCAAATGTGTATTTGTCCGATGATATTCTTAACAAGTGGACCAAATATAAAGAAAATTGATCCAGCAAAGTGGCCGATATATTAATTATGTCTGAATCGATCGGTGAATTTCAGCTATTTTCTTCGCTCCTATAGGGCCAAAATTGCCACAAACATTAAATTAGCTGGCGCCTACTCAACTTAAAGTGGATTGGTTCCTTTCAAATTGGTCTCAAAATACTCAGTTGGTATGATGATACATGGTGATGTCAATCAAAGAAATAAAAAAGGAAAAATTTGTTCACTGATCATGCTGATACTGCAAATTTTATTGTAGAAACGGATATTTCAAGTTTCTGTCCCCAAGATGACTTCAAATGACCCCAGAATGACCTAAAATTAACCTTGTTCACCCCAAATGTGCATTTGTCTTGTGTGGGATGATATTTTCAATAAGTGTACCAAATATGAAGACAGTTAGTTTACCAGAACAGCAGATATACAGGTTATGTACCGTAATTGCTTGCCGGGATCTATAAGTGAATTTCAGCTATTTCAGGTATTTTCTTGGTTCCTTGCGTCAAAAAAACATTAAATTAGACGGCCCCTTCTCAAATTTATATTGGATTGGTTCCTTTCAAAGTGGTCTTAAAATACTCAGTGGCTATGATGAAGCATGGTGATGTCAATCGAAGAAATGAAAAGGAGAAATTGATTCACTGATACAGTAAAATTTATTGCGGGAACCGATATTTTTAGTTTTTAACAAGTGGGCCAAATATGAAGACAATTGGTCCACCAGAACAGCAGATATTACATGTTATGTAATTGCTGGCCATAATCGATCGGTGAATTTCAGCTATTTTCTCGGCTCCTATCGCCAAAATTGCCAAAAACACCAAAATAGGCGGCACCTACTCAATTGTTGACGGATTTTCCTAAAATTGGTCTTGAAATGATCCAAGAGCGCAAGGGTTTTAAAATAAGCCGGTGACCTGAGAAATTGGAGAACATTGATTTTACAGCCTACCTCTAATAACAGCCCTCATTCTCAGTTTCACTTCAGATCTACTCCCGCAATTTTCAAATTCACACCCATTTCAATTTAATTATGATCGTGACACCTTATTACGTTTAGGCCTATCATATTGAAGTATACATTGCTAATAATCAGTGATAATCGAGGGGGTTATGCAGATAACCGAAAGAACCGAAGACATAAAACCTGTGTGCGTGCACTTCTTGATACACGCTTAATCAAATAAATTAGTTTCCGCTTTTTATAGAGCTTAGGCCTACACACAGAAAAAATAAATATTGGCAAAATCAACTACAGTAAAACCTGTAGGCCTACATAGTGTATGTACCGGTTTGGACAGGTTCCGGTTTGGACAAGGTTTTTTGCTTCAGAGAGGAACAATAACTTGTAGGACTACAATTGATATGAGGCTTGTAATTCAAGGTGCGTCGTTGGTAGGGCTATAGTATACATTTTATTTTGTTTTTAACATCAATCTTTTTTCTAGCCCGCTTTTTATGTTGTTGAGACATGTTAATTATACGGATCAAAGATACATACTGATCGATTTGCCGGTAGAATTGCCTTTTTAACACCTAACATAGAACAACAGTACATTTTTGTAATTGTATGCCACATATATCGCACACGGAGCGCAATTGTCATTTTATAAACATTGCATTTTTATCGCCCAACCTAAAATAACATTAAATTATTGTAATCGTCCGTCACGCATTTCAGACACGGAGCATATTAATTTTGTTTAGGCCTACAGCGGCATAAGCTCGTTTAATTATTAAAGCAATATGAGCTGTGTTTTTTGATACAGAGTTAATAATATAGGCCTATATTGCAGCATTTTTATTTTTTAACTGTTTCAGTGTTGATGACGACTAGGCTACACTCGTTTGTTTATATATTTTTCGAAATGTATGACGCTGGATAAAATGCTACGAAACAGTATAATTATGTCAAAAAGATGCATTGACTGCAATGAAAAATAATCTAGAAATAATTCAGTGGTGAAAGAATTATTCAAACATACTTATATTTTACCTATGTATTTATTTATTTATTGGGTCATTAAGTATCGCAAACAGAATAAATTTAACCAAAACACAGTCTAATTCCCTTGAGAATTATTTGTGTTTAATGCACTGATATGTTTAAGAATTGATATGAACTTTTAATATTTTTAAATATTTTATTAATTTTGTTACAGTATTTTATTGATCAATTATTAATCCGTTATGCTGCTAAAATAGCTTACCAATCTCAAAGTAAAGGTTATGAAAAGTTCTCTAACGCTCAAAATATGTTAACACACTTACCTTCGCACCTTTACCATTACAAGCAGGATGTTACATCACCTTGTCGCCGCTCTGTTTAACTCTCACAGTGCACCACATGCGATTTTTTTAAATTAAAAAAAATTGATTCCGGTTTGGACAATGAATCCATTTGAGGGAAAAAATGACCCCGGTTTTCAGAGTAGACAGGTTCCGGTTAGGAAATGGTTGATTAGTTTTGTTTTGAGTGTAATACTGTAATTATTTTCGGGACCAAATAATCATTACAGTTCAGATGGGATTCTGGTGTGTACAGGGTCCGATATGTGCAGGTTGCACTGTATTATGGTGAGTGGAAATATTTTTTTTACATTTCCTCGACTATTCTCTTTATCCTAATTTCTTGGCCCAATTAGTCTTTAAATTTAATTGCATAAGACTGGTACTGATTAGCACATGTTTTAGAATCTATACAATTCACAGTTTTAAATAACATGTTAAACACATATGTAGCAATTATTATGCTGCCTAACGCACGTTTAAAAAAAAAAGAGAAACGTGATTATGTCCATTGAACCTATAATTTTAGATGAATAATCCTGAGGTCAACCAATTTTGAGTTGACCTTTCTATGAATTCAATTTTTTTTTGATCCGCAATTAATTTTTTTTTTCGATCCGCATTTTTCTTGTATAAACAATGTACTCAACATTTTGTATCACTCTGAAATTTTTACCATACATGCATCTCCCTAGTAGCGCGTATATGTTTAAATATCATGAATAAACATCAATCGAATTGGGTCACAGCAGTCATTTTTTAAATGAAAAACCGCGAATTTCACGTATGCTCATATTCCAGTGTAATCCGATATAAGTCAATACAAGATTTGATTTTTTACAACAAACAAATAGCATGTCTGCTTTTATAATAATTTTGGGTATAAATGTACATATTTGTAATCAGCCTCAGATTTCAGACAATTTCAGACATATGACAATTATATACATAAAAGTTCTAATTTTTATTGATTTTTGTGACCTTTGACCCTATATATTTGTGTTGTATTTTGTTTATATCATTTTTATCCCCCGCCCGTAGGGGAAGGGGGATTTTAGTCGCGTCAATTTTTTTGAAATTTCAACATGACATTTCCTAGCAACATAGGGGTGTGCAAGTGATTTCTTAAATATGCTACTAAAATTCAATATGGCCGTCAGAGGTATATATAATATACAAATTTTACTATCACATTCCCCACCATATAGAGATGTGCAGGTGACTTTTTCAAGGTTTTACTGAAATTCAAAATGGCCGCCATGGATCAATTTTTTTGAGGTCGCAAAAACTCAAAAACCTAAGTCGTAAATTATTTAAATTTTACAATCAGATTCCACACGATATGGAGATAAACATGTATTTTTTTTAACGTTTTACCAAAATTCAAAATGGTCGCCATGCATGAACTTCAAAATTTTTTGTGGGCACAAAAACTAAAAAAATGAAGTCAGAAATAATGTGTAGGTGATTTTACTGAAATTTAAAATGGCCACCACAAGTCGATTTTTTAAATATTTGTGACCGCAAAAAACTCAAACCTAATTTGTGGCGGGGGATGATATAGGACTTTAATCCTCTTGGCTTGCAATATACTGTATATTTTAGTAATCAGTATTTAATTTCCGACAATTTGAGTATAAATATGACTATACAGCAAAGATTTAATTGTTATTGATTGTTATGACCTTTGACCACATCTTGGGGGTAAATTGACCATCTGCTGTTTTTCATGTCCAGACAACATGTAATCAAATTTTTAAAAATTTTGACAAATGTGGTGAAAAAATATGTTGTATCTCCAAGTAAAAGTAATAAAGTAGCATAATAATACTTTTAAAATACAGTAGATACGTAAAACCGATGCAAAAGGTAAGTAAGCACCCCTACCAACAGACATGATCACAGATAAAGTGGAAATGCAAAGTTTGAAGGTTAATAAGGTTACCATGGAAACCACTTTCCATAAAACATTGATTGCAATATATTAATGCCATCATATTGGTACAAATTGTTTTATTAAACGTTTAATGTGTTTATAATTGCAATTTTCTGGAATGTAAATATAGAAATTATATATCTTGATATAAATATATCTATAGGTACTGGCACATACTCTCTACTAACCAATTAAACGCTGAAACCCGGGCACCACCCCCACCCCTCCGCTGAATTCCCAGAGAGGAGGGGCGTCAAAATCTACAATATTTTGTACAATCATAATTTTCTGAGCACATAAGTGGAATATATAGTATATCCCCGCCTAGCTAGGAGCAAATAGAATATGGGCTGGGGCTATGCGTTGTTGGGATATCACCCCGAGGTCATATCACGGTCATACTCAGCTCATCTCAAGGTCAAACTGGTAAAGCCTAGGGAATTTTTTTTTCACTTTTTAGCCTTTTTATTCCGATAGATCGACATGACTTATGGGCTTGATCCCTTTTCGCAGTAAAAATATTTTTTAATGCTGATTATTGATGATAAGGTAAACTGTTGGAAGAATTTGAGAAATCTTTAGAAATTTGCGCTAGATGGGCAACATTCAAGGTCGAGGGTTAATTTAAAGATCAAATATGAGTTTGCAAGGAGAAATGGTTGGAACAAGTGCGATACCTCTTTTTCTTATAATTAATACTAGCAAATGTATTTTCTATATTATTTACATGATTCAAGGTTTTCTTCAAGGCCAAAGGTCAATTTCAAGGTCAAGTAAGCAAAAATATGATTGTTACCAAATAAAGCTAGGGCATGTGTAATACTTCTTTTCATGGAATTATGACTGGAAAATACATTTAAGGTTTTATTTTGGTGATTGATGGTTATCTAAGTCAATAGATCAAAATCTTGACAGTATTTTTTTTTAACAAATACAAATAATACCTCTTTTTGGTGAGATTTTGAGTGGATAATTCGTTTATGGCATTATTTTGGTTATACAATGTCGGTTCAAAAAGTAAATTGTTTTATTTTTTCACAAAGACAAGTAGGAATAAGCAAATGTTTGATGTGATTTTAATTGGAGAATCAATTTCTCTAATAACTTTGATGATTAAAGGACTTCTTCAAAAAGTTTAACAATGTTTAAAACGTCAATTTTATGTGACCAAAAATATGATTGAAACTAAGAACAAGTGTAATGCATAGTTTTCGTGTGAAAAGAGGTAGACCTAAGCGACCTAAAATGGAAAATCCATTTAAGTTTAGCTTATTACTGTTGTGATACAACTTCATCTCCTAAGTCAAAACGTCAATTCCAAGGTCAAATCAGCGGAAATATTATTCTAACAAAGGAAAACAGCAACCAATGTAATACCTTATTTTGATTTGATAATGACTAGAAAATGGTAGTAGTTAATTCCAAAGTCCGATTTTTAAAAACGTTTTTGAAAAAAAATGTGTAATATATATTTCAACGCCTCGCCATCACCCTTTAACGTTTTAATACATCTCAATCGGCATTAATGCCTCTCAGTCACCTTTAATGCTTCCTCGCCGCCTTTTAGCGCATCCCCATCGCCCTTAAACGCTTCTCCACTGTTTCCCCATTGCCATTGATCACTTTTTTCTGACCGTTTGATGCCTCTTTGTCGCCTTCGAACGCCTCTCTGTCGCCCTTTAGCGCTGCTCCGTCACTCTTTAAAGCCTCCCCATTGTCATTTACCACCTAGTTATGTCGCTTTTTAGTGCCTTCCCGTTGTCCTTTATCTTCTCTTTGTTGCCTTTTAATGCTTCGTCTTTGTCCTTTAACGCATTTCATCACCAATTAATGCCTGCACGTCACCCCGTCGCACTTCAGCCTACTTTCCGTCGCTCTTTATACATTGCGTCTCCCTTTAGCTCATATTATTTTGCCTTCCAGTCACACTTTAACGCCCCTCAATTAGCCTTTGATGCATCTTCGCCGCTCTTTAACACCTCTACATTGCTCTTTGTCGTCTTTTAGTGCCACTTTGTAGCCATTTAACATCTCCTATTGCCCTTTACTGCCCTTTACCGCATTTACGTCGTCGTTTAATGCCTCTCCATTGACATTTAAAGCTTTCATCTGGCGCCCTTTAATACATTCTCGCCTCCCCATCGCTGTTTAGCGCCTTAATTCCCATCACCAGCTAACGCCACTGCGTCACCTTTCAACATGTATTATGTTGAAATTGAAGTCTTTCCCGTCACAATTTAATGCCTTTTCATCATTCTTCATTGCCGTTTAACGCCTCTCTGTCAACTTTTAGTGCCCGTTCATCATGTTTGATGCCTCCACATTGCCCTTTAAATAATGCCTTTGAGCCACCTTTTTAATGCCTCTCCATCCATCGCCGCCGTTTAATGCTTGTTGTCTTTAAACCATTGGCCCGATAAGAACCTGCATCAAACCAAACAACATAAGATATTCACATGTATGGGCCCAAAAAGAGCCGCCTAAGTATTAAAACCGCTCACTTACTATACTTTGTCGCTTTAGACACTTAAGCCGTTCTAACATGGTTACATGACTGCTGGTACCTAACTCCGCTTTCATTCTTCAACTTGATTAAAAGGTTATTGCCCTTATCACGTTTTGATCTAATATCTCATAAACATTTTACGCTTCCAATCCCTCAAATGAACAGCACTTGTGTCCCGGCCGGATAAGGTTCACTTTGTCCGGCCGGAGCAGGAGTGCGTGTTTGCCCGGCCGGACAAATACAATTTTGCCCGGCCGGACAGGTACGTTATATGCTCCTCTATCCGCCCGGACAACCATTTTTTCCGGCCGCACCTATATTGTTTGGCATTTTAGAATGTTTTTCACTTTACAAAAATGTTAAAACTGTGATGTCATATACTAATTGTTGCTATGATACTGTTCTGTAATAAACAAATTGTATACTTCCTCACCGGAAGATTACTATATAAGGAGACACAATAACCATGTTCTGTCACTCTGTACCTGAAGAAGGCAATAGCCGAAACTAGTAGTATAATAAACATCAAGATGAAGTAGACCTGCCTTTGTTCTGCTTTCTCGTTGCCTTTTAACACCTCCCCATCGTCTTTAGCGCCTTCGCATCACCATCTAATGCGTCGGCATTGCTCTAAACGCCTCCTAATTGCCCTTTGATGCCTTTCATGGTCATTTAACACTTTGTCGTCACCCTGTAATGCCTCGCCGCCACCTCTTAAAGCACCCTGTCACACTTCAACGCTTCATCGGCACCATTTAAATAATTCCTATTGCTCATTAACGTCTTCCCATCGTCATGCAATGCTTTCTCGTCGCCATTAAACGCCTCCCCATCGCCCTTTAGTGCATTCCCGCAGTTTTTTAAAACATTTCCATCGCCATATAACGCCTCTGTGTCACCCTTCATGCTTCTTTGTCACCCTTTAACGCCTCTCCATTGCCTTTTAACAACTCTATGTCGCATTTAAATGCCTTTGCGTTGCCATTTAAGGCCTTTCCAATGCCCTTTAACGCCTTTATGTCATCTTTTAAAGCCTCTCTCGACAATAATTAGAGTTTTTCGTTGTCCTTTAACGGTTCTGTCTCCCTTTAATGCTTTCTTGTTGCCCTTATGCGCCTTCTCATCACCTTTTAACGCTTACCCACCACTCTTTAATGCACGCCTCTCCATTGCCCTTTAACACCTCCTCATCGCCCTTTAACGTTTTCCCATCATCATTTAACGCTTCTTCATTGACCTTAAATGCCTCTCTGGCACCTTTTACCACACCCATCGCACTTTAACACCTCTTCATCGTCCTTAAATGACTCCTCATTTGCCTTTAACTCCTCTCTGCTGGCATTTAACTCATTCTCGTCGCCCTTGAACACCTCTCCAGCGCCTCCTATTTGCCCTTAAACGCCACCCCATTATTTTTTAACGCCTTCCTATCGCTTTCTTACACATTCCCATCTCCATTTAATGTCTCGGTGTGGTTCTGTATGCTTCTTTGTCGCCCATTAACGCCTCCCTATTTCCCTTTAACAATTGTATGTCGCTTTTCAATGCCTTTTCGTTGCCATTTAACGCCTCTGTCTCGCCTTTTAAAGCTTCTCTATCGAAATCTAACACGTTTTTGTCATCTTTTAGCGCTTCTTTGTCACCCTTTAATGCCTTCTTGACGCCTTTTCATCACCATCTAACGCCTCTCCATCGCCCGTTTACGCATCCCCATCACCCTTTACCACTTCACCATCGTAACTTAGCGCTTCATCGTCGACTTTTAATGCTTCTCTGCCACCTTTTAATGCACCCCGTCGCACTTCAACATGCTCCATCGTCCTTAAATGACTCCCCATTGCCTTTTAACGCCTCTCTGTCAGCCTTTAACATCTTTTCATCGCCCTTAAATGGCTCCCCATTGCCTTCTCCCATCTCCATTTAACGCTTTTGTGTCCTCCTTTATGCTTCTTTGTCTCCCTTTAGCACCTCCTCATTTACCTTTAACGTCTATACAACGCCATTTTACGCTTCTCCATCGACCGTTAGCGACTTTGACAATTTAACACTTTCTCGTCTCCCTTAAACACCCCAATCTCCTTTTAGCGCCTCCACGTCTTTAGCACTTCCTGCAATTTTATGGCGTTTCCTCGCCTCTCTATCGCCCATTAATGCCTCATCCTCATCGCCTATTAGCTTTCTCGTCGCCCTTCAATGCTTCTAAGCCACCTTTCAATGCACCTGTTTCACTTAAACGCCTCTTCATCGCCCTCTAACGCATCTACATCCCCTTTTATAGCCTCTTTGCCACCCTTTAATGCCTGCCCGTTGGCCTATAGTGCATCTTGGTCTCCTTTTAAATGCTTTTTGGTCAAACTTCAACGCTTTTCTGTCTTTCTATAGCGCCTCTCCGTCGTCCTTTAACCCCTCTTCGTCACTTCGAAACGCCTCTTCCATCGCTCTCAAACGCCTACCCATTGCTTCTAGATCACTTTTTTTGCCATTCAACCTCTCTGCCATATTATTTGTAATTTATTATTGTTCTTTGATCTTTTCACCTTGAACATGTATATTCATTAAAACTCTAAGAGAATATGATTAGCCAGTCGATATCATGCCAAAACGAGTTTGGGCCTGCACCACCAACATAATTCCGGAAATGGATTTACATCTCAAAATCACACGAAAAAAGGTATTACACTTCTTCCTTGCTTTGTTTGGTAAAAGTCATATTTCCCCTTACTTGAACTTAAAATTCACCTTTTGACCTAGAATCATAACAATAACAACAATGATCCGAAAGTTTCTGAATATATTTACCATTGTCATCAATAATCAGCCCTAAAAAAATAATTATACTCTGGAAAGGGGTCAAGCCCATAATAGGCGTATTTATCAGCCGGACTAAAAGAGCTTAAAAATGCAAAAATGTGAATATTTATATGATCTTTCCATTTTGACCTTGAGTACCCTTGGAGTGATCTTTGTATAATATCCCAATAACACATAACCCCACCCCATGGCTGACTAAGACGATGAGATAAATCTAAACTAAGAGAATAAATGGTTAACACAACTACTTTTGCCAATATCATGGCATAATATATTGCAAACAATTTCTTTAATGAAAAGTTTCCATGGGAAACATATTAACCTTTGAACCTTACATTCCTAAAATGTCATCCGGCAGTTTACCTGATCATCAATAATCATCCTTAAAAAAATTATACTCTAAAACAGGGTCAAGCCCATAATAGGCGTCCAGCTGTTGGACCAGAAGGGTTAAAAATGCAAAAATTGCATATTTGCCTTACCTTTACCGGTTTGACCTTGAGATGACCTTGGGTGACCTTAACATGACCTCGGGGTGATATCCAATAACGTATAGCCACAGCCTATTGTTTATTTTTATATACTATACTGCTGATGTGCTCAGACAATTATTATGTACAAAATATTGTAGATTTTTGGCACCCCTCCTCTCCGTGAAATCAGCGGAGGGGTGGGGGTGGTGCCCGGGTTTCAGCGGTGAATCGGTTAGTAGAGAGTATGTGCCAATACAAGCAGATATATTTATATCAAGGTATATTATTTCTATATTTATATTCCAGAAAATTGCAATCATAAACACATTATACGTTTAACAAAGCAACTTCTGTTATTATCATGGCATGCATATATGGCCAACAATTTATTTTAGGAAAAGGGGTTTCCATGGTAACCATACAAACCTTCGGACTATGCATTTCCACTCTATTTGTGATAATGTTTGGGGCCAGGTGTATTTAGTTACATATGATTTTGCATTGGTTTTACGTATCTACTGTATCTTAAAAGTAGTAGTATGCTAGCTTATGACTTTTACTTAGAGATACAACACATTTTTCCGCCATATATGTCAAAAAGACGTTACCATGGAAACCTTCAAATTGTGACGTTGTGCACAGTGATGTGCAAGTAAGAACAAGAGACTCGAAAACTAGATACAATTTTATGTAAGAAAAAGTAGAAAAACTCTACTGACTAAGACGGTCAGATGAATCGATATAAGTCAGTCCTACTCAACCTTCGTTCCAGCAGTAATATTTTAGATGAGAAATGATGTATGGAATGATTTTTTATTCATTCCTTTTGGCGGCTATTTTGGTCCGCCATCTTGGATTTCAAAACTTATATGTTGACCGTAGTGTGTGTGAAGTACTCTATGTACCATATTAGACCCAAAACAATTGACAATACCCGGTACATCAAAACGAGTCATTTCGGATGATTGATTGGCAAATAATTGGATTTTCCAAATTGGATAATTGGAAATAGGATTTGGCGGTCATTTTGGATGCTATCTTGAAAATAAAACTTTTTGCATGGTCAGATTTTGGTAATCTTTTGATATGTTATTAAGCACACCTGATACTACAATAAGCCGTTGAAAAATCTTTTGTGGCAATTTTGTCAAGGTATGGTGGGTTTTTGTTATATATATGCAGTCGACTATACAACTATAAGAGTTTAAACTGTCAGTGGCAAATGGCAAACATTGAGCAAAATAACAGTTTGTGCGATAGCAAAAAAACACTTTTGATCCTTCAAAATGATAAAGTGTCTTACTCTTTCATAATTTATTTTGAGAAAAAACTTATTATGTTTGGATATGTCACTTTAACGCATATTGTAGCTTTATAATATTAAGTTATATATCATTTTTAAGACATACTATGGCATTATAATGTAATTCGGATGTGTCGCCATTATAATGTCATGTTAATCTGTTAATGTCAAGTTAATGTCAAATTTTTCTAAGAATTTTTTTTTATAGCGTCATGATCTGATATTTTATTGTCAAAACATGACATTTATATGCCAGGATGACTTTATAACGTCATGACATGGCTTTATAATGGCAGCATTATGCTAGCGAACATCATAATATAAAATTGTATGACCGCATATCGTCAGGACTATTTTGATTTGATTTTTGCCAGATCCCCCCCTAGTTATTGGGGCCAGGAGGGTGATAATCATTCACGAAAATAAAAATATTTGAGAAAGTAGGAAGGTAAATCATGCTGCATTGCAATATGAAATACAACACCTGCAAAATTGATGATATCAGCGCATAACCAATGATTTTATTATCAGATACAATTGGCGGTACTGGTTAATCAAAAATTATACTAGGCTAATACTAGTAGTTTGCAAATGACTAGGAAATACTTTTGTCTCTACAAATAATCTAAGAGAAATTTTGAAGCACTATTCAGTACTTCGCATCTAAATAATAATCGTATATATCTGTATTTTGTGGAGAAATTACATTTAATATCAATTTTGACCTTGTTATCGCATTCAAAAAAACAAAACTATCATCAAAAATGTATTCCTCGTACAACATGAACGGGAAAAGTGGTATCACCCGGTATTCAAAACCAAATGGTTAAAAAGTAATTCTTCACTATGGGTTTTGGCAAAAAAGACTCTAACAGCCAGTGCAGGGTAAGGCCAAAAAAACAGCTTTGGCTGACTGACTCATACAAGCAGCTCAAATATTAGTCATTCCACCATGATAGCTGTTTTGTCATCGTCAGATGGTACTGTGACCTTCAAAATAACCATGTAAAAGTGGCGACCAGGTTTCAGTCGCACGACCACAAGCAGCACAGAGGGAGCATAGAGTATGTCGGCGGCGAGGGGTGGGTGTATGGAACGCCGAAGTAGACTTTATTCCCTATTTTCTAATAACAAAAAAATCATTTAATAATAGACTATTAATAAATCATTTCTTAATATTAATAAATCATTTCTTAATATTATTAAATGATTACTTAATATTAATAAATGATTTTCAAATATTTAACTAGAAAAGGAGTTTCCGAACCCCGAAGCCTGGCTTTAGGCCCATGCGTGCAATAGACAAAAATGCGGCTCATTTCTTTTGTAAGATAACTGTATTGGTCTTCCTCATGGGCAAGAATTCTAAATTTCCAGGATATAATTAAGGAAAGGACCAAGGAAAAAAGGTAAAATATATATCTTCAACGTTTATTCATTCCACCACCATCGCCGGTTCTGGCCAACATCCATTATATACTTGCCAGTGAATCGTGCTGTGCGAGTCTCTACGATACACACGATGTAGACCTACCCACCCAATTTCTGTTCAATGGTGGCCAGAGTCGCAGCCCATTGCTGGGTCAATGCCGGTCAATTATGTACGACGCTCGCTCAACACCACGCCAACACTGACCGAACGCATGATTCTTCTACACCAGCGTCTACAACAATCACTGGACGGCTAACCAATGTTGCTTCAATGTTGATCCAACGATGGCCCAACAACAACCCAGCATTCTGTATACATAGGTTACTTTGTGGCAATTGCCATAGGGGTGACAATTTGATCCCCCTTGGTCAGAAAGGCCTCTACCCGGATATATAGCCCAATTGTAAAATAATGTTGGGCACCGTCTGCGACGCTGGGCCAGCCTTATTCCAACCAAAACCCTTTAAGCTCTTATTATAGACTCAACCACAAATATAATCGTGAATTTTATTATTATTTCTGTTCATAACGACTGGTGTACAAAAATGTCAACCGTTTCACTCACACACCACCCCACTTTCCCCTAAATAGGACACAAACTCGACAGGCAAAATAAACTTAATAGGTAATAATATGCTTTTCTAATATTAGAAAATGGGTTTATTTCCGTACCATACCATATACCAAATTTTGTCGCAGTGTGAAACTGATGTCGTGCCTAAACCCACCATGTATAATAGAAGCTTGTCTGAGAAACTGCAACGACTGCATTGGGTCATAACTTATAATTTGGAAATAAAGGTGTGTATATTATGCCACTGGCTGATGCGATCCTTCAATACTAAGATAACTCCGCCTGGTCACATGCTTGTGTTTGCTGCTGCAACAAAAGGTAGCATAATTAGAAATTATAGTCACAACTTAGGACATCTAACGCCAAAATTGTCTCTAAAAGTATTCCAAGCCCAAATAGAGCCAATACTGATGTATGGTAGCGAGGTACTATTTATTGGTAAAGAAATATTGGACTTCGAGACAGTCCATTTATCATTCTTGAAAAATATGCTTGGAGTCAAACAACCAACCACATCAGTTACTATTTATGGGGATACAGGAAGGTATCCTCTCTTTTTAAAACAGCAAATTATAGCTTTGAAATACTGGATTCGCTTGCTCTCCTTGCCTAAAAGCTGTTATTTGAGAATTGTGTACAACTCACTGGCGTCTTTTGATTTTATTGGTGAAACAAATTGGTGCTCTCACATCAGGTCATTATTATTCAGAGCAAATCACCGCGACGTTTGGGAAAATCATAGGGTAGGAAATGCCAATCGTCTCATCAAACAAGTTAAATCATGTTTGATTAATACATATAAAGTTGATTGGTCTATCAAAGCCCGAAACTCCATAAAATTACGAACGTACATAAAGTTCAAATTCGAACACTCGCTAGAAGAATATCTGTTTTACATCCCCGACACAAGGTGGATGAAGGCACTATCAAGATTAAGAATGAGCTCACATATGCTAGAAATTGAACGAGGAAGGCATGTCAAGCCGCAAAAACTACCACTAGAACAGCGCATATGTCAAAGATGTACATCAAACTCTGTTGATGACGAAATTCATTTTTTAATTACTTGCTTATACTTCGCTACGCAGCGAACTAGTTTACTTGCCGAAAGCAAACTACTTAATAGTGAATTTGACTCACTCTCAAACGACGATAAATTTATTTATATTATGTCATCTACACATCGACCATCAGTAATATGCTTAGAAAAATACACCTATAGCTGTTTTCAAACCTTAAGCGTGTCGGATACCTCCATTTTATAAAACGATTGGGGCGTTGGGTGACTGGTGCGGCGGGTGATTCTTCTAATCATCCACTCATGAAATCATCCATGCTATCGGGGGATCACCACTGTGGTATCAGCGACTGGTGCAGCTGGTGATTCCTCTATTCATCCACTCATGAAATCATCTATGCTGTCGGGGGATCACCACTGTGGTATCAGCGACTGGTGCGGCTGGTGATTCCTCTAATCATCCACTCATGAAATCATCCATGCTGTCGGGGGAACACCACTGTGGTATCAGCGACTGGTGCAGCTGGTGATTCCTCTAATAATTTTGGTGTTTCGAGCTGACGTCAGTCAATGCTTTTTTTTGATTGTTTTTTTAACATGTTCAATGTAACTAATATTATTATTTTCTTCTTTATACATACTCTCACTCATTATGTAATTACTTCTACGCTTTCCAGAGGTTTTTTTTGCTATATGCAGTAGCTATTTTTTTGATGCGGGAAACTTAAAAATATCATTCCAATGCTGTTCAACTGTAGGTTATTTTAAATAGTTCTCATGCATATTTTATTTAACCTGTGCTTGTTTTAGTATATAATGTCGTTTGATTTTAACATGTTTAAGTTAACTCAGCATGCATATTTTACCGAACTAATCCTGTTGTATATAGTCTTGTACATATGTTCATTTTAATGACGCATAAGTCTGCATAGACTTACCGTCGTCAATAAATATCTATCTATCTATCTATGTACGGTATGTAACGTGTGTGTATAGGTTGTCTGGGTAAATTATCACAGAAATAGGCCCTGAATAAAATGATCAAGTGTTTTTATTACATACCTTATCATAATCTGGCCTTAACCCACCACCGTGTTATAACAATGTTTAGTGTGAGTTATTTAAAATTATATTATTAGATTTCTTGATTAATTTTAATATTACAACACTGGGGACCTTTTTTGCCATAATTATCAGCTCAGTTAATGAATTATATTATCCGATCCTTCTTTTCATCCCTAAAAAAAAGGAGTCCAAATGTTGAACCCAAAGATTTGTGCTTAGTTTAATTGTGTCTATATAATTATCCAGTATCACATCAGTGGTTGAAAAATGCTTTTTAACAACAGAATACTTTGGGAAGTGGCAGTGATATTTATGCCAAACAGCAAAAATAAAATCCTGTAGCCCTTCTATAATGCAACAATCTGAAACCAAACATTCAAGTAAATATTTTTAGCTGTGTGCATATAAATTCTAGGCAACGATGCGACTTCTATTAACACTTTTGCTAACGTGACACTAGAAACATGTCAAAATAAACGTCACGTTGGCTTGACGTAATTGCAACGAAAAATACACTTAGCTTCAAAATATATACTTGTTTAATCAGAAATATAATCTTCTGTCTCTTAATTTTCACTTGAAGCTGCTTTGTTGTCCCTAAATCTTTTAATTTTAATCATATTTCTTTATTAGTATAATACTTTGTATCATTGACATTCATCAGATATGAAGTGTCTTGACTTATGTCACGTTAGATGCTGCTGTTTATTGAAAACCATCGAAATACAGTTAATTTAGCCACTCTACAATGCAATAATCTAAACCCAACAATACAAACACTTATTTCTGAGTGGGTGCAGGAACATCTTAGCCAGCGAATTGGCTTGTAGTAACAATGTTGCTAACGTGACATTAACAAAGTGTCGACAGAAAGCGTCACGTTAGCATACTTTGAAATCAACAGAAAATGACACTTGGCATTAAGCAACCTCCTTGTTTGATCACGAATACAATATACAGTCTTTTAATTTCAATTTGAATATTGTTGATGGTTATTTCATCGTCCCCAATTCTTTCAGCATATTCGATAGCAATTCTAATAAATCATTTATATTTTTTTCACAAAAGTCACTTTTTTGTTCTATTGATTTAATAAACTATCCCATTGACAAAAGTATCTGAAAACTAACATCGTACTGCTGAGTTTTGACAACATTTTGATCATATTTACAAAAAATTATGGTAGGGAAGTCAATGTGGCACTTTATCGTGTTTGATGTCATATATATATACAGTTATATAATTAAACCTAAACTGTTAAATGTTTACAAATTTACATTTTTTTATTTCTGCAAGATGAGCTTGCTCAAGTACATATTTCCACTTAAATATATGTCCACATTTTATGAACGAGCCATTATCACAATGAAAACTCATAAAAACTCATGTTATAAAAAATAGCAATTTAAAAATTCTGAATGTGTGATCACCACTAGTCGATGACGTTTGAATTAACTGCACATATGAACGGTTTTAACGGCTCTTGCAGCTCCTGAGAATGTACATTTACTTCAGATATAACCTCCTTGGTTTACATATTTATACTGCCAAAAAAATAATCGCGACCAGAATATGTTCAAATCAAGTGCACATCTGAATTTTGTATTATGATATTAGGCCTACATTTTGGCACAATTTTGACAGAAACTCATCATTTACACCTGTTGCTATGTACAAAAAACACAGTGCGCCCGAAATATGGTCACACGAAACTTACATCCTAATTCTATATAAGGATAGTACATTTTTACACAATTTTGACAGAATATATATCATTTAGACCTGTTTCTTTGCAAAAAAACCACAATGCGACCGGAATATGGTCGCACCAAACTTACATATGAATTCTGTATAAGAATACTACATTTTTGACCAATAATTGACAGAAATTTATCATCACACCTTTTCTTTGCCAAAAAACATGGTGCGACCGGAATATGGTCGCACTAACATCACATCTGAATTTTGTATAGCCTACATTTTGCCCAAACTTTGACAGAAATTTTTCATTCACACCTGTTTGGATGCAAACAATTTTTTTTTATATAATTATAGTATATTTTTACGCAATTTTAACATAAATTCATCATTTACACCTGTATTCTGTGCAAAGAACACAGTGCGACCGGAATATGGTCGCACCAAGATCAAATCTGAATTCTAGGCCTATATATAAGGATAGTACATTTTTACATAATTTTGGGAGAAATTTGTTATTTACACCTGTTGCTATGCAAAAAACACAGTGCGACCGGAATATGGTCACACCAAGACCATATCTTAACTGTGTGTAATGATATAACATTTTTACTCAACTTTGACAAAAATGTAGGCTCATCATTCAAACCTGTTCCTAGCAAAAACACTGTGCGACCGGAACATGGTCGCACCAAGATCATATCTTAACTTTGTGTAATGATATAACATTTTTACTCAACTTTGACAAAAATGTAGGCCCATCAATCAAACCTGTTTCTAGCAAAAACACAGTGCGACCGGAATATGGTCGCACCAAGATCATATCTTAACTTTGTATAATGAGATAACATTTTTACACAACTTTGACAAAAAATGTATCATTCACACCTGTTGACCGGAATATGGTCGCACCAAACTTACATCTGAATTCTAGATAAGGCTAGTATACATTTTTACACAATTTTCACAAAAATGTATCACTAAGTCATGTTTCTTTGCAAAACAACCCCACAGTGCGACCTGAATATGGTCGCACCAAACTTACAAAGAATTCTATATAGTACATTTATACGCAATAATTGACAGAAATTTATCAATCACACCTGTTTCTATGGTAAAAAACATGATGCGACCGGAATATGGTCGCACTAACACCACAACTGAATTTTGTATAACGATAGAACATTTTTCCCAAACTTTGACAGAAATTTTTCATTCACACCTGCTTGAATGTAAAATAATAATAATTGCCACCGGAATATGATCGCACCAAGATCATATATAAATTTTGTATAATTATAGTACATTTTTACACAATTTTAACATAAATTTATCATTGTAAATGATAAATTTATGTTAAAATTGTAAATTATAGTACATTTTTACACAATTTTAACATAAATTTATCATTGTAAATGATAAATTTATGTTAAAATTGTGTAAAAATGTACTATAATTATAATTATTATTACTGTATAATTATACTGTATGTTCTGCAAAGGACACAGTGCGACCGGAATATGGTCGTACCAAGATCACATCTGAATTTTGCATAATTATTAGTAGGCCTACGTACATTTTTACACAATTTTGACAAAAATGTATTATTTACACCTGTTTCTATGCAAAAAACACAGTGCGACTGGAATATGGTCGCACTAAACTTACATCTGAATTATACATAAAAATAGTACATTTTTACACAATTTTGAAAGAAATGTAACATTCACACCTGTTTCTATGCAAAAAAAACACAGTGCGACCAGAATATGGTCGCACCAACATCACATCTGAATT
Source organism: Flabesymbios commensalis (assembly GCA_964017125.1). NCBI lineage: Eukaryota > Metazoa > Annelida > Polychaeta > Terebellida > Flabelligeridae > Flabesymbios > Flabesymbios commensalis. The sequence continues at coordinate 32,645,856 of OZ024915.1, forward strand.
TTGCATAACGATAGTACATTTTGCCCAAACTTTGACAGAAATTTTTCATTCACACTTGTTTGAATGCAAAAATAATAATAATTGCGACCGGAATATGGTCTCAACAAGATCATATATAAATTTTGTATAATTATAGTACATTTTTACACAATTTTAACATAAATTTATCATTTACACCTGTATTCTGTGCAAAGAACACAGTGCGACCGGAATATGGTCGCACCAAGATCACATCTGAATTTTGCATAATTATTAGTAGGCCTACGTACATTTTTACACAACTTTGACAAAAATGTATCATTTACACCTGTTTTTATGCAAAAAACACAGTGCGCCTGGAATATGGTCGCACTAAACTTACATCTAAATTATATATAAAAATAGTACATTTTTACACAATTTTGAAAGAAATGTAACATTCACACCTGTTTCTATGCAAAAAAAAACACAGTGCGACCAGAATATGGTCGCACCAACATCACATCTGAATTTTGCATAACGATAGTACATTTTGCCCAAACTTTGACAGAATTTTTTTATTCACACTTGTTTGAATACAAAAAAATAATAACTGCGACCGAAATATGGTCGCACCAAGATCATATCTAAAGTTTTGTATAATTATAGTACATTTTTACACAATTTTGACAGAAATTCATCATTTACACCTGTTTCTGTGCAAAAAACACAGTGCGACCGAAATATGGTTGCACCAAGATCACATCTCAATTCTATATAAGGATAGTAGGCCTACCTTTTTACATAATTTGGGGATAAATTTGTCATTTACACCTGTGTCTATGCAAAAAACACAGTGCGACCGGAAGATGGTCGCACCAAGACCATAATGAATTTTGAATAATTATAGTAGGCCCACATTTACAACTTCGACAAAAATGTATCATTTACACCTGTTTCTGTGCAAAAAACACAGTGCGACCGAAATATGGTCGCACCAAGATCATATCTGTATTATGCATAATTATAGTAGTCCTACCTTTTTACACAACTTTGACAAAAATGTATCATTTACATCTGTTTCTATATAAAAAACACAGTGCGACCGGAATATAGTCGCACTAAACTTACATCTGAATTCTATATAAGGATAGTACATTTTTCTATTCGATTGCAATCTGCAAATTAGTTTAATATGAGGTAATAAACTAAATTCTAGACCTAATATTTCAGAATATACAAATTAATCATGTAAGCGATAGTCGCTTGTAAATATGACTGACTTAACCTCTATATTAAAACGTCAAAAAAATCAATTTCAACGTAATCAGTGTACCCATATTATTTGAAGAAGAGGTATCACATTACATTCTTGGGCTGATATGTTAAAAGTAAAAAAGACAAAAATCCAGATGACAACGTATATTTTGGCGGCCATCTTGGATTTTGCGGCCATCTTGAATGCTTGGAGACCTTAACAAATAAAAAAAAAACATTCCAACGTAATCAGTGTACCAAAATTAGCTGTAAATGAGGTATTACATTGGATTACTTGACCTATTATGTCAAAAAGTAGTTTTTTCAAAATAGCCATCAATATTGGTTTTGACCTCTATATGACCTCTGGGTGACCTTCAAATGTAAAATAACACTTCTATCGCAATAAATATATTCAACGTAGTTTAAAATTAGGTATTACTTGAAATTTTAGAACTAATATTTCAGAATATACAAATTGACAAAAGTCGCTTGAAAAATGGATGATTTTCATGCGGACATCTTGGTTTTGATCTTTAGATGACCTTGAAACGTAAAAGTACTCATTCTAATGTAATCAGTGTACCCAAATTAGTCAAAAATGAGTTATTACATTAGATTCTAAGGCTATTATGTCAAAAGTTAACAAATAAAAATGACAATGTAAATGTTGGCGGCCATCTTGGATTTAGGGGCCATTTTTAATGCTTTTTATTAATTTTCGTTTTGTTACCAGGCACCATTAGGATCAGCATATGAAAAAGACATATCCAAATTTTCACATTAAAAGTACAAAAACTACCATGGGTCAGTTATTTTGCCTGATATTGGATATTTTGTCCTGGCTAACAGTGACAAACTAGAATATGATAACTTTTTACAAGTCTAGTAGTAGGATAATATTATTACAAGGGTTACACAAATGTATTAACCCTTTAGGTGTTTAAAACGAGTATAATCGTTTTCAATTTATTTGTTAGCAGATTAAATTACAGTTATTCGGAATAAAATATGTGGTAATTCAACATCAACACTTGTAACTTTCGGGTATTAAATTACATGTAAGATTTAAAATGTGTGAACCCTTTAAGCGCTAGGAACGAATATTATCGTTTTCAATCCATTTTGTTAGCTAATTTTATTATTGTTATTCGGAATAAAAAGTGTGTTTCAACATCAACACTTTCAATTTTTGGTTTTCAAATTAAACAAATATGAGTATTTATTACCCACTTGAAGTTGTGAATCGCGCTAGTGAAACACAACTATAAGTGGGTGTAAATATAAATAGGCCCTAATAATAGTGTTTGGCATCGGGTAAACATTTATCTTCGTGAGAGACCCACTTCTTCCAGTACTTCTTAATCAACTGGATATGTATTGTGTAAATGTGTTCATATACTGTTTTAATAATTTACACCTCTCCACAATACCCTTTATTTCTAGTATCGATGGATGTAAAGAGATATATTAAATTGTCCCACTTTACCCCATCAGCTGTTCCACTTTTTACTGAGACGGTCACTCTTCGTCACGTTTTAATATTTTTTCCAGGTTGAAAATGTGTTTGTCATTGCGTATCACTAAAATTGTAACTAATAGTGTGTAACAATACTCCCCAGTCTACATGCTGGGTACAATCAAACTTATCAAAGTCATAAAAAACATAAAGTAGGAATGACGACAGTGAAATGGTATCTCAGTTCTTCGGGATCTTCGCTAATTCTCTTAAATTCATCTGAAACACATCAGCTTCCTCATCTTGATTCTGCTATTGTCAATAATACAGCAAGATAATGCGTTGGGCGCACTCCATTTTGCGATTACATAGTTGCATCAAAGTTAATAAAAAAAATAAGACTCTGACCCTTAATGCATGACTACTGCACAACAGCCACAACAGCTGATTCTTTGTAGCACTGTACTTCACTACATTAACACGTGTTAAGGTCACATTATATTATCATAGGCCTACCTACCGGTATAAGGCTCTATGAAAATATTTAGGATGTTTAATTCATGCTCATTTTATTAATTGACAATAAAAACATATGTAAAGACACTAATTACATTAATCTAAAAAATAATTGTTAGTTTTTTTAGATATTGGTAGAAGTTTGCTTTTAGATAATGTTTTAATTCTTTGCATATTTTTGTAAAATACCGGAAACCACTCTAACCACTGCGTGTGCCACGTACGTTGCTCTCTGAAAGTAGTTAGCCCTATAGAGACTGTCATGATTCGATGATTAAACACTGTGGGCCCACACGCATGCACTGTATGATCATTAACGTCCACGGGAGTGGGGCCCACTGCAATGTACATGCCCATCATATAGTTTAGTCAATGCAAAGCCACTTAATGCTTTATATTTAATCGGGTATTTTAGCGAAATGTCATCATTTCTACCGCTCAATTTGGCTACACAATGACGTTGATGGCGGCTTAGCTTAATTAATATGATTGTATCGACGTTAATTTCGCGTAGCATATCGCCCTGAGCGCTCTAAACAGGTCCATTGCTGTTTGACGCAATCGACCGTTGAACGCGGCGGTTTCGCGATTTTAGTGACACCTCCAGGTTACTTAATGCTCCCCCGTTTATGACAATACAGTGGCTTGGCCGTGCGGCCAGAACCTGGTCGCCACTCTTACCTCCTTTGAAGTGCCCTATGGCGTTATGGGTGGGTGACGTCACGTTACCGCGCGGTATTGTTTTTCAATACTCCGGAGTAGGCAGCTAATTGATGTAACCAAGAGTGGCCTGAGAAATGGTGAGGTGTGGTGATCAGATTGCTTGCCTTACCGGCTAGGTAGCTTTGTCAGGTATGGGCAGCGGCGTGCACAGGGGGAGGGTCAGAGGGTTTCTGGCCCCCCTGAGCTGCAGATTTTTTGGCGATTTTTCCTTATTTTACCTCTGACACCATCCCCCTCCCACTACATTATCGGAAAGCTGCGGACGCCTCTGACAGGGCCGTGGTACGACGCTTACCCTTTGACTATTTTGAGACCTCACATGTTTAGCAGGCCGTCAAGTGGTCCTATTTTGCGAGCAAATCCAATTTTTTAGACAAACCTCCTATTTTGAAGTCTCCACCCACTACATGTTTGTGGTGGTGGAGACTGATTGTTTTTGCTGATTCCGCCCGCCGTCGCCGCATTTTGTTTCTGCTCTCACTCGAAAACCCCTGCTCGGATTATTTCCTAATTTTGCATACTGGCCCTGGGGAATTTGCCTGGATTTTTTTTTTTTAGCTTTTTCAACAGAATCCAAGATGGCCGCCAAAATCATATGTTGCTCTTTAGAGCTTGACCGCTTTATGAATTTGTTTCATGTTTGGTTTAAAAGAAAGGCCCTACCATGCACATGTGCTGATTAGTTTTTGGTGCGATTCTGATAATAAAAATTTTGATTTTTTTACCTTTCAGAACTTTAACTGATATTTCAGTTTTGTTCATTTTAGCTATCATCAAAATTTGGTAATAGAGCTATACACCCCTGCCCGGATTATTTCTAAATATTTGCAGTATACAAATTGGCCGTAAGAAATTTGCTCGGTTAATTTTTTTACGTTTTTCAGCTTTTTCAACAAAATCCAAGATGGCCGCTAAAATCATATGTCACTCTCTAGAGCTTGAAGTGCTTCATAGATTTGTTTTATGCTGGGTTCAAAAAAAGACCCTACCCTGGTCGTGTGCTGATTAGTTTTTGGTGTGATTATGAAAAAAAAACTATTTTTTTACGTTTTAGGATTTTAGCTGATATTTCAGTTTTGCTCATTCCGGCTATTATCAAAATTTGATAATATAGTGATACAGCTCAAATGTTATATTTTGGGTATGCTCACTGGCCCTGAGAAAATTGTCAGGAGAATTGTTTTTATTTTTTCAACAAAATTTGAGATGGCCGACGAATCACATGTTAATCTCATGAGCTTGAACTGCTTAACCGATTTGTTACAAGGAAGCAATGAATATTCATGTTGTTCGCACCCCTCCTGTTCGTACAGCTCCAACGCACACCTGTTGTCAAGGTGAGATCAGTGGTCAGACTACTTGCAGCAAGATGACTCGTAGGTTATGTATAGGCCTACTGCAGCACGCAGACTGTAAAGGGTCTGAAGTAACGGTACGCTTTATCAGCAAGTAATAAACTGTCTGATGATCACAGTCAACATCCTAAAAAAGAAAATGTATTGTTTTAATAATTACCATTGTATTATTTCCCGCTAATAACATGCTAGGGTCATAAAATTGAGAATAATTATAATTTTCAAATGGATGAAAATTTTCCTTGCATTTCAGTTTTGCCATTGACAAGATCCAAAATATTTTTTAATTACAAGATCCACTGAAGTTGTCATTTTCACACATTTGTAATATAGGACAAAAACAACAATAAAAGTGTAAAAGATCAATAATATGTCAGCAAGCCTAGCATTGGGAGACTTCCCACTTGCGCAACATACAACTAAGGTATTCACATTGTATGTTATCAAAATGACTGCCACAGGACACTGCTTTAGAACTGTTTGTGAGCACAAAAACTTAGTCGCAAATTATTACAATTTTAAAATAACATTCCAAACAATATTGTGATGTGCAACTGTTTTTTTCTTTTTAGCTCTACACCAAAATTCAAAATGGCAGCCACCGATCGGCTTTATTATTTTTTGTGGGTACAAAAAACAACAAATTTATGGCTGGGTTGCTAGAAAGGTTGCATTCTTCTTGCTTAAATGCTAAACACTGGCAACTGTATTGATATTATTTATAGAATGTATTAAAATACATCCATTTTAACTCGTACATATTTTTACAGGTGAAAGTGGAAGATCACAAAGAGTTGGTAAGTGGAAAAAGAAATCAAACATGGTTAAAAAACAAAACCATTTATATAAACAACAGCACCAAAAGGAGAGTATTTCTTCAACCAGTGAAGCAGAACAAACTGTGTCAAATGACTCCATGAAAATCAATGGTGCAAAAGATATATCAGAACAGCTTTTAAGAAAAACAGACCAAAGAGATAATGTGTATTTAGATTTTCCAAAAAAGCATCAGAACTGTACAAACATTGGATCATGGGAACAAGGAGTAAATGAGAAGTGTCTAGTGCTATTGCCAAGCAAATATCACCATAAGCTCATATCAACCATAGACCAGGAAAATACTTCAAATCAACACGATGTACTTGATCATACTCGAATAAAAGATAAAGCAATAGCCGATTCCCTAGAGCAAGCAAGTAAAGAATATCAATTATCACATTCTAGTGCGAATAAACAACAAGTATATGCGAAAAAAACAGAACGCTTCAAGAAAATTTGTAGAAAAAAACAGAAATCATTGAAACAAAAATATACTTTAAAATGTGACAGAAAGCAGCTACCAGAGTCAGTAGAAAAGAACAGTACCAAGCAAATGTCTAAGAGCAGAACTGCCTTGTCCACTTTAACATCGATCAATAACAGATATATTGGTGAAAAGAACACCAGTAAAACTGATATGACGACAGGTTTTTCTGATATAAAACACATTCATGAAAGTGATAAATGTGTAAGCTTGTCGTCTTGGTGGAGACGCATTCATGAAAAAAACAGAGATCATGAAATTAAGATAAAAAAAACTGACAAACAGCAAAAGGTTTCGTCAGACATTAAGTGTATATGTGAGGAATCTAAAGAAAACAATGTTGCCGTGTTCAATGGGATGTGGACTCATAAAGTGAAAAGGATTTTAGCTGATGAGTTTGGGTGTATATCAAAACATTGTCAGAATCGGGTACCATTTCAACCAAAATTGTGTAATCTAAGCACATCCACTTTAGGTGATTTTGTACAAGCTCAGCGAGTTGCAAGTCAGACGAGTGGACACAGCGCAAAAGACGATGGTATATTACTCAGTTGCTGGTTTAGCTATTTTAGGAACACTGGGCATGACATAGAAACAAATACAGACACTAAGATCAAAGAAGAACCGACTGACGAGACTACAAACTGTTTTTCAGGGAAAGAAATAATAGGTGAAGGTAAGAAAAATATTTCGCCAAACAAACTTGACGAAACTTCAAGTAATAGACACACTAAAGCGACGACAACCAGAACAATTGATGACGTGACTAATTGTGAAGAGCATGATACAACAACTATAAAAGCCACACAAAAAAAATCGACAGCCAACATTCATAAAATAAATAAAATTACCTTACCTGTGAAGTCTCTTACGAAAAATGTTGATGATATTTTGGTTGATTCAGCTAATAGGATTGACTCAGGAGGGAAATCCCACAAAAATAAAAGTGTAGTTCATACTTCAGGAAAAGATCATCATAACTTACAAGTTGAAAATTTCAAAACACCGTCTTTTTCTAAGTGTCACCATAACATATGCTTCAAATTGCAGCGTAAAAAAATGGCAATAAACTGTTGTGAAGACAACAACAAAATAAATGAAGAAAAAAACAATTGCTTTGTACTAAAAGAAGGATCGCGTAAGAAACCAATAGAAACAAATGAAAACGTCCAGTCAATGTGCAAGACAAAATATATCACACATAACCGGGGAAATGATAATACAATGATGTCAGACAATTGTCAAAAAACAATTAGCAATATCTTTGGCCATGATTCCGATAAGCGACACATGTATACGAAAAGCCCCAAATCACACAGATCAAAACATAAACTATTTAATTCGATAAACACTGATAAACTAAACGGACCGGTCTCAAATGGCACAACATGTGACAACGCAGGTGAAGATTTGGAATCTCTTTGCAAATCTATAGAAAAATACTCAACTGAAAGTATAGAAAATGTCAATTCTCAATTCAAATCTGCTGATACATCAGCTGCACAAGAAACACATGCATATCACACCCACACCAAACCTGTAATACTCGCCAGCATATCAGAATTTCCTAATGATACCAAGTCCGATCAACAATCATGTACATTCAAAACATTTGAAAATGACAGAGGAGATCAACAAAGTCACCTAAATAAAAGTGCACATAAAAATTCAATTCCTGATATTTCCACATTATCATGTACTGATATGAATTGTAAAACAATGAAAGGACATAGTAAAGAATATTTTTCAATACATTCAACAAGTAGAATATCAGAAGATGATGGTGTGGCAACATCTGTAAAAGAAAGAAATATGTACCATAATGAGAGTTGCATCAATATAGATACTCACAGTGCACAGAAGCATAATTTCGATAGTGCAAAAGCATCGGCATTGAATGAAGTAAATGATCTTTATTACATTAATAATCAGCCAGGTTGTGTTTCTTGTGGAGCGTGTACTATTGCTTGCCATGATTGTAAAAAAAATTGTAACAGAGAATTAAAACTGGGAGACGACATAGACAAATGTGACGAAGTAGCAGTATCCATTAACGTGTCGCCTGAAACCGAGAAATTCTTTGAAAAAGACTATGATTTACTTGATACGTCTGAAGGTACATATATCATAGGACAAGATGATGGTATACACAATGCTGAAAATCCAACAAATACAATTTTAGGCTGTGCAATTCAACATTTCAATGACCAAATGTCAAGTTCTCAGATAGTAGAGAGTTACAACTACTCTACGGAAACAAATTTAATTTTGGGGTCAACTATCTATGAAGTAGATAGCCAACTATCAGTAGAACCAGTGAGTGAACAAAACAATTCTTCAAAGATATCTCAATTTATTGATAATTACCAGCCTAATCAATGGAACTGTCCTTTTGGAGAAACAAGTCCTTTGAAAGAAATGATTTCCAGACTCGAATGTGGTTACCAACTGGGAACAATATTGCATCCCATCAAAGAGGAGCCGGCTGAGGAGGATATTTTTCCATATGAAAATATTCCTTCGTTTCTTGAACATATCAATTACAAAACCCAAACAGGTTCACAGAGACAATGTATGAGCGACGCTAACAAAAAATTTAATAAAGAGCTTATAGTTGATCAAATTGGCCCATCTCTGGTCATTTGGGATAAACTATAAATTAGTTTTGGCTTTGATTGACTAAATTTCAACTTGAAAAGTTTTTCGCATGGTAAGATTGAAAATTTCGCGTTTCTGCCACATACTGTATGCCCTCACTTAATCTTATAATACACATTTTTTATAGTAATTACATTACCGGTATGTCCTTACTTTATATATTGGATAATAGTAATATTTTGTTTGTGTATGATGTAATTTTAATTATCTATTTCAAATGCTATTTATTATTCTCAGCAAACTATGTATTTTTAATTGCGAGCTTTTGTTTTTGAAGTCCTAGAAAGTGATTGTAGATGAGGTGAGTTTTATTTACAGTGAAACTTCTTAAATAATTTATTGATCTAGGATTTTTTTAATTACTTAATGTCAGGACAACTTCCGTGACTCTATTTGTTTAAGAAATGGATAGATGTAAGTAATAAACAAACTAATCAACAGGTAGGCTACATAAAGTTCACGACGGTTTACTATGCCTGGGGGGGGATTTTTGTTGCATAATTATGTTTCTGTTTAATTTATGACAGTGAATTTTTCACTATTTATCTATGTAAATATATTTATGTATAGTTGTTACTATCTATGATTTTGTTATAATAAAATACATACTGTGCAATTATATTTCTTTAATATATCGTCCCTATGGATATGAAAGGGTGCATCTGCTACTTTACAAAGTGGCAGATACACCCTTTCATATCAAAGGGGACGATATATATATATGATCGATTCCCACGAAAGTGGTGCATTCGGATCATATTTAGAAAAAGTCCCTTAATATAATATTCAAAATACACAGCTTTTTGTAATCGATGAAACAAAACTGACGAAACAAAACTTGTTTCCTGTAATCGACGAAACTGAGCAGCTGAGTAAATATGTGAAATAGGTGTGCACTTCCGGAAAAAAACATGAAACTTTGCACTAGGGGTTTTCGGGGGGCTGAAGTTAAAAATTGCGGGAACCACTATGGCAAAAGAACGGTTCTCACGAAAATGCAAAATTGCCGCCGTCTAAAATGATTTTTTTATCTCTGCGTAGGGTGAATCGATTACCATGATTTTGGTGGCTAAATCAGGGGTCGATTGAAGCGCTGGCCCGTGCCCAGTGAAACTATACGAGGGACATCCAGTTTAAATTGTGACCGTCTCCTCAGGCCAGCTGATATTTTCATACTGGGTCACAAAAAAATGTGCTGCTGACGCATTGTGGTTCGGAATATGGTGAAATGCTGTATTTTCGTACTCCAGCTCAGTCAATTACATTGATATCGCTCCTCTTGTAGCTCAGTGGTATTGTGGCTTATCAAGTGATAACATTAACATGACATTGGAGGCGGGCAGTCTACATGTACTTTTCCAAGAATAAGTGAATTAATTATTCTCTATCATATCAGAGTGAAATGTATTTTTGTTGTGCGCCATCTCTGAACAGTTGTAGTAATGCAATAAAATTAAGTGACTTAGTGTGGGGTCTTATTTAATCCAGTGGGAATCTCATGTTAATTCTTGCCACCTACGTTTTTCTTGTTCAGAATTTTATGCTGATTCCAAAAAAATAAGGTGTTATTTTTTTTAGGTCACCTTAAGGTCATTTTTCGACCCCTAGAGGTCATGACCCCTAGATCTTATTAATTTATTTAAAGACATGTCTTACTAGTCGTGGAACATATCAAGATGACCGCAATTGCTTAGGAAATATCTTCACAATGCACCCCCGCTACTCGCCCACACCAATTTTTTTCAGGCTTTTATATGTCCAAAAGATGTTACCAGTAAAAAAATAGGGACACATTTTATATTTTGACTGCTTTTATGGGGATACCCCCAAGCCTGTCTGGAATTAGTGGTTAGGGTTGCGTAAGCGTCTCTCGTTGATGTTCTGTTCCAATCTGCATATGCAATATATCATATAACAGATAAATAAATTTCCGTTCTATCAATACATCACCCATTGTAGTAGAGTAAATAGCCGTCTCTCCACATACCCTCAAATATGTTTTTTAGTATAGAATAATCAGAATGAACAGCAAAACAAACTAGTCAACATGGTCATTAAAAACAACATAATAAATGATAGTTATTGGACATATCCATATGTGGCCTATGTTTCCTCAACCCAGATATATTTTTGCTTAAAGGGACTGGCCCAGGCTAAAATCATAAAAAAATCGGTGATTTTATTTTGGTTTTCTCATATGACTTTTGCAGTTCTAGTATATGGACATGTTTACATCATATGGTCATATTAGGAAGCCAAAATAAAATCGCCGATTTTTTGATGATTTCAACCTGGGCCAGTCTTTTTAAAAATGTGCGTTATTTATATTTATAAATGTCATACATATTCCCTATTGAAAGAATATTGCTGCCTTTCATGAAAATAAGGCTATTTGGCCTGGGTTGAAATTTAAAACATGGAACTTTACTCGGGATTTTAGTGTATACTTTTGTATTCACTTGTTTGTACATAATTTGCGTGTGCTGAATAAGAATCTGTCGGATAACGTTCTATATTTGGATAATTTCACATGCAAATTAGCAAAACACGAAAAGGCCACCAAAACACCATATTTTCTATAGTTGTGTAGCACATAAACGCACAATTTATGGTTTCTGCAAGATTTTTAATTGATACTTTTTTTCGTTTTGTCTCTGGAAAGAAATGACCTTTATTTGACATTTAGATCCAAGACATACGCCGTTTTTATGTATTTAGTGCTCCTATAACTGTATACTGATAAAATGTTGACGATAATATGACGTATTTGTGGTAACAGTGTGGATTAGGACTAAACGTTACTGACGAGTAAATTTGAAAAAATATTTGAGAAAATCCAAAATGGCCGCGAAATTTACCTTTTTATAAACATTTATTTGTGGCTCGGAATTTTCTAAATTTTTTTTACTTAAATTGTGTGTTCATGTGCATAAAAAAACGCTTTTATTTCTGTGTTGGCGGTAACCATTTTGAAGTTGAAAGTCAAATAAAAGTCATTTTGGTCGAAAAACACGAGACATACATTTATCAATTCAAAATCATGCAGAAATCGTGCAATAATTTGTAACAAAGATATAGAAAATATGTGGTTTTGGTTTTGTTTTGTTTATTTAAAGGTGAATGACACCAAATCTATAATTTTATCTGACAGATTCGAATTCAGAACACACAAATTATATAAAAACAAGCGGGAGAAAAAAATAGTCTTAAGTACAGAGCAAAGTTGAAATTAGTTCAATGTTTTATATTTCAACGCAGGATAAATGCACACATTTTCAAAAAAGTCTGCCATATTCTTTCATTTAAAAATATATATGCAATGTACAAATTTAAATATCACTCAGTTTTAAGGATATGCACATCTGGGTATAGAAAACATAGATCACATATATATATATGGCCAATAATGATGTTTTATACGGTCGTTTCCATTGACCATGTTTAATAGTTTTAGTTGTCAATTAATGGTAAAAAAAATGTTTAAACGTATGTGTAGAGATAACTGTTTAATCCACTGCATCCATGCAATACATCAGTAGAACGGAAATTTAGATATCGTTTATATGGTATATTGCATGTGTAGATTGATAAGCTAGAACTGCGAAAACAGACGTTTTCGTGACCCTACCCCTTCATTTTAGACAGGTTCGGGAACCCCACATAAACGATCAAAATATATGTTTGGTCCCTATTTTTTACTGGTAACATCTCATGTTTTGGACATATCAAAGCTTAAAAAATATTTGGTGTGGGTGAACAGTAGGGGAGGGGGGAGGGGCACACAGTGACTAATTCTGGTCTTTGGACTATATATGTGTTTAGGGTTATGACCTTCAAGCGACCGGATATAACATATAAAGTTTCAGAATATTTGTTAGTTATGAATTTTGATGTATCGTGCCAATTTCCTTTAATATGCTATATTACACGCGACTATAATATCTTGGAATACAAACGTTTTAAAAAAATCCCCGTGTGGTTTTAGGGTCATGACACCCTATTTTCTTTTGCTTAGTCTTATTTTTTCTTTAAATTGAACATATGTGTCAAGAATTAACATGCCATTCCAACGGAACCACATTTACTGACATATGACCCTACACTAACTACTCCAGCCTACAATATTACAAATTTGTCAGGACTTATAAATGCAGACCAAACAGTCGAGAGGAAACTGTATCAAAATAATCAACTTAACAGGGGGACATTAAGACACTAATCGATCGGATTACACGTATCGAACAAACGATAAAACAGAATGATATCACAAACTCGGTAATCAATAAGTATTGTGAGAAAAAGCGTTGGAACAGACAATTCAACGCAGCTCTCAAATAAGTAATCTCCAGAAAGGGGTACAAAAATTATGACAAATATATACAGCTTTATTCTAGCTAAATAAATTCAACAAGCATAACATCAAAAGTCATACACAATATGAAGAATGGGTCACCCTACAGACTAGATGGTGACTTGGCAGCAGCAGAGATATGCTGTGAAACAGATCCCTGCTGATGCTATAACATGAAAGTTGTGTACTAAACAATGCTAATTCACTAGCAGCCTGGACTAGTGATAAAGGGTCACAAAACACTGGGATTATACTTTATCAGGGTTCAAACCTAATGATCTAGTAGTAGCAGAGATATCTGATGCTACTATAACATATAATATACAAATATGAGAAACTGCTCAACCGATTCTAAATCACTGGCAATATAGTGCTAGCGACAATGGCACAATTGGGCCTACTCAAATATAATTTATGCAACACCAGGGGGTGGGGGTGGGGGTAGGCTACCTGTATACTTGGTGGTGCAATTACTGCAATATCTTACTAGTGCCAGTTAACCCTGCTCTGTACTAAGGGTAAAATAGGTGTAGAAGGGAGTGGGCAGGTTCGCACATCTAAGGCAATCTATTTACTATTTCAGATTATTCCACTGATTAGAATTGAATAGGACCTAAAGCTGTATCATAATCGTAGCATTGCATCATGTGAACCTGCCCCCACACTTGGTGCGGGTACGCACACCACTGTGCGAATCGTATTAAAATAGTATTAAACTTCATCCAAGTAGCAGTTCTGGAGTAGGCCTATTAAGGCTTCCTTTCCATTGACAAGATTAAATGGGCGAACGCGTGTGTTCCGCCGCGCGACGGAAACCTTTCGCTTGGCACGTCGATGTGGTGACATTGTTCTGGACTGTCCTTGGTAGTTGTTGGCCTATCCATGCAGTCCAATAACGGGTCATTCAACAATAAATGGAGGTCTACATTTACATGCCGAAATAGGTCTTTCTAAGGCTGCCTTTCCATTGACGCCATTAAATGGCCGCAGGGTTGTTATCTGATTATCACTTTAGACATGCTGCTGGTATCTTTGTCTTACACAAAAGCAAGTCTACAACAACACAAGTAAAAGACGCAAATCCAATGTTGCTTTTATGCTGGGCCGACATTGTAGAGGATGGACCAACTAGGCTATAGTACAACACAGGTTGATCACATGTACTGGACATAATAATACTAGGCATATAATGACAACCACAGCCCAGTATAATGGAGACATAATTATATAAACTTGTCTCTCATAGGTGCAAGGAATCCTCGAACTTGCCATAGTTTCAGGGTCAGTTGTGGGTCACGGTACACCAGCAGTTTTTGATGCCCTATCAGAACGCAGCAATTACAGAAGAGATTCTCAAAGCACTGCAGCAGGGCCACCTAGCTGTGCTAGTGTGGCCCTGAGAAGGAGGATGACACACATATGTTCACCGTATATCGTCCTACACATCCCCACAGAATTCAACTTCCTACATATTTTGCTCATCAAGTGTGACTTGCAATTCTGTCAATCTTTTTTTAACTTCGTTTACTGATTTTTTTCAATTGCCATGACAACGGACAGCTTGCCAACAGCGGGGTTCAGCACTACATAGCCGCTTGGAACGTCGTCCCTCATATCACACTGTTTCCAGTTTTTCGGGTTGGCAATTGTATTCTGTCCCGCTGCTCTTTGATTTGCTTATTTTAATTTGTTTTATTCTCTACGTTTTCTAGAAAGGACGAGTTAAATTCTGATGGGGTTATTTTATTGCATCCCAATCTGCCTTGGCAAATTGTTTAACTCTAGGTTTAGCTTTATTTAACTTAGGTTTAAAGTCAGAATCAATGACGGCCATGCCTTCGTGATCAGACATCCCTGGAACTACCGTGACTTTTTTGATGAGCGATGGGTTGCTTGTCAGGTAAATGTCAAGGTTGTGAACTTTCCACGAGGTGTTAGTCTGTAGGCCTACATTTGTAAGGGAAAGATTGTTTGATAATTCAAGCAATCTATGGTTAGGCCGAGGGTCGTAGGCTCCTGGCCTAACTATACCATTATCACAGTCAATATCCCCACAGTTCAGGTCACCTGCTACAAATAACGTGCTGATCTGAAGATGGGTTCATAGGTTTTACAACCCTCTCCAAGGGGGCGATGTCACTGTCCGGAGTTAACTTTTACTTCTACATTATTCGTGAAGAGTCCGTCTCTGATAGCTATGATACTCCTCCACCTCTAGACGTTCTGTCATTGCGGTAGCTATTGGCCACACAATTTGGTGGTTTTAGTTCTGATGTAGTAACATTACCATGACTACTGCTATTTTTAGTCTCACACCCGAGAATTATGTTGGGTTTCAAGTACTCACATGTAGCCTGTACTTAGGCACGCCAGCTGTCAGATAGGACCGGACCACATGTTTTTAACCTATCTCTAAAGTTGTCTAAGTTTACTTTTGGCTTCCAAATTCATTTTCCAATTCGAAACAATTCTATACAACATCCCTTAATGAGCAGCATCCACAATCAGCAGGCTTACAGACCATGCTGCAAAGCTACTAAGAAAATAAACCAAGGAAAATGAGTAGCTTGCCAACACGGTGCATGTTAAAACGGTTTCAGTTAAGAAGATTGTGAGAAGAGCTACAGATATGATGGACAATTGCAGGAGGGTGACCACAATTCGAAAGGTAAAAGGTGAAGGTTTAGGCCCTATATAGTCTGATACGAAGTCTGAAAACCTATCATCCGACTTTAAATTTACCCCCCTGGTCACTGAATCTTTTCATTCGTGTGCCATTTCAACTCGATGTAGAGCATACAGTCCTGCAGCCATTTCGGCGCATTGAACTTATCGTACACATTGCAATCTCTGTCCTACCTCATTTTCACCTGAGCCAAGTAAATCATTTGAGGGTGAAGTACCTTGCCCAAGGACATAACATCGAAACAATGTCCCAAGATTGAGAGGAGAGAAACATAATATGTCTCTGAATATCCTGCACCAAATGGGGTTCAAAGCCGCACGGCAGGCAGCGGCATCGGCTCCACGCTCTAACCATTGCGCCATGTCTCTTTTCATATTTACGGTAATTTTTTTTTTAACGTTTTCTGTTCATTATATCACTTTCAAGACATTTGTGGATGAAAAATGTTACTAATTGTAAAATAGAAATATGACATATAATCAGCATGACTTTTTTAGCATTTGCCTAATCCAGTGTAGAATTATTTTAACCCTTTTACCGTCAAAGTATCTAATTAAAATTGTATTGCGGTGGCGAGTATGCAACATTTGAAGTGTGATATTACTACTTAAATTTGTCAAATTGAAGGCCAAGTTTATTTTTTAAATCATTAGTCAGATCTATTGTATGTTATTTTCAAAATGTATTATTCATTTTATCTACTAACTAAAATATTTAATACGATTATTGTCGTAATTTAAACTTAAAGGTTTGAGATTTTAAAATTCCAGAAAATCTTTTTTCACGATAGTTAATAATTTTTAACTGTAAATTTACTGTATAATTCGTTTGATACTAACTTTAAGTAGCTAATTATCATATACCAAGGACATGTGAGTAAAATTTTAATGACTATTCCCTTTACCATGTTTACATTTAGCTGCTTGGCAAGATAACGTGTATGGCTTATTAATGTCTAGATTTATTATTGGGTACCTGTATCTTCTATCTGCTCATATGTGTGGATATTTATACAATGTTCATTTGCTTCACATTCACACACGTTGGTGCATGGCAAATTATTCTGCCTACATGTACACCTTCTGGAGCAGAAACTCACCCCGCAGTTGCATTTGAATAACTCCACGACTGCCTCGGGTGCAACTGTATCCATGCACTGACAAAATCGGCCGATATAGACCATCCTGTTTGACCCAACATAGGCCTAGTAAAGACAGGGATATACCCTAAGCAATCTAATAAACGTGTCTGTCAAACTTTTCTCAATGGTTTCTATTGTATTTTTTCCCGTAGATTTTAAATCTGCCAGATACCATTTAGTCCGTCAGCTACAGGGGTTGGTCGGTACCAATCAAGGTGGCCAAACGTATGTGGTGTCATTTGAAAGGTATTTCCATACACATTAGAGAAAATAATGATAGCAGTCTCAAAGTAGTAGCTTAAGAGTGGTGGCCGCCATTTTCCAAGATGTCCGCCATTTGGCCAAGGTCAAACATTAAATTGATATCATTTTCGATAGAAAGGACGCAAATTCATGATTTTGATGTCTATTTTAGGGTTTTTAAGCACGCCCGACATAGTAGTGTGGCCAGAAGCACCCTGGCCACTGCATTGTGGGTCATATCCAAGATGGCCGCCATTTGTTCAAGGTCAAATCTTTGATTTACATCATTTTTGACACAATTGAAGCAGATTCATGATTTTGGTATCTAGCTTAAGGTTTTTAGAAACGCCCGACACAGTGGTCAGACCAGAATGCACCCTAGACATTGCATTGTGGGTCAAATCCAAGATGGCTGCTATTTGTTCAAGGTCAAACCTTTAATTTACATCATTTTTGAAAGAATTGAAGCAGATTCATGATTTTGGTAGCTATCTTAAGGTTTTTAGGTACGCCCAACATAGTGGTGAAACCAGAATGCACCCTAGACATTGCATTGTGTGTCAAAACCAAGATGGTCGCTATTTGTACAAGGTCAAATCTTTAATTTATATTATTTTAGACAGAATTGAAGCAGGTTCGTGATTTTGATGTTCATCTTAGGGTTTTTCGTAGGCCTACGCCCGACTTAGTGGTTAGACCAGAAGGCACCGTGGATTTTGGAGTGTAGTAAAAATCTTAGGCCTACAAGCCGCCATTATTCCAAGGTCAAACAAAAATTATTACAATTTTCGACAGAACTGAAGCAGATTAATGTTTTTGGTGTGTATCTTAGTGTTCTCTTTTTCAAGATGGCCACCATTTGGCCAAGGTCAAATATTAAATTGATATCATTTTCGATAGAAAGGACGCAAATTCATGATTTTGATGTCTGTTTTAGGGTCTTTAGGCACGCTCGACATAGTAGTGTGGCCAGAAAGCAACCTGGCCATTGCATTGTGGGGCAAATTCAAGATGGTCGCTATTTGTTCTAGGTGAAACCTTTAATTTACATCATTTTTGACAGAATTGTTCAGCAGATTCATGATTTGGGTATCTATCTTAAGGTTTTAAGGTACGTCCAACACAATGGTGAGACTAGAATGCACCTAGACATTGCATTTTGGGTCAAATCCAAGATGGCCGCTATTTGTTCAAGGTCAAAACATTTTAGACAGAATTGAAGCAGATTCGTGATTTTTATGTTCATCTAAGGGTTTTTGGTAGGAGTACGTCCGACATAGTGTTTAGGCCAGAAGGCACCATAGATTTTGGAGTGTAGTAAAAATCCCACAAGCCGCCATTATTCCAAGGTCAAACAAAAATTATTAGAATTTTAGACAGAACTGAAGCAGATTAATGTTTTTGATGTGTATCTTAGTATTTTCAGTTACACACATTATACTGGTGTGGCATTAAACCACATCAATCATCGCATTGTAGGGCCTAGGTGGTATTTAAAATGGCTGTCATTTGTCCACGGTCCAAATGGATTTTTACAGAAAGGAAGCAGATTATCTGCTTTTTGTTTGTTCGTTAACAAATGATCGTAGAATCCTTGCTTCGCTTGTTTACTGTGGCAGTCTTCCCCGCTCTCCCGGACGCGGTGAGACAGGATATGACTGCCTCGTTTTGGTACTTCAGTGCTGTGTGCATGGGGCCGAATCCCATGCGGTCGTAGTATTCTTCCCGCACTTATGATATAAATCTCAGCGACTGCGGACGTGCCGCCGGTCGCCTGTTCGGAGTTTGACTAAGACGTGTCGTGCGCGGGGTTGTGCATTGCTGTTATTCAATGTCTAGACCAATAAACATGATAATCTGAAGAGATGTTTTGTGAGTTAATTAGAACCGTCGATCCAACGGGGAAAGAAGTTTACGATATGTTGGTGAGTGTTAGGTGGCTTCTGCCGTTCACCCTTCGACGAGTCAACACACTACTCCCACACTGGTGACCACCTCACGCTCCCACACTGGTGACCCTGACGACTGATAGAGAACGCAACAGTGTTTTCACCAAGCATCAAGTTGAAAACCGCTGTTTTCATAGATAGTTTTTATTTAAATATTAAGGGATTTTTTGAAAAAAATCATGAGCATTTTTTTCGCCCAGGTACGTGAAAGCTGTAGGTCACACTAATATGCCAGTTTAAACTAGCTAGAAAGAGTTATCAGAGGAGAGGTACGTTTTTTACGTCAGAAGCGGCGTAATTTTCATATTTTTTGACAGAATTCCACGTGTTTGGCGCCTTTTCAAGATGGCGACCATGTCGGTTTTTCTAGAAGAACCGTAAAAAAAATTTCTCATAGACCTAGTCTATATCCTTTTAAAGTAAGAGTTTTTAAAATGCTTTTATCCTATTAATGCCACTGTAGGCGAGTAGGAAGTAGGTGTTTTCGAAAAAACCTATTTCATCGTTGATCGCCATAATTGGGTGACTCGATTTTAAAGTCCATAGACGAAGTCTCGTCATTTTTTTCGATTTTTCAGCAAAAAATCGACCAAAAATTATCAAAAAATATCACTTTGACTCAGATAACCTTTATTAGGATTAGGGCCAAATAAAATTGTTCGCCTAAATGAATGTGAATAAACGGTCCTAGTTGGTCTGTAAAATATATTTCCAGGACCGTAGGTCAATGTTTTATCATTATAACAATAGGTTATTTCAGAGAATGCTGATTGTCATAAATGTATTTGGTGAGTGAGCGCCATATTGGACGCTGGTTCCCTTTGCTTAGCTGATCGCCCGCCGTGGGCAAACACGTGTCCCGCCATAACCAGCATGCGCCTGGACAGTGGACCTGTGTCGCCTCATCACATTAGCATAAAATAGGCCGCCATTTTGATTTGGTGGAGCAGACTATTCACGTGTTCAGATTATGCACGGTCTAGTCTCAAATAATTTTTTTTAGCATACATATAAATTTTATTTTTCAAAACTGTTAAAAAAAAAGAAATGTAAATAGGCTAAGCAGTCTCGGAAGGGAAATTATAGCACAAGCTGTGCGAGATTTTGATAAAGTCATAGTATAATTTTTTCACGTCGAAACGCCCCCTGGTGTTTGGCGTCGCTCTAGCCTACTCTTAGCGCCTTATTTGGGCACAGAGTAGATCATGAATATGCAAATGTGAGGCGAGACGCGGCTGCTGTTCAGTTTTGTACGTACACCCCGATACAGGCCCGCTGGCCCAAGCATACAGCAACGAGCTGCCTGCTGCACATGTTAGCAGTAACCGATCATACACCATACACACACCTGCCACAAACCAAATAAACGCAACCGCTACGACGACAACCGACTTATACGTCAGTCAACGAAACGAAGCGAGCGATTGATTCAGACGTTATTAAGAATGACTCGGTGATGAACGTACCACATATAAAAAAAAAAGGGGAATGTTCACCGCAGAAATCATTTTTCAGCGACATGATATACTATATCATCAATCCGCATAGATTACTGTCAGTCATGTTTTAAAATATTATTCTAAAAATAAATGTAGCTGTTTTTTTATCGCAGTCACATTTAGCCTATCAGTTTGAGAACGAAATTTTCTCATGATAGTCGATTTCTGTAGATCAAAACTTATATAAATTTATAACGAAATATTCGACTTGACAGTTGCGCTATAGCGAAACATTGTCAATATTTGCATGTGTTTTTCGAATGTGTGATTTTTTTTTTTTTCACCCAGGTCGATTTACTATATACTATTATCATAGCTTAGCATAGCATGTAGTAATTATTTCTGGCATTTTATTACAATTTTGACCTACAGTTTTCACTAAACAATTATATATATGTGTGAATAAGTGAAAAGAAATTATGTGCAATCTCAGTGACGAATATTCAAACATCTCAGCAACCCCTGTATCTTGCAACATGCGACATAGCATGGACAATTTCTACAGCCCACATTTCCAAAGATTCAACATATACAGACATTTTTAATAAGGTCTAGACGGCAATGTACAGCTACCCTGCGCACGACCCGTCACAGACATAGGCCACGGAGAGTGGCGACCGCGTACCCTGGCCAAAGGCCTGGGGTGTGCGCCAGCAATCTAAAGGCTAGCCACTGACATGGTGAAGAGGTGCATCACTTCAACAGTCAATAGAGTGATGGCCAACGACAGTTTGGCATTTTTTCATATATATGACATTTTAAAAAGTCCCTTAGGCCCGCACAGTAAGCCAAATGAGCCTGCGGACTGAGACTGAGTGTTTCAGTATTCAGATGACTTCATTAAATAAACAATTTCAAATGACAGATATGTCATTTATAAACTGTTTTGAAGTAACACGATTTGACAGGTTTGTGGCACGAGTAAGCATGGTGTGTGATGTGGGCCTACCTCTCAGTCTCAGACAGTGACAGGCGCTGCACTGGCGTCTTGTGTTGCCGATAAACCACGGTCCTGTCAACCACACAGAAAACAGCGTGGGCATGTACACCACGCATCAGCATACAGAACAGCACAGTACAGCACAGCATACGTGATTGTCTGCTTCAGCCGACACGGCTAGATATCAGCAGCAGTATTGTCAACAGCGTCTACTGTCCAGGTATTCCCCACATTTACTGGTGATGGTACGACACAGCGATCTACAGACATTTTTTAGCAAGTGTGAGACTGTTTGCACCCCGCATTGCTGAAATCGACAATACTGATAATAATATTAATAATGGACCTACCAGATTACAGCATCAGCTCAGCATCGACATCAGAATTTTCGTTTTTCAGTTTTAAAACAATAATTTTAACTGACATTCCAGAAGACCAGAATTTTATCAGTCATTTTAATTATACTTACCTGCATTAGGCTTACCGAACATTAATAATTTCATAACCTGATTGTTTTTCAGATTAGTCATCATTCAATTCAACATTGGTGAATTTTTAATTAATTCCAGATCGCATATTTTCGTACCTTATATTGCCTCCGACTTTTACGATATATCGCCAACAACTTTTACGATAATAATGCATTGGTCTGTTTCTGTTCACCGCAAGTCAGGTGATCTGACGCAGACACGTGCGTTTTCAACTTTAATGTTTTGACGGCGCAAGAGGGCGACTTTTGAGTTTGGCGCGCCGGCAACTAACCGGTCATATCTTACACGTGACATTTCGTGGAACAACTAGTTCCACTGCACATCGAAACATGTAGACTCATCATGTCTTTTTGCGACTAAATCGCAGAATTATTTCAAACCCTGTGGTAGGGCACGCGCCCGAATCAGGTACGTCATAGCGTTACCGCATAATGCAACTCAAGGCTATCACACGGTGAGACGCCAGCTGTGATCGCTCACAATGAAGGCCCACAGGGCCCAAGCACGATCATTCAGTATTTTACTCCTCGCGATAACGGGGATTTGGGTATTTGCATTCGAACCGACGCTACGATACGCACAATCGACCCCACGAACCGAACCGATAATGCGAACACATGTTCGATACAGTACTCGAGTACTGCCCCTAACGATCAGCGAATGCAATAAATCGTTTTATATTTAGCATGTGTTGGACGAAACATCCACACACGTGCTCGATTCGTGCGGCTGGCACTCACGGTTTACTATAGCGACAAACGATAAAGACTGCGAGACCACTATTACATTATTTCACATTGTATCGCATGTAATTTACGTAGTCATTTAGCACGAGCAATTTACGTAAAGATTTGAGTATATTTTAATTAAACGACTATTAGGCTACTACAGGCCTGGCAACATTGCTTAGAATATGTAAATTGTAATTACAATATCGAGCAAGATATTTGCTAACTTATATTGGAAATGTTAATCAACTGAATCGGTTGGTCGCAGCTAGCAGCATATGTAATTTTTCGGACAATTGGTGTTACGAGGATAGGACAAATTGGTGTTACGAGGATAGGACAATTGGTGTTACAAGGATGGGACAATATTTTTAATTACGGACGCTGTATTAACGACAACCACCCACGCTGTATTAACGACAACCACCCACGCTGTATTAACAATAACAACCCACGCTGTATTTTTTCACACCCTGATTAGTTATAAGAGGTTACGTTATATACAACCCCCGCTACCTGCACGACGCAGTCTCCTACACGTCAGTTGGGTTCCTACGTTGTCACTAACCCGGGTTTAATGTAGGATCCCTGCTTCGCTTGTTTACTGTGGCAGTCGTCCCCGCTCTCCCGGACGCGGTGAGACAGGAGATGACTGCCTCGTTTTGGTACTTCAGTGCTGTGTGCATGGGGCCGAATCCCATGCGGTCGTAGTATTCTTCCCGCACTTATGATATAACTCTCAGCGACTGCGGACGTGCCGCCGGTCGCCCGCTTGGAGTTTGACTAAGACGTGTCGTGCGCGGGGTTGTGCATTGCTGTTATTCGATGTCTAGACCAATAAACATGATAATCTGAAGAGAAGTTTTGTGAGTTAATCAGAACCGTTGATCCGACGGGGAAAGATGAAGTTTACGATATGATGGTGAGTGTTAGGTGGCTTCTGCCGTTCACCCTTCGACGAGTCAACACACTACTCCCTCACTGGTGACCACCTCACGCTCCCGCATGACCTTCAGATAATATTGGAGCTACCATAATTTCCGTAGGAACACACAAAAGGCACATCTAGGACTAGTACTACAAGCGCTGGGTAGTGTTAATTTGAAATGTGAAAGGAATTTCCAAGATATTTTAGAAATATACTTTTCTTTAAGCTAATTTTGCCTAGATATGTAGGTAAATAGAATATCAAAGGCCACAACCCCCAAAAGGCACCCAGGACTACTACACCAGTGTGGATGACGTGTATGCAATATAGACGGAATTCCCTAAAAGGTTTCAGAGATATAATGTGCAAACAAAAATATTAGTGCATAAGAGCTCACAGATGTAGATAAACAGATTAACCGTTAACATACTTCACTCCAAATCCTAAACAATAAAAACATTTATTATTATCCAAAAATTAAATAGATTACATCAAGTTGTTATGGGTTCGGATCTCCTGTATTACAGTCAACATTTTTTTCAGAGGATATCCGTCACTGAAATCTCATATTTTTTCCTTTTAGTTCCACCATTATGAATTTGTACCCAGGGGCCCAGGTGTAAAGTCTGGAAATATGCCCACTCCCATACTATATCCGGGTAAATTGTGGGCATCTCAGAATCTACCCCGGAGTAGATCCTAAAGTATACCCCGGGTAGATTACGGGTATTGATTACGGGGGCTCCAAAAATCTACCCATTCCTCGCAGAATATACCCCCTTTCCCACAACTATATGGAAGGAAGACTTTGTTACACTATCACTAAGAGTTTGTAACATTACTGTATTTGATTTCTCATGAGTTTGCGTTACATGGATTACGACTTTGTTACAAGGATCATCCAGACTTCTTTCTCTCTGTTATACACCCCACTGATCAAGTATGGTATTTATTGTCTCTAGGTGCTAACATGTCTAAATATGTAGATCCTTGTATTTATAGCTGGTAATATTCTGTATTCATGTAGCTGAAATGCTTTCCTATATTATCAGTGGCGGATCCATGGGGACGCTATTTTGTACCGAATTCCCATGATTTGGCCTAAATGTGCCCAAACCCCCGGCGCCTTATTTCCTTTAGATCCTGGATCCGTCGCTGGTTGTGAAACATTCGGTATGTTGTAACGACACCCACAGCACGGTACCCTTTGGTAATATTGAGACAAACGTTACGGTACTTCAATTCATTTCAAATTAATTTATTTATGCTTTAAAAACGTACATTCAACATGCATTTCAAAGCTGTACAAGAACGCAAAGGAGACCTGCAAACGGCTTTTGAAAAGCCGCTTCCATGCAGGGCACCCATTCAATGATGCATACATCGCGGGGAAGACAGATATATATAAAGACGCTAAGAATGTAACCAAATTAAAATTAGGTGACAGGTGGAGGCAGATTCGGCAAAAATAAAAATAATATGTATCAACGCAAAAGAGACAACATTTATTTATTATGTGAGGAACGCTAAAATTGCGAACATAAAAATATTCTGATACCATAATTAAGTGGCTCACAGAGCTTTACATATGCCAGAACATCACAAAAGTCCATCAGCGAGCATTAGACACAGACTGAGTTCAATGACCAATATGATGGTAAATCCCAATTTGTATTAATATTATTATACATAATTAGAGCTTTAATAGCCAGGCTTTTCGATAATGTTATCATCGTTACACTTATTTATACCATCTTTCACTGAGACCAACACTATTATATAAGGGGCCCGCGTAGGCCTACAATGTATATCTCGAATCAATAGTTCATGAACATATATAGCAATTGGGTATTGAGCATATTAGGTTGTATTCATTAGCAAGGAAAAAATTAAGATATAGTTTAAATCCTGTGGCTGTGTGTTTTTTATTTTATCTGTTATATTATTGCTGTATTTATTTAAAATAACCGGTATGCAAAAATGCATGCATTTCTGAGCAAATACATATTATATCAGCATGACCATATTAACAGAAATCTAACTTCCAGATATCTTTCACAGTTTGGAGTATTGATATGGATAAACTAATAAAAGGAACTTTTGACTGTATGAGCTCATAGGATACAGGGATGGTTGCTAGTAGTAGTCTGTTGCATGCTGTACGGCATTGTACGGAAGCACTAGTCTACAGCAATTTTTCAAGGGGAGTTGCAGCCTCCATGTGTCTAGCCATAATCTCCGGGTTGATTGCCAGCAGCTTACCCTGGTTCCTCTGCTCAACAGCAGTACCAATTCCCCCGCTTCAGGTCTATCACGTAGGATGAATGGAGTTAGCGTCAGCTATTGTCACTTTAGGGGACTACCCCACCCGAGGATAGCGGAGCTGTGTTTTGAACAAAAAACGAGTCTTTTGACGGCTGGGCATGTCTAGTATAGGGTTAAATCCACTCAAAATGCCCAGAACCCCTTATCGGGCGAGTGAAGGGAAACAGCAACCCACCATTGCCTATCACCCCACCCTCACCTCATCATCTGTACATCATTCATCTCATCAATGTCACTTACATGACGATTGCCAATAGTGACGTTAAGCATTTTTATAGTACTGCTATATGAGCTCAAAATCAAGTCACAAATGTCTCATAAAATCTCATAAATCGAATCTCTATTCGATATTATCCTATATTAACCCGTTTGGAAGGCATTGAATCATTACGATCATAGACACATTTATATTTGGTGATTTATTGGTCAAATGGATTTCAAAAGATAGTCAATTATAAAAACATTTTAGAATGACTATCTTGGTTTATCTACCCTATAGAAAAATGGTCTTGTCGCATTACGTTTTATAAAATAGTTTGTTATACATGTAAGCTGAGCTAATAATCCAAAGAATCAGAAACTTATAATTGGATAGGATGGATTTGACCTGTGTATGTTCCAGCAACATAAAAATAACAATTTAAATGATTTGATCTACATTATTAATTTGTTAAAATTGGCATATTAATTATATTCAATTTACAATACATCGTTTTCGTATAAACAAACATTAACATATAAAATGCGTAGCATACATGTCATACATACAGGTCTATGGCTATTAATCACTACAAAAGACGAAAATAATATGGTAAGAAAGTTTTAATAGGAGTAATTTATTTATTCATTTCATATAGTGCCGATTAGCGCGTCGTAGACTTATGTTATCGTATCAGATGCTTTGAAAAGTCTAATACAATACGCATCGGAGATATGGTGTCGAGAAGGCAAAATAAGGCACTAATAAAATGTGCCTCATCTTCGACAATAGTTTTGCAGTGCCGAAAAAACGTGTGTGCATTTACCGGCAATGAAGTGTTTTCACCCAGATCAAGTTCTGTGCACAAATGTTTACGATGGCTTTTTATTTTATTTTGTATTCATGCTTTTATCCTGCATAATTATGTTCTGAGCCTACTACTTCCTCCAGTTCTAGTTGTACATCAGTGTCAAAAATGATTGAATTAAAAAATAAGTTTATTTATTTGTGTTTTAACTATTGCAGGCATATTTCGTATTGTTTTTTTTTAAATGAGTTCCCAGTAATCCACAACGTTCTACAACTATTTTAACATATTTTATCCAATTCTTGACACCGAGGCTATTGTTTCGTATCTGGTATGGTAGTTTCATATATTAATTTACCAGGGGGTTTTAAAATTTAGCTCTGAAATGTATTTCTAGCGCCTCACACTTAGTATCAAGCGGTTGCGTTCAAACTCGACTCACGTAGCCATGTTTGAATTTAAAAAAGATAAATGTTTAAACCGATCACCACATAACAATAATTACATAAGATACAGCTAATTACAGTTGCATAAAAATATATAATTTTTATTTAAAAAAAAGGACCTTATATCATAAGTTATAGAACAAGGGGGCTGGAGTACTGTGGTTAAATCTGAACATCGGAGTCCGGCACCGCAGGTTCGGCTTTTTATCAAGTCTCGGAGACACACTACTTATTCTACCCACTCACTAGATTCATACTGTAGGGAGCCACGGGGACCGAAATGTAGCTGAGAATTTTTTTCCAA
Source organism: Flabesymbios commensalis (assembly GCA_964017125.1). NCBI lineage: Eukaryota > Metazoa > Annelida > Polychaeta > Terebellida > Flabelligeridae > Flabesymbios > Flabesymbios commensalis. The sequence continues at coordinate 32,674,123 of OZ024915.1, forward strand.
CTTAGATAGCGCGCAAAATCAAAATTTGCGACACGTTGAGCTTTTCATTTTAAATGTAAAGCATAATTTGGATTCAAAGTACCTGTTATCTTGGATTTTAAAACGCACCGATGATCTTAATACATTAAAAAAACACACATTGTAGTTGTACCAATAATGAGTTTGTCGAAAAGGGGGTGTTAGGGGCTTATATAATTTCAAAGGTAAGAATAACATAGAATAAAAATTACCGTTATCTTGGATTTGACCCTTAGGCGACCATCAAACGTGAAAGGGGTGTTACATAAACATGACAAAGATGGGAGTTTAATTTCAATGGCAATAATAACATAGATTAATAATGGCCGACATCTTAGATTTCACCCTCAGACGACCTTCAAATGTAAAAATAATCATTTAAATGCATATGTCGTCATTGATTTATTCTGAAATTAGGTATTGCATAATATTATTTGCTTTCAAATGTTAGAAATTATTAAAATTTAGATTGGGCCGCTGGTGGCCATCTTGTATTTTGGCTGCTCAGATGTTTCCAGCAAACTGTTTACGAGGTAGTCCCCCTAGGTTGTGCTCGTATACATGCAGATTTGTAGATATGAATTTCATTGGCCGACCTTTTACAGCATGCCGTGGGCGGGGGCCCTGGGGTAATGGTTAGCACCGCTGCCTTTCACGCTAGAATTCGGGGTTCGGTTCCCGGTCTTGGCGGTTTGAAAGAAACGAAAATGTTTCTCCCCCATTCGCGTGTAAAACTCTGTATTGTGAGGAGCCTCCGTGACCGAGAGGTAGCGTGCTCGGCCTCAGACCGTCAGGGCTCGAATTTTGAATTCTGTGTCTGGAGGACAGTGTCATCTCATTCATCTCACCATATCAGGAGGTTCTCCTGGCCCAGTTTAGCCTATATGTGCACATAGGTGCCCTAAAGCCCGATTCATTTCATTTTACAGCATGCCGTATCTATTTGCTAGAAAAATCGGGTCTGGCCCTGGTTGTTGATCGAGCTGAAATTGTTTAGGTCCAGACCTATGGCCTTTTGGTCAGTTACCATGGTTACCGTGATGTCTGTGACATGTAAATTGAATCTTCAAGTGATTCAATGCCTATGTATCTCCACATAGACGGCGTAGAGGTATATTATGATACAATTAATTCTAGTGTTACTTCTACCTATTTTGAGCAATATGTTTCGAACCACCTAGTATATACGTTATTGAATGTATGATGTTTTGGTCCGTTACCATGGTTATGGTGTTTCCTATCGAATGTGAATTTAGTTTTTAAACGATTTACCAGCTATATGTCTACATATAAGCGTTTATTAGGGTGAAATTAACAATAGTTTTCATTTTATTCATTTCGAGCAATATGATTCAAACCGCCTAGTAATTTATATTATTGAGTGTATGATTTTTGGTCAGTTACCATGGTCACGGTGCTTTCCATCGGATTTAAACTTAATTTTGCAGAATATTTGACAGCTATGTGCCTCTACGGAGACGTAAATTATCATAAAATGATAGTTTTATTGACCTATTTGTGTCTTAGAATAAGCTTAATATGTAATACAAATATATAGTTAATTTGCGTTCTATTTTTTTATGAAAATACAAAATTTGGGGGGACATTATAATATAGTCCGTAATGACATTAAGCTACCACTTTTAAATTGCTATCAGGCAAAAAAGTATTCCTCTAAGATATATCGTTCAAAAAAATAACATGAAAATTGGCCACCTTTTTGGTACCAATCGGCGAAATTTTGGCCTGTAGCTGACGGACTAATTCGCGATTTTGCATATTTAATTAGCTTATTTGTTTATTTCCAAAATGGCCAACAAAAAAAAGTAATCGGATATCAATGCAGTCCCGGCAATCCTAGAAATGTGTTGTTTAGCTCTAAATTTGGGTTTTGAGATCCCATAATGCAATTTTTACGACAATATTATTTTTGGGGTCATTGGAAGGTCATAGGTCACGTTGCTGGTTGCTAGTAGTAGTTCTTCTCGCACCCATCTGGGGAAGGTCATTAGGGATCTGTTGCATGTTGCACCGCATGGTATAGAAGGACTAGTCTACAGCGATTATCCAAGCTGCAGCTGCAGCCTACTACACGTGGCTAGCTATAATATAGTGGTGGATTGCCAGCGGGGTAGCCTGCTTCCTCCACTCAATAGTGGTGCCAATGCAGCTCCCACATCAGTGCAGACACTGATGTTGCCCATGCTAGAGCCTTAAAGGCAATACTGTTTGACAAAAGGTCTCTCACGTGGGATGAATGGAGTTACCCTCAACAATTGTGACTCTGAGGACTATCCGACCGTAAGAGAGCGGAGCTGTGCTAAAGGCCTCGGTGTTTCAGCATTAAATTGCATATCAAAACCCAAGTCGTCGATCGTCTGGGCATGTCTGAGGGTAAATCCCCTAGACATGCCCAGAACATTGAGTAGTAACCCACCATGCCCTATCACCCCACCCTCACGTCAGCATCTGTAAATCGTTCATCAATGGACATCAATGGACTGCACTGTTTTAATTGTACTACAATATCACTTAAATGACCATTAGTGTCGAGCGACGTTAAGCATTATTCTACGACAAATAGTATAGTCAGCCTGAAGTTGCACACAACAAAATTTAATAACACGGAATATAATACTGTTTTTAATATAACCACTGTTTGCAGGGATTAGCTATATTTTAGACATGTTGGAGGATCATTGAATTTGGGTGTGGTTAACAAAAAATGTAAAAAAAGTTTTATAGTGTATGAAAGACAATTGTGTTATTAAATTATCATGATCATTTTCAATTAAGGTCTTAATGTGTTGTACACATTTGACAGTATAATGATGTTTGGCATTGTATACCTTGAACCAAAAAACCTTAATTTAGCCACTAAGATCGCTAAGATATGATATCTGAAAGCTAAAATATCTTGATTTTGGACTTGGCTGGCGGCCATTTTGAATTATGGCGGCCATATTGTATTAATAAATATAGTCTTGTGTATGAGATGTGACTGACTGAAATTAAATATATATTATCAGGCATTCAAATAATCATTTTATCCAAAAAAGGTCAAGTTGTGCACCTTTTGCTAAATCGTAAATGTTGGATATTGTATTTCAATGGTCACGTGACCTATGACCTTCCAACCACCCCAAAATTTATATTGTCGTCAAAATTGCATTATGGGATCTCAAAACCCAAATTTTTAGCTAAACAACACATTTCTAGGATTGCCGGGAGTGTATTGATAGCCGATTTCTTTTTTTTGGCGGCCATTTTGGAAATATGCAAATTAGCCAATTAAATATGCGAATTCTCAAATGGTATCTGGCAGATTTGAAATATACGGGAAAGAATACAATAGAAACCGTTTAGAAAAGTTTGACAGACACGTTTATTAGATTGCTTAGGATATATCCCAGTCTATTGCTCACAGGGATCAGGAACGGATGGGTGCAAAACCTTGTCATGTGCCCAGATATATGCTTGGAGGTGTGCTCTGTAGATATGCTGGAGCCATGTTCCAGCAGTTGGTGGTAGCATGTGGACATTTTGAGTCGAAGTGAGTTTCTAATTTTTTTCCTATCTCGGTGTTGGTTAGAGCACTACTGACCGGCGATTTATACTTGTTCCACTAACAATTGCTGAGTGTGGCCCTAATTCATAAAGTCATCAGCGCTCACCAATCTGTGTCTTGTGTAAAAAGTCGACCACGTTTTCCTTGTTTGTTTGTACAATTTCAAAAGCGGGAATCATCATTATTTTGTCAGTATCAACTCTCCTGTCCACAATATCTGCTGAACTTCGCACAGGAATACCTTTGATGATTTGAGGTGGTATATACATGTACCATTATGCTTTTGCATGATTTTCATGGAATTGTTGGCTAGAAACATGTGTTGCTATCACATTGACACGGTTATATGATACACTGACATTGGCTGCATTTAACAAATTTATATCTGTCCGGCTGCGTGAATGTGGTGACTGTGAAGAGAAAGTCCTATAGCAGGTGGCGTTTCATATCTGCTGTTTTGGCTGATAGTGTATTTGGCACTCGTTGGTTTGTTGAAATTACGACTGTACCCAAATTATGCCGTTTTACCTCACAAAAAAATCAAATTACGCTGTACATTGACCTAAACTACATCATCAGAAACGCAGAAGATGATAACAATCTAATAAGCTACATACATTAGTTTTTTGCCATAAAAATGCAATTCTAAGGATCATCAGGTGGGATGCATCATTGAAAAATAGTACTTTTTAGCACTAAAATGGCGGCCATTTTGAATTTTGTAGCTAAAAGTAGGAAAAAAATGTTATCAATGGAATTGTTAATCAGTAGACTCCTCTTCAATTGTTTAAATCAAAAAATCAATCTTGAGCAAAAAAACATCACATTAGGCCTACATATGGTCCTAAACTTTACACATTTATTTTAGATCGATCTTTGCTGCAATTATTATCTTAAGATTATTTATTTGTGATTTGCTTGGAGCGAGTGTGAAAGGCAAAGATGCCTAAAGAATGAGTCTCTGGTGGTAGTAACAATATTTCACAAGTTCACACCCTTTGTCTCCCGTGGATATTTACTAATAGATTAAATAGTTTGATTATCTATTGGATAAAAAATAATAATAAACACGCGAAAAAACTAATACCTTAAACACTAAAAATGATGAAGAAAGTGGATAAACATGATTAAAGGGGCTTCAGTCTTGATATTTTATTCAAAATATTAATTAATACAGATTGGTGTTTTATTTTACTCATCCGCTTGCTGAGTTATTAATGACTTAAGTTGGATAATTTGTAAACATTGCTCCCCCATCAAAACAAAACTGATCACAGCTGAATAAGACACACTGTCTGTATAATCAGGCCATTACAAGTATCTTAGGTGTCAGATAACGAACAACATTAAAAAGGGATGGAACACGCTCAAACTTTTTGCTATATTTGAAGTGATGATGAATATATTTCACAGTATGCAGTTTATTTTGCCATTTCATTCAGGTATTTAATTTGTGTGATATGGGCGAGACATGCATATAATGTCATGTTTAATTTTGGAGCCGGTGCGGAGAATGACACACACTTGAAAAATGGGACTCTATTCTTTGTATGGTTATTTTAAGTGTGGACCAGCATCTGCGCCTTTGACCGGACACATAAGACGCTCTCCCTTGACCGTGCGAGAGATTGTAGTAAGGAATTAGCTACAAATTCAGTGACGTAAATAGACATTTTTGCTATTTTTATTATTGTGATTTTCTTGAAAAAATATTTGCAGTTTTTTATCCGGTATCTCATGGGCATTTCAAGAAATAGCAAAATGCTACTAGACAATATCAGACTTTATGTTATGTTATCGTAAGTCATCACATGCAGTGCTATAAATCGCGAAATGCGGAAAAATGAAATTTAAAACGAGAATGTCAATGACACAGAAGCTCATCCTTAATTAGGGCAAGTTGATTACGAGTTAAAATTTCTGAAATCCGTGAGTCTGCTCTTTCAAGTCAACTAAACAAAATTGAAATCGGATAAGAATTGGGGGAGGAGAAGCATTTCTTGTGAATTGTGGACAGAGTGCCATAATCAGGTCTTAAATAGGTTATAAGTTAATTATTAATTAAAATTTCTGCAATTCGTGAGGAAGTTTTATGCACAGGCACAAGCTCTTTCAAACAAAATTGAAATCGGATAAGAATTGAGGGAGGAGAAGCATTTCTTGTGAATTGTGGACAGAGTGCCCTGATTAGCTCTTACTAAGGTCATAAGTTAATTAATAGTTGAAATCTCTGAAATCCGTGAGGATATTCTATGCACAAGCCCGAGCTCTTTCAAAGAAAATTGAAATCGAGTGAGAATTGAGGGAGTAGAAACATTTCTTGGGAATTGTGGACAGACAACAGACGACACACGATGGCATAAGCTCATCTTAGGCCTAAAGGCTGATGAGCTGAAAATCAGACTTTACTGTAACAAGCTGCATGGTGACCAATTTCCACAGGTGTCCTCTGACCTAGTCTCAGGACATCTACGGCTGGTTATGTGGGTGTTGTATCTAAGCTAACACGAGACATTGATCCAATGACAGTCTAATGTTTGCCCATCGTCTGCGGTACTGGCCCAACATTAGGCCAACTCGGTTCAACGGCTCGTGTTTGCTAAATAGGTCGGTTTGATGTTGGCCAATGCAACATTATATTGGCCCATAATTTAATCACTGTTTCACATACAAACTGTACACACACTGATTCACCACTTCAAATTTCTTGATAGTGTATCGCATGGTGAACTAATTCATCTAGGGCCTACATTTATGATGAAATGAGAAAACTTCTAATGCGCCTAAATCCTCGGTGTCCCGAGCTCAGAGGCGCTGCAAATCCGAATCAATTCGTAGTTCCAGCATGCCGGGACACGGAGGATTTAAGATGGGAAGGCTTGGCCGAAATATAAGTTTTCAATTTTTTCCGGAATGACTGTGCAGATTTAGATTTTTTAATCTCAAGAGGGATACAATTTCAGAGCTGGGGGGCCGCAACAAAAAAAGCCCTTTCGCCCATATTTGAACTCACTCTGGGAACAGCCAGATTATGTAGATATACTGGCTGACATGAATGTATTACTTTATATGTGAGGGTGCATATTTTGTGTTTTATTCTGAATTGAACAGGGAGCCAGTGTAGGGATTTTAACAAAGGTGTAACACTGCAGAATCGTGGAGAACGGGTCACAACCCTGGCCAAGCAGTTCTGAACACTCTGCACCTTGTTTATTTCGCGATTTGGAATGTTATAGAGGATAGAATTACAATAGTCTAGCTTGCTCGAAACAAGTGAAGTTGCTATTGTCTTAGTCACTGCCACTGGTAAACATCTGCGTAAGTGATGCAAATCATGTATATGATAGTAGCATGATCGACAGACTTTTGATATATGTTTCTTAAAATTGAAATCCTTGTCAAATTCCACCCCTAAATTTCGTGCCGTATCAGTTGGTGTTACATCCTGGTCAACTAATTTTGTAGGGAAATATTTCTTAAATTTGTCTCGTTGTGCTTTAGTGCCGATTAGTATAAATTCTGTCTTGTCAGGATTCATCCAGTCGGAGACGTCTTGCAAGCACTGCTGGACCGGCGACAGTGACATCTCAGGATCTGTTTTAGAAAGAGAAAGATGAATCTGTGTGTCATTAGCATACAGATGGTGGCAGATGTTTTGCCTACTGATCACACTACTCAGGGGTGTTGTATACAGAGTGAATAGGAGTGGTCCCAGGACAGAGCCCTGGGGGACACCATAATTCGTCTTAAGCGGTTCCCCATGTTTATCCAGAAATTTAACCCTTTGCACCCGATTTGATAGGTAGGAACGGACCCAATTTAGAGCTGTTCCAGAAATACCATACCAGCCGGACAGGAGCTCAATGATGCTGCTATGGTCCAAGGTGTCAAAGGCTGCGGAAAGGGGCAGCGAGACCAATGCTGTGGTCTTGCCACTGTCCATGTTCATACAGATGTCGTTGTGAATTTTTAGCAAGGCTGTTTCTGTAGAATGAAGAGGTTTATATGCTGATTGATTGGGGTTAGATAGGTTGTTTTTGTCTAGATAGGACCGGATACGATTTGAATTTTTTTTCTCATTTATTTTAGAAATGAAATTTAGGTTCGAAACTGGTCTCTAGTTTTTCATGTCATCCTTAGACAGTGATGGTTTCTTTAATAAGGGTGTGATACTTTTAAAACGTCTGGGAAAGAGCCGGATTCCAAAGACAAATTGACAATGTTCGTGATGGGAGTTAGCAATATATCTAGACAAGATTTCAATAATTTAAAGCTGCACAACTGTTTTGTTTATTTCGATAAAAATAACCTAAAAAGTACAAAACAATAGGCCCATTCGAGTGGCTGTTTTCGTCGTCGACGTTTTTTCGTCAAAAAGGTCAGAGGTCAAAGGTCATTTAACAACAATTTGACGGTGAATTTTTCCGTCTCGTTTCGTCGACGACGGAAAAAAATCAAACAGCCAATCAAGTAGGATATAACAAAACGTAACAAACGTCGACGACGAAAACAGCCACTCGAATGGGCCTAATCATTCATATTGTCTTAAAGGCCTTATAAATGCACTAAAACTGAGTAAATGTAGCGGAATTAGTTCACCATGCGATACACCATCAAGTATTATGAAGTAGTGAATCGGTTTGTGTACAATACGTATGTAATAGTGGTAAGGTGATGGGCCAATATAATGTTACATTGGCCAACACCAAACCGCCTTAATAATAGCAAACACCAGAAGTTGAGCTGAATCAGCATAATGTTGGGCCAGTACCGCAGACGATGGGCCGACATTAGTCTGCCATTGGATCGATGCTTCGTGTTAGCCAGATACATAGCCCACATGGAAATCGGTTACAGTAAAGTCTGATGTTTTAAATATTATTTTATTTTACCGCATATCGCGATTTGTATCACTGTATGTGATGATTTACCATAAAATAAAATAAAGTCTGATATTGTCTAGTAGCATTTTGACTATATTTTGAAATGCCCATGAGAATAAAAAAATGCTCAAATGTTTTTCAAGAAAATCACGAAAATCAAAAGAGCGAAAAAGATGATTTACATCATTGAATTAACGGCGACAATTTCGCGACAATTTCCCACGGACTGGGGAGAGCGTCTTAATCGTGGGCCTATGGCTCAAATGCTGGCCCACACTTAAAAGCACCAAACAACAATAGAGTCCTATTTTTCAAGTGAGTGACATTCTCCATACCGGTACCGAAATTAAACATGACATTATATGCATATATCACCCATATCACACAAAGTAATAACTCCTAGATATGTCTAAGTGACATGAGATAATACACTTCTCACTATGAAATGTATCTATGATCACTTAAAAAATAAGAATAAAATTAAAAGTCTTCTACTTTTTTTCAATGATGATCGTTATCTGCCACTTGGTACTTTTAATATCCTGATTATACAGACAGTGTGTCTTACTCAGCTGTGATCAGGTCTGTTTTGGTGGGGCAACAATATTTAAAAACAACAAACTTAAATCCTTAATAACTCACTAACCGGGAGAGTAAAATCAAAAAATAAAACACCATTCTCCATAGATTAATCTTTTGAATAAAATAAACAAAACAGTTATGCAACTTTAATTAATTACCCAGTTTTCTTGCATTTAATGATTACTTTGTACATTTTATGTTATTTCCGGCGAAATAAACAAAACAGTAATGCAGCATTTTACAACTGACACAACATTGATCACGTGACTCTATATGCTACAGGGCGGAAACACTAAGCTTTGTTTATCCAATAATTACCTAACCTGGGGGTGTTTTCAGTCAACAACTCCAAAAATTTGTATTTTAACCCGTCAGAACGTAATATCAAGAGTCTGAAGCCCCTTTAAGTAAAAATGAATGAATGTGGTTTTAGGTCAAGTGTTCATGTAGACTGAACTGGGCCAAGAGAATCTCCTGAGAAATGACATTGTATACCCTCCAGACACAAGATTCGAAATTCGTACTCTGGCGGTTTGAGGCCGAGCACACTACCTCTCAGTCACGGAGGCTAAATAAAATGACTAATTAAAGTGATTATAAAAATGCTACATTTTCCGACTCCCTTCCTGCCAGACATATGTGAATGAGCATTAACTAGCATTATATATTAATGAATAATTGTTGAGGCAAAAAGCAGCTTATAAAGCGAACAATGAGCTATGACGTCTAATTAATCACACTTAGCACCGTACTTCGGGTGCCAGGGTTCCACTCAGTCACGCCTCCTTGTTGAAGCAATTCATATTTATTTCAGAAAAAGTCCCCCTCCACGAACTCTTTTATAATTAGGCCAATCCGATAAGGAGATGGGGCTCCGAGGATGTTTTTGCCTGAAAATGTTGAACAAGAGGTAAGGATCATGTCAAGCGTGACAGCAATAATTAAGCCACTGGTTAACCTACCCTCGCGCCATAGAGTCTGTGATATTTACACCTACCACTAATCAGCAGTCATTGCAACCTTCAACCATTGCAGCCTTCTTTGCAGTCATGAAAAGGAAGTTATACAGGCCTAATGGTTTCTAAAAAAAAAGACATGCCTTGGTAATTCGACGGTACGCACTTGTGTACCTTGGGTATGCCTGTAGGCGCGCCTGAGGTTTGACTGCATTTTGGGATGGGTTAATATGTCTTTCTTGTTGTTAATTATTAAGGAAACAAGTAATTAAGTTTGGACGTCGTCGTCCAAGCTTTATAGTGTCGCAAAAAGACTTTATTTTTATTATTATCTTTCTCCTCCCGCTATTACAGAATCATTTTTCAAGTAATCGACTTCAAACCTCGGTACAATGGTCCTTAGGTATACATGTTCCAGGCTAGAGCTTTTTTCATTTATCCCGACAGTGGATCTGATCCGGATTTCATAGATCCACTATTTGGATTATCATTGACGATTTTTGCAAAGGCTATTTCTCACTCAGTTTACAAGTAATCCACATCAAACTTTGGCACAATGATTCAGGTACCAGGCTATACCTTTTTTATCGATCCTGCCAGTGGATCCAGAATTATTCAGGATTTTGTAAATCCACCATGTGTACTAAGGTTGGTAGAGTGATTTACATGTTGGTTGGTAGCCCATTGATAAATTCAATGGGAGAGTCGGTCAACACAATGGGTCTTTGTATTCGCGGACGGCCTCTCAGAATGGGCCATTGTATTGCACAACTTCACCCTCTGGTCACCATTTACATTTATTAATAACATTTTATATGCTAACTATTAAAACAACAGTTGTAATTACAGAGGGGATTAATGCAGTTCTAAACCAGCTTTGTGCACATATAGGCTAAGCTGGGTCAGGAGAACCTCCTGAGGATGGTGAGATGAATGATATGACAGTGGAGAAGAGAGAGGAGAAAAAGAGGTAATGTGCCAAATCTGCCAATTGTACCAAATTTGCCAAATGTGTCAATAAGCCAAATGTGCCAAACGTGTCAAATGTGCCAAAGGTGCACAATGTGCCAAATGTGTCAATTGTGCCAATTATGCCATATGTGCCAAATGTGCTAAATGTGCCAATTGTACTAAATGCGCCAAATATGCCAAATGTTCCTCATGATCTAAATGTTCCATATGTCCTAAATGTTCCAAATGTTACGAATGTTCAAATTTCCCCGATGTTCTAAATGTTCCTGATGTTCTAAACGTTCCAAATGTTTTAAATGTCCCATATGTTCCAAGTGTTACAAATGCTCCATACAAATGTTGCATATGTTCCAAATTTACCTGATTTTCCATATGTTCCAAATGTTCTATGTTCCAAATAATCCATATGTTCCAATGTCACAAATGATCGAATTGTCGCAATTTTCGCAAATGTCTTTAAAAAAGTTTACAAATGACGTCCAAACTTTTATTACTGTTACTTGTCACAGTTGTTCTAGTTTAAAATTGTGGCAGCTGGAAGGTGTGGAGGGGTCGGTTGCTCAAGGGCTTCAGCAGGTACAATTAGTGGTACGGCTCATTGATGTGTAAACAATGGATCGTTCGGGCGTCATTGATTATTAGATAACATTTACAACACCCCTTATGTTCTAGAACAGAAGGTGACACAAGAGTTGCTGCCTAGCGCATCAGTTTTCATCATTATGTGTAGCTCATATTTTGGAACCCTGTAGAAAAAAAATTCTGGCTCCGCCCTATTAGGGATTATGCTACATTAGAGTCTAATTATTATTATAATTAATTGTTATCGGATGTTTGGCTAATTCATCGCACGTAGGGGTTGGAGTACAAATTATTGTACATAGCATCACCCGTGCGTGGTTACCTAATCCAAGACAATAGGCGCGTACGTAATTATCCCCAGATGAGAAGCTGACAAAACACAAGCGACAATGGCACAATTCAGGAGTAATGCTGGTTAGGTGTCTAGAACGTTGGACCAATATTAGAAGAGTATCTCTCCCACGTAGAGTATCAAACACACTGTTGGATCGTTGTTATCCTGGTAGTCTGGTGGCCACCTACCATATTTTTTAAATTTCGCTTACACCATTTTGTTCATGGACTCAAGGGCAATTGGAAACAAACTATGATTAGGAAAATGCAGAGATGTGATTGTGACAGTGTGTATTAGTGTTCAAGGGAGTTGTTCAAAAAATGTCACAGGCAACTGCACAAACTTTTTCCAAAGTCAACCAAAAATTTCCAAAACTTGCATTGGAAAAACTAATTACACTGGATATTCCTTATCTGTATGTGCCTTGACTACGGCCCTGCCATAAAAGTTGCGGTAATAAAGACAAATTAGTATTGCTTAGGCAGACTTTTATTTCTCTAAACAAAAAAACTAATTAGCACTAAAACTATATGCAACTGTTTTCGGCACGAAATCATTAAAATCATCCCCGTTACATATTTTAGATCAGCTCATCAAAAACTTCCAATGGTTTTAATGGATTCTTCCCAAAAGTTAATCAGATCATCAGAAATACCCAGAAAACCACCATATAAAATTTGAATGCTATCAATTCAACAGTTGAAAAAATATTGAGCCCACAAGCTTTTAAGGCGGTCATCTTGGGATATGGCTTATAGCTTGGTGCCTTGATAAATATATGGGAAGAATTGCCCATATATTTGCACATAGGTCATGTCCGTAAAAAATAAACAAAATTCATCAGTTAGCTTTTAATTGAGAGCTAAATTCCTTATACGTCCACGACGGCGGCGGAATAATGCTAAACACTATAAGCATCCCGATAGTATCGGGGATATGCCTAATAATGGTAAAAGTAATGAATCGTTATACTGTAAAAATGATTTTAAAGTAATATAATATGATCACTCTTTTTCTTCAATATTTGCTAATCATCTCCGTGCTAATAGATACAGAGAATTATATATAGTAGACGAATAAATTCAGTGACATATCTAGCGCCTAAATCCTCAAAAAACAAAGGCACGAGTGGCGTAATCTATCAATCAAATCTATCAAAGTTCATGAGGAGGGAGCTGCAACTACATAAGTCCGAATTTGTGTCAAATCGTGGAACAGTTAACTGTTGTCCTGCTGCATTATGAGGGTGCACATGGGTCCTGGAAATTATGCATTCTTCCAACTTCACTTTTTACACATATTTTGCCTCACTATTCACTTTTTATAAGGGAAAATTGAGATAAATATATATAAAAATAGGTATGAATTTTTTGGCTTGTGTTTTACACTATTTATAAACTGCAATCCTCGATGTTCGGCCCCTAAGAACAGGGAATTCAATAATACTGTCCGAAACATAAAAATCTATTTAAACGATTGTAGGCCTACAATGTAGCAGTAGAATTATTTTCAACCACATTCTTTAGCACATGGACATGTAATCTATAGAGTTATGATAATACAAACGTAAGTGTAGATAACAGAATAATCCCAGTAAATTAATAGACAGTTTTACTACATTTTAACATAGATGTATATCATATATATATAAACAACATAAGATAAAGGCAGACAAGGCCAATAAATACAGAAAAGGCATGAAAACATGCAATAATATTCAACAAACAAATGTCACTTTGGGAATGAAAGAATGCCACTTTTTAAAGAAGCTAATACACACTTTACACAGTAAGGCAAAACAATTATATCACAGTTTAAGTCAATATCATTTAATAACACTTGAGATTCACTTCCTCGTTAAAATGCATTCAATAGCGTGCTCTGTATTATAAATAAGTTTTTATCATAAAAAAATCGAATAACTCCATTCATTAGTGACAAGTTCAATTTCTACTTGCTGCCTGTACATTAGTTCATTTACTGACATTCTTTATCTCCCTGCACGTACTCAAAAGTGTCTGCATGTAACAAGCAATTTGTTAACATCTCTAACAAAAAAGTTGCGATATAGGCACAATGGTTGTGACTCAATGCATTAATCCACAGTGGTGTATAGAAAACCATACCTTTTGAGTTTATGCAGAAAAACTGAAGGAATAATAGTAATTGTTTAGATAGTACAATTCCAAAGTAAAAATGTGAGATTTTTTTTCCATATTAAAATGTTAATGACATATATCATACAAACGATATAAATAAATATATCAATTACTCAGTACTGGCAGGCGTATATACATATAGATAGCAATAAACTAATTAGTGGGTTATTATATAGCTTAGGGGCTGTTCAACAATTATGTAATGCTTTTTTGAGAGATTTTTGACCCCCCCCCTCCTCCCCCCTTTGTAACACTTTTTAACGTTGTGTTGACTACGGTCCGTAACGCATCGCCTACCCCCCCTCCCCCCCTAGGCATTATGTAATTGTTGAACGGCCCCTTATTATATATATAGCTTATCATATAGCTATATAGCTGTTTCTTTAAAAATGTGGATTATAGTTATTAGAGAAAACTTGTCTCATTGGCACATTTAAAATCACCGAAAATGTTTACATGTGTTGTAAAAACAATAATAAAAGGATTAGCACCAGTCAAGTTCAATATGATAAATTGAATTTAAGTCACTTCCTTAAATTGTGATAATGCAAATACAAGCATAATTTTGAGAAGCAAGAGGTCACACAATCTTAATATATCGTTTTACTATTTGCTTGCAAAGCAATTTGTAGGAATGGACACTATTAGATAGCATTATATTATGCCGATAAATTTTTTTATAACAAATCATTCTAATCTCATTCTTACCAATGATTAGCTATTTGCTATGGAATTGATGTAATTTCTCACAATGGATATGTTAGTATATCTATCAATGTTTTATCTCGTATTATCACAAATATCGCTAGCCTATTTAACACTGAACTCTATTCCTAATAACATTAAATAGATAGGGAAGCACATAACATGTATATATAGACTATATATAATAAGGGGTACAAACTGCAGAGAGCGACCGAGGACCAGCCTGGTCACCTCATTACTATCAGTTGTTACGCCATCTCTTATCTGATAAATATTTCATTCAGCAGCAACGTTTCTTAAAAAGGTATTACAGAATGGAATATTGCTAAAAGTTAAACTACAAGTTATAGTGCTTCTAGTTAATTTCAATACAATAGCCTTGTGCATTTACAAGAAAATGTTGATACGAATGAGTAACTTGCTCAAAATAACTACCCCGGTACATTATATTTTTCAGATCTATATGTTCATGCCTTAGATTCTAGTGGCATATCCTCATCATCGTCCATGTCAAATCCATCATTCATGCGACCAGTACCGCTACCTCCAATCTATACAAATCAAATAACAGCAAATAATCACAATCATTATTATTAAATATATAAAATATAAGTTATCAAAGTGAAAAAACCTCGATTCATATAATTTTCAGTTGGTTTTAAGATATTCATCCATCAACAATATATATGAAATCATTCAATCATAAAAACTATCCGAAAAGTAAATTATGCTAGTATTTTGTTCTAATAAATAAAAATAAAATATCCTTACTGCACAAAAATAAGTTAATTCCAAATGACAAGATTTTAAAATACTTATCATAGTTCCAGAGATATAGTGAAAAATCAAAGACTTTCAGATTAAACTTCTGTAAATACACCAAGTTCTATCATGTATAACAAACAAGACCATAATATATTTGTGACTGATATCTATGTGTCAGCGTGTTTTTTAGAAATAAAAAAAATACAACCTTGTTAAGACTCAGGCGTGAGCCAGTCATTCTTTCCAGTAGTTTGGATTCTTGCACCACAGCCTTACTGATGTCTTTGTCTAGGCCTGCAGCCGATATATCACCAAACACCTTACAAATCAAACAGGATATTTAAAAAAAAAGTATGCAATATAACACAATCAAAGACAATTCATTAAAAGTACTTGTTTGTAATTTTCGACATGATCATCAAGATTCAAAATACTGTATTATCTACCTCAACAATGGCTCCATCTGGTAGACGTAGAAAGTGTCTATAAAGTTCTCTTAGTCCGTCAAGGTGTAAGGTGTGTACAGCCACATGGGTTGTCACCTCATGCTTTCCACCCACTGTTTCTTGTTTTCCACGACCATTCTCATCCCATACAGTAGCCTCCACCTATAGAATAATACACGTCTATTTGAAGTTTTGGTGGGAAAAACTTGTGATGTAAAAAGTAAACGTAACATTACAAAGTATAAAGATTCACAGTAGTTTGTCAGGAGTACAAATAAGTAAATCATTCAACAAATCGTGAGGTATCGAATATTTGATAGCAATGCTAATAAGTGACAGATCCTAAAGAACGATAGAGAGGATAAAACTATTCTACATAATATATAAAAGCTGTTCAGTGGAGTTATACATACCGTTTCTTCTTCCCATATATAATCATACACAGCCACCTTGCGTCTCTCTCCTTCTTCGCCACGCCATTGCTCACTGCGGCGGCAGATGTACGATAGCTCCTGGTTAGACATTTCAAGATCATGAGGCAGGAAAAAGGCTTCTTCATCTTCGTACAGACGCCAATAGATATCCAACATTCTCCCATTGTTGTGAAGTCTGCACAAAATCGTATATATATATGGGTGTAAATTAATGGACTTACAAATCGTCAATTTTATAGTATAAATTTTTATAAGCAATTAGATTTGGTATTTATGAGATATTTTGTGCTTTGATGTTCATCTGGTTTTAAAATTATTGTAATTTTGAAACATGTCATACCGGTATCTACCACTTTGTGGCATACAAAGGGGGGGGGGGTGAAACGACTGACCTGAGAAAGTACATGTAGATGATTGATCCTGCTGTAAAGCAAGTGCAAGCGTAGATTACAACAGTGATAAATATACCAGCCAATCCAGATCCCTGTGCCTCATCAAAATGCCAGTACAGCTTGGCAGCATCGGCAATAGGATTATCACCACCAAGATTCTTGTAACGCTAAAAATATCAAGACGTATTTGGTGTAAGGAAAAGTGCTAAAACTATTTACTAGATTGTTAGGTAAAAGACGATTTAATTGTGAAGAGGGCTAACATCCCAGCATGGCCATAACACCTGACATTTAACATATTTGTTGGCTCAGATCTGAGATAAATCACCAATGGTAATTTAGAGCAGGTCTAGCTTTCAAATATAGGTGTAATTTTCATTTACTCCAAATTGCCAATTGCATCAGGAATGCCAGCTTCAAATAAATGAAAAATGCTCGAGTAATGTCTCATATGAAGAGTGAAAAAGTTTTAAAAAAGTGTGAATTTACCTTGATAATACAGTCCACCACCAGAATAAGAAATGGATCAAGGAAAGAGTGAATACCAAACACTATGATAAATTTTGATCCAACATCAGGCAATGATCCGATTAATTTCTGTAATATCCAGCTGATTATCACAAGACATGTGAAGATGAAGATGACTCCAAACGGTCCAAGCAACACCATAATGATCTCCTCTTGTGTACTCAGCAAAGTATTCTGGTAGTTCAAGTTGACAGTGTATGACAGGAAGGCTAGTCTGGAACAGTGGAAAAATTGCACTTCATTACACAGAAAATAATCTTTTTTCTGTCTGACTTTGAAAAATAATATGCACAAAATAATCAATGAAAAGTTATTAAAGTCATGAATGTTATACAGTACTTAGTCATCCTGTTAAGTTTTAGCACCATTATTTAATTCTTTCTAATAATGGACCATATCATCCATTAAATTATTTTGAATCTGATCTATGCCATGATTTTCGAACTCTTCTAGCAGATTCGTATGGTGAACACATTGGCCAAGTCACAGAAAAAATCAAATAAAAAACATTAGTTAATCACGCCTAAAATTACAAGGGAACGTGGGAAGACAAGACATCATGAGGATGACAATAGCTTTCAGCAAAATTAGCTCAGGGCTAAAACTGGATTATAGCAGCATCCAATGGCTGTCTGTGAGATGTGGTGTGTGGGGATAGAAATGTCATCTTCCCGTTGAACAACTCATTGTTAGGATGGGCTGAACAATTATCTAAAAGCTTTTATTTTATTATTTACTAAGTGAAGCCATGTTTTGCAAAAAATAGCATTCAGACTGTCCACAAAAGCACCGGGGATTCTGTCTACTCCCAATCACTATAATAAACATAGTTTTTTAATGGTTGTTTTTTATGAAAGACTTGCTGATCTAAAAATACTATACATAGTGGTAATCTATCACAGCAGGTTCAACATTGTAACATCACACAGTTAGTTTATGCTTAAGTGGTAGATGCTATGAAGTTTAGTCACACAAACTCTGAGATAAAATTATTAAGAATCATAGGGATACACATCCAGTATAATCCCAGCAAACACAAAACATTTGTATAACATTTATACAATGTCGGCCCAAAGTCATTGACATTGGAGCAACATTGTATAAATGTTACACAAATATTTTGTGTTTGCTGGGATATTCAAACTCTACTCACTTGTTGACAGGTATATCTAATGCCTGCAGGAACACCCACTGGGTGAGGTAATGAAGGTAAAGACGACAGAAGAAGCCGAGACAGAACATTATAATCATGCCCCAGAATTCACGACTTCTCCACTCTCTCAAACCCAGCTCAGACATCATTTGTCTCCTCACATAGTTCACTTTCTCCCAGCTCTGCTGAGGTAGTTTACCTTTTCCCATGGTACTGTGGCTGAAAAAGTTAACATTACAATAGTTTGTGGTAATCAAGTAGTATATATGTCTGCGCATAATCATTTTGTAGAAATACAATATTTTAATAAATCTCTATACATATTATAGGGCAAAAAGTGATGTCATAGTGAGAATTATACACTTTGGTGTTTCTCCATTTGTTTTCGTGATCAGAGAATAAAATGTAGCTGAACTTACTGAACAGAGAATTTATGTTCTTCCAATTTCTCTAGTGTTGTCATACGTCTCTTCTTTGGTTTATTTGAGAGGAGTGGTGTTTTGGGCATCAGAGTATACAGCTGTTTGTGATAGGTATCCACATGGTTTTTCTTGTATTTCTAAAAATAGAAAAAAACACATAACAGGATAACTTATTTAGAATTGCCACTGACATAGCCACAGAGAAATAGTAAATATGATACATTGTTATAATTTTTTTTGCATGTAATTAAAAACACTACATTCTAAAAATCAATATGTTTTAATTTTATGATATTTATGATTCATTCCAAACAGAGTAATATTAGGTCTGCCTCTGATCTGCAAAACTATGAATAATATTACCCACTGTCCTGTGGAACATGTGTAATAACATAAAAGTAGATAACCAAGATCAAACAAACAAACTGAAGACAATGTTAACGGCTGGTTTTCTTTTCATACAGGATTCAGTTTCATTTCCTACATCAGAGTCAGCTGTATTTACCTTGTAATACATTCCTGGCTGGCCCTTCACTGGATACATTCCCTCCTCATTTTTCATCATGTACACATCATCTTCATCATAATCAGTAGAATCAGAATCATCTGCCATTGCCATTTTCTTTTTCAAGGCTTCTGATGAGCTGTGTTTTCCATCTGGTTTTCGTTTTCTCAAGTCTGTGGGTTGCTAACATATACACCAAATATCTTTTTTAGTTATCAACCAATCACTAGACATACGGTCATTACAATGCATAAATTCTTAGAGAACAGACCAACACAAAAACCGGCATAGCATCTTCAGTACAGGCTGAATCTTGCCATTATGACAATGTACTAACTATGAAAGATTGTTTCAAATTATAATTGAACAAAATAAGACTTAAAATTTACTTGAAGATTGTTTTCAATTTGTTCAATAATAATGAGAATACAGATAAAGGAGAAAATCTCATTGCAGTACATGCAATGTGTAATTATTTAAAATTGATAAACATTTAACCCTTATCCTGCTAAGGTACTTTATTCTAATTTTCACCCACTTGAAGTTGTGTCTTGCTACCACAACCCACAACTTCAAATGGCTGAAAATTACTCAAATTTGGTTAATTTGAGACCAAACATTTGCAAATCCTGATGTTTAAACACACATTTTGTTCCCAATATCAGTGATTTGATCAACTAATAAAACAGGTTAAAAAACGATGATAGTCGTGATCAGCAGTTTAAGGGTTAACAGTTAATCACTCATGTCACATATTTGCACCATCTGTCATATGTTTTCGTCTTGGCATATTATAACATATGCAGCTTTCATTTAAATTAAGATGGCAATTTCAGCTGTACCAGTAATTCAGACTGAATTCTAACTGAATGACAATTGAAGAAATGCTAAAGAGCCAAAGTTTTTCAAACTAATTAATTGTGACTAATGAAGGAGTGAGTGAATAATGCTTTGCGTCACTTTCTGCATAATTATGGCAATACAGAAGAACCTGTTATCAACGGACACCCTAAATGTTGTGAAAGTTGGTTGGGATGGGTTGGGCGGTCACAGAAAATTGGGGGGAGGTTTTTTTTTATTTGAAGAATGTCAGAATCAGATGTCATTTTCAACTGCATTAATAAGAAAATATATGAGTTTATATTGTTTACAAAACAATAAATTAATCACATATTATTTATTCGCATAATTATATTAATAGTGATACAGAATAAAAAAAATTCGCATTCATTTCTTTTACAATAATCATGATAATGGAAGAGAATTACAAATGGACCCTTGATTTCTCCGAGCCCATGAGATTCCGCCATTGCTGAGTTCTTGAGTCAAAGTGGTCATGACCCTTTATGTCAGGTCACATGACAGGCTGTCACATAAATAAAACATGGATTCCACACACTCCTAGTTTTTGTTGAGATATCACGCACACAAGCACTACTATGCTCACATGCTAGTGTAGCGAAAAATATAAAATATTCACCATGTGGCGATGGGGTCAGAATGGGGAGCAAATAAAATCTGTCTGTGAAATAGCCTGACGTTGTATAACATATATTCACTAGGTAGCATTAAAGTAAGAATCTGAAGGATCAAAATCTGTGAATTACGTTGACCGTCTCAACATCAGAAATAATCTAGACCGGTAGTCTATAGTTGTAAAGACATGCAAAATGTTTAGAAACATCAAAATATCTAAAAAGCTAATGATACTAGACTGGAGTAAGCTATCATTCAGTATATACTAACAAGTTAGTCTATAAAACTTTGCTCGAGCAGCCACTCCATTTAAAAATTATCCATGTGGCCGTTATGCCAGGTTTAAAATATATCTCTAGTTTTGCTACTGTAACTTGGGATGGCCAGCCACAGTAGTTACCGCTGGAAGAGAATTTAACTGTATAGCGAGAAGGAAGCCTTAAGCTGGATCTCTGCCCTACTCTTATCCAATGAATTTGAGGGTTCTTTATAGTGCACAGTACCATAGACAGCACTACACACTCCAAGCCTTTGAACAGTTTGGAGCACTGTGTATGCACAACCCCGATGACAACATCCAAGTCCGACCCTGCTGAGATTCAAATCTAGAACATCAGATTCGAGCCACATGAAGGAAAAACACTAATTGTTCATAACCTAAAATTGCTCATCATCGTAAAAAGTGTGATTGGAATCCTACTTGATGTTGCTCATTCATGACAAGCTCTTGGGGCTTGATAAACAGTTTATCTGGTTTTCTACAGTTCAAGCGTAGCTTCAGTCCTTCTAGGGAGCCCTTAGGGACAAGAACAAGAGCTCAGGCACTGAGCTCTTTCTTTTTTTCAGATAATAAACACCGAAACAGCCAATAATTAGAATAATTTCTCCAAACCAGCATAGAAATACCTCTTTGTTGTTAATTAGCTCAAGTTTTCCATAAGATATGGGTGGCTTTCTAACACTTTCTTGACTATCATCATCAGCCATGACACTTCTGGAGTCATCTCCCAGCAAACTAGAACCACCCATGTGAGATCCTGTCCTGAAAAAATATACAATAATCATTTATTGTAAAGGTCAGATGTAATTGAAAAAACAATTTTAAACGCAAATACAAGTAAATTCTTACCAGAAAAAAGTAATTTAGAACGACTTGGAAGTTGTGGCTAGCTACTGGAAAACCCACAGTTTCAGGTCGTCACCTTAGTCATGCTTAATAGTGGTGTAAGGGTTAAAAATAAAATGGCCGTCAAGTATATTTTAAAAACTATAGACATCAGATTCTGACGTCTAAAGACGGTCCACGGTTAACTGTCCAAATGATTGATATTTAATACAGGTTCTGCACAGTGGTGCAAACACTCACAGTTGTTGGCTGCCACTCGGAGAATCTTGCAAATCTATGACGGATCCTGGTATGGGATCCTCACCATCACGGCACTCCTCCCCTGTATGGACACGCTCTGGATAGGCCAGAAGACCTGAAGAAAACTGAAGCTCTACTTCATATTCTTTCTGTCCTGATAAATACCTGACAATATAAACTAACAAAATGATGTTTCAAAGATTATTCAAAATAAAACACTTTGCAAAATTGTAAAAAAATAACTTAAAACTGATCTTTTAAAATTATTATTTTTCCAGTTTTTTTCTAATTCAAAGTTGAACAACAATAAATACTCAAAAATTATCCATAGATTCACAGTTACATGTAGTATAGATCATTTTTTATGTACATAGTGTAAGAAAACCTGATTACCTGGGGAGTTTGACAATCTCAAAGTACATGTTACACATCCAATGGTCCAGATCTGACGTCATCAGAGATTCTATTTTCTCATGTTTATCAACCAAGGTGTCGATCTCACCTCGTAGCAGTGGACATTTAAACCTTAATAGAAATCACGATATTGTCTTTAGATGTAGTTCTACGTGTTGATTACAATATCATCACTAAATAAAGTAATAAAGAAATACTCTTACAAACATTTTCAACCTATCACTGATTTAGTAATTCCATATAAGTAGACAGTAGATGCTGAGATTACGTTTTAGGAGTTTAAAATATAAACACTTGATGTTGTGTAGATATAATATTAGACCTATAGAGAGTACTGATCTATTCACAATGTGTTTCTTAACCCTTTGCCTGCTAATCGCGACTATTGCCATTTCTAATCCATTTTAATTGTCGATTAATTCACTGTCATTGGGAATGAAATGACTGTTCAGACATCCAAATCTGTAAATGTTTGGTCTCAAATTAGACAAATACGATTAGACAAATAAATTTAGCAGGATAAGGGTGAATGAAGTCATTTTTAGAGAGAATACAGTATGTTTTACTTACTTTCCCTCGATTACATCAAACTCTGCATTAGATACAGGGAAACTTCCCCAAGCTACAACTCTATCAGTGGCCACCACATCTCCCCTCAGCAGAAACAACTCAAACATTAACACCATACCAGGACGAATATCTGGTTTAGAGGGCAGTACAGTGAAGACACTTTGTTGGACCTGAAGCCAAAAACAAATGCATAAGCATTTAAAACAAGCCAGATTTGCTTTAATAGATAACATTTAAATTGTCATACGGTCACACTATTTTCAACAACTTCAAAAATGTGATCTGTGATAGTGTAAAATATTTGTAAACATACATTTGGAGAATATTAGAGCGTAAAAAATTGAAAACATGCACCATAAATAGGACAAAGTTAAGAATTTTTGCCAAATTTTAAAATTAAATTGTTTACACATCTACCTTTATTTCTGTGTTGTAGAAATTTCCATCATGTGTAGTTGGCAGAGAAGCACCTCCCCAATACTGTCCTTTTAGATTTGACCAGCGCATCACATGTCCTCCTAATCGATTGTGCAGTGATACCATCACCACATATCGTCCACCTGCAAAAACAAATACAAACTTGCATGTAACTTTTAAATAAAAAGTAAAAAATTTTGTTTGATATTAATTTTTTTTACCTTGACTGTATATATCAACATCAGACTAAAGTTGAAATTTAGCAAAATGTTTGTTCCTGTTTGACTATTTTACCAAAGCATTTTAGAATAAAAAGTAATACTGTAGATCTGGTACTATTCACAAGGTTTTGATTTTCGTGAATTTCACGAATTTTCATGAATTTAGGAATTTCGCGAAAATTATTATTATATTAGCACTTCCTATTATTGAAAAATGACCAATACTAAAGTGGGCTTTAACCCTTACACTGCTGCATACAATTTGCAGCATGTGTGGTTTTCCACTAAGTAATATCTGGCACGTTTTTTCTTCAAAAAAAATATCATGAACAACTGATATTGAAAGCCATTATATTACAAAATCAGTCAGTTAGCTATCTTTAAAGCGCAAATAGAAAGACACCACAAAACAAAAGTGAAAAAAAAAAAAAAAAATTAAAAAAAAAAAATATATTTCAAGTGAGTGTTTGGCACCCCTTTGCTAAGTAGCCCACTAGCAATGTGTTTGTATAACAATACCAATGTCCATTGCCACCTCCCAACTAACACTGGATGTTACACCAATGCTGACTCACCGTGGCCTGGGATCTTTGGCGCTGACCTTATATTAAACCTACAGTAATCAAATCCTTAGGCTACATCGTTAGTATACTTTGTAGAGTGGTCGTTCAAAAAGATTTCAAAGCTAGAAACACCTGTATCTAGATGTGACGTGACGCAACAGTTCACAAGCTTCTTGGACAGCCATTTTTTCAAAATATCCTACCTTAGAAATACCTGGCGAACCACCACATCAAATTTGAATGCAATCCAACCAATGGTTCATCAGTTATTGAACTCACAAGTTTTTTGTGACAGCCATTTTTTCATGTCCTCTGTCAGCCATCTTGTTTTTAATGGATTCTTCTCAAAAGTTAATCAGATCATCAGAAATACCTAAGAGAACCACCACGTCAAATTTGAAAGCAATCCAACCAAAGGTTCAGAAGATATCACACCCACAATCTTTTTGGGTGTCCATTTTCAAAAATAGCTATTTATGGCTCGGCACCAAAAAATATATATGGGAAGAATTTCCAAATCACATAGGTTATATCTGTAAAAAATCAGTTAAAATTTTTAGTTGGAGTGAAATTTAGTTTTTTCCCATATGTTTTTCAATGGTATAAAATGTATTTACACATCTGTGTGAAATAATTATTTACACTACATGGTTTCTCCAGCTGATTACTGTAGTAAATTTGTAAAGAACAAGTACCGGCAGGCCTATGTATCTTGCTGACCAAATGCTGACAGAGTTATTTATCATGCAATGTTTGCTGTGTGTGGCACGTCTCAATAAATGCAGACTCCCCCCATTTCACTGTATATGTTGCTTGCCCATATGAAAACAGTGTCTAATATTAGAGATGGATGGAATTGATCGGAGACAAATAATGATTAAAATGAAAATGTTATAAATATACTAAATGTATGCAGTTAGATGGGAGACATTATTTTGAAATTGATGATTAACAAAATCTGCAAAACTCAATTAATTAGTTATTGAATTAATGAATGAATGAATGAATGGGGCTTTCGGCCACTTGTGTGCACATATATACAGGCTAAACTGGGCCAGTAGAGCCTCCTGCCGATGAGACCTTCCAGAATTCAGTGAGAAAGTAAAAAGCATAGTATTTTCTCTCTCTAATTTAAATTCACACAAACAATAACCTGGTAATTTGTCTCGTATGCCTCGCAGACAGCCTATCTTGACCTGAATCGGCTGTGGAGTGCGGTTCCAATCCACCTTCCACCTCCTGCCTTGACTCCCCCCATAATGTCCAGCTGCTTGTTTCAGGTCACCATACATAGTCTACATAAAATATATTATCAGCAAGGATGGTAAATATTATGCAATATAAACATTATAACCATCTCTGTAAAAAGGCTCACTCTGATGGTGATATGAAGCAGACAGAAGTGCTATTTCTTTTGATGATGATAATGGTCTTAGCAATCAATGACATTCTGTGTTAGAACATTTAAAAAGGAAAGAGGTCCATTGAGCAAAAATAGGTTAGTTAAATCCTACTTTTGTATCTTAGGCCTTTGTATAATATATATATATATCTCATCCTGACTTCCGCCTAAATGGAAGAAAGTTCCCTTGTAATGCTCAAATCTGCCCAGAAGCTTTTCTTTTATCAAAGTAAAATGTTAGTTTTAAAGTGTTTTTCTCTGGGAATTTACAACAGGGTAGTGGAGTAGCTTCATTGTAAAGTCATGTACATGTTGCAGTGCACAAGACGTTTGTGCAACTGGCACTATCATGGCTTTGTGCCTTTCAATTTTATGGGTCAATCAAACATGTTACTGTAAAAATAAGTGATACCTCATGGGATTTCTTGCAGTTTAAAAGAAAAGCTGGCCTACTATACGATGAAATCAGAATAATATTTTAGGACAGCCTTATCTTGAGAACTACATGTTTTAAGTTTACCCTCCTGAATCACAAAAGTGACATATTATAGTACTGCATGCATTAAATTGAAAATACATGTACAGTGTATAACTAAAGATCTTTCATTTTATGCTACATGTACTTAATTTGTGAAGGAAATCTAAAAAAAATGACGAATAACATACTCGATGGATGTAGAAATTTGTAGAAAATTGTAGGTATCATTTCCAGTCAAATTATTCATTTCACATGCAAATGCCTAAGGCATGCACATGGTTGACTCGTGGAGTCACCGACCTGAATCTCTCCTTTTCTGATCTCCAGTGCAGATATCAGCTGGTTCTCTGATCTCTGGAATGATTTGCTGAGTCTGTCCATCATAAGTCTCTCATGCTGCTGTTGTATGTCCTAATAATATAATAAAATCCATATTGATCAACTTGCAATAGAAAAATAAGGATTGCTCCAGCATTCAAATAATTAGTATTATTACCGTATCTATATTTTACTGACACAATTCTATACTCAGATACTGAAAAACAATGAGTACAAAAAATTACTGGTGCAAATTAAACTTCGCTTCTAATGCCCGAACTCGTTTAAATATAACCTCTGTTTTTTAACCATGCAGGTGAGTACTCACATATAAAAATAAAGTAATATAAAATTATACATGCATACAGTAGAGTGAATCCGGTCAGCAAAATTCTACAACCTTAGTTGTATTCTTCCAAATGTAGGTAATTAACCCAAAAACAACATTTCCATTCAGCAAATTTTTTTGTCAGAAATAATTCAGTATTTCGTCTAATTTCGAGGGTGTCAAGTCACATTACATGTATGTGCCCAAATGTTCCAGGGATGCATAAGAACAATATATGTGTAAAGAAAACAACTGAACACATTTAGTAAATATAATAAGTACATAAAACTTAAACAAACCTCTTTTCTTTTAATCAATAGTCTTTTATCCTTCAGATCAATGGCAACTTGTTTCTTGGCTTTTTCTTCTTTGAGTTGTATTTGGCGCTGCCTCTCTCTGACAATTCTTGCCTCCTGCTCCTGATACTGTATGTGCTCATCACGTAAGCGTTTTTCTTCTTCCTGGTTACAAAAACATACCCTTTCTACAATCCTCTCAATTATACAAACAAATATTCAATAAACCATTTTATATTTTGATCCATCACTGGTAACATTGCGATTTGCAGTCACTCTGTATCCTAGATAAAACACTGGAGTTAGATAACACACATAATTTATGGTCACCATAACCATTTGGCTATGCAATACACCAGTTACTAGAAAGAAATTGAAAAAGGCCAAAATAATGAAACTAGGTTATATTCTGTTCTTAACTTTCCATCAAAATGAAAAAGCATCATTTTTATGTCTCAAAACACCGTGCAACATGAGTAGTGTACTGTCGATAGCATAATTTTTTTGTGTTTAGAATTATTTTCACTAATTTGCGATTTTTCACGATATTGTTAAATTTGTGAATTTGTCTACCTTTTCATGATATTGATAAATTTGTGATTTGTCCACCTCGCAAAACATAAAACCTCACGAATATTACCTGATTGACAGTAAATTGGGACACATCAAAA
Source organism: Flabesymbios commensalis (assembly GCA_964017125.1). Taxonomy (NCBI): domain Eukaryota; kingdom Metazoa; phylum Annelida; class Polychaeta; order Terebellida; family Flabelligeridae; genus Flabesymbios; species Flabesymbios commensalis. The sequence continues at coordinate 32,702,047 of OZ024915.1, forward strand.
AGATATTGATATGTTCTTAGGCTGCTAATAGCTATAAGTAAGCATAAATCTTTTAAATCGGATCGAAAAAGTATATGATGAATACCTGCACTTCTTCTAAAGAGATACTGCCAATCATCAGCACATCATCCTGTACACCCTGATCAAAACGCCCCACATAATCATCCACGTCACTTCCCTCAAGCTCCATCTTAAGCTCAGATATGTTTTGATAGCTTGTTACATTTTCTGGTCTTGTAAACAGTGAAGGTGGCTGATGTTGAGCTTGAAGCTCCTCATTTGCACCATCTATAGTAGCCATCAGACGATGAAGGTCTGGCAATACATCATCTCGAGATGGAGGTGCTACAAATGAAAAACAATCAAGTTATTCATGTTTCTAGTCACTGCCAGTTAAATAATTGTAGCAAGTACAATTGTAGCAAATAATTTTAAATATATTTTAATAAGAAAATTTGATATAGCTTCTCAGGGTTATAATTATGAAAAAAAGTACAGGACAGATTTTGAAAAGTACAGTAGAGGGAGTGAGAATTCACAGCTGCAGCAACCTGGTGGTCCAACTCAGAAAATTGTGAAGATGGCTATCTAATAAATAAAAAACAGTGTTACTAAAACACACCCCAAATATACTTTGACAAATAATTGTTTTTTTTATTATTATCCTTCAAATAGCCAGCATCACCAATCTACATATATATCTTCATACCACAATCAAAACTCTGAAGACAAAAATATAACATTGTTAAAAAGACCATTGTATTTAAATAAATCAATTCTAATACAATGCAGATGGAATACACAAAGTTACTTGCCATAAACCTGTTCTTCTTCATCAACGTTATCACCTCTGCTTTGTGGTCTTGATTGGGATTTCTCAGGCACTGTGAAATATATACCATGAACAAACTGTACCTCCCTTAATTACCTATTGTCAGTCATCAGTAATAAAAGCTTTACTTAGCAAACATCTTTGCCACCCCAGAAGCTTTACTCAGCAAACATCTAAAGTTACTGCATCAGTCTAATCTTAAAAAAATATTTCCATATATTAGACAATTTACAGGCTTTTGAAAAAACTTTCTCAGTACAATTAACTACTATTCAATTAATGAATACATTGTATTATGGTGTCTAAAATTGTTTTATAAGGTTTTTCACTGATATTGATATCACGATACAAAATGCAGGAATGGAGATATCATGATGACAAACTTTTTCCTTTATCGATCTCTGTGACCTTTAAAAATAGGTCAAGCTCACCTACCTTTAAACTTGACATAGATTTGTATAGGGTCTGCATAGTATGGATATGAGATATACAATATAGGAGATATACAATGTAGAAATAAGAGATATTGTGTTGACATAATTTCCCTCTGTTGGCATCTGAGACCTTGGAAAATAGGTCAAGGTCACCCATCTTCCAACTTGACCTAGAGTTATACTGGTACATAATAAATATAATAATGAATATGAAAGCGCCATCATCTTTGAAGTTGGATATGAATATGAAAGCAATACATCTGTAGGAGCAGAATATGGTGATGACGATGACCTACTCTGTGTCTTCTCTGTGAGCTTGAAAAATAGGTCAAGGTCACCCACGTTTGAAATTATAACGTCTATCACTGGTAGTGATATGGAAGCAATATAAAATGCAGGATTGAAAATCACAGTTTTCCTGTCTGGGATCCTGTGACTTTGAAAAAATATATCTAGATGAGATCCTACATTCGTACTTTACCTAGAGTTAAGAGTTTTTAAGTTCTATCACAGGCAATGTTTAGAATTTGATATACATTTACTTTCAGATCGCAATTGTGTTGAAGGTTTAAACCTTAAAACTTTATTGTACCTGATTTTTTCGACGACTGTTCACCATGTTCACCAACATACGTGGAATAGATTTGTGTTTCTGGATCATCTGGCACAGAAGGTACCTCTCCCGGGGCAATAGCTTCTGATTCTGATGAGTTTTTATCTGTATAAGTAATTCATCAGTATTCTTATGTTTGTCTTCAACAGTTGCCCAGTCACCAGTTTTATTGGAACTTCTAGACTTGTCCATGTTAGCGAGTGTACACATTTTCACTACGGCTACACTTTTGTGATGTGATGTCATACAAAGAGTGCCAGGGCGCAAATATTAACCTAGATTTAAAGAGACTCTGACAGACCAAAAAAACCTTGGAAGTTATCAGTGAAATATTTTCTAATTATTGATAGGAAAAATCTACTGAATTTTGGAACTTGTTTGTAAATCGCCACACAAAATTTGCAAAACAAATTTACCATTTATTTTGTTCAGTATCACGTGGCGAAGCTATGCAATCTTGGTCATTTGTTAATCAAATTTGAGATTGAATGGTAAATATGTATACATGAATGATAAGGATGAAGTGGGAATCAGAGCTTGAATACAAAATTGCTAATCAATAATTTTCGAACAAAATTTTCCCTGATATACGAGATACAGTAGTAGGATGCTTGATGCACTCATCTGCCAGTTGTTGAGATATTGATAAAACAGTGCAATACACTGAAAGAGTGATGATAGCTTAAGATAAATAGAATAGAAATCTGTATGGTACAGCAGATACATACACTAGGGGAGTTGAAATGGCTATCTGTAATCAAACAGGGAATCTAAATTAGTTTATCTCAGAAATGGGAACAAATTTTTTGTTCTTCTCTCCACAATACAAACGGTGTGTGGAACATGGAAATACTAGTTAAACGTAAGTTTTTTAAAGGGCAATAAGAAATAATGAACAGAGATGGGTTTTTTCAGCCAAAACATGAAATATATATCAATATACCCGGTAGGTATGTTTTGTGGGAAATGTGGTCAATAAATGATTAAAAGTAGTGTTGAAATAAATACTGAACCTTTAATTTTCTTTTTTCCGTGTGCAGAAGCTGAACGTCTTACTTTTTCTTTGTCTGCGATCAAACAAAGATTAAGAAGGTCATTTTCAAGAGAGAAGTAAAATATTTAACATCGTTTTGAGGAATTTGTGGCATATAGTGTAAATATTCATTTACAGGAACGTGTAAATCCATTTTTGTTATGTATGTAGATTGTTTTGAGGAGTGATTTTGTGTTCCATAAAATGTGACTGGCAAGAGTACTTGGTAGGGCTCTAGATAAATGCATAGTGGTCTGTTTGATTGTGTAAACAAATCAACTCTTACATAGGTGAAGAAATAGTCAAGTATAAAACAGTTTTTCCTTTGTTGCAGTCAGTAGTATATTTCTCCAGCTATAAATTGTTTGCGTCATCTAGCATGATGATTTTCCTATCAGAATTTATTAGTACATTTTTTCTGAAAATTCGATTCTAACTGAAAGTGGTGTATTTTTGTTAAAGTAAATCTAATTATACTTGCTGCTGCAAATCTCATTTATAACAAACCTTTGTGCTGCGTCTAAAGTCGATCCCCGCACTGTAATAGTAAAAATATTTCTAATGGCCGTAGACCCATAACATAAATGGCGCTACTGAAGAAAAATAAAAATTTGTGAATTCTAAACTACGTGGAAAGTCACAAAATGAGAAATTCGCAAATATTTAAACACACGAAAATCACCACATCTACAGTAACAAGCTGGGGAGTACGGTCAAAAAAAAGCTGAGGCGGAAACTGAGGGGGGGGGGGGGGGGGGGGTAGCTTAAAAATAATTAATTCAACATTTAATATTTAATGCAAAATACTGCTAAAAATAACAGTAAATAACAGGCTTTTGCATATAGTTTATTTATCAATAGGCCTAGTATTATGATCAATCACTAGCAAGAAACCCGTATTATGATCGATCACTATAAAAAAAAGAAACCCACAACATTACCAACCAATATTCTTGGCCATAATTATCGAATGATTTTTTATGGCGACTGATTATAATATTAGCCATATACCAATATCATGGATAACTCAGAAGTCATACTTGCTAACCTTTTGATTTAAAAAATCAGTAGGTTTTGACCTGGCCCGCTGGATTAGGACTCCCTGGTGCGCCGAAGTCGTGCCCGGCTTTCTATGGGGTCCGGGGGCATGCCACCCAGAAAATAATAATAAAAAAATGTGCTGTATGTGTGATTTCCTGCATTATAGCACAGTTTCACCATTTATTTTTAGTAGTTTGTATGCATGTGATGGTGCCAGTTGGTTTCTGACAGTATCAGATAGTAGCTGGGGTAGACAAACAGGTGTTTTTATTTCTATGAGCTGATGATTTGAAATGCGGTAGGATAGGCCTATAAAATCAGTAGGCGGTGGATAGGCAGTGAAATCAGTAGCCTACCGCCAGAATCGGTAGGGTTGGCAGGTATGACAAATAACTGGGCTACAGCGCACAGCCATATCTACTATTCATACATCACAAAGGTTAATGGAGAGCTACAAACCTGGTGCATCATCTGTCTGTTCCACCATTGACACCTCTCTGGAAGCCATGGCTTCAGTTTCTAAAACAATGTAAGTTTTTTTTATCATTTCATTTAATTCAGACAAAATTTAAAAAAAAAATTTCCAATATGACTGCTACTCTTTTATCCCAAAGGTTAAGAGAAGAGGCATCAGAATAAAAGCACCTGTTAGGAAATCCAACAAAAAATCGTAAAAGGGCAATTCCACGGTGTCGGACGTACATTTCGGACAGTTATTTTATACCTGGTGCCCCAACTGGGGATGAGAATTATATTAAGTTGTTACTATTTTATACACACCACCTCACTGTATCATGTGGGACATTTGAATATTTTATGTCATTCACACATATCGGCTATGAGCCATTATAAGGGTGGTGTCGGACGTACGCAGACAAATTAATATTTTGTAAAATAAATCTTCAGTACCATATCTGTCTGAATCCTTGGGTGACAGCATAACAATGTGGCCTGATACTGATAGAGGATAGTGTTGTCTTATTATTACATATAAAATATTTTTCATTTTCATTTTAATTGTTCTAGAAATTATTGGATATTTTTGGTGTCGGACGTACACTCACTTGGTGTCGGACGTACATGTCTGAAATTAAGGATTTTGTTCATCCTGCAACACCCACAAGCAAAGTCAAAAATGTTGCAAATGCTTTTTAACAATCATTTTGAGGTGTTGGCATACAAAATTACATAATATATCAATATATAAGTATAAAATGTATAATAATAGCAGTAATTGGCCATGCCATAACCTTATCATAACTGTGTTAGGTAAGAGTGAAGTTTATGGTGCTAAGTTAACATCACTTTTCAGCTGGATTTTGGTTTGTAAAAATATAAAAACTGTAATTTACAAAATTAAAATGGCAAGTGAGTGTTTTACAAATCAGCCTTGATGCTGTCCAGGCTAACTGGGCATGGTCCAAGGTTTTTACATGATTTTATCTCCGTTATCTATTGACAGGTATGTCGGGTGACTTCTCCCCAGACATCATTAATTATCGATGTTCAATAGTCGATAAGGTACCATTAGTTTAGACATGTTAGATGTTAGGCCCTTGATAATGCCAATTGGTGTTTTCTTGGTTGGTAAATATAGAGCGATGCATTCATTCACCATGTTCATGAACATTCATCAAGCTAACAGTTCTTCTGAACGTGAGCAGTGGTGCCGAATTCCAGTGTATTTGGCGACTTTGGCTGGATCATATTGTCTATTCAATGGCTTAAATTATTAACAGAGTACCACATTTATTCATCAAAATGCAGTTAAATGGTCATTCACCACTCTTTACATAATTTTATCACGATCTGTGTGCTGTATCTGGACTCCCAGATTCTTGAGAATATTCATCAAGAATTAAAAGACCTTCACCATGTCAACAGAGATTCAGTGTTGTACATGGTGTCGGACGTACACAAATATCGTGTTTGGCCTTCAGTGAGTTGCATATTCAACATGCAGCATTTGTACTGATTGCATATTTGCATTAAGGGTACTATTTGTATTCAACATATAAGATAAATTAAAGTAGATATCCAACTATCATATCTAAAAAATAATATAATTTACTATTTTGGTGTCGGACGTACAAGCTAATTCTGTTACGCAAACTTTACACTACTTTGCCATTCACAATTGATGAATAATTTCTCTTTCTGATATTATATCCATCCATTACCTCATATTAAACTGGCATGTGGCTCATTGAGCCATTTAGTGGGCATGAGTATACTAAACAGCCTTGTGATTGACACAAGGTGTCGGACGTACATTACAAAAGTGTCGGATGTACGCTTGTTTGCATGGCGATAATCAAACAGGCAACCATCACAGTGACTCCATGTTGCATAGCTGGGGTAATGGATCCATTTTTGTTTTGCATAAGGAATTTTAGAACATTGGATGTGTTTTGTCTACTTGAAAAAAAACATTTTGATAATATTTGGTGTCGGACGTACATATTCGTTTTTATCAATTTAACACAGAATTGTCACACCCGAAAACCGATGTTGAAGACGGGTACAGCCATCAACATATATATTGTTTCCAACAGACATCTTCTACTCTAGAACAAACACTAAATATTTCCTACTGATGGCATTTCTTATGTCATAGTGCAAATAATACAAACAGGTGTCAAATTGTGTAATATGTTACCAATGCCAAATAGTGTTTAAATGTTCAAGATCAGCGCGATTTTACATCATTGTATTTCTGTCTCCTGGCCAAACAATTATTGATTCTCAAAATTGGACAAGTTGTCTATGAAATTAAGATATGAAAATGGGACTCAGGCCATTTTAAAATTTTCACACCTAGGTTGACACTTTCATGGAATTGCCCAAAACTAAAAGATCATCTCAACTTTTTCACTTTTCTTTCTCTAACTTCCATTAGGCCTAATGGGGTACCGGGAAATGGAAATCAGAACTTTAAGATTTAGAAAGTTAGACAATTTCACAGTCAGTGAATTTACTTGATAGAGGGATGTCATAAGGCCATCCTAGAAAATATGTTAGTTTCTGATTTCCGACCGCATGGGTAAAAATAGCGGTAAAAGATACTGCATGGCCTTTTGTGTAGTAAAAGCATACTAAAAGATACTGCATGGCCTTTTGTGTAGTAAAAGAAAACATTTCCGCCCGCACATGTCTAAATCAGCGCCTGATCAAAGTTTTTATTGCTGTCAAATACAATGTCGTCTTTATTGCGGTCAAATTTTCGATCACGCGGCTGGCTCTAGAATCCTAGGCTTAGCCTAATTCACGTTGAGAAAATTGCCGCCCATGCCGGTGAAAATGAAGATTGTGTTCTCTGTTTCTCTATTTTTTGTCAACAAACAAAGTGTCTTGTACGACATAGAATTATTGGTGCAAAAATGATTTATATCAATACAAAAATAAAAAAAACTTCTGCAGCAATCCTGCATGGAGTTTTTGGCAGTCTAAAATAAAACTTGCCTCATGAGATTTTTGATAGTCTAAAGGAAAACTTTTTCCGACCTACCGCATGGAAATGTTCACACTATTAAATTGGAAACAAGGATATTTCATAGGATGGCCTAATTAGAAATTTAATAGATCATTTTTGAGGTACTTTAACTAGAGTTGGTGTGGTAGAAAACATAATTAATCCCATTCCCACAAATTTCTACTAATTTCTTCCATTTTTACAAATTTATCATGTTTACTGAACGGGCAGATCTGGGTGACTTTAGGCGACTATATAGTCACCCATACTAGCAGTGTAAGGGTTAAGGAATTGACATCCGCTTGTCCAAATCTAGACTGTATTTATAAATACAAATTTTGATACCCCAAATTTTTCTGGCAATAAGAAAGTGTCATATTTGTGAGAATGGCAAATAGAGCATGTATAATAATATATTAGTGAAAAGTGTGGATCATTTCACTAATCATAAAAAATATCAAAATTAATTTAACCATGTCATAATTTTCTCAAAAATCACAAGACCCAAAAGCCAGCCATCACTCCTTGTACTGCTTGATTGCATCATCACAGCATTCATTACTTTTGTTGTAAGCAACACTGACACGCTGCCGTCATTCTGACACAACTCAACATGCAGCCTACTTAACCCTTACAGCGGGGGGATAGACTTTAGTCGTCAGAATCTGAGATCTGTAGTCAGCAGATCTGACAACTGAAGTCGATCCCTGCACTGTAAGAGTACAAATTTTTTTAATGATCGTGGACCCATAACATAGGTATTCAAAGGAATCCGAAAGAGCTAAATAAGACATTTGTTCTGATATCAAATTGAAATAAACCCTTTTATCTCCAAGGTTTTTATGAAAAAATCAGCGCCTGAAGGGTTAACACAGATGTCGACATCAGGTGAGAACAAAAGCTGTGACCAAACAAGGCTGACACAGTGCACGCTATGGTTCTGTTTTAAAACAGTGGTTAATGTGTTTAGGCTTCTTCTTCTTTGTGTGCAGAGCAGAAACTTCCAATCGAAGGCTGGTTGCTCTGGTGCTAGCAATTCATGCAGGAGTCAAAAAATTCCCCCAGACCTCCCACGGCTATGGCCTAAAACAAATACCGTATTGTTTGTTTCCGATTTTCGACAAACCCTATCAAAACATGTGCGACCCAAATTTATTTGATGGATTTCCGTAAAAAAAATTTTTTTTTTTTTTTAGGAATTCATAGCCTAGGTTAAGGGATGAGTTACCGACTGTGAGCAAAAAACCTCCAAAAATCGCTACGTAATGTACAGATAAGACATGCATGGTTCCAAGTATATTTGCCGCCAAATAAATTTTAAAAAATTGTTACCTACTGAATGGTTGAAGTGACTTTAAAAAAAAAAAAAAAAAAAAAAATTCCTACCTACCCACTGGTTAAAATGACAACAAATCTGAAACAAACAATTTTTTTTGGGCCTATGTAGAGGATTTGCAATTTGCATGTCCCAAAAACACTACCCCCTGGTAAAACTCTCACCCAACAGGCTGGTAGAAAACTACGGGTGTGTATTTATAAATTATTATCAATAATAATTCTACAGGCCTACCCTCGTTGTGTAACTTTTAAATTAGTATTTTAATTAGTAGGCCTATTAGGACAGAATTATAACATATTTGTAATGAACTGCTAGTACTGATAAAGATCTCTCACAATTGCAAGCTCTCAATGTTTGTATATATTAAATCTTCAAACGTTGTCCTGAAATGGGTAAATATCTGTAATATATATATTCATAGCCTGTGTCAAAATAAAAACTGTATGAAATACATTTCTAAAAAAAAACTGTATGAAATAAATTTCTGACCGTACAACACAATGTGGAATATCCAGACACTGCCCGATTTATAGTTTTTTTTGTCCAGTTAAAAACCGAGGTAATTATGTCAGGGGAAAAAATTCATCATTTTTATCGACTAGCCAGCCGAGCTAGTGGAACTAAAAATCCACTAGCCCTTATGATTTTTTAATCGCCCTTACTTGTTGCCGGACTATGCGCGATATTGCTGAATCACTGGTTAATGATTTTTTCCCCTTCTGACCCATCTTCCGTAGGCTTAGCCTGAGCATTTTTGCTGCAGGTGGGCATTTTAGCTTTAATCTGCAGCTGTTTAAGCTTTAGTGAAGTCAGTGACCAGCCACGCCACCTGAAAATGTCTCTGTCGGCCTTTATCTTCATATAAAGTTACGTTATTGAACCAGCATTTCTTCTCCAATTTACTTTATTTTCTTAGCTGGTGGCGACCCCACCTCCCATAATTCACTTAGATTTAATTGGCTGTTCATAATTATTACATGTACAGACAATTAATTTAATCCGACATTGGCTCACTAGTATTCATTCCAACTTGGAGAAAGAAGGGGCCATGTTGCCCACTTCGGTGAAAAAAGGGGCCATCTCAAAAAAAACGTAAACTGTTCTGCCAATATAATCAAGTCAGTCATTCTAAACATAATAAAAATATGTCAAATAAGCATACTTGAAAAAAATATATAAATATTCTTTCATATCGTTTAGGGGCTATTCAAGGTAACTGAACTTGATATGTGGTCCTATCAACAAAGAAGTAGGGAAGTCTATGGAGCTCTAGCCTCTATGGCATCATGGCACAGCAAGGCACAACATAACTGGGATAAAAAGGTTATCTCAGGTGTATTAAATTAGGCCTTTTCTGGGGTGTAATTTACTTTGTGTTAGGCCTATTGGCATGATTGGACCTTCTCAGTCTGAACACCCCTACATGTCCAGTTATTCACATCGTTTCTGCGCCGACATACGTGCGCCAGCGGCAGCCCTGTGTGTGACTGAAACTGGAGTATTAGCCACAGCTTGCATTCACACAAAATTGCAACACGTTTTTGCAGACGTTTTTATGTAAGATTAATGCTTGATTCATCAGGTCTATAATACATGAGTCTTTTAGAATCAGCAACAATTCAAAACTGCATCTATTCACCCACAGCTCGTTGGGCAATGAAATGTTGTCAGCATGCATGTATGTCAAAAAACTAGATAAATGATCTTCTTGATCAGTGCCATTTTGAACTGTGAAATATCGGGTAAAACAAATGATGGGAACCACGACGCAAAAAGTGACGCTGTGGGCTATCATGGCTACCGCAGATCGGGCCACATGCAATATACGCGCCCACGCACCGCTGATTGACCAGGCCGTAGGAATATACTGGTCAGTAGTTTGTGTAACAACTTGGTGAACGTGATTTTTATGTCCACGTGTGTCAGCATCAAATTTGATTCAGTTGCTCACTTTTTGGTGTGCCAAATCTTGAATTATGTGCGCTTATAAGCTCCTCAAATGCAGGTCCCCCTAAAAGGCTGATACACACAACCACGTGTGAGCCAAAACAACGCTCTGTAGCGCGCAACGACGACGACGCCTGTACATGCTGTGCCGCGCTCTGCAGTTATGCGTAAATTTAGCCACACATGATCTGCCGATCGCACAGCCAGCAGGGCTAGTGACATGCTGATTTACAATCGCCCTTACATAATTCTTGTTGCCACGGGCGACCGGGCGTATGTGAATTTGCATCCCTGTATGTGGGGTATAAATTGAACTGAGGAGGCCAAGAGCCTGAAGGGGAAAACTCCCACAGTAGGCCTACTACAAGACTCAATGTTGTTCTATTTAAAATTCCTCACCCCTCCTCAACTTGAAGATGTATGGCTCTCAACCTCTCCCATCCCCTTAAACATGGTTGACACCCCTCACCTCCTCCCATCACCTTGAACATGGCAGACGCCCCTCACCCCCTCCCATCACCTTGAACATGGCAGATACCCCTCATCCCCTCCCATCACCTTAACATGGCTTACGCCCCTCACTCCCTCCAATCACCTTGAATATGGCTGACGCTCCTCATCTTCCTCCCATCCCCTTGAACATGGCTGACAATCCTCACTACCTCTCCCGTCACCTTGAACATGGCTGACGCCTTTCACCCACTCCCATCACATTAAACATGGCTGACACCCCTCACCCTCTTCATCACCTTCAACATGCCTGACGCCCCTCACACCCCCCCCCCTCCTCACATCAACCGAAACATAGTTGACGCCTCTCCCCCCCCCCCATCACCTTGAATATGGGTGACGCCCCTCATATCCCTCCCATCCCCTTGAACATGGCTGACGATTCTCACCTCCTACCAATCATATTGTCATTGAACATGGCTGACGCTCATCACCCTCCCATCACCTTGAACATGGCTGGCGACCCCCCTCCCCTCCTCCCATCACCTGGAATTTGCCTGATGCCCCTCACCCCCCCTCCTCATATCAACTGAAACATTGTTGACTTCTCACACACAAAAATCTAAATTGTCAATGGCTGACTATGAGAGTAGACTATGACGTTGAAGAATTATTATAATTGGTGTTGACGAGTAGGCTACTGCATAAGAGTAAAGTAGCCTACAAAAAAACTGCGCTAAAATCCTAAATGAATCAGGTTTGAAGTCATTTTAACATTGTCATTGGAACAAACTATCTTGTCATTCACTCATTGCGGAGGAGGGAGAAACAGTCCACTCAATAGTGTTTTTTTCGGAATTGTGCACCTATATGGGTAAAACCAAAAATTGGGGTAACTTTGTAGCATCAAAAATGGCAGTGAGGTGACCATCAAAGAGGAGGAAAACTACTTGATAGGTTTGGTGCACTGATCCCAATAGAGCATGAAAAAGCCACTGGCTGCGTTAGAAATTTTTTTTTTGCTTCAAAAAATCATTTTAAAAAAGTTGCAGCATCCCACTTACTACTCCGTTACCAAATTCAAACCATTTAAAAAATTCTGTTACTTTGTTTAGCTTGACATCACTCTTTTAAACTTGATATCCTTATTGGAGCATAATACTAAACAATCGTACATCAGACCTGCTAAAAATTAAAAAAAAATTGATGGGATGAACAAAAATCTTTATTTCAACTCCGTTACCAAGCCAAAAAATACTCAACTCCGTTACCAAATGTTTGGCTCGACATAAATATAAACTGTATATTTTCTTATCATAACATCGATCACAAATGGGTGCTCTATTAATATGGGGACAACGAGCCATGTTTTAAAAGACTATATCATCCATCATTATGACTGTAAAACCCATAAAATTTGACAATTCACCACTCCGTTCCCTTTTCTTGGTAACGGAGTAGAGTGGAACGGAGTAGTAAAATTAAAAGTATTCTAGGGATTAATGAAAAGATCTGGGCAATAATTCAAAAATATATCATACGGGTTCAAATAGTCCCCATAGCAACTGTTGTAGGCATACAATCATAAAACCCAACTCGTTTTTATACCCACAAGGCTAGGAACGGAGTAGTAAAAACAAAAGTATATTTTCTAACTTTTTGGTGATACCTGTTTCGAATAACTTGTCACTCAACAATATTAATTCTTTCAAGGTTAAAAACTTGTATAAGGCCCTTTAGTGTGTCAAACTACACTTGCTATAAGTTTAGTTCATGATTATTCACTTGATGGGGCATGCTACAATAATGGTAACGGAGTAGAGTGCAAATGTGGGGACATGTATATTCATCAAAATTATTTATATCGATATCAATTTTAAGTCGAATTTTGATCATTGATTAGTTAAAGTGAACAATGTCTAGCCATGAAATGTAATTGTTAGAATTATATTGTGATTTTGTATCCTACAGTGAAGTTTTAAATAGTGGAATTTTCCCTGGGGACATGCCATTTTCCACGTTTCCATGACATAGAGCTCTTATAAAACCATATATATATTTTTTTTTTTACAAATAATCCAAACATTATTAAGTAGTAATGCCTAAACGTGAACTTGCACCATTTATTTTTAATATTATTATATTTAAATCAAAATGCGGACCTTTTAAGTCCTGGGGACACTAATTTTATGTAAAGTTACCCCAATTTTTGGTTTTACCCATCTAAATAACATCAACATTTTATTATGAATGATCATTGACATTGACTGAGTTGGTACTGTTAAAAAGATCTCGGTCTACACTCTACTCGTAACTGCAGAGCCTGGGGAAAGGGTTTCTTTTCTGTTTTCACGTTTTGTAATATAAAGGTTTCCGTCATTCAGCATGTTCAGTACATGCAGTATGAGCGATAATATGTGATAACTGAATGACGGAAGGGTACAATAGAAAAAATATGTCAAATAAGCATACTTGAAAAAAATATATAAATATTCTTTCATATCGTTTAGGGGCTATTCAAGGTAACTGAACTTGATATGTGGTCCTATCAACAAAGAAGTAGGGAAGTCTATGGAGCTCTAGCCTCTATGGCATCATGGCACAGCAAGGCACAACATAACTGGGATAAAAAGGTTATCTCAGGTGTATTAAATTAGGCCTTTTCTGGGGTGTAATTTACTTTGTGTTAGGCCTATTGGCATGATTGGACCTTCTCAGTCTGAACACCCCTACATGTCCAGTTATTCACATCGTTTCTGCGCCGACATACGTGCGCCAGCGGCAGCCCTGTGTGTGACTGAAACTGGAGTATTAGCCACAGCTTGCATTCACACAAAATTGCAACACGTTTTTGCAGACGTTTTTATGTAAGATTAATGCTTGATTCATCAGGTCTATAATACATGAGTCTTTTAGAATCAGCAACAATTCAAAACTGCATCTATTCACCCACAGCTCGTTGGGCAATGAAATGTTGTCAGCATGCATGTATGTCAGCGAACTAGATAAATGATCTTCTTGATCAGTGCCATTTTGAACTGTGAAATATCGGGTAAAACAAATGATGGGAACCACGACGCAAAAAGTGACGCTGTGGGCTATCATGGCTACCGCAGATCGGGCCACATGCAATATACGCGCCCACGCACCGCTGATTGACCAGGCCGTAGGAATATACTGGTCAGTAGTTTGTGTAACAACTTGGTGAACGTGATTTTTATGTCCACGTGTGTCAGCATCAAATTTGATTCAGTTGCTCACTTTTTGGTGTGCCAAATCTTGAATTATGTGCGCTTATAAGCTCCTCAAATGCAGGTCCCCCTAAAAGGCTGATACACACAACCACGTGTGAGCCAAAACAACGCTCTGTAGCGCGCAACGACGACGACGCCTGTACATGCTGTGCCGCGCTCTGCAGTTATGCGTAAATTTAGCCACACATGATCTGCCGATCGCACAGCCAGCAGGGCTAGTGACATGCTGATTTACAATCGCCCTTACATAATTCTTGTTGCCACGGGCGACCGGGCGTATGTGAATTTGCATCCCTGTATGTGGGGTATAAATTGAACTGAGGAGGCCAAGAGCCTGAAGGGGAAAACTCCCACAGTAGGCCTACTACAAGACTCAATGTTGTTCTATTTAAAATTCCTCACCCCTCCTCAACTTGAAGATGTATGGCTCTCAACCTCTCCCATCCCCTTAAACATGGTTGACACCCCTCACCTCCTCCCATCACCTTGAACATGGCAGACGCCCCTCACCCCCTCCCATCACCTTGAACATGGCAGATACCCCTCATCCCCTCCCATCACCTTAACATGGCTTACGCCCCTCACTCCCTCCAATCACCTTGAATATGGCTGACGCTCCTCATCTTCCTCCCATCCCCTTGAACATGGCTGACAATCCTCACTACCTCTCCCGTCACCTTGAACATGGCTGACGCCTTTCACCCACTCCCATCACATTAAACATGGCTGACACCCCTCACCCTCTTCATCACCTTCAACATGCCTGACGCCCCTCACACCCCCCCCCCTCCTCACATCAACCGAAACATAGTTGACGCCTCTCCCCCCCCCCCATCACCTTGAATATGGGTGACGCCCCTCATATCCCTCCCATCCCCTTGAACATGGCTGACGATTCTCACCTCCTACCAATCATATTGTCATTGAACATGGCTGACGCTCATCACCCTCCCATCACCTTGAACATGGCTGGCGACCCCCCTCCCCTCCTCCCATCACCTGGAATTTGCCTGATGCCCCTCACCCCCCCTCCTCATATCAACTGAAACATTGTTGACTTCTCACACACAAAAATCTAAATTGTCAATGGCTGACTATGAGAGTAGACTATGACGTTGAAGAATTATTATAATTGGTGTTGACGAGTAGGCTACTGCATAAGAGTAAAGTAGCCTACAAAAAAACTGCGCTAAAATCCTAAATGAATCAGGTTTGAAGTCATTTTAACATTGTCATTGGAACAAACTATCTTGTCATTCACTCATTGCGGAGGAGGGAGAAACAGTCCACTCAATAGTGTTTTTTTCGGAATTGTGCACCTATATGGGTAAAACCAAAAATTGGGGTAACTTTGTAGCATCAAAAATGGCAGTGAGGTGACCATCAAAGAGGAGGAAAACTACTTGATAGGTTTGGTGCACTGATCCCAATAGAGCATGAAAAAGCCACTGGCTGCGTTAGAAATTTTTTTTTTGCTTCAAAAAATCATTTTAAAAAAGTTGCAGCATCCCACTTACTACTCCGTTACCAAATTCAAACCATTTAAAAAATTCTGTTACTTTGTTTAGCTTGACATCACTCTTTTAAACTTGATATCCTTATTGGAGCATAATACTAAACAATCGTACATCAGACCTGCTAAAAATTAAAAAAAAATTGATGGGATGAACAAAAATCTTTATTTCAACTCCGTTACCAAGCCAAAAAATACTCAACTCCGTTACCAAATGTTTGGCTCGACATAAATATAAACTGTATATTTTCTTATCATAACATCGATCACAAATGGGTGCTCTATTAATATGGGGACAACGAGCCATGTTTTAAAAGACTATATCATCCATCATTATGACTGTAAAACCCATAAAATTTGACAATTCACCACTCCGTTCCCTTTTCTTGGTAACGGAGTAGAGTGGAACGGAGTAGTAAAATTAAAAGTATTCTAGGGATTAATGAAAAGATCTGGGCAATAATTCAAAAATATATCATACGGGTGCAAATAGTCCCCATAGCAACTGTTGTAGGCATACAATCATAAAACCCAACTCGTTTTTATACCCACAAGGCTAGGAACGGAGTAGTAAAAACAAAAGTATATTTTCTAACTTTTTGGTGATACCTGTTTCGAATAACTTGTCACTCAACAATATTAATTCTTTCAAGGTTAAAAACTTGTATAAGGCCCTTTAGTGTGTCAAACTACACTTGCTATAAGTTTAGTTCATGATTATTCACTTGATGGGGCATGCTACAATAATGGTAACGGAGTAGAGTGCAAATGTGGGGACATGTATATTCATCAAAATTATTTATATCGATATCAATTTTAAGTCGAATTTTGATCATTGATTAGTTAAAGTGAACAATGTCTAGCCATGAAATGTAATTGTTAGAATTATATTGTGATTTTGTATCCTACAGTGAAGTTTTAAATAGTGGAATTTTCCCTGGGGACATGCCATTTTCCACGTTTCCATGACATAGAGCTCTTATAAAACCATATATATATTTTTTTTTTTACAAATAATCCAAACATTATTAAGTAGTAATGCCTAAACGTGAACTTGCACCATTTATTTTTAATATTATTATATTCAAATCAAAATGCGGACCTTTTAAGTCCTGGGGACACTAATTTTATGTAAAGTTACCCCAATTTTTGGTTTTACCCATCTAAATAACATCAACATTTTATTATGAATGATCATTGACATTGACTGAGTTGGTACTGTTAAAAAGATCTCGGTCTACACTCTACTCGTAACTGCAGAGCCTGGGGAAAGGGTTTCTTTTCTGTTTTCACGTTTTGTAATATAAAGGTTTCCGTCATTCAGCATGTTCAGTACATGCAGTATGAGCGATAATATGTGATAACTGAATGACGGAAGGGTACAATAGAAACTCTTCCCTAACACTAACACTAACAGTAACAACAAGTGAATGAGGCCGCGACAACAAGTCAACAACTGCTGAGTGAGCGCTAGTGAGACTGAGACTCACTGTCAACACTGAGACTGAGAGCGAGACCAGTCGAGAGACTTTCAAAGTTTCATTGAATCGAAGTAAGCCTGAATACAACTTACAGTTACAAGTCAAGGCTATTTCGGGCTGTGTAGACTGTAGTGTGGGCCTAGCCTATGACTCTAGTCAGACATTAGAAATAACACACACGTACTCTAGCCTAGAGTCTAGGCTAATGCTAATCCCACGCTACAAAGTAGAGAGAAAACAGAAGATAAATCAGAGGCAGTGCCAGAGAGTAAGCAAGTGCGTCACCATTTCCAGATTTCATGTAAACAACAACCAGGCAACGTGAGTCACGTGCACTGTTATCCGAACGCGTCGGACCTTTTCCAATTCGACCAGCGCCAACTCGATTCTCTCACAGCTCGGCGTTGCTGTGTGTAACGTTAAGCTAGGAATCCATATGAACGTTATGCGTTACGCGTTATGCGACAAAAGTGGAGATTACTTAAATGTTTAAGAGTGAATCCATATGTACGTATGCGTAGGCCACTATACGATTTTCAAACAGCTGCGCGTCCGAAAAATTGGATCGCTCCATGCAGGGCTGGCTAAAATTTTGGTGCGCTGACCTTGCCAAAATGGGCACCAGGATTAGGCTGGGCAAAGCTACGCGCACCTAGGGGGGGGGGGGGACTTGGCGGGGGTTTCAAGGTTTCAAATGAAATTTGTTTCAAAGTCATAATTTCAACGTAATTTCAACGCAATTGCAACGCGATTTCAACCTGATTTCAACATCGTTTTAAGCATGACGTCGATACGACGTTGTAATGATGTCGATGACGTCGGAAATACGACGTCGATACGACGTTGTATTGAGGTGAGGCGACGTCGCAACGTGATTTCAACCTCATATAAACGTTGAAATGACGTCACATGCGAGAAATTGCCTGCTGGGCAGGCGCGGATCCAGAGTGGAGGGGATTCGCAGGGTGCGCACGCCCGCTCGTTTTTGCGCCAAATTCTTGAAAAAGACCCCTAAATTGGCCTAAATATGCCTAAAAACTCGCCTCTGAGCCACCTGCGCCCCCTCTTTTTTCAAATCGTGGATCCGCCCCTGTCTACCACCAGAAGGATCCACCTTACGAATCACACGCTATTCAGTGTCCGTTGCCGCTCCGTGGGGTTGAGAAACTTACTAGTAGCCTACATTGTAAATACAGATCAACTAATGACAGTCTATCGATGACACTCATGTGGGGGTGATTTGACAAGCATGGGAACGATTCCGCTATAGCACAAGGGACGCGATAATCTAAAAATAGCCCAAGGCATGAAAAATGGTTGAGGTTAAAGTCCATCTTGATGGACTGCCTGAATAAATTTGTACCAACAAAATTAACATCTAAACGCCAGAACATGCCCTGGCTTAATAAATCGCTCCGCAAGGCTATTCGAAAAAAGGCAAGACTTTATAACAGAGCGAAAACTTCAAAAAGACCTAACCTTTGGGCAAAATATAAATTGCAGAAACGGGACACGCAGCGAAACCTTAGACGTGCCCGTTGGTCCTTTATTAACGACAAACTTTTAACATCTCTGGAAACTAAAAATTCAAAGCCTTTCTGGCGCTATATAAAATCACAGCGTCAGGATAGGTGTGGTGTCTCTCCTTTATTGCATGATGGCCAACTGCATTCAGACAGCAGGCGCAAGGCCGAAATCCTCAACCAGCAGTTTTGCTCAGTATTTACTGATGAGGACACCACTAATATGTCTAAATTAGAAGGACCACCAACAACTCCCATGAATAATATTGAAATTACACAATCTGGTATAACTAAATTATTGAGTGAACGTCGATAAAGCACCCGAACCTGACGAGCTCCCAAATTTATTCCTCAAAAATGCTGCCAAGGAGATATCTCCCCAGCTAACACAAAACGTTTTAAAACATTTTAAAAAGGTTTCAAAAAGGTTTTAGCCATAACGTTTTGCAAAAACATGTTTAAAACGTTATTAAAATATTTTACTGAAATGCTGAAAAGGGTTCAAAAAGGTTTTACTCATAACATTTTGCAAGTTTTATGAAAATGTTTTAAAAATGTTTTAAAAATATTTTGACACTAAGGTTTTATGAACATGTTTTAATAATGTTTTAAAAATATTTTGACACTAAGGTTTTATGAAAATGTTTGAAAAATGTTTTAAAAATATTTTGACACTAAGTTTTTATGGAAATGTTTTAAAAATGTTTTAGAAATATTATTGCCAAATGTTACGGACAAACATTTCAAAAACATCATGGGGATATTTTTAATGGTTCCTTGGAATTACAATCAATACAAATCCGTCGAATCAGCAGATTTTGTCTACATTTCCGAATCATTTATTACAAATTATTTTATTAAAATGTTGAGAATCAAATTTTTCGGGAGTAATAAAATGGCACTTACAATATTTCAATGGAAACTCGTAGGCCTATAAATGTGTCAAAAATATTTGACCCGGTCCCAACATTAACACAGGGTTGGGACCATGGGGACGAGTGCTTGCTGGGATATTATTTAAATATTTCCCACAAAACACAGTGATGTCTACCACGTCCCAGCTAGCAAGCTGACGTTAGGCCAACGTTGGCAATGGTTGGCATATATGGTCGCAGTGGCATATGCAACGTTGGGCCAACGTTGGCTACAGGTAAGAAAGCCAACAGTCGTTTTGTCAACATCAGCCCACCGTCAGCTAGACGTCTATCCTCCGTGTATTTGCCGACATTGGGCCAACGTTGGCTCAAGGTAAAAAAACCAACAGTGTTTTTTTCCCATGTATATATACTGACATGATTGTCCTAGTTTTATATTTCTCTCACAAAATTAACATTATAATGGGCACAAAATTTACGGAATTATCCAATATTGTTATATCTTTTTAACAAAATTTTGCTACATTGTAATCCAGAGCTGAGGAAAATGCAAAAAACATTCAGCAATATTGAATTTTATGCAGCTGACAACTTTCATAGTTGGGGTGCGCCCCCACCGACCCAAAAAAAACGTGCTATGTATAGGCCAGCGCGCATGCGCTGTAATTAAAGTACTGTAGTGAAGTCATGGAATCCATACGATTCTGATTCAATTCGAGTTTTGTACGATTTTCAGACCACGGAAAAGCACAAAATCTGGCCTTGACTATGAAATCTAGAAATCCTGTCAGGCCTGGCCTACTATGAGGTAGGCGCCGGCAATCTGGATCAGCCATCAGGCCATGGCATTGTCAGTGACCAGGCTGCAAAACTTGACATCCTTTTTGTAATTCCTCCAGACCTATCAAGCACTGTTCTGACAAGATAAATAAGTATAAAGTTTCAGGGGCGGATCCAGGTGAAAAAGGAGGGGCGCAGGTGGCTCGGGGGGGGGGGGGCGAGTTTTTAGGCATATTTAGGCCAAATTAGGGGACTTTTTAAAGAATTTGGTGCAAAAACGGGTGGGCGTGCGCCCCCCCCCCTCTGGATCCGCGCCTGAGTTTGCAGCATTTTTCTGTGTAATTCTTAGCATGCGTTGTTTGTTTAACTCACATTGAACAAAAGTATAACTTTGGATGGATTTAACGTTAGCCTACTTCATGTCTAGATCTACACTCTACAGTCTGTTTTTAAAATGTTTTGTATTAGCTGGGTTAAATACGTTTTTAAAACATTTTATGGGAACGTTTCAAAAACGTTTTTAAAACATTTTATAGAAATATTTTTAAAACGTTTCATAGAAATATTTTTAAAACGTTTTTAAAACGTTTTATGGAAATATTTTTAAAACGTTTTTAAAATGTTTTAAAACGTTTTGTGGAAATGTTTCAAGGACGTTTTTAAAACGTTTTGCAAACATTTTATAATAATGTTTTCAAAATATGTTAAAAACTCCACAATATAACATTTTCGTGATATTCTCTAGAAACGTTTCGGTGATGTTTCCCGAAATGTTTCTAAAACATCATTAAAACATGATTGTGTTAGCTGGGTCCTTTTTTAACAGATATTTTCGAACACTCTATCCGGACCGGGAAATTACCCGATGAATGTGTCGAGGCTAATGTAGCCCCTGTTTTCAAAAAGGGAGATCGGCATACTGCTTCTAATTACAGGCCTTGACATGTGTTTGTGCCAAATTGCTCGAACACATTATTTGCAAGAACATCATGACCCACTTTACCAAAAACAAAATTTTAACTTCTGTGCAACACGGTTTCCGTGCAGAGCACTCTTGTGAAAGCCAATTACTACTGACCACTGAAGATCTGGTTCAAAATTACGAGGACAAAATTCAAACTGATTTAATTGTTTTAGATTTTAGTAAGGCTTTCGATGTAGTTCCCCACCAACGTTTACTACACAAACTTGATCATTACGGAATTAGGGGACCTACACTACTTTGGATTCGACATTTTCTCACCACTCAGACACAGAAAGTAGTAGTAGATGGTAGCTTTTTGGACACTGCTCATGTAGGTTCTGGTGTACCACAGGGTACAGTACTTGGCCCGATCTTATTTCTATGCTATATTAATGACCTCCCATCCTCGGTTTCATCTGATGTTCGACTCTTTGCTGACGACTGCCTCCTTTATCGGCCCATAAAATCTAAGGACGATCAAAAAAAGCTACAGGAGGACTTAACAAAATTGGAGCGCTGGGCAGACATTTGGGGGATGAAATTCAACCCATCCAAATGTTCTGTCCTCCGAGTGAAGAGACCCCGGGCTAAAGAGATAGCATCAGACTACCAGCTCAAAGGGGTCACACTCGGACAAGTAACAAATTCACCTTACTTGGGAGTCAGCATCAGTGAGAACCTGGAATGGGGGGATCACATCTCTAAAATTGCGAGTAAGGCTAATTCCACACTGGGTTTCTTGAGGAGGAATTTAAAGGGATGTCCCTCAAAATTAAAAGAGATTGCATATTTTTCAATGGTTCGGTCACTTTTGGAATACTCTTGTCCTGTATGGGATCCATACAGGCAAGTTGACATCGATAAATTAAACAAAATTCAAAGAGCTGCTGCACGTTTCGTAACTAACAACTACCAGCGTAAATCAAGTGTAACAGCTCTTATCCAAGATCTAGGCTGAACTGACTTACAAACTAGAAGAAAGAACTTCAGGCTGACAAGCCTGTACAAAATTTTAAACGGATTAATTGCTGTACCTGTCAGTGACCTATTAACCCCAGCAGATGAAAGAACTCGTGGTGGACATAAAAAATCATTCAAACATATTAGAGCTTACACCACGCTGGGACAAAATTATTTTTTGTACAAAACCATACCCGATTAGAATCATCTTCCACCAGCTGCTATTGAATCCAGATCGATAGAAGCTTTCAAGAGCCAACTGAGCGATTAGTCTGGTCGGCCGCTCAGCACAAACCCTTCGCCTGATACTCCGTGAGGAGGACTGCGAAGTTCAACCTTTAAAGATTAAAGATGATGTCAATAATATTTTTTTGCTATGCCTATGGGCTATTTTTTGAACAATTTTTTGTCGCGCATTTTAACCCTTTGCTGCATTTTGACCCTGCTTGTCGGTCTGGTGCGCGACATAGCGACAAATGGCCAGCCCTGCCGTGTAGCGATTCATGCGTCATCCGATTGAAAAAACGGACGGGGAATTCCAGGCAATGACGTCGCCAACGGGGTGTTTCCCAAACAAAGTGTGTGTGTGTGTGGGGGGGGGGGGGATGAGAAGAGGATTACCCAGTATCCCGCCATAACGACGTAAATTACTCCCCATAGTTAATCTGAAGTATTTCTGAAATATTTAACCATGTAACTGCATTTCTTGGTTGTAGTAGGCTTATGGGGCGGGGGCCCTAGGGTAGTGGTTAGCACCGCTGCCTTTCACGCCAGAGTTCGGGGTTCGGTTCCCAGGCTCGGCGGTTTGAAAGAAACAAAAAATGTTTCTTCCCCACCCACGTGTGAAAGTCAGTATTGTGGCGAGTCTCCGTGACCGAGAGGTAGCGTGCTCGGCCTCAGACCGCCAGGGCTCGAATTTCTAATCTTGTGTCTGGAGGACAGTGTCATCTCAATCATCTCCCCATCCTCAGGAGGTTCTCCTGGCCCAGTTTAGCCTATATGTGCACAAAGGTGGCCTAAAGCTCGATTCATTTCATTTTGGTTGGGGTATGCCCCCTGTTGAAATTTATTATGCAGTTGTTTCTGTTTATTACTTTATATTCAACCGTGGTAATTTTATTGAGGCGGCAATAATAATCAAATTTTGTTGCTGTATATAACAGCGCCCCAATACAGACAAATACATCTTTTCAAGCACAAATCAGCCACAGAACAAAAGAAAAATGCAGTGCTGCTAGTCAAAAACACATGATGTATACGCATAACGCGCTCAGAATATATGTACATATGGATTCGCAAAAAACGCAAGACGCATAAAGCATTACGTGTAACGCATAACGTGCATATGGATTCCTAGCTGAAGTCCATAGAGTTAGTAAGAACACTATATGCGTTAGTCTATATTATTAAGTAGCCTAGTTTCTGGCCCACAAGCGAGGCTAATTTGCTCTGGCCTGTCCAGAATGCAATGGGTCACGGATGGGACTAATCAATAAGTAGCAGTATAAAAAACTCTTATCATATTTAAAAAATAGATTTCAGAAGACTGAAGTTATTGGTGTTTTTTCTGATCCAATGGAGGCTTCCTGCGGCGTACCGCAGGGATCCATCTTGGGACCATTACTATTTCTAATTTACGTAAACGATATGGAGGCAGCTGTATCATGCGGATTAATTCTTTATGCTGATGATTCAGCATTATTGGTCTCAGGTACATCGGTTTCTGTCATAGAGGCAACTGACATGAACTGACTTTCCTGAGTGAATGGCTAGTGTATAATAAGCTATCCATTCACTTAGGAAAGACCGAAAGTATTCTTTTTGGTTCAAATAAGAAAATACGCAAACAGTTCACCATGAAAATTATATGTGGAGACAATGAAGTTACCGTAAAACGGGGTGACTTGGGACGATTTCAACTGTTTTTCATATCCACACTCAGGACATTTTCCAATATTACTGTATAAATGATTTTAGCTCAAAATATATAATCACTGGAATCGATAAATATAAGTTTTTGTTTAGTTATGTTGTTCGAACACAATTTTTTTTAATA
The DNA here is from genome assembly GCA_964017125.1 of Flabesymbios commensalis. Taxonomy (NCBI): domain Eukaryota; kingdom Metazoa; phylum Annelida; class Polychaeta; order Terebellida; family Flabelligeridae; genus Flabesymbios; species Flabesymbios commensalis. Next base: position 32,726,614 of record OZ024915.1, read on the forward strand.
ATTTAAAGTGTCCCAAGTCACCCCGCAAATGGGGTGACTTGGGACATATGTAATGTATTTTTGAATCTAACAGTTCTCATTTAGTCAGGCGGATATGTGAAATATAGCAAACAATTGTGGGTTTATACATAGAAGCATGAAATTTGGCACATGTCTAGACTATGGCCCTGGCAAACTTTTCAGCTATGGGGCCACCGGAAGTAAGACCCTTGTAAGTGTTGGCAGCCATTTTTCAAAATGGCGTCCAATACGCACTTGTGACACGGACAACTTCAATTACTAGGGCAGTGCAAGACAGTTATTGGCCTTGCATAGCCTTATTATTGAACCCTAAACTACCACAGCACTTTACAAACAGTATATGTGGGTGTTTGTGCCCATGGAGACATTCAAAATTATGCTGACTCAGCAAAATAGCTCAGCTACCATTATCATCATAACCAACTTTGTGCTAATGGTTCCAGGGGGCACTTACATTCGGGCAATAAATTAACAAAAATGCATTTTTTTTATCTTTCCATGACCCCTTTATTCATTTATTATGTGGTGAACGTGTTTAAATGGTGGTGGTAGACGTATAGCCATATACAAAAAGTAAAATATTGGCGATTCACAGCAGGCTGGTGGCTCGGCTGGTCCCTCTCACTCTCGGGTAACACAGCCAATTTAAAACTGACTAGACAATATGCTGCCTTTGCCAGACAGCAACTCCCGAATCAATGCAGTTCCCTACTGAAAGCAAGCGGATTGATGTCAATGTTGGTCAAGGGTAGGCTACTCAACTATTTCAACACACCTCATACGCTTCAATGAGTTCAAAAAAGCCATTCTGTGACAGACTGTGACCGCAGTTCAGGTGTTTCCAAGAATTATACTCGACAAAGTGCTACACAGGAAGCATCGACAAAACATGTCTGCTTTTTCTGTGGGGATGAGGACACAGTACACACACTCCACGAAGCAGCCACGTTTGGGCTCAACAAGAAAGTTTCAAAATTTGCCACAGATCTTCAAGACCAGCAACTTCTGGCTAAACTCAGTGCTGGGGACTTGATAGCACAAGACGCGGGTTACTTAGTATCACTTTGTTTAGTAACACTTTACTACTCTTTGTTTAGTATCACTTTACAACAGAGCTGTATCCGAGCAAGCCCAAAAAAGCAAACAGAACACAACTGACAACCTCAGCAGAAACATTGCTCTCGCTGAATTGCTAACATAGGCTTCATTGATGAATCGAGGATGAATGAAGCTCCAGTCTTCATGCTAGCAGACCTGATCAAACTGTATTCTGCGCGGCTCCAGCAATTTGTCATTGCGCAAGACACTCGTCCACACAGCACTGACCCTTAAAATTGCATCCTTGCCCACTTCCCATACCTGAAAGCTTAGAGAGAAGGGCGGGGTGTAGCCTACTCCTTACATTTGACATAGACATGGGAGCTGCCCTACGTAAGCTCTGCAAGGACGATTTTGATGACGAAGCCATCTGTCTCGCACGAGCAGCTCAAATTGTGCAGAAAGACATGTTCTAACTGCAAGCTACAATCACAGGCTCCTTTGATGAGCCATGCCAGTTCAACTCTGTACCCCAGTCACTTCTAACAATCTTAGCCATGATTCTTGATGGTCCCAACATCCAGTCCCTATCACAGTCAAGCAGTGGTTCACATAAAGCTCAGCTTCTGCAGCACAACAGCCTTTCTCGGCAGGCACAGCAGACTCCTTTTTGAAGGCCTCTCATATCACAAGAACTAGGCATGCACACCAAGTTACAGCAAGCAGCATGTACATCCTACTCAAAATTACGTATACCCACTACCTGAAGTCCCTGGATCCAGAATGCCAAGCAGAAACGTTTGATAACTGGTTTGCCTGAAAAAATCAGGTGATTCCACAGTTCAATTTCTGGCGCATAGCTCTCCAACTCAAACATGTTGAGGTCCTCGTCCTTATCTACACGAGGCAAACTTTGATCTGTATGCAGACTGCCTGACCAAGGTAACCCCATGATTCTTCAGTTTGGACCACACCAACACGCAAGATGGGTACCAGTCTAAATTCGAGACATGTTCAGTCTAATCATAATCCACCCAGAAACTGCTATGGAGTTCATGAATGGCAACTTTACTGTTCGCAAAAACCAACAGGGTGTTTTTATCCATGGCTCTGGACCAGGCACATGAGCAAAACAGTGCTGACATAAATAGTGACGTTGGTGCTGTTGGACTTACTCAATCCCCCGAGGCCCTCAGACGCTGGTCCTGAACTGGTGATGATGACTAGTGAGTTTAAGGCATCCCTGGAGAGAAAACACCACAAGCTTCTGGATACCAGTCACCATGAGCAAACCAAAAGTTTCCAGGTGACTTTTGGAAAGCAGGACAAGGAACTAGTTGATGTCATAGAAGATATGGGCAAGCCAACCCAACATCAGGGACATCGTTGACCCAACTGTGGTATCTTCTTTACGTCAGGCTGAGAACAACAGTATCAGAAGTTCATGACTGATCGATTGGTAGAGCAAACAACTCCCATCGCTGAACCCATAAAGAAAAACAAGTTGTCAGTCGACCTTCTGAAAGAGAAAAATCCAGAAAAAGCCTTTAGGTTTCATCTTTGAAGAGTGACTGCTCCCCATTTTCGCGGCTATACATCGCCTGTCAGTCAAGAGATGACAGCCTAAATGACTATTTCCAACATGAAATCAGGCGTGCCCCCATCTTTAGCTCAGCTTGGCAACCTCAGATCGGGAACCAAGGCAGACCTCTTGGGCTGCCTAGAGAGCAACTGTGCTGCAGCCAGAGGTGAAGCCCCAGGAGCTGATGTCATAATCCTCGCTGGATCTCTGGTTGTCAATTTTCTCAAACCACATGCCACCAAGACTTTTGAAGATTATGCAATGAAGATATTCCTACCCCACGTCCAGGCCCAGCTGCAACATGCCAGTATGGTTGACGTGGTCTGGGACCAATACAGATGTCTCAAACCAGAGAGAAGTGCGGGAAGGGTGTCTGTAGAAGGGTAGAAGGCTCCACCAATCTCCGAGAAAACTGGCATCAGTTTCGGCAACAGTTTTGGCGGATCGGATCGATCGAGTAGTTTACCCACATGGGAACAGAGAAGTAAGTAGTTACCACAAGTTGTGATGATGCTCTGTGCAGTCTCCCCAGAGACTTTTGCTCCCTCGCCCTGTGCAACCATGCAGAGGCCGACAGCCAAATGATTCTGCACTTGGAAGATGCTTTCAATGTGGGAGCTCCGGGTGTCTTTTCAGGACAGGTCGACAATTTAGGTACATTCCGCACACGAGATTGCTACATCCCTCGGCCCTGACAATGCTCGATCTCTTATATCCCTATATTCCATGCATATATACGGGGTGTGATACGTATGGTATCATCCTTTGGTGCAAAGGGGAAGAAGTCAGCATGGGCTCTGTCCTCAGGCCAAGCAGAAATAACTGATAACGATGTTGCCGTGCTGGAGCGTTTCACCATTGCTGTATTGACCGTACGAGCGACCCTACCAAAATAGATGAAGCTCGAAAGGAGCTGTTCACCAAGAAGGGAAGAGCTATCATCATGGATGCCATCCCACCAACACGAGGTGCCTTGGTGAAGAACATCAAGAGAACAGTCTACCAGGGGGCACTGCTTGGGCAACTGCAGTTGCTCAAAAGCTGCCACCCCCTAATGACTGGGCCTGGGCTGAACCACCCAACTGGAAACAGCTGTGAACCACTTTGCCAGAATCAAGCACATCCTCGAGGGAACTATTTTCTTGTGGCTGCAAACAAACAAGGCTGCAGGGGACAATGCAAGTGCAATAAAGCAGCACTGAAGTGTACTGCCTTGTTCCAGTGCTGTGGACAAGACTGTGATGCGTAAAGCCTGAAGACCAGTGACTTTGCAACATATTTAAGTACAGTATAGATAGCAATCACCCTTACTTGAGGTTCAGCTTCCTTAAGTGTATGTTATATCATCAAAGGTTGTTAAGTGGATGAGTTGAATCATTCAAACATCATAGATTGTGTTTTTATTACGCAAAATACTATGCGACCGCAGTGTTCTTTTGGCAGCCATTTTGAAAAATGGCTGTCATTTGAAAAATGGCTGGCAAGGCTCATATAGACATTATTTCGAGTGGCCCCATAGTTATAAATTGCCCTAGGCATATTGTCTACTATTTGGATGGGTTTACTCAATTAATAATAATTGATTGTGTCTCATTATGCAAAATACTATACGACCGCAGTGTTCTTTTTGGCAGCCATTTTGAAAAATGGATGCCAAGGCTCACATGAACATTATTTAGAGTGGCCCCATAGCTATAAATTATTCCAGGCACATTGTCTACTATGTAGATAGGTTGAATCATTCAATAATAATTGATTTTGTCTCATTATGGAAAATACTATGCGACCGCAGTGTGCTTTTGGCAGCCATTTTGTAAAATGGCTGCCAAGGCTCACATAGACATTATTTCGATTGGCCCCATAGCTATAAATTTGCCTAGGCACATTGTCCAAACATGCTGAAAATTTCATGCTTCTATGTATAAACCCACAATTGTTACACCAATCTGCCTGACTAATTGAGATTGTCTCCATAAACATGATAAATATCTATATAAAGTATAATAAGTATAAAAAAAGCTAAGTTTATTATTTAGTGCTGAATTCAAAGTAGGCCTACAACCCACGCTCTGTATTTATAATTAATGATTGAAAATAGACCAGTTTTACAGGTGTGATTTGACGTCATAATGCGTTTTTTAAGATGTTTTGTGTATATATATCTAGCTCATATCTCAGCTAATCAGGCTGGAATTTACGTGACAGAAAGATATAGTCCCAATCTTTCATAATACCACTCACAGTGCAATTAGTTTTTACATACTCAAGTATGTGACAATACTGAAACAAATAAATAACACATGGGGTGACTTGGTACACTCTTATGGGTTTTTTTTTTAAAATCAACAGCAACAACCAAAATGAAATATAACCAGCTCAACTGATAGTAAAATACGCATGGGCATACAATAAACAACAATATCACAATATAACAGAGACATATACCCCGGCAAAATTGCATGTCTACACCGAAATATATACCCTGTAAGATATGGGTGCCGTATAATGGGGTGACTTGGGATGATGGGGTGACGAATGTGCATAACAACTACGGAAAAATGTGTCCCAAGTCACCCCACGTCAAAAATGTATTTGTTTAAAATTCATGGATTGTGACTTTACAGGAAAAGTCTATGTTTGATATTATTTTTATTCTTAACATAACATTTTTGAAACCTATGGCTTTTTCATGTCCAAAATATAATTGAGTCATCAAATTATAAAGGCACCCACAAGTCAAAAGTAGAAGTAACTTCAGAAATGTCCATAAAATTGCACTCACTTAAAAATGCTCACTACCTTCAAATGGTAGAGGTCTTCCCGCCAAACAAAATGCAGTTGGCATATCAACAATAGTCTGTCTTTGTTATTATAAAAATATAACTCATAATATAAAAATTGTCATTACAGTCATATTTTAAAATAATATTTTAATGATTTGTCCCAAGTCACCCCATCGTCCCAAGTCACCCCATTTTACGGTACTGCCAAAAATAATGTGAAATACCTGGGAGTTAGCCTAGACCAGTCACTGGGAGGGAAATATATAGCAGAAAGTATTTTAAAAAAGGGAAACTCTAGACTCAAATTTCTATGGAGACAGGCTAAATATTTGAATAGAAATTCTAGGAAACTTTTGGCTACATCTTTAATTTTATGTCATTTTAATTATGCCTGCTCCGGATGGTTTAAGGGTCTCCAGGTCAACTAACAAAAAAACTACAAATTTTGAAAAACAAAACTATGAGATTTGTTTTAGGCTACCCCCCTACCCCCCACATTGGCATAGAAGAGTTTACTTTGTTGCACTGGATCCTAGTCTGTCAAAGGGTTAAACAAATCAAGCTAAACAATATGTATCGAATTGTCCATGGAAATGCCCCTCAATATTTAAAGCGGGACCTTTCCATGGTCAATGATCAACATTCTTTTTTCACCAGAAATAGTATTCTATCAGTTGTTTTGCCCCACGTAAAATCATCGGGGAAGAAGACATTTAGATACTCAGCCGGTAAGATATGGAATGCACTCCCAGTTTCTCTGAGATCAGCTAAAGACTTACTTTCGTTTAAAGCTGCATAACTGTTTTGCTTATTTTAATCAAAAGATCAATCGATGGAGAAAAGTGTTTTATTTTTTTATTTTAACTGAGTTATTAAGGATTTAAGTTTTTTGTTTTTTGATATTGTTGCCCCACCAAAACAAACCTGATCACAGCGGAGTATGACACATTGTCTGTATAACCAGTACATTAAAAGTACCAAGTGGCAGATAACGGTCATCATTAAAAAAAGAGTGGAAGACTTTTAAAATTATTCTTATTTTTTAATACCCTGATGACATCGCAGGGCTCTGACACAGTGACCTCCATTTTTAAATGTAACAGTACCAATACGATCACAAGTTTACGCCTGCTGAAAATGGCCCAGTTTTCATAGGCACTTGAAATATTCGTCTCATTTTTTTGGCATCCGAGTTTTTTGGTAGGCAGCGCGAGTAACGTTTTTACACAGCTGGCTGTGTAAACAAAATGGCGGTCAGTGTAACTGGGCCTCGCACAGTAAATGAGTTAGGCGGCCCAGTCATACCGGGTAATTTTTTAAGTGATCATAGATACATTTCACAGTACAAAGTGTATTGTCTCATGTCAGTTAGACATATCTAGAAGTTATTACTTTGTGTGATATGAGTGATATCTGCATATAATGTCATGTTTAATTTCGGTACCGGTATAGAGAATGTCACTCAATTGAAAAAAGAGGACCCTGTTTTAGCATGGTGCTTTTAAGTGTGGGCCAGCATCTGAGACTTTGGCCCGCCATTAAGACGCTTTCCCCCGACCGTGAAAAATTGATACCTCACGGGCATTTCAAAAAATAGTGGCAATGCTATGAGTGAATTCAAAGTGAATTCTGAATGACAAGAGAAACACGATCTATAGTGCCTATGCTATTCGAAAATATCAGACTATTTTATTTCATCGTTAGTCATCACATACAGTTATATAAATAGCGAAATGGGTAAAATAAAATAATTGTAAAAAAAGCAGCGTTTACGGTACTGGTAGCTGAGTTCCAAGCAAACAAGAGGCATACAACCATTGATGGGTCAATGTTGTATCAGCGTCATAGAAGCTGGACCAGCATTGAGCCATCATCATAGAAGCTGGACCAACATTGAGCCATCAATGGGTCAGTGACTCGTGCCTGCTGAGTTATCATAGGGGCTGACCTAGTCTTAGGACACCAACTGGTGGTTTGTGTGAGCCTGGCATCGCAGCGAACACGAGGCATTGGTCCGATGTCAAACTAATTCGGGGCCATCGTCTACGGCTCTGGCCCAGCGTTGGACCAATGCGGCTCAACGTCTCGTGTTTGTTATTAAGGGGTTTGATGTTGGTCTAATGTAACATTATATTGGCCCACAATTAACCACTATTAGTATTACGTACATATTGTACACAGACGGACCGATTTACCACACCATATAACTTGATGGTGTATCGCGTCGTGATCCAATCCAGCTACATTTACATCGATTTTGTCCATTTATAAAGCCTTTAAAAATATATGAATGATTATGTTGAACATTTTAGGTTATTTCGGTCGAAATAAACAAAACAGTTATGCAGCTTTAAGAAAGGAGTCAATAGGCATCTTAGAGAAGAGCTAATCACTGAAGCTCGGAGTGATCTTCATTTCTATTAATCATATTTACATACAGCCTTATAAATATAGGCGGGTATGTTTGCCAATTTATGTGCTCTAGAGTTTATAAGGCCATTTTATTCAGCTCATTTTTTACAATGTTTTTAATTAATTTATAACAAGCAGAGTCTGAAAATTTCTCCACAAACCCTTGTAAAAAATAAGGGTTCTAGTGTGGATATTATCATCAATAAAATATATTTCATCATATGCACTATTTATAAACTTTCATAATCATTTCATATTTCATCTAGTCGAGGCAGTTTCTGTCTGTATTTTTGTGAAAATGCTATGACTTTCCTAGTCAACAGGCTACCTGTGATATAACTAATGTAGTCTATTTAATAAAAGTATAAAAATAACTTGCTCCTGTCGCCGCCACTCTGGAACAGCATATAGGGACCACTGTGGAAATAAGTGACCTGGACCAGGATACTTTTCAGTGTTTTTATCCCTGGTGTTCCAGAAAGATGGTCACTTTGTATTTTATCTATCTATCTACATTTATTCTCTTCTACATGATAAAATGGTCAATCAGAAATAAGTTGCAAGAGACATGCATACGTACAATAGGTTATAGTCAATAAATATATATAGACCCCCCCCCCCCCGCTCCCCCTTCGTAACACTTTTAAACGTTGTGCTGACTACGGTCCGTAAACGCATTGCTTAACCTCCCCCTCCCCCTCTAAGCATTACATTATTATCGTATGGATGATGGGGCGTTACCGATATCGTGGGTAAGTTGATCTGGGAAAATTGCAAGTTGGTATGCCGGCAAACCTCCCACACTAAACTCCGATCACTATAATTCAATTCGCCGTTTTGGCAACGTAAGTGAATAACTCCCTTAACTATTTCTTCAGTTCATTCTCTCTATTATAACTATTATTATAGTCTAGACATCAAATTGTGCACACAATCCCAAACAGAGGGCGACGACCTCACGACATGCGGCTCAGGCCCTGTAGTCTAGACGGAACGTCCGTCTAGCTCAGTGCCTGTGGTGTAAGTGATGCGCGGTCGGTTGGCGGCAACGCTGATCAAAGCGAAGCTGCCCTGGCAACAGCCACTTGTCAGTAGTCGTAAACCCGAGCAGTCCCGAAGCGGGTGAGACGCTAATACCACATAACCCCCGGGTTAAGTGGACATAGATCACCAATGATAACAGAACAAAGTAATTCAGTGAGAAGTAGACGAATGCTGTACGATCTCAAACATATAGCAGGAATCCGCAACCATCAAGGCGACCCTGGCCACCACGTGAAGCTTGCCACCTTACAGATACCGAAGGCAGTAATCATGGCAGTGAAGAAATACACAGCTCCAGTAAGCCTACACGTCAAAATAGAAGAGAAAACCGAATTTACCATCCAAAATTACCAGCTTTCACAGGACAGGAATTATGGGAGGTTCATTACAACCGATTAAAAGATGTTGCGGCACAAGAAGATTGGACAAACAGTGAAAAATTACGAGAATTGCTACCAAGATTACAGGGAAGAGCAGAAGAGTTTGTGTACAGCCTACTATCATCTGATAACAGAAGAAATTTCAACCCATAGACATAGAAAATGCAGAATTTGAAATAGTAACATTCCAAGAAAGTAAGAAACAGTCCACTGACAGTCACCATTCTCAACGACCGGTGCGAAGTGTGAATGATTTCGAAATTGATGTCAGCGAAGGCGATGGCTATGATGACATATCCCAAGAAACAGACAGGAAGTAAAGCCCCAGTAGTTTGCACTAACTCTGAAAAAAACCCTATATCAACTACAACAAATGACAGTACATTAAAACAAAATATCCTAGCAGAGATCACCCAGCTTTTACAAAACAAAAGCATTTCTATCTATCTAGATGGCAGGTACAATTTTTCAAAACTCGAATCCTCGTAAATCCAGCATATGCTACAGGTGCAAGGAGATTGGACACTATGCACATGATTGTAAAAATCAATATCGTCCCACTAATTACCATGGCGCAACAGTTCCTTCGTATCAGGCGATTCAGCCGAATTCACAAGTGTTACAGAATCTTATGCCTCACCAAACCTATCATGACAGCAACACCAGTGACCAAACCACAGTCAAACTAGAGAGGATTCATTATACTGACCATTTGATGGATCCGATACAATCGTGTCATGTTACAAGTACAGACAACCCTATTAATGAAGACACCAGAGACAGAATTTGTGAAGAATAGAAGTCAAGTGAAGTTGATCTGCAAGCCAAGAGCAAGAAACTAATTAAGAAAAAGGAAAGCATGAAGTGAAAAAGGTTATCGGAGAAATAACTTCAAAGGGGATATATGTGGAAGCAGTTTTGAGTGGTGTCAACGCAATGTGTTGTATTGACACTTGCGCATGCAATACAATAATTTCCAGTAAATTATATAACAGTATTCCCGAGACAAAGCGACCAGTTCTAATAGTGTTCCAAAATTACAAGTGTGCTGATGGGTCAGTGATAAAAACTTTACTGTTGGTTTGTTTAATTTGAACCTTGGAAAGGCTGAGATTGAAAAAAACACTTAACAGTAGCAGACATTACAGAAGACATTTTGTTGGGCGCAGATATTCTTCAGGAACCCCCAGCAGGACCGGTTGTGCTATATTTTGTAAAGGAGAAGATGATTCTGCCTGGACTTTCTATTTCATTAATTCAGGGTGATAGTCAACATAAACTGAGAAAGGTTGCCGCTGCTGATTATTGTACTATTCCACCACTGTCTGAAATGCTGATAGACGTTTATCTTGATCGCTGAGGGAATAAGGAATATGACTCAAGTGTCATTATTGAACCAGCACCAAATTTAGATAGCTAATGGAACTTGATTATGGCATCCTGCCTGGTCAATAATGTTGATTAAATCACAGTAAAGGTTCTACTCTTGAATCCTATGAAGAATGAAGTTACTATTCCTCCGAACACTGTACTAGGCTTCGCTCAACAATACCAAAATGATGTAGTACCTATGTTTTTCACAGAGGGTAATAATACAGGAAGTCTGTCCAATGTACAACGTATTACACTAGATAATAATCCTATGGACAGAGGTAGAAAACAGTACATCAGAAATATTGGTGATAAAAAAAAGAGAAACCCGGTGAAAATCCCACCCCACCTCCAAGAGCTTTATGAGGCAAGCGAGAAGCAAGGGGATTTAGAGAGAGAAGAATTGGCTAAAGTACTACTGGAATTTCAAGATGTTTTCTCTACAGATAGCACAGACTTAGGTAAAACACATCTTGGTAAACATTCCATTGAGACAAATAATGCTCGGCCAGTGAGATTGCCCCCAAGACGTGTCCCATTAGCATTTGAAGGAGAAGACTGCAAGGCGATAGAACAGCTTTTAAAGCAAGGATCGATTCATCCATCCACATCTCCTTGGGCTTCATCGATTGTGATGGTAGAAAGCGTGATGGTAGTTTCAGACCGTGTATTGACTATCGACGTTTGAACAAAGTTATGGTACCAGATGCATTTCCACTGCCAAGAACTAAAGATTGTCTAGATGCGATGTCAGGATCGGTCTTATTTTCAACATTAGACATAAGATCAGATTAAATTTAAATTCCGGTGAACGAGGATGATATTCCAAAGACAGTATTCATAACAAAGTTTGGCTAATATGGATACACAACAATGCCTTTCGGACTCTGTAATGCTCCATCCACCTTTCAAAGAATTGTAGAATTAGCTCTTCAGGATCACAAAGGATATCTTGTTTAATATACCTGGATAATGTGATCATTTTTGGAAGATGCCTAGAAGAACACATGTCAAGATTACGAGCAGTTTTGAGAGGAATCAGAAAAGCCAATCTAAAATTGAAACCTTCAAAATGTCACTTACTACAGAAAAAAGTTGAATTCCTGGGACATATTGTATCCAAAGATGGAATTTTGCCAAACCCAAAAAACATACAAAAGCTTGTAGACTGGCCTCGTCCTATAAACGTCACTCAAGTACGAGGAATAGTAGAATTAGGGAGCTACTACAGACGCTTTGTGAAGAATTTTTCCAAATTGGTGCACCCTTTAATTGAGTTGACAAAGAAAGACAAAAGTTTTGTTTGGACTGACAAGTGTGAAGAATCCGTTCAGTCACTCAAGAAAATACTAGTATAGGAGCTGATGTGATGGGTTACCGCAGAAAAGATGGAGAATTCATCTTAGATACAGATGCATGTGATATCAGTATGGGCGCTGTATTATCTCAATTTCAGGATGGTCGTGAGAGAGTTATCGGCTATGCCAGTAAAACACTATCCTATACCGAGCGCAACTATTGTTTAACAGACAGGGAGCTGTTGACTGTTGTTTATTTTGTTCAGCACTACAAACACTATTTGTTGGTAAAGCCATTCTGGAGAGAACAGATCACCAGGCACTAAAATGGTTATTCAGTCTCAAAGAGCCCAAACATAAAATAGCCAGGTGGATAGAAATACTTTCAGCATTCAACTTTGTGATTGAATATAGACCAGGAGAGCGACATGGCATGTGCAGATGCCCTTTCAGGATGCCCTACACTGCAGAATTGTCAATGTGTAGAAGTGAATGATGCCTCACTTGCCTGCAGACCTTGCAGTAAATGCAAAAAGAAAGCGCAATCTATGCAGAGCAGATTAATTCCTGAATATGAAGCAAAAGTAGGAAAATTTATAACAGAAGATGAGAAAGTTTCATCTAATAAAGACTACAACCCTAAATGTGAGGTTTCAGAATCTACAGTCAAACAGCAAGTTTTGATCTGGACAGAGGGTGCTCACAGAGAAGAAATTACCAACTTTCCGGATCCTTCGCATACTGCAGATTCAAAATGTGCTAGGGTTCAGATGCGAAGCTCCACTAAAAACAAAGAAGCTATCAAGGAAACAGAAACTACTCAAGAAGAAGTCACTACCTTGCAACATAAATCCACAAGACCACATTCCAAAGTGACAAATACTGCCAGTTAGTTCGATAAATATTCCATAGCTAAAGTGAAACAAAAACAATATGAAGACTCAGATATTACCTGTGTGCTGAAATGGGTTGAAGTCAAGGAGCGGCCGTGTGACCAATAAGTATATATGCAGTTGGAGCCCAGCAGCTCGACTTTACTGGAATTCGTGGGAGCAATTACAAATCATTGATGGTGTTTTTTTTAGAAAGTTCGATAAGCGTGATGACACTGCCCACTACCTTCAGATGATAGTGCCAAGTGGTATGGAGCAAGAAATCTTAACAGATATGAATACCTGTTTGTTATCTGGGCTTTTGGGAAAGAAAAAGACACATAAGAAGTTGCTACAGCGGTATTATTGGTATGACTCCCGTGAAGACACAAATATTTTTGTAACACTGTGTGATATTTGTGGTGCAAACAAAACACCAGAGAGAACACCCAAAGCACCTTTAGGCAGGGTTAGGCAACATGAAAGTTGGAGCTCCCATGGACAGATTAGCTACAGACATATTTGGCCCATTACCTCTTACTGCCAGAGGAAACAGATATGTACTAATTGTCACAGATATAATTTTGAATGAAGTCATCAGTCGCTATGGGTGTCCATTAGATATTCATAGCGATCGCGGTTCGAAATACAGAAGTAATCTTTTCAGAGAATTATGCAACTTGTCCGAAATCAGAAAAACGCAAACAACAGCAAGAAATCCAAAATACAACGGAAAAGTAGAAATGGTCAGGGCATACCTAAAAGGTCAACAGAGAGAATGGGACAGAAATTTGGGATGTTTGGCCTCCGCCTACAGATCTGCAGTACATGAAACTACTGGATTTATAGCCAATATGTTAATGTTGGGTAGAGAGGTTAGGATGCTAACAGAAGTTATGCTTGGTGAAGTGACAGAAAATTCTGAGATACTATCCTATGGCGATTACACAGAAAAGGTAAGGGAGCGAATGAAGCATGCCCATGAAGTAGCCCGTCAGCATCTTCAAGTGAGACTAAATAGACAAAAAGTTCATTATGACAGCAAGTCTTTCTTACATAAATATTCAGTGGGAGACTATGTGTGGTACTTGACAGAGAGAAAATCCAAAGCTCTATATGCCATTTGTAGGACCTTACTTAGTGGTTGATCTGACCTTGATTTGGTGATCCAAGACTGCAAAAGGGAAATATAAGATTGTAAACCATAGCAAACTTAAACCATAAAAATTAAATATCAGATACAAATGGGCAAAATCAGCCATAGAACGGGTTAGACGAAGAACATAACCTTTGCTACCAGTGAAGATGTGACAGTGAAGATGGTGATGAAAATGATTAAACTGAGCTTATTATCGCATGATGACCAGATTACCTTATGATGTCTCTATGATGTTCATTATTACCATGACGATGTCCAGATGATGACCATTTATTGCCATAATGATGCCCACATGATGACCATTCATCACCATACAGTGTCTATATGATGACTATTTACTGCCGTATGATGTCCCTATGATATGTTCACTTATAATTTATTAGCATACATATTATTAAGCTAAAATAAAATCACAGATTTTTTGATGATTTTAGACCTGGGCATGTCCCTTTAACAGTTCCACAGTCTTATCAAGAACTGGTCTAATTATGTTTTATATTTGACTTGAAAATATTATAGTTTAGAGGTGTTTCGGTGGTGTGAAAATCATGTGTTTTTAATCTTTGCTCTTAAAGTGTCACTGAATCTAAATATAGTCCTATATATTTTTTTTCCAATTCTGCGTGCTCTTTTTAACATTGCGTGTAATATTATCTCAAATGTTCTATATTACATGACTATCTAGCTGATGTGCATCTTATACGTTGGTATAAAAATGATGTTTTTCTCTTTTTTTAAAAGGACTGAAAGTGTACTGAAACTGATTTTTCTTACACGAATATTCGCCACCGATTCTTACAAACAATTTGTTTTTGTATTCCGCTTGAAAAAAATATGCAGTAGGCCTACCGGTAGGCCTTATGGTGGTGTGAAAATCAGTTGTTTTTATTTTTTACTTCTGGCACATCAGGCATGTTCAGTAGGGTTCTGGGACCCCGCCTGGCCGGATAACAAACTCTCACTGCGCTTAAAAAATCATATTATGACGTCATTCAAAATGGCCGCCAAAGAAACAGTAGGCAAATCTAAATTGTGTATAGTTTTGGCGATACTTGACCGAGTTTCACAATCTTTTTTTATTTTATACATTTTAGAAGTCACTGATTCAGAATATGCAAAGAAAATTAACAAAAGGCCATTGTAATTTTGTCAAAAAACCATAATATATATTTTTTTCATAGATTTTATAATGCATTGTGCTATTAAACGAGAAGACCTGTAAATCGAACAGTGTAGCTAAAGATTTATCTACAATGGATGGCAGTGAAGTATTAGGTTAATAAGGTTTATGTATATGAATATGAACACACAAGGTCCTATTATGTTGGTAGACTGATTCATTAGATTACTCACTGATTCAACAGTGCGGATGCAGACGGTCATGCAGACCACACACTGATATGTGAAGGGCACAGAGCGCATGGCCTTGCACGAAGTCAACGTGGATAAACCAGCTGGTCTCAACCATTAGTGTGATCTTCTAGTCACATTTAGAGTGGAGAAACAATGATATTTCTCTGATAGACCCAAGTAGGATGAGCTGGTCTCGAACATGACTGGCAAGGCAGTCAGGTGCTCTACCAATTTGTCACGCCCATCTCTTAACACTGAGACCGACCAATCACGGAACATGAGATGGTTACAACTCTGACATAATGGGCTGACGAATATCATACAGTGAATTTATAGGTGGGATAATATCTACTTGCCAGTGTCTGTGGGCGAGCGAGCAGTCATTTATTATATTCCAATATCTGACTAAATAATGTTCCACCATTATTGCCATTATCTGTCGCGATATTGCCATGATTGTACAGAAAGCGAAGTAAAGCAATATTCATATAATATTCCACCATGATTGTATAAAATTATACTAGTGCTTCTACTTTCCTTGTAAATGTGATTTCCTGCATTAATGAGTGATGTGTACAAACATCCTCAACATTAACGGCCAACACCATCAACATGATCAAAGAGCAGAGGGCTATGTTTGAAGATAGTTCAGGCTGATTGCTTTCCAAATCTTTTGGAAGAGGATGTGCCGTCACAATCTGCCAGTACATAGTGTAGGCCTACATGAAATTAGAACACCTAGAAAGCTATTTATCTTACCTTGCACTAGTCTGTCTGGAATATCCTGAACCTTATATCATGACTGTATCCGCATTCAGTAAATATTTCCCTAAATGAGAAGTAACATAACATCTGTACAAGACAAAACAATTTATTGGTAACTCAACAGTGGCATACTAGTCTGGCTGAAGTTTTGCATAAGACTATCTCAATACATTAGCTCGATGTCTCCATATTATCTCCTGTCGCACTGATTGTACTCTTGTGGATCTTTCATAAACAACAAGTTGGTTTATCCATACTCCGTACCAGTGCATGTCCATTGATTAAGATACAGACACTGACATAGGGTCAGGAACATTTTGGACGTGGTCAATATCTTCACTGACAGTCACAATAGACGTTGCTTTGGATGGTGAATTCATGATTGCCTCACTTTTAGCTAATGACAAAGGCACACACACAAGTTCATGTGTAAGTATCGCTGATTAATATCATACAGATTTGAGATTGATGTTCTCTTAGAATATGCTATATTAATGAGACATGCCAGCTTTCACATTCTTGTCTTTATATATCATTGAATCATTAAGATATTTGATACTCTTTTTGTTTGGCATGAACAAAAGTTGTGATCACTAAATTTATATTAATACGTGTATTAAGGTTACAGTGCATCTACATTACTAGATTTTGAGTACTCATCATCACGTCTTTTATTGCATGGGCTATAATCACAAGTTGTTAGATCAGTGAAGTACACATTTCGCGTGTTATTAAGGAAGCCAAGCATTCCATAGCACTACTAGAGTAGTGTTTTGAAAATGCGCACATTTATACACATGTAGATACTCACTAGGATGAAGTTTATATGGTCTGTATGTATGTAGAGCCATGCCAGTATCTTTCATCCTGTGCCCAGACTCCAATAAGCATCAGTACCAGTTAGGATAAAGATTGATGTAAGCTCTTATCATGTTAGTTATGACAAATCACATAGTTTGTGTGGGCCTCTAATCCATGGTTCCCCACAGAAAAAAAATCATCTGGTTGTTCCCTCAAAAATATTAACTTAGCGCACGCGAGCAGCTTAATTCTTACACTGCTGCATAAAATTTGCAGCATGTGTGGTTGCCCACTAAGTAATATCTGGCACGTTTTTTCTTTAAAAAAAATGTTCATCTGATGAACAACTGATACTAAAAGCCAATAAATTACAAAATCAGTCACTGTCAGTTAGCCATCTTTAAAACGCAAATGGAAGGACACCACAAAACATAACTGAAAAAAAATTCATCCGGTCGGGCAGCTGGCATTTCCGGCACTGTGGTGAACCCTGCCTCTAATCAATGGATTGCTCATTGAACGTTATTGAAGATATATAGTGGTTGAAACTAATATGACACTAGAATGTTTTTTTGGTTCACAGCTATTATCAGATTATGCCATCTCAGAACTTTGTAGTCAGACTTGTCATGGATGCTTGCTTGTGTTGATTTGGTAAACATACTGGATTTAACACGAATTCTTCCATCGTTCCATGTGTTATCTGATAACTCTCATAAACTACATGGAAGTCACATATCACAACAATAACACTGTAATACTTTTTTAGAAGAGACCACTACAAGTCTGCGACTCGATCTTTGGCCCTGTCATAAGCCGGTTGGTCATCAAAGATTACTTTATTTTGACCAAGCAATTCATTATTGCTGTGTTGTACCAGTCGCTACATTTAATAAGGGTACCATTTCCATATTTGTTTTAAACAGTACTGCATCCCTCATTGAAAGCTGAGCATGATGTAGTCAAATGCACACCATAGGGCCTAACCACAAAATTTAATCGAGATGCAAACATGATCCAACGAATATGATTATTCATTTAGATCGACTTCAAACACCATTTCTCCTTGGAACAAAAAGTGGATCAAAACTGAGATACTGATTTCTGATTCCGAACATGCCGGATATTTGTCATCGTGGTTGTGCTTTACATCGATATCAACTTTTTGAAAAACATGGAGTGTGCAGTATTGCTTAAAATGATATCCACCATTTCTCCTGTCGTGATATTGACATAATATATCATATTGTGATAATGCGCACAAGGCGACGTAAAGCAATAGTCACTCACTCATAATGAGCAATTCCTATGAGAACAAAGTTTTCTCCTGCCAATAGCCTGTAGAAGTTCATAGACAATTTGTAGATGCTTCAATCAAAGTTTGTGGATTTGCCATTGGTCTATGGGACATCAGTCTGGGATGGAGCTGACCCACGTTGCTGCCGTATAGCTCAGTCTCAGACAATATTGTGTAGGCTCTGGGGAATAAACCCTTCAGACCAACAAGACATTTCTGGGTGATCAGGAACAATTCTAGTTGGTAGGTAGGTCTATATAATTCTGTTCATACCGATGAAGGGGCGTCTTCTAGCTAGAATCCACTCATCTCAATCATCTTTATGTCAATTATCTGATATGAAGCATCGCAACAGACTAAGATCGTGTATTCTGCTGAATTGTCTAACCCAATATCTACTTGTTTTGGTACAAATGCATTAATTATATGTGTTGTAAATACAATGTCTCGAACGATACATACAGAGTGTGGGCTTCATTATCACGTCCTTATCGTCATCAATGCAATCTTCTAAAACATCAACACAAATATAATGCTCATTGTAATCACTTTTGTGGCGTAAATACCATGTAATAAATTCATCCACCATACTCACCTGTAGAGGTGTATGAACTCTTGGGTAATAATAATATATAAATATCCTTTGAAGAAATAAGCACACACCCTTCAGTCGAGTGAAGGGATAACGAATCTGTATCTACACAAGCTTTCAACTACAGAGTTCAACAACAGCGATATAATTATGGATCTCTGACACATTCATTTTCATTAAATTTGTACCCATTTGATTTCTTCACCAATACGACTGTGTAAGAAAGGAAACATTTTGATCATTGACATGTTGTAGCTGCCACACGTGTACTATCAAGGAGATCTGCTCTCATGCCACTAAAATATCAACAGCAATTTAAACTCTTATACACAACAAAGTAGCGGGTGCCTACCGTCGTGTTTCAGAGGGCTTTTGAAGGCGATTTATTTTTTATGCGTTCGTTTATGTCAATTCCTCCTGTGGGTAAAAACCGTACCACCAAATCCTATTTTTGGCGCCGCATACCGATTGATGTCCGTGTCAAAGCAACATATGTCTCATATTGCCCAACCAGTTTCCTAATTTGTTTCGGTATATAATTTGCCATTTTTTTCTATTTAATCTGGGAATTTGAGACGTCAACATTACTGATTATAGGTGACTGGTGGCTCTTAATATAAGAAATATTATGGTAATACTTGCATAACATGATGTATGATGGAGAAAAAACATGGATAACAACATACTTGCCAACATTTGGGAAATCCAAAGAGGGACATCTGGTCGGAAAGGCTACTTCCGAAGACCGCATACGTGAGTCACGGGCCAACTGGTGGGGAACGGTGGCATGCACCCGGCCTGGATTTTTTTTTTGTCCATCTCCCCTGGTGCGTTTTTAGAGCAATAATATTTATATAAAACTGATCAGAATCTGCATAAAAACAGGATAAAAAATAACTACGCTGAACTAAAATCAAGAATAATCAACTTAATACAGTAACTAATAGGGTTTATTCGGGATGCGTGAAACATGGTGAAAAATCGGGACTGTCCCGCCAAATTCGGGACGGTTGGCAAGTATGTAACAAAATATCCATGAAATCATATTAAAATCATAATTAAATATATTACTGACCATGAAAACATGGTTAAAACATGATAATGGTAACAACAGCGTGAATATTTGATAACTATAACTAATAATAAAATAGCTGCACATGATTAAATCGTTTTTAATAAACACAATGGATTGCTTTTGGATAGATTACCACCTTGAAATGTAGATATACAAGTGTTATTGACGATAGGGGTTCGGGATATGGAATAATAGTAGTCTAGTCTACATTTCATAGTGAATTTGGCGGCCATTTTGTTTTTCAGTTTTGAAAACTTTCCAGGATTCATCTCTGGTATCTATAGAACATATCTAGATAGATAGATTGCTTGTCACAAACATTTGCACCATGGTGACACGATAGCCTTTGTTGGCTGGCTGACTAATAGGCCTACTGAGTACTGTCCCAAATGTTTCCAATTCGGATGCTGTCTTTATATTCCTTTAATAAAGTGTTATATATAGTGCTGGGTGTCCTCAACCAGATTGATCAACTTCTCCAGATACCTATCATCAATCACATCAATATAATATTATAGCAATCACCATAAAAGCAGCTCAAATAAGAGAAGAAGACTATGTAATGTACAAATGGGTCAGCACGTGGTTGTCCCTGGATCACAGGCAAGGATCTAGACTTAGGGGGTACCCGGGAGAATCCATAAATTACGTCATGGTAGGCCCGCGTGATGCGTGTTGACTGCTCCCAGAGCGGTGAATACGCGAGCCCAAAACGAATACGCATCACGTGCATGTGGAGTCGCTGTTTCTACTTTATCACGCTTCAGTCACGCATCACGGGTATGTGGAGTCGTGGCTTGAAATGAAATGAATCGGGCTTTAGGCCACCTTTGTGCACATATAGGCTAAACTGGGCTAGGAGAACCTCCTGAGGATGGTGAGATGATTGAGATGACACTGTCCTCCAGACACAGGATTCGAAATTCGAGCCCTGGCGGTCTGAGGCCGAGCACGCTACCTCTCGGTCACGGAGGCTCCCCACAATACTAACTTTCACACGTGGATGGGGAAGAAACAATTTTGTTTCTTTCAAACCGCCGAGACCGGGAACCGAACCCCGGACTCTGGCGTGAAAGGCAGCGGTGCTAACCACTACCCTAGGGCCCCCGCCCGAGTCGTGGCTTAAAACCATGTTTACGATCAGCTGATCAGAGGGTCACCTGGTGAAAAGTAATGATAATCGAGCTGTCACTTGTGAAACACGTGCTGTTCACGATACTATTCACAAATATGCAAATCTACTATTCGTATTGTGATTGGTGGTAAACACGAGGTCAGCCAGGTCACCCATCTGTTGTCTGTACACATAATCAATATGCTGTAGGATCTGAGATCAGCTGTTTTCACGCAAGACGTTCGCATGTTTCATGTGTTTACATTTTAGCTTTCTGATAGATCTAAACATACGGCGTCGTCATTTCATCACTTTCCATTGTTTCACGAAAAACGCAAAAACAGTGGATATCTTTCAGATTTTAAAATAATCTGTTATTGTTGATAGGGGTCTATATCGTATCTAACTCTAAGTTCTAACTTCCAAGACCAAGACCAAGGCTAGCATTCAGTCGGGTAAGTTTGTAGCCTGTAGAGTGTAGGCCTACTTCAGTACTTGACTGTCTTGTCACTGTGTTAGTGTGTAGTTGTGACTTGTGTTTCTTTTATAAATCACTTTTCATTGTTTACCGTTAGGCCATAGATTAACCATATATCATTATATGGTTAATCTATGGTTAGGCCTAGCGAAAAACACGAAAACAGTGGATATCTTTCAAATTTTAAAATAATGATCTGACATCTGTCATTGGTAATATAGGATTATAGCCTAGGTCTATCTAACGTTAGACTTAGAGTCTACCTAAATAGTACGAGGATGAGAAAAACCTTAAGCTGTCAAGAGGGAGAATGAAAATCTGCAGGATGGACGGCAGCCACACGAGTGCAGCCATATGGAGTGGGCTGTCCAAGAGTTGAAGAGGGGGGGCGAGAGGGGTAGCCTACTGCAGAGGGTGACCAAATACCTCTCTCGTCATAAGGGGGTCCGGGGACTCCCCACCCCCGATAATTTTTTTATTTTAAATCGTGAGGCTAATTTTTGAGTACTCATACCCAGAAAAGGACAAATCGGGAAACTTGGTAGGGTTTAGTCAACATTGTCAACCGGTCTTGTCTTGGAAACGAAGTGCCAGACAGGTGCCCCGTCTAGAAACTTGGTAGCCTACTGCTGTAGCACTAACAGTGGTAAAAATTGCGGAAAATTATATTGACTAGTATTTCAAAATGTTTGAGGTTTTCCTTCACAATAGCCTATTAGTCTAATAGGGGACGTGAAAGTTGGACCATCATCTCTACAAAAATTTTGTAGAATTTGTTTGATGTCAATTAGGGATTTATTTCAATTTAGGCTACTGCATGTCAAATTCTCAAATACCCTGAATAATTTTACGAAATTTTTAGGGTTGTTGGGAATTTTTTGAAAGATACTGTTTGCAAAATTTCATGCAGCATACACCCCTGTACACCAATAAAATATGTTAGAAGGACTGTACGGTAAGATTTTATAATGTATAATTATATTATCTTTTATTGAGAATTGACTAAGATTAGATGATCCTGGTTGATCAGTTTTAATGTGAATTTGGGTCTTCAGGGGCCCATCCCACAAAGAATCTTAAAATTAAGATTATCTTAACTTTCCCCAGTGTTTTCTCATTTCCATTGGAAAAGTTAAGATAAATCTTAACTTTTCTCATGAAAAAAAAAAAGGTAAAGTTAAGATAATATTACTTTTATGATTCCTATATAGTGGGATGGGCCCCAGGTCCTATTTGCCTAGATATAGACTAGTCTAGTGTGTGAAATTTCAGATCTGTATCATGACAAGTAGACCTATTAAAAAAATAACATAAGCAATTAATTAGGGCATTGAAAATTAAACTATTAAATTATGCTATTTTAGCCCGTCACTGACCACTGCTGACAGGCTAAAATAGCATTTTTAGTTTAACTTGTTCCAATTAAATAATTTAATGCTAATTTTAGTCCATCACTGACTGGCTAAAATAGCTATCAATAGTTTAATTTGTTCCATAATATAACAGAGTTCTTATCCGTGAACAGAAATACTATATTTCAGGCACCATAACTGGCCTGTGGAGAATTTATGTTTTGTGGTATTGTGCTCTGACAGGTTTGAAAATACAGTCACTATCACACAAAACTTGAATTAATTCTCCACAGGCCAGGAGTCTATTAAAGTGTAAAATTACAAGGGATTCAAAAAGATATATCAGCTCGCGTGAGTGAAAACTTGAGTAAAGCAAGCTACGCTAAATCAAGCCTTGGTGGTGGTTATCCAGGTATTTTCGGTTGGAATGCTCTGTCACTGATGCTGAGAAAAATGAATTCCTGTAATTATACATGCACGTGTAATTGTAGTTGAACTAATGTCTTTGTTACCTAATATAGTGACTGATAGAACATCATATAGGGCAAATCCAAAAATGTCGTTTTGGTGATGAGATCACCGATAGAATTGATAGAGCTCTTGTATCTTGTATAAATTAAATAAGTATTAATTATTTTTCTTAAATTTATCTGTTCTGTTAGAAGTAGATGACCCGATGAAAATGTAGAGATAATAATAAGTTTAGGGATAGCAATATTTTTTTCAATTAGCAAAATATGTGACTGTGACAGGATGGAACGAAAGAAGTCACTTTAAATGATATGTCTTACATAGTCACTTTTTTAATTTTCCATCGCCCTTTTTTAACAAAACATTTGAAATATCAGCCATTTATAGCATTTACCATTTTTCGTGTGAAATGCAAATTAATTGGAGGGAATTAGTGCAAAGTACAACACTGGGAGATCATTAAAAATAAAAGGCGTTGGACGGAAAGTGACAAGACAGTTCTAAGATTTTTTCAGAATGTCTAACTTATGATTACTCTTCCGAATATGGTCATTGTATGTTCAAGTCACTACTAATAAACAAACGAAACAAGAAGCATCATAAGAAACCTGCATTTGCTGTAAATAAGCTTTTATTAAGCCCAAATTGTTTTCAATCATTCCATCTGGGCCTATATATATCCACTAGATTCCACAACATGTACATGTATAGCAAGGCGTCTAAATTAAGGTTAAACAATTGTGTTTCTAATAATATATTCCAAAACTCATTATGAGTATGTTTATTGAATACTCTGGAACATGCAGTACCGAGAATAAATATATTTAGAGTGCCATTGAAAATAGGAGTAGTGTCCCAATTGTGTCTTTTGATCCAAATTTGATCCAAAAAGTGTCTGGCTTAGTCTCTCACTAATGAGAGGTTGTTCTTGGACCTTTAGCATGTTTAGGGTGCAAAAATGAAACTAGGATATCTGAACTCAGATACCATCATGGATACAGTCATACTGTAATAATTATCGAAAGTGTCTTTTTGACTATGCCTGGAGGGGCGAGGGGGGTTAAGCGATGCGTTACGGACCGTAGTCAACACAACGTTAAAAAGCGTTACGAAGGGGGGAGGGGGGGACGAAAATCTCACAAAAAAGCGTTACGTAATTGTTGAACAGCCCCTATCCTACACTCAGTTTGCACTTCGAATAATAGTAGCACTGTATTGTACAATTATAGCTGGAAGCAACTATAGCTAGAAACAACTGCTCAATGCAAACAATACGACCCGTCCGTGGCCAATGGGTTAAGAAAAATCATCATATATTTTAATATCTAGAGTGCTCTGCTTATATCTAAAAAATAATAATAAATCAATTCTACACCCCCTAATATCCCTATATAAAGGTATTGCACAACATTGTATGATAAGTATTCAAAATTGCTCAAGGTTGCAAGTTTAGCCAGTAAGCTAATTTAGCTCTCCTACACATGTGTAAGCTATAATATGTAGAGAGTTATTGTGCTGAAGTGATGCCGCTAATTGTCTCACCGTCACGCCATGTGTAAACACACCCTTGGCGAGCCGGTTACATGAAAGATACACACCTTTTCAAAGGAATCGCTCGCAAAATGTCATCGACTGCATATGTTTATTTATTGGTTGTTTATTTATAAGGCTTTATATACTCACATATACTTGTTACTTGTATAGAAAAATAGTGGAAACATGAAAATGTGAATGAAACGTTCAACATTCAAGATAAAATTTCAATTAACATATAACAAAGCTATATATAAATAATTATTTAAAAATATTAATAATAATAACATAACTGAACTCCATATAGTATTATTATTTGAATAATAAAAAATAAAACCCTTGTCGCCGGCATTAAGTTAAGTCATTAATACGGCCTATGAGGCTACGTCCTGCATTTCTTTTCAAATAAAGAACTTTGCGCGTTTGCATGCTATTATAATGTAATTTATATAATTATTTTCGGAATTGAATAAGCTTTCTGGTGACATTTATTAGGCCTACATGTCTGTATGGTCACAATTAAAAAAATATGAATTTGCGTTAATGCTGTAATATATTATGCTGTAATATCTTATTCTTCTTCATTGATGAGGAGGTGTGATTGTCACTCAATAGCAGTGATGACATATATAATTCTCAATGAAGCAAGCACAAGACATTGAGCCATTGTTGAGCCATTGTTGGTTCAAGGTTGGACCTCCGTCTACGACGTTGGCCCAGCATAAAACCAACAATGGCCGACTGGCTCGTTGTCAACGACTTGAATTGTGGATAAGTACCTGGTTTCGATGCCACTTAAACATGTTAAAGGGACTGGCCCAGGCTAAAATCATCAAAAAATCGGTGATTTTATTTCGGGTTCTTAATATGATCATATGATGTAAGCATGTACATAGACTAGAACTGCAAATTTTTATAATTTTTGTGCTGCGCATTCACCAGTTAGGCTAGATATAGAGACGAAATTCCTGATTTGTAATTATTGACAACCATGTCAAAAATAAGAAATGCGGGAGTTTCGTCTCTATATCTAGTCTAACTGGTAAGTGCGCAGCACAAAAATTATAAAAATTTGCAGTTCTAGTCTATGTACATGTTTACATCATATGGTCATATTAAGAACCCGAAATAAAATCACCGATTTTTTGATGATTTTAGCCTGGGCCAGTCCCTTTAAATCATTGTACCTCGGTACTTTATGAAGATTCGTTATCGAATTATTGCATATAATAATTATAGCCACATGGCATATTACGACTATAACAGCTGATTATCATATTTTCTATTCATATTTACCATATTTCCCATTAAATTTTATATTACTTGTGTTTGCATATAATAGCTATATGTCGGCCAGTATCTTAGCACTTTTAGGGTTAATGTGTCGAGTACAATCAAATCGGCGGTTACGTCACAAAACAATTAGCATTAATGTTAACCCTTTAAACTCTTTCACGCGTTTCGGCCACCATCCCGCTGTCACACTGTTGACTTATAGGCCCTATATAATGTATGCCTTTAACGGCTAAATTAAAACTGTGAAAATTTCGAAATTAAGCAATTTTGTAACATTATATACATAAATATGTACGGAGTACGTTAGTAGACAGATATGTGTTACCATATGTGATAACCATCCTAATGGAAATTCTTAACTTCTTGGTCGTACGGACATGTAATAAATACCACCAAGAAACCTACTTATTACTGAAAATAATGACTATGTATTATATTATGATCGCACACAAATTCGCAAACTTATTCATTTGGGAAGCCGGTAGACATGTTGTTAATTTGCACTGATACGAAGTTCAGCTTTGTTAAATCGACGTCTCTGAATATAGAATTCAGAAATGTGTCTTTTTATGGCGAAGTGTTTTTGTTTCGCATGTACTTGATTTTGTACTTGATTTCATCTTAATACTTGAGTTAATCTTAATAATTTAATTATTCAATGAAATTAACTTAACTCAGCAGTTATGTCGTGTACTGTATTGAATATGTTTAATTCAATGTGCAACTCATACCATCATCTAATGTTTCGTCCGAATCGGTCTATACAGCAGCATATGTGCAGTTTATTTCCTACATTTATAACTTATTTCAAAAATTCATAACTTGAGAAAAATATTAACTCGGTGCACATATAATTGGTGTATACACTACTGTATTGAATATGTCTAATTCACTATATGCGACTTGTCATAAATCGAAGATATTTATGATAAGTAGGCCTACTGGTGTGACTAATGTTCATAACATATATGTATATAATACATTTTTACTTAAAAAATAACAGTATTTTTTTTATTATTTGTTTTGTTCTGTTTAATTTTTATTATTATATTTGCATATCCGGCCACATACACTAAATCATATAGGCCTACAGCATATACATATATCCCAGCAGAAACAAGACGTTTAATCAATGTTGGCTTTGCGTTGGTCTAACGCCTAAGACGGTGGACCAACAATAACTCAACGTCTTGTGTCTGCATATATTTAAGGCGTCGCCCAACATTCATGATTAGTCTGATTCGGGCCTACTACCAGCGCTAACTGTACCTGTGGCTATGCGGTTAAGGTCATAAAAACTGGTGATTTTCGTCGTTTGGCTGATTGTATCGATATAAAATTTAGCAGTTAGCTTTATGGAATAATATTTGAGCTGATGATAACATATAGATACCCGAAATATAGTTGCATTGGGTGGCATGCGTTGGTATATGCTGGTATGCGTTGGTATGCGGTGGTGTGTGTTGGCATGCGTCTTTTAGTGCTTCCCCATGTCAGCATGCTATCCGTCCAACCAAGGATCCTTCGTCCAACACGGTACGAAGTGAACTGAAGGTGTTGTTCTGGTATTACATGCTTATGGGCTCTTTTTCTGGGACAACACACATGACAAAGGTGAAAGTGCACTCAGCGCATTTAAACAGTGTTTAATCATGTAAATTCTGAAAGTGTGATTTAGCTCATTGTTGCTCTAGAAACAATCCTCTGGTATATTCTGTTCTGTAAATCGTTTTTGAAGGTAAATTACACTCTCATGACTTCACTTGACACACTCACTGTCAAATTCCGATCGCTGATCGGCCCTACTCTATATCTACATGCTGATAAGTGGATTTATCAGACGGTAAAGTTAGTTTAGAGCAAAAAGTTAAACAAAATTTTGCTGTCAAGTCGACTTGCCCCATTGTCGTTTTAGTATCGTTCAGAGCATGACAATTCACTATTTCCACAAATCGACCTAGACTATGAATATTTTACTTGTTCATCTCTGTATCCAATGTCATGTAGATCTACATAGAGTCTAGGCCTATAGTATATATAATATTAGTCTGTTGACCGAGGTTGCAATATTTCAGTGGGGATCCAAAGTAGGTAGGCTACATACATCTTCATCTATCCAGTTGTCTGCTACCGGCAGACTGGTAGTCTGACGGTCAGACCTGATACGGCAAGATGGCTACATAATACTTGCAGTGAGGCTGAAGGGGGGGGGGGGGTGGTCGCGGTCAGCAAATTTGTATCCTTGATCCGCCAATGCATGTAGACCTAACATGTATTAAAGCCCCACATGCTTTATAGAAAATGTTCACTGTTGCCCAGGCTGAAATCATAAAAAAATCGGTGATTTTATTTTGGTTTCTTAAAGGGACTGGCCCAGGCTAAAATCATAAAAAAATCGGTGATTTTTTTTCGGGTTCTTAATATGACCATATGATGTAAACATGTACATAGACTAGAACTGCAAATTTTTATAATTTTTGTGCTGCGCACTTACCAGCTAGACTAGATATAGAGACGAAATTCCCGAAGTTTAGAATTCGCGAATTTTCATTTTTCTTTAGTAGTGCTATTATAATAATAATTTTATTATAATATTACCAGATCTACATTATATCTTAATTCAAATCCACCTAAACCGGTGTTAGTGTGAACTTGTCCTATAGCCTAGACATGTAGAAAGTTCAAAGCATAAACACATGCAAATACAAAGATGAGCTATATACGGTGCGATTGACACTTTTCTTTTCTCTTTTTCTGTTTCTTCATTTTAGTCTATTAATCTATTAATAAAATTCAGAATTAATGTAATGGGTTGATAAAGGGAAGTCATAATTTCAAATAAGTTTGAAATAATCCATATTATATAAATTTACGTTTACAAAATTTAATTAACGAAAAACATGCGCTACTGGTTAGTTCTGTCCTAATGTATAGCGCGGGATGGATGGAGTTAGCCCTGGATTGATCGTTTCACCCGAAAAAAATCAACGTTCTCAATATGGCGGCGACTGAGAGCGATTTCGACCCCGAGGTCTGAAAAATGTTCATAACTTTTTAATGACTGTGAGGAAAATGAGCTGAGCCTGCGACATCGTAGCTAAAATGGCTGAAACCTATTTCAGCCCCTGCGGCTAGAATGGACTTACCCTCTGTAAGACTCATATCGTTACTCTGGGACTATCCGACCCGAAGATATTGTAGCTATGTGAAAGGCCAAGGTGTTTCAGCATTACATTGCATAGCAAAACGACCGGCCGGGGGTAATTTCTCTATAGTCAGATTCACATTAAATTCATGAACCAGGGTGAATGAATTTCGCGGATTCCTCAGTCAATTCTGAACCAATTTTAATGACATTTTCCACAGACAATTATCTAGGCCAGGGGCGACTACTCTGAACATTCACAAGAAGTTTTACAAGGTAGTTAGAAGAAGTTAGACCCTTTGACATGTAATGAAATTATGAGACAAAGCTAATGGGTTTATAGAGGGCGATATATAGCCTACACGATTTTTCAATGAAAATACTCTTGTTAGTCTACTGCCGAAAAAGGACGTAAAGCAGCAATTTACAATTACATGACCTACACATCTATTCTCAGAAACCGTGTTACGTCATCACAGGTCAGCATTTACTGCGGGACAGCTACTAGGTGATAACAACGCCTGGGCTGTCAAAGGGATTATACTTCAATGTACTGATTTAATGTCAAAAAGTTGGGACATCCCCTTGAAAATCCCCGTTTTTGCCAGAATCGCGTCATAACATAACATTTCAAATCCAATGTGTATTTTAATATATATTTAGCCGCAAATAGAAACACTGAAAACCATAAAAAAATATATTATATGCACGCAAATTGCAGACAAAGTTTAAGAACATGACAGATTTTATGAGCTAAACAGTACATGTCCACGCGCCTATCATGCGTTGAGCTCGTGACCCCGAGTGCATGGTGTGACACGCAGCAAGACGGCAACATGATTGGCTTTGAACAGACGAGGTCACACGTGCCACCATGGCAACTTACACAAAGCACTCCTAAAAGTTGCGCTCCCGTGTTGAATAAATGTCGTTTTTAGCCTACATACAATCTCTCCGGAGTGAAAAAAATATAATATGAATGAAAAGAGATAATATTCCTATTAGACTGTCATGTTTATAGCGACATAAAGCATAATGTTACTTCGGGAGATGTGTTTTAGCGTCGCTACTTTTTATACTTGACATAGTGAAAAATCAGGACCAAACTGCCTTTCTATCATCTTGCACCTAGTTCGCACCCAAGGTCACGCCTTCAAGGCCGTTCAGTTTCTGACCTTGATTTTTAACTACAATTATTTTTCTCCTTTGCACAATACATTCGACATATTTCTGAAATGTATACCATATATGAGTATTTCACTGGTCACGATGACCATAAATTTATTCTATTTAAAAGACGTATTTCTTATTGTAGATATAGACGGGTTCCGATAAATTGATTAAATAATATTTTTCTCATCACCAGCGTGCATCATTACCACCGGTAGGCCTATATTTACTTGTGAAGGTTGTGATATATGCATATTTACCTACCACCACATAATACTTAGACGTTACATTCAACAGAGAATAATCCCATAGATCACATAAGATAAGATCATTTACATTTCTACGTCTATATCTGTATATTACGTGGCAGTACGCACTATTGTGCTATCGCGCCGCCACGGGAGTAGCTTAGCAAGGCCTGTTATCATTCATGATATAATTCATAGCCTTATGTGCATGCCAAGTACTCCACATTGTGGATTTTCTGGGGTCTCGCCGGATGGAAACTGCGCCTATATACGTCCATTGAGGTTTTTTTACGTCCAACTCAAAGTCAGTCAGACGAGCCATCTGATTTACGTGGTTCTCTGAGCCCAACGACACGACATCGATGTCCTAGTGTATACGGCATCTGGCAGTCCCAGGCGATCACCCACCCGACTATTAACCGGGCGCGACGATGCTCAACTTCAGTGATCGAGCCGGCACCGATGAGACAACGCCGTATTCCGTATATCACTTGTTTTTATATGGTATTTCGAACAACGTACCTTCTATGGAATATAATTAAAACTGTGATATCTACAATTTGATCAAACCTCATTAATTTTAAGCTCGGAAACCCACTGGGTAGGCCTACACAACGTTTTTGCGATTCAACGTCGTGTGCCCAATTGCAACGGACAAATATTTCTGAACATAGGACCTTCTGAACATAGAACCTTCTGAATATAGAACCTTCTGAACATAGAACCTTCTGAACATAGGACCTTCTGAACATAGGACCTTCTGAACATAGAACCTTCTGAATATAGAACCTTCTGAATATAGAACCTTCTGAACATAGGACCTTCTGAACATAGAGCTGTAAGTGTATGTCATAATTTTCTCACGGGTCGAGATGCTTGTTGATTGCCGGGGGGGGGGGGGGGGCGGCGGTGCGACCAGCGTCGCGCGTGGAGGGAAGACCCCAATAGCTCCACAGGATATTAAATAAAATGCCATAAAACGCGACAAAGACCCAATAGGGGAGTCTACTAATAATCGTTTATTAATGTTGTTCTATCGTCTGCCACTCGAACTCGTATAATTTATACTATATCTGGGAAAATATCATATTGTAATAGGCCTACATTTCATTTTAGATTTTGTATAATAAATTCGCGGCTCTATTGTAAATTTTATTTCATACCTGTAGGCCCTAGGCCTAGGCCCCTATAGTCTATATTTAATTTCACATCGTGAAATGTTTGCCAAGATCGCCTATAAACAAAATATAAATATGTGAAAAACTAACTTTAGTCTACAGCATTTAAAATTAATAATGGGCACCGAAATGTTTTTCCGACCAAAAACGATTTTTGCAAATAATGTTTTAATATATTTTTTCAATTATTTTGGAATTTCGGAACTTGAAGTTCCCGGAACTTGAAAATTGGGAACTTGCAGTTTCCGGAACTTGAGAACTTCGGCACTTGGTAACTTCGGAGCTTGGGAACTTGTTTAAGGGTATCCCGGAATTTCGTCTCTATATGTAGCCTAACTGGTGAATGCGCAGCAGAAAAATTAAAAAACAGTTCTTGTCTATAGCATTTTTACATCATATGGTCATATTAAGAAGCCAAAATAGAATCACCGATTTTTTTATGATTTTAGCCTGGGCCTGTCCCTTTAAGCGTTCAATCAATCAATCGATCAATCAATCAATCAATCAATCAATCAATCAATCAATCAATCAATCAATCAATCAATCGATCAATGCAACTTCTATAGTGCCAATATCATCAGCGGATCGAGCTCGGAGGCGCACAAATCCTTGGCGTGATCATGTGTCATAATCAGTGATAATCGAGGCCAAAGCAGGTTCGTCAACAGGGAGCAAGCGTTGGTCTAAAACGACAGTGGGTCAAGTCAACTTGACAGCAAAATTTTGTTTACTTTTTGCTCTAAACTAACGTTACCGTCTGATAAATCCACTTATCAGCATGTAGATATAGAGTAGGACCTGATATAATAAACCTGATATAACAAACAGCGATCGGAATTTGACAGTGAGTCTGTCAAGTGAAGTCATGAGAGTGTAATTTACCTTCAAAAACGATTTACAGAACAGAATATACCAGAGGATTGTTTCTAGAGCAACAATGAACTAAGTAGCACAGTTTTTTTTTTCAGAATTTACATGAATAAACACTGTTAAATAGTAGATATTGTTTTAATTTGGCAAATATGCTCAGCTATGTCAGTCAATGACCTCATTATTTTTTAGGTCTAAACAATTTTAGCGGCTATTTTTGAATTTTAGTAATTTCGTGATATTTACGCAGGCCTAACTAAAAAATGCAATATAGCTGGACCTTGAATATATACAAAATGTAAGGTCTCACACAAGGGTAACCCATGACAAATTTCGCAGTGATAAAATCCAAAATGGCCACCAGTTTGCCATTTTTTTTCATTATATCGGGAATCTCGCATGATAGCTGATCTATGAACTTCTGCCTCCTCATACTCCACAAAGCCATCACATACCACCGGGGAATTTTTTGTGACATTTTGATTCACATATAATCAACCCTTTAATTACTAGGGCCACAAACAAAGAAATACTCGTTAGCGCATTTCAGGAATTAGTTTCCAGCAGATCTTCTTTTTATTTGCCAAATGTGCACAACAATGTCATTTCGAATTTGAGTAATTTTGTGATATTTACGTAACTAAAAAAGAAAGCTTATAGAACAAAATGTAAGGACTCGCACAACCCATAACCCATACAGGGACAAATTTCGCAGAACTAAAATTCACATTGGCTGGCGGCCATTTTTAATTATTGTTTATCATTATCTCGGAAATCTTGCATAATAGCTAAAGCGGTAATATATAACAAACCTTGAGAAAGTTTGCTTTGAGCTGATAAGGTGATAGACTGGATGTCTGTCGTGTGGTAGTAGCACCACAATGCCGGTTAGTAGGGGGGCTTAATCAAATAATCGTTCACTTCGTTGCAAAAGTCTGAAATTTTTGTCACAAGCTGACATGACCTGGCTATTTCAGAATCTGCCGACAGACAAGCGATCTTTTTCATGTAGCGGGCATATTGGGCAATTTCAAAATGGCCGCCACTGCAATGAATTACACATGCTAACTTTTTACCTAATCATCACAGAACCACATGTAATACCTCTTTTCCAGGGTATTTGAGGTCGGGGATGACGATTATGATGTCATTTTCGAGCAAAAATTAAAATGTCAAGGTTAAATAACAACAGCAAGGTCAAAATCGTTTAAAATATGCATATTACTGCTTTTCTCGATGTCTAAAAAGCTGGATATATCCGTAGTTTTTAAATAAATTTTATAATTTTGATAATGTTATGGGTCAGAGATCTCAAGTAGCGTGTGTTGTTGGTCCGGTGATGATAGAAAATACAAATAAATATAGCTCTCCCTCTCAGTCCACTGTCCAAATATGCCACAGTAGAGAGCGTGGAAATCCCCGAACACTGTAGGCCTACATATATATTGAATTACACAATAATACTCATATCAAACACCAGTCCTTATTGGCACATTCACCTCTTTGGCCTCAGTGTATCGTATGATATACCCCCGTCATTATACCCCTGCTGTTAATTTCAGCCGCATGGATTTGTTTATGCCAAAAATTGAGGATGGTAATGTGGCAAGGCTTTCATATTATAGGACCCCTGGTCTGAGATAAGAGAAACAGTTTGGATAAAGCACGTTTGTGAGCTCCTCACTAAAGAGGAGATTGATAACAGCATTATGACAACCTGGTCAGGTTATCATTTTCGGATGAAAGAATAAAGCTCCATCAAACCTCGAGCAAAAATTGACATTTTACCTCTCTTTCCTGACAAATCCTTTCCTGCAATTTCCTTCAATCCTTGGTGACGTCAAACTACGTGATTTTGATAGGCGGACTATTGAAGATAAAGCCTCATTTTATCTTTGGCTCTGGATGGGGAGTGGGTGTCTGAGGCTGATGTGTTCACCTCTGGCAGAGCTATATCAACGCTGGATGACCACCATATTAAGCGCACTCGGTATGATCAACAAGTTTCATTGGTGGCCCTTTATCTCCTTCAGCAAGTAGCATACCTATAGTGATACAGACTTATTTGAAGAATGATTTGACAAGCAGTCGAGGGAGCGACGTATGTGTAAGTACTGTTCACTTATTATCGAGGTGGACATTCTCATATGTCGTTTGTGCACTCTCTAAGAGATAGTGATTTTGAGCTCAATGCCTTGGATGAATTGTGTCGCTGGTTTCTAGCGTTTGACAACACCATTTTTTCCAGATGGTTACCGAACCATGTAAATGATTTAGTGATGTGGTTTTCTGTACACTCTGATATTTTCGTTGTTGAACGGTCTATTTATAAATTTTATTTGATGGATCAGTCTCATGAACACAGCAATCGGTAGTACAAGCTGGTGGTGGTTGCTTATCAGATCTGCTATGTACATGTATGCTAGCTGCACCTGATTTTCTGACATTCATTAATGAATATGAAATTGTACAAAACCATCGCAACTCATCAGATGTACATCACAAAGAATCTCTATAAGCTCTAGAACGACACTTTGTCATTGACGTCGCAAGTTTCATGAGAGTAGGCCCTACTCATAGATCATGCAAGTCCATTCTTGGATGCTGTCCATGTAGTAATTGACACTGGTGATGTAATGGGAGCATGAAGTTACAGTCAAAGAGATTGGATGTGATCTGCATAAATAGTGTGTGCATGAAATAATCTACCAAGCACAATTCCAAGAATATAGGAATAATGATGCAAAATGTTACACTTCTTATGTCTCACCAGTCCTGAAATAATGGAAATATGTCAGACTTTTTCACCATTCTTTGCTGAGCGTGGTATGCTCATGCTCAGTCTATGTTCTCGAAGTGGCTGCTTTAATTCACATCGTACGTTCAAGTCGTGCAGCAACATTTAATGATTACATACACATGCATCTAGTGCCCTATCTGAAGAGCCAAATCACCCCTCTGCGAATGATGAGATAAGTAAGATCACACTGCCCTCCAGACATAGGATTCGAAATTCGAGCCCGGGTGATCTGAGGCCGAGCACGTTACCTCTCAGTCATGGAGACTCCAGTGCTCCACACAATACTTACGAGTGATCTCTACGAGTGAGCGGGAAAGAAAGCTTTGTTTCTCTGAAACCTGAATGCCAGAGAGGGGGACGAACCCGCGATCTCCCGACTTTTAAAGAAGACCGCTTTATGACCACTGCATCAGCCCCCCCCCCCCCGCCCAAATTGCTCCAACTGGGAGTGCACCAATTTTAAAAAGAGAGTAGCAAAAATGTCTGTTAAAAAATAAACGAAAATAAGATAACTCCATATGACTCTGTGCTGTCCAACAGAACATGTGCCATATTCGATATTCAGATACATTAAATGACCAAATTTAATTGCACTCTAGACAAACCTAGGTCTCTCAAGTAAGAGTCTGTCAACATATAGCGATTTGTTTCTGTGTGCTTATACATGTTATATGTATAGTAAGAGTTGTATTGTTTCATCTGTTAAAGAAGCAAGACAGCAGCACATAGACCCCCCGCTCCCTTGAGAACATACCTTACACATGCAGCTCTGTTTGAGCACGTCAAAAGATCATTCCTACATGCTTCCTATATATGGAAGCAGGCAATCATGCCATCAGGTGGTACCAAACTTTTCCAATTGGGGAGAGGAATGGGATGGAAACAGGTGGTTGTCATTTAGGACGAAACTAGCTGATGCTAGCAAGTCGGGTTTACGGTGCACCTCCATAATTATGCAAGTGTGTGGGAGGTTGTGTGAATAACGAAACTGCTGACCAGTAACTAAACACATGATTGCACTGAAAAAAAGTTAAATTTAGTGGCTTTTTATCATGGCACATTTGTTTTTATTATTTCGTATTAATTCCATGACATACGATTTATACAGACAGTTCAATTTTCATAAGGTACTACATATTATCTATTCTTTTTGTTATTGCATTGCCTTTGTCAATTGTCCATTCGAAAAAAAGTTGAATTCAGTGGCTTTTTCTCATGGCAAGCTTTGTACTTTGTGATACTTTATCAGGTTATTTGGAAAGGCCTGATAATTGTAATAATATTAGTCATTGCTGCCATTGAAGGCATGTATATAAGCTTGTTGCACTGGTTTGCAATTCGTGTGCAGAGTTGACAGAATTAATTTTAAATGTGC
The DNA here is from genome assembly GCA_964017125.1 of Flabesymbios commensalis. Taxonomy (NCBI): domain Eukaryota; kingdom Metazoa; phylum Annelida; class Polychaeta; order Terebellida; family Flabelligeridae; genus Flabesymbios; species Flabesymbios commensalis. Next base: position 32,763,487 of record OZ024915.1, read on the forward strand.
AAAAGTATTCAGATAAATGGTTGTGGAGTCAATTAAAAATCATCCATTCTTCCTGTTTAGTATTATGTATTAATGTAATGATGCGACATGTTTCTTAAAGTTTTGGAATTACTTTCACTGCGTTAACGTGTTTATCACCCTCGAAGAGCATTTATAAAATTATTTTTATGGCGAAATAGACTGATAATTGATATTCAGAACTAAAACAATGAAAGACCTATGGCAGAAAAAAAATTAAAACCGTGAAGTTTTGGAGCGTTTTAAAATTTGCGGAGAACATAATTTTTTTTTAATTTTTACACTTATAACGTCATATGATCTCGATTTGGTCATTTTAGATTGAAAATGACATCATAATTGTGATCCTTGGTCTCAAATACCTCAAATTAGAGGTATTACAAGTTATTCTGTGATTTTTAGGTTTTTAGGTTAAGCTCCCCTACTAGGTGGCGCAGATATAAAAACAATGACCTACAAACTAAATCGGGCACTGAGTGAATAATTGTGAAACCAGTGACTCTCCAGGCGCCGCGAAATGAAGATTTGAAGATGATGATATGAATCAGATGATACTGCTTTTTAGCTGGCGAGGTTGCCGATCACAGCCCGAAAACGAAGTGTCAGACAGGCATCGCGTCTAACTGCTCTCCAAACACAGGGATGGTGGGGCGGTTTCGAGGCTGAGCACACTACTTCTTGGTCGCGAGGCTCTCCACAATACTGAATCGTTACCATGGTTATGAGTGAGGGGGGGGGGGTATATTTGTTTCTTTGAAACCTGAATACCAGACGCAGGTGATGAGCTCTGTGTCTGGTGGTCTGGTGAAACACAACTTGAGTGGGTGAAAAATCAAGTTAGATAACTTAGCGAGTGAAGGGTTAAAAATATGTTTGGTCTGTATCCGTTAGGGGGCCAACATTCAATCTCTAAGGGGGGGGGGGAGTATTTTTAAGATAAATAATTTCGGACAGACTCTGTATGGAATAAATGATATATTTCAAGTACTGTTCTAATTCTATATAAACAAGTATTTGAAATTCTCAGGGCGCGCTGAGCCGAGTTGAGATTTATAAGCGATTTGCATGATTTGTCCGCGAGAAATACATCCCCCCCTCTTGAGATTAAACGATGGCCCCCTTAGCTAACAGATGCCACTCACACAGTAGGCCTACGGCTATATTAATCATCTAAGTCGTATAATACGTGTGTAGGCGGGATAGATGCCTTTTTAAAATATCGAATTTTGACGATTAAACCCATAATATCGCCCACGGATGTGTGTACAGTCATTATGAACAGCGAGAGATAGCATAGAGACTAGTTAACTACAGGGCGGATCCAAGGGGGTGGTTTGGTTGTTTAACCCCTCCCCCCCTCCGAAAAAAAATATTACTTTATTCAGGGGTTTCCTTGTGAACTGGTTACACACTGAGGGACAAACAGTGCCCAATATGCCTTAGATTGCAGGAGATAGCCCTTAAAAATTAAAAATTTCCCCGGGGCGGGCTTTTTGTACCCCACCCTGCAGTGAAATATTCCTTTGTCAAAATTTAAACCCCCTCCCCCACTCCGTCAGTGAAAAGCTAGATCCGCCCCTGAACAATTATTTTATTATGCAAAGGAGATTCTATCAGTGTCTATGATCTTGTAAAATATTTTATGCCTACATGTACATTCATGTAGGTCTGTCTGTATCACATGCATCATAGAACTATAATGAACATTATTTCAGGGTCACCGTACGTAGCTCCATACGTAATTTCATGCGGGCGTCTAGTTTATCTGTCTTTCTTTCATTCCCTCATGTCTTCATCTGTAGGGGAGACCGGGGCAAACTGATATTTTTGTCCACAAGTATTCAACTATAGCTGCCATTTTTTGCATACATTATTCACAAATTGAAAACCAAGTAGAGTCAGAAAACCATGTTAATGTTAGATTTTTCACTGTTCGAACAAACCCCACATCTGGGTTTAGTGCGAGCATAGGACGGGGTGTGTCTGGATGTACCAGATATTTTGTGGGGTTAATCTGAACAGTCGAACTAGCCCCATTTAATTTGTTCTTTGTTCGAGCAAACCCCACATGGACGTATTTTTTGAAAAATTCTGTATTTAGATTTTAGAACTAACATCATAGAAGGCAACCTAACATGTATAAATGATTATTACCTTCAGTCAGGGTACTACAACTATAGGAGTTGAAACTGTCACGTTCAATCACAAACATTAAACAAAATAACATTTTGTGGGATAGCAAAGCAATACTTTTGACCCCTCAAAATGAAAAAATGTTTTTACTTTTTCATAATTTGTTTTGAAAAAACCCTTCGAACATGAAGTCAAGGGTAGGCCTAATAATACAGTCCTTCACTAGGAGGCAGCACAGAACGAAAATTCATTTACTGACAAAATCACGGGCACTGCTCAGACTAACTTTGTGCGAGCTAGCCCCGGTCTCCCCTACATCATGCATTTCTCATCCACATTCTGCACTTATTAATAACCGTTTCTGCCGAAAAGTGACGTAACGTTATTTATTCCGGATACGTTTATTTTCATAGTTATGACCAAAATAATATCTGGGTCGAAGGGGTTGTGGGTCGAGGAGGTTGGAGGTCGAGGTATATATTATGGGGTGTGGGGGTCGAGGGGTTTTGGAACAACCCATATTTCAAGTACCCGGTATGACTGGGCCGCCTCATTTACTGCGCGAGGTCCAGTCACACTAACCGCCATTTTGTTTCCACAGCCAGCTGTGTAAAAACGACACTCGCGCTGCTTACCAAAAAACCCGGATGCCATGAAATTGATACGAATATTTCAAGTGCCTACGAAAACTAGGCCATTTTGAACAGGCGGGGGTGGGTTAGGGGGTTGGGTGTCACCTCCGCGTGGTCCCCCCTTGGCAACTTCATAGAAGGCCAAGAACACCCAGTCATTGAGACAGGCTGGTTTGGTGTTGATAATCATCCGGATTATATATGCGATGGCAGCTTCAATAGCCTCAGATTAAGTTGAGCCACAATTTTACTTTCCCACTCCGGATATGAGTGGCACTGGACCGGCATTGGTCCTATTCTTAAAATATTTTTACACAAAAATTTATTAGGCTTTATTTATCTGTATCGTTATATATTTGTTTTGACACAGACACTGTTTTGTGACTTTCAATTATAATTATTTTTGTCATCTTTTTGTGTTAATTTATATTGTGTATCGGCGCTGGTACTGTCTCAGGTTCTTAGAATGTATAATTATATACTAAATACAAAACTCGCTACATATAGGTGCCAGAGGCACTATCATGTTATCATCAATCGTTTTTATCTCAAATGCCTTAGTGCGGACATACTGTTATCAGCTTGGTCTTTTCACTTTATCACTTTTACTGTTCAAGATATCATATTATTTTAGTCTGAATTGTCATTTAAATGGCCATACTGGCCGAAAAAGAAGTAAAAAAGATATTTTACTTACTTACTATTTTCAGCAGGCGTAAACTTTTGATCGTATTAGAACTTGGCCTATTACATTTAAAAATGGAGGTCACTGTGTCAGAGCCTTGCGATGTCATCAGGGTAATTTCAAGCATTTGAATTAACACAAATGATACTCATAATAACCCGGAATAATTTAAACCATCTGTTATATGTTAACTGTTAATAATGGTCGTAAACCAATAATAATAATAATAATAATAAACTTTATTTACAGAGGGTAGACCATTTAGTACATCGTACTAATTTGCAATGGGCCCTCTTTATACAGATGCAATATCAAAATCATTTAAATATGTACAAGATTAATGGTAAAAAATAAAACAGGTGATAATACAAACTATAATACAATATTTACAATTTTATACATACATTTACACTGCACAAACATCGTGGCTATTTAAGAATATTTACATGATAAATGTATTTTTATTTTATTTTAGATTATTATTCAGTTATTGCTATACGTGGTACATAATAATTAGAGATAATAATAAAGAATGAAAAAGAAAACTATTGCCATGTTGTGTAAATATTTTTTTCCTGCACCAAAACCAGAGATAAAATAACTACATAACTTATAATACAATGTTTTATTGTAGTAAAAAAATACTATGGAAAGCGTAGAATTCTAATTACAACTTATGCACATGCTTGTATACAAAAAAGCGTAAAACACACCAACGCGATTGCCCGCGCAAATTTTAAACACTCTATTTGATCATTGCCACAAAATACCAGCGGGACGACGTACGCGAGCGCGACAACAGGCAATGCGATCATTTTCAAAACTGTTACTTTTTCGTCATTCGTCGCATCGGTTGTCGCGCCTCTACAGTGGCGTATCCAGAAATAAATTAAGGGGGTGCTCAGATTTCAAAGAAACCATTCAACAGCAGGGACCTATAGGGAGCATGCCTCCGCAAAATTTTGAAAAAACAAACGTCAAATAGTGCGATTTCGTGGTATCTTTGCTGTAAAACGAAGATATGAGATACTGGCTGAAATGTTTGGCCAGCGTAGCAGACGGTGGAGCAGCAATAATATTAATCAAACGTTGGGTCACCCTCATTGTGATAATAATTGAGCAACCTTGTTTGTGGAATGCCGAGTATGCAATTATGTACGGCCTAATTAAGCAAGAATCATCTATTAAAATTGATAACATGTCATTGAAAAAAGTTGTGGACCATTAAAATGCTTACAGCGTTTACTAATGATCACTTAAAATTCCTGAGATATTTATTGTTATTTCACCCTTATTAATTTGCCACTCTCCCCTATGGCAGAATATTTTTTAATGCAAATGTTATATTCCAGTTCATCATCAGTTAGGCGTATATCAGATATTTGTTTTAGTATTGGTTGTAGTTCCACATTTATAAAACAACCTCACTGCCAATTTTCAATTCTTATTCTTGATTTAGTCTCTGGTAAAAAAAAAACTGTTGAGTCCCAGCTGTATCTGAATTATTTCGTGTCAGTGGCTATACTGGAGGTCTATATATTACACTGAGAAAATACGAAAAATTCAAATAGGCCCTAAAACAATTAAATTTTGAAAATTGAAAAAGCGACCAGGGCTGTTTTTTTATCCATTTGTTCTCAAGACTGAGTCTCAGAGATGATATCTCTTGAGAAATAAATTCGCCATCACCTAGGTGAAGAGTAATTCAGGAATAATCTTTATCCCGTGGTCCTTATTATTTTATTCTATTTTATGCAACGCCAAGTGCTTGAGAGGGCAGCACGTCCAACTCTAAGCCGTTGTCCGTTTCAAGCGATCCCCATAGCTTACTGTGGATTGTGCTTGTGGTGTGTTATAATTATCATAGGGTAGGATAGTCTATGATAATTACTATCAATCTTAGCATATCTACTTTTGAACAACGTTGTTTCAAGGTATTCTATAATAATTATCATGAATCTTAGCATATTTATTCTCCAAAACGTTGTTTCAAGTTTCGCTCAACTTTTCAATTATTGGCCAAGACTAACACAAAGTTGATAAATTTTACTCTGTTTCTTTTAAAAAAAAATGAATGTTTGAAAAATATGTTTATCTCGCACTAATTAAGGGTGGACAGGAGAAAGAGAACCATTCGCAACAAATTCCTACTTTTAGGTGCTCTGAATGGTCAAATTTTGAAGATTTGCATTGTAAAGATTTGCCTCTGTCGCCACATAGGGGCTATGTGGCTATCATTTATTTGACTTCCAGTTAAAAACATGCAAAAATGGTACATTATTATTATTATTAATTGGGTATTTTTTTGAACATGTTATTAACTTTGTTTGACGGGAACAGGTCGAGACGACCTCTACAATGCCTGTCAACCATATTAGTGAATTAAAATTATATAATAAAATAATATGACAGTATAATATAAAACCAACTGTTTACTGGCTATAGGTGTTGCCATACTATCATGTAAGGCAGCATCATATCCAGTGTTTAAAAAAGCAATGCTTTTGTGTACATGCTATTTAAAAATGTACATACATGGTATAGATTATAAATTTTGCAATATGTACACATAAAATAAAATAACCGACAATTGTCTGTCATCTGTTTCCCGCACCAAAACCAGAGATAAAATAGCTCTACACAGTGTAGCAAAAAAGGACACTCTGGAAAGCGTAGAAACCTAATTAAAACCTCTAAATCCTTTAGTTGTTTATTATATAAAAAGACAGACACAACTAGGGTATGTATAAAGGAAAAAGAGTAAAAACTAATGACAGTTAATTTTACCATGGGCCTACATACATCCATAAATAAAAGTAATACTATAAACCTAGAATGCATCTACTGACGTCAGCTCATATAGCCGTCGCGCAGCCGAAATATACTGAGTAGTACCACATATGCAATATTAGACTGGCTCCAGGTACATCGATTATTCACATCAAATAAGTTTACCATGGTGAGATATAATTCATTCAGGTTCTTCTTAAAAATCTGCAAGCTACTAGCATCTCGGATAACAAAAGGTAAAGTGTTACATAGGCGAGCAGTGCGATAAAAATAAGTACATTGGAACTGAACAGTCTTGCACAGGGGTAATTTGAATAGAACACCCTGTTTTGCCCAGTTGATTGTCTAATCTGAGTCTTGAATCTGTTAATGGCGCCAATGGTGCATCCCAGACACCAGCCCTTTAAATCGGAAGGGGTATATATTTAGGTATGTGTGTGGGGGGGGGAGGGGGGGGGGGGGCTGGAACCAACATGTCGGACACTGGTGGATTAATTGTATATAAAATTATTGGTTGGAAAATTACCACTATGGAAATTAAGGGGGGTGCTCGAGCACCCGGAGCACCCCCCTGGATACGCCCTTGCCTCTCACATGTCACTTCCCTCGTCGTGCGCTCGTGTTTGCGTTGGTGTTTTGCAGTTTGCATGTGTGTTCAAATGAAAAAGCTAACCGAGACATTTATGAAGATTTTCAAATTGAAAAACCCTTTGGCCTCCATGGTTTATATAAAAATATTTCAGCGTCGTAAGGGTTAATAAAAACTTGTATCGTCGTGATTGGTTCTGAAAGTGTTGAAATTGGTATTCCGTAACCCTTAGAGCACTGATGTCGACATTCTGTGTTTTTTATTAGCACCTGTATAACCCTCGATAACGAGCTATTCACTGTAAAACATGCCTTCAAGATTGAAACACTGATATAATATATATTGGGATTAAGTTTCACAAATAACATACATTTTCGATAACTTGAAGTTGTGTATCGCGGTAGCGAGACACAACTTTAAATATAAATGCAAATTTAAATTGAATAGCTCAGTGATCTAAGGGTTAAATACATACAAGCACTGCATGTATACAGTTATAACGTGTACTCTCTAAAATGGTTTTTAATTTGCTTATATATAACCGATAATTACAAACCAGCGGTTTCTGACAACCATGCCAGCTAACAGAGACATTGGCCCAATGCTGGTTCAATGTTGGGCAAGACACAGTGGTTAAATGTGGCGTGTTTATGGCAGTTTGCCTATCCAGGCACGGATCCAGGCACGCCAGCCACAACCCAGCAAACAAAAAACAATGTGAGTTTATTGTTGGACCACCGTCTGTGACGCATGCCCAGCACTCAACCAGCGTTTGTTCATTGATGTAGCGTAGTTACTGGGAATTAAGTGCTGCTGTGACAGATGTCCGAAATATAGTCTATATATTATATTATCTGTAATATCAATAACTGTAATACGTCGGGTACAGCAAAAACCTAAAACTTAAATTTATTTAGCGTAACTGCTCAGCCAAACTCTGTGAATATTATACATTGCATTGTCAGCTTGTCCAGCACTGAGCTTGAAAAACAAAGAGTCACTCCAGACACAATTATATGGGTCAATTCTTATTTCTGAGTATGCCGACTATGTGTTTCAATAGGCCTAATATTGTTCTGAATATGTTCTCTTAGAACTAGGGTATACCAATTAAATTAGGTGGATAGCTACGATTCGTTGCTGAGTACAGTCATCATCATCACGACAACATGAACGCTGACTTGCATACCTACACGCATGTGCTGGCATGGATAACGCTCCGATGGGTTGGACCCATTTCCGAGATAAATATTATTGTTATTTGATCAGTGAGGCGAAACGATTCGGCTGCTTTAAACTAAAAAAATGTCGACCACCATACCCCATGGTGATTTGCTGACAGCACGACGTCAAAACAAGTTATGTCTACGTCACGGAAAAATTGTAATAGGAATGCGCCAGCTGATTAAACATGTTAAACTTGTGACAAATCATGTTTTTCGAAACGGATGAAAAGCATGCGCGGGCGCTTATTATTCTCAGCCTTATCTAGAGAGCTGTACGTAATACGGGTTTAAAGATGTTATCACGTATTACTAGAAATTCTCTCTATTTCTAGTATTACATATCCAAGAAACACAAAACATTTATATGACATTTGCACAATGCCGGCCCAACGTCTTCGACGTTGGTCTAACATTGTACAAATGTTGTATAAATGTTTTGTGTTTACTGGGTAACCTTTTCTTACAATTGAAAAACACAGGTGATTGTTTAAAATGTTGTATTTTGAAGAATGATTTCATAATATTGCCCACGTTTTTGTGTGCGGTCGTGATGAAAAGCCAGAGATGGGAGAGAGACCAAATAGTGTCAATAGTATTTGGATGAAAAACAGCAAACACAGCAATGAAAAAGGCAAATGGTCCGACATTGAATCAACATTGGGTCAATTTGGTGTTTGTTAGATTCTATTACCACGCCACTCGCACATCTTCTGAGACAATATCTATGACATGTTCAGCAAATGTTTGTCCATCTTCCAGTAGGCCTACATTCATGTAGTAAATGAGCAGCTTGGCTCATATATAGGCTATACTGTGAGTTGTACCCATCACCCAGCCTGAACTGCACATTTTGTTTACCAGACTGACGAAAAAGACTTATTTTAACAAAGTTTGGTGCGGGGGTTACGTTGTCACGCAGTGGCTGGCTGTCCGTCTGTCCACATTGTTGTTTCCGGAGCATATCTCGGGAGCCCATTATTTATGCTTTCTTTCATATTGCACACACATTATTAAGGAATGTAGATACATGTGCCTTTTGGGGCTATGACCTTTAACCTACGTTTTAACCTACATCTCTGGGCCAAAATAGCTTTATTTACCATTGCTATAAAACTAAATGAAGGATGCACCTTAAAAAAATAATTCGATCAAATTTAAATTGGCCTACTATCGAAAATTATTGACTTTAAGATGCCTGATATTAAGCAAACAGTGCTAGATAACGATGATAACGAGACCATTGCCTTAAAAATGGCCGATTTGTGACCATTATTGACTTTATATATGCGTAATATCTGGAAAACCGTGACAGATAGCTAGACCATTAAACATAGGGCATAAAAAAATTATCAGGGAAAGGTGCATGCACCCTGAAAAATTTCTATCATGAGGATTATGGTGGCCTTTGGCCTCTCGTAAAGCCTACATATCATCATCCCTTTATCTATTGTCCAGGTAAATATCTAGATCGCAGTGCACATCACCGTTAAAACTCCTTTGGTTCACGATGTCCTTGAGTCATCATACTTAATAATACACAGATGCATCTTGGGGAAATACAGGCCAATTTTGAAGATGTGTAGTATTGACATATGTTCAAGTTGTAGGGCCTTACGTATCAACATGCCTTTATCTATTGACCGTGAATATCTAGGTCGCAGTGCACATCACCGTTAAAACTCCTATAGTTCACGATGCCCTTTGAGTCATGATACTTTATTATACACATCTTCATCTATAGTTATTTTCACGTTATTTAATGCTTAAAGCGAAGCTTCTTTATGGTTTTTCAAATTTGACACCCATTTAATTTTAAGAAATTGCAGATCCAGTTCAAAGATAAGTGACCTTGGCCGCATTTCGTTAAGATTTATTTTTGGCACAACATCTTTAGGGGGCCACCAGGTTTGATCTCAAATTAAACAAATGTGAGCAATTTTCAACCACTTGAGGTTGTGGATCGCGGTAGCGAGACACGACCTCAAGTGGTTAAAAATTTTAATAAATTTATTCAGCAGGATAAGGGTTAATGTTATGATCCTGCAATTTGTGAGATCCTTAAAATGTGGGATAAAGTTCATTTTTGTTACATTTTGAGTGGGTCTTATCGCATGAAAAGATTGAAACTGCGGAAGAAGTGACCCACTTTTATTCTCAGCTCTGTCCATTTTTCACCATTTTACGTGTCATCGCTGGTATTTTCATCCTGCTTTCGGTTCGTCTGATTTCCTGATATAATACTTGAAGTTGTCATATTTCACCAGATAACCCTTCACATTATACCTGTGAAATTCTTTCATTATAGCCTTGCCAAAACGCACAACTGACCCTGTAGTCCACAGGTCAGTAGTTACATGGGGGGGGGGGGGATGGGGGATCGGGGGGGGGGGTAAGCCGCTGTCAAGTTGATACCGTTAAAATGGTGCGTGAAGTTCATATTCTAATATGATCAATATAAAATGACAACGTTCCCACATTTCAATCCTGGTGGCAGATAATTTGATTAGATAATTTAGATATTGAGCATAATTTGTGGAGTTACGCAGGTGTTCAATAATGGAATTTGAACTATTATGCATGCATTTATTTTTTGCGAAATCCCCCCTTGTCTGTGATACAAGTTGAAGAATTTAGGACGATATAGCAAGGTCGTTTTTTGCCGATATGCATCACTTTTGTGGGAATCGACCAAAAGCCTATATGTTGAAACGCTCGTCTTTTTTGTATGTATTAATACCGTATTATATGAACTATTAATATTAATATGACGCTTGTGAGTTTAAGGCCTCGTTTCATATTAACCAGAGTTTTGACGTCACTGAACGATTGGATGGCAGTGGCTTAAGCTTCGTCAGCATACTTTCGTAAACATGATATATGACACTGACAAAAGAGCTTATTAGAGTAAAGCCTCACAGGTTCAGGGGCGGATCCAATGGGGGAGGGTTTGGGGGGTTTAATCCCCCCCCCTCCATCGGGAAACGACGGAAAAAAATTATCATCTTATTTAAAACAATAGGGTTTCCTTATGAACTGGTGATATACTGAGGGACAAACAATATGCCTTAGATTACAGGAGAAAGCCTTTGAAAATTAAAAAAAAATTATCCGGGGGCGCCCCCGACTCCCTCCCTGTGAATATTCCTTTGTCAATTTTTAACCCCCTCCCCCCCCCCGTCAGTGAAAAGCTAGATCCCCCACTTTGGTTACTCACATGTTTTCCGTACATATCATGCACATTACTAGGCCCCGATATGGCTACAAAAAATCAGTTGCGTCTTGGATTTAGTGCATCTACCTACAGTATGACCTCAGCGCACTCCAGACCAGGACATAATATTAAATCTGTCAAACACCAGACGTTCAACAAGTGTCGTAGTAATGTTGGACCGACGTCGCAGACGGCGGACCAACATTAAAACGACATTGTGTCATCGTCTTATGTTTGGTGAGTGGCTATCAGCTCAGTAGACGTTATTCCAATATCGATAACACGTTGGAACACTGTCTCACATATTGCGCAGTGGTGCATTTTACTGTCGCAGGCCTGCAAGCTAAAAGTAGGCTGGCCTATAGAATCGATGACCTCAAGAGTATAATGTTGTCACCTGTAGGTCAATTCAGGTTCAGCTTTCTTGACACAGTGCTGGACGTATGTTGTGATCTATTGGCCTGTACAATCTAGGTCTATAAAATGATCCGATTATTTATAGCTTGACTCCACGAGAAAAGGCACCGCATATGTTTAGATTCTGAGTCAAGATAAATACGTGGAAAACTGTAATATTATTTTTAATCTACGAGCTGCAAAAGTCCACATCGAATATGCTTTACCTTAAAACCAATTCGAATTAAACGTTTACCCAATTTTACATGAATGTTTCCCGAAGTGGTAGACGTGTATTGGATTAATGACCAATTACTTTGTTCATACCCAACCAGCAAACACGAGACTTTGAACTATTGTGGGATTATGTTGCTCCAGACGATGGGACACCAATGGCTCAACGTCAGGGAATAATTTGTCTGGTGTAGCGGTGCAGTTTGCTACACAATTTGGGGCAAATGCTACACAATAGTATGTTGGTGTAGCAGTTTTTCGCATGGAGAATGATAGCTTGGCACTTGCCAGGATGCTAAACTGCTACACAATTTTTTCTGAAGCAAATTATTCTCTGTGATCAGGGTACTTAAATATAAGCTATATAACACGATCGAAATTGGAACCTGACTAATGTAATGAGCCTAACTTAGATGGAGGTTTGATCGATCGTTCATATGCTCACACCTGAGATTACCTCTCAATCTCCACCAAACATAACACACGCACAGTGAAATAACCTGATAACATTATACAGCCACGTGTTCACTGCATGATCAGCTACAAGTAGGCCTTGGCTACTAGCCACAGCTGACTAACTTACTTGACATCTGTTGGTGAGTTTGTAGCGTCTATTTCGTGGTCTACATTTTGTTTTGCGCAAAATTGTTGAAAGGGTTAAACATTTATTTTCGCATTTGCGCACAGTCGGATTTATATTGATAATAAGTGTATCATGCTGTAGGTATGCATGAAATTGAATGTTGTACACCACCACACATCTCTGAACCCTTTGCAAACACCATAGGTATAAGAACAAACAATATTGCCACGGGTCCTGTTCGTTCCACAAATTGACCAGATTATACTTTATCTTGTCAAGGAAGATGTTTTTGGCTAATCTTTAAATGGATTGCTTGTCTTCGTAATTCCATCGGGAAGATGCAGGTACATTTTTTTTTTTTTCTTGTGTTTCAGATGAAACAAAATGGCAACGATCCCTGTAGCCTCGTTTTCTGTAGGTAACCTTCACAAAAAGATGCGGCTTCGTCACGTAAGTGGAGAGTCAGACTCCAGCACACCCCCTGGCAGCCCCACAGCAACCTCATTTATGGGTAAGTATTATGGTATGTGTTTAACTTTCTGCGTTATTATAATCTGATATTAAATATAAATTAACAACGCATAAAATAACAGGATGGACGTGATGGTGTACGATACAGTCCCAGCAGACATAAGACGTTGGTACTCTTTATTGCTGTAGCGTCTGCCAGTTTCCTAAAACTGTTTTTGTTGTTGTCGGCGGGGGTCGTAATTAAAAAAACTTTTAAAAAACTTGTATGTGGAATCGAATGTGGGGCACGCATATTTTTGGATGCCATGTTGTTTTATTTATGATCTGTATTCAGGTATTGTTTATTTTTTGGATGAGTTTGCATGCCTCTTTGGTAAAATTCTGAGTTGTGCATGCTACTTTTTTCCACCATAAGTAACTTAATGTAAAGGACATTTCTTAGCAAATGTATTTGTAGTTATTATGCTTCAATGTTGCCATTTGATTTCTTTTCAGAACCGAGTTTATGGCACAACACACATCCTCTCAGTAATCACCAGCATAACACACAGACAGTCAATAGCACAAATAACTATGAAAACTCACCAAGCCTTATACGATCTTTTGCAAGAGCCATGACTCCACCTGTATCTCCCGCACCTGACCAGCAACCTCCTGCACCTGGTCAGCAACAACCAAAAAAAATTAGCGGATTCCTTGGTTTCTATTTAAACAACAAACAACTCACGAAACCAGAAACGAGCTCAACGCAATCTCAGAACGACAGGTCAGTTTTAAAGGATAATTATATGATATACCGGTATGAACGATGGCTCTGTTTAGATTATGATTTAACCCCCAGAGCAGACCGTCCCCGCGCTGAATGAATTGAAAAATATATAATGGCCGCAGATTTGAATGAAGTGGAAAGAGACAACTATGACAATTATGATTATTTCAAATTGAATAAAACACTTTGTTCTTTATGGTTTATACAAAGATATTTCAACGCTGTAAGAGTTAACATTGAGTTGACATTGAGAAAGGTTGTTACTTACATTTGACAAACAAACGAAGTTTCAAGCACTTAAAGGTGGGGACCTTTTGCTAATTTTCACCTTCGTCATTGGGGCCATTAACAATTTTATTTAATGGCGGGGTTATCGTTAGCGTCAGCGCTCTTATTTGATCCCCCCTGCTCTACATTTTGGTTTATAATAGTCACACAGGTCACTTTTTACTCAGAAATTATTCAAAATTCGTAAATCACATTCCGAAAAATGTTGGAGTGATAATGATGCTACCAAACTCTACAATGTCTGCCGTGGATCAACTTTATATTTTCTGTGGGTGTAAAAAATGTGTGCTATAGCACCGGGCCACCCTTGGTGTTTTGATAACTAGGCCTACATTAATTTAAGCCAGCCAAGTAAACACAAAGCATTTGTATAACATTTGTACAATGTTGGACCAACGTCGGTGACGTTGGGCCGACGCTGTACAAATGTTAAACAAATGTTTTGTGTTTGCTGGGAAGTTATTTTATTTAAAAATTCTTTTTGTATTTTGTCAGTGTTTGTTAATATGTGAGCTGTTCTGGTACCACTAGCTTGCTGAACTGAATCTTGCTTGTGTATGCAATTATATTCATGTACATAATTTGTTTTTAGAATAATCTCTCTGGAGCCATCAATTTCAGAAAATACTCCAAGTGGCAAAATCGTCAAAAGCTAATAGCAGAAGATTCCCCAAGTGTTGTTATTCAGTGCCGTGTACAGGATGGCTTTGTATTTTATATTCAAACCCGTTTATTACATCGTTTTTGTCGAGAGTTAGACTATTTTTCCATGTTGAATGAATTAACTCTTAAACAGAACCGGAGGGTAATTAATATTATACCTAAATAATCATAGCATAGTGTAACAGCAAAAGTTAGCACTTTGTAAGGACACGACAGAAACAAGTTATCACTTGACTAAATGTTGAGTAATTAACTAGTACTTTAATAGGCTACTTTGTTGCAATGATACTGCGATGACCAACATAGATCTGATGACACGTACATTTACTATGGATAATCATTGTCACCATTATCAGATTATATCTGCGTCATTCATTTTGCCAAACCAACTGGTCATATTATTTTAGTTTTTATATGTTTATTTTATTTTGCCTATTGTACTATTTTATTGGATAAACCCCGAAAATCATTATTATATATGTTCATTAATATTACGATTTTATGTGTCCACATGTGGCATGTATGCGGTGAATACTGTGGTCGTGCACCGCGGTCATGACTTATTTTGGTCATAGTCCGCCGATTTATCTGAATATACACAATTGGCACTGGCCCACAGTGTCATTACATTATTGGAACTCGTTCCAATAATGTTTTAATATGGTTCACAAAACGGATTCTGGGCACTGTTTTTTTGTGGCCATATAATGTGTGTCCCAAATGACTATCACTCACATCTTCTCAAATACGGCAAAACGCATAGGCTCAGTTTTCTGGCATTCCATAGCCTACAGTGGGCCAACAAAACGTTGTTTCTGAATAAGCATAAATATCTGTATTTGCTGAGTTATTAGGATTTCCATCGTCAATTTTACGACAGTTAGAGGCCCCGAAATTTTGAACCCCCTGGCGTGCGTTTAGTGCCGGTTTAACCTAAATAGTTCCGCCAGTACATGTGTATTTAATAAGCCTAGGTGACCATTACGGGCCACGCTGTCAAATTGTGAGATGTTTATCGCTGGATTTAATAGTTTCACAGGAGTATTCAGCATTGTTAGAAAATGAAATAAAATGAATAGGGCTTTAGGCCACTTTTATGCACATATAGGCTAAACTGGGCCAGGAGAACCTCCTGGTGATGGTGAGATGATTGAGATGACACTGTCCTCCAGACACAGGACTCAAAATTCGAGCCCTGGCGGTCTGAGGCCAAGCACGCTACCTCTCGGTCACGGAGGCTTCCTCAATACTGACTTTCACACGTGGATGGGGAAGAAACATTTTTGTTTCTTTCAAACCGCCGAGACCGGGAACTGAACCCCGAACTCTGGCGTAAAAGGCAGCGGTGCTAACCACTACCCTCAGCGTTGTCAGAAGAGTAGGAAGTTTTGTGAGTGTAGGGCTAGTCACTAATAGGGGATTAGTGGAACAAGTCCCATCTCACTTCACTTCATTCCCTAAGGACGACGGAACACAAATAACTTGGTTAAATCGTTTTCCAGTTCATTCTCATTTATTTAGTCTAGACATTGTAGTATCGTTAGTGCACACATTTCCACGCAGAACGCGACAACCTAGCCAGCGCTTTGGCGCTTGAGTCTAGCGAGACGTCTGCTCGACTCGGTGGCCTGGGAGTAAGTGACGCGCATCGTCTGATGCGGCGCGATTCGAAAATGAGGCTAGGCGGGCCACCGCCTCTCGTCAAAGGTCGGAGACGCCTGAACCAGCCCGAACGGTGAGCCGCTGGTTCCCACAGTTCCAGTATTCAATGATCCAAAACATGCCAACAACGTTTAATTGCAGTATGCCTATGACAGAAAACGAGCTGCTGATTCCAAAATGTATGAAATGCTGCTAATAATTTTATTAAACCAAATATTGGACTCATAAATCTTTGGAATATCCGATTGAGTACCATCGCCATTATATTTTGTTAGGGTATTTCAGTCATAATAGCTGCTACACGCCACAGTCACAGGGAAAATTGGGAAAATGCGCGCGCATTCTCAGTGAACATGTGACGCTGACTGTCAACCAATGCCCAAGCTGGCCGTCGCGTACCACGCTTATGCGAACCACATGGATTGATTGCTGATACGATTACCAAATAAGTATTTAAAAAAATATATTTAATAATTTACTTTCGGACTGCGTGTTTCTGAAAGTAGATATTCATCACATCCTATATTTCGAATGTAGGCCATTAACTTTTTGTATAGTGTTAATAGTCTGGGAACTGAGAAATGTTTTCACAGCAGACGGATCTGTGGAGTTGATTATTTATGCAACACATTACACACGTGTTATTCAATGCTGGTTTCATGCTGGTCTACCTCTACGACGTTGTCCCAGTGTTAAAACAACATCTACAACAAAGTGGTATGTGAAACTTAGAGGGACTCGATCAGGCTAAAATCATAAAAAATAGGTGATTTTATTTTTGCTTTTTAATATGACGATATGATGTACACATGTCCATAGACTAGAACTGCAAAAGTTTTTACTTTTTTGTGCTGCGGTCCTCGATAAGCAGTGAAGACAATATAGCTATGACAGTGGATCAGATTGATGGACCAACCGCGTATCTCAGACATGGGGACGACGTTTTTAATAATAGTGGCAATAATATATGATGAGTCACGTACATGTATAAATTGAGTTGAGTTTACGGGCATAGCTTTTTACAGGAGATTTTTTTTTTGTATTGTTCAGCTTATTTTGATGTCCATTACCCCCCCCCCCCCCCCCAGTGGAAATCTAGCCATGAATGAAAGTTGGAATAGTTTATTGGAGCATGTTTAATCATTTCAGGCACACAGGCTTGGTAGTTATCCTATGAATATAATATTTATTACACGAATCATATTCGTATTGCCGACACAATCATTGTCATATGGATAGTTCAACGACAGGGCTGATTGACAGGCGTGCTCAAACTCTGATTGGTCAACATCTCCTACCCATCTCATTGGTCTCACATGACCCCATGCTGACTGTATTATTTTGCGGGATATAGACAAGGATCGACACTGGTGGACTAAACACATCGCACTTGTGCACCTAATTTTTTTTTTAATCAAAAATAGTTTTTGGCGGAAAATATATATTTGTTTTGATTTTAATTTTACAATACATGACCCATTGTTTAAATATCAACTTCGGTCTGATGCAAAAAATAACTCTCAATAATGTTCAGAACCGCAGGGTTTTCGTTTTTTATTTACGACCACAGTAACTAATGCACTGCCAACCCGGTGCCTGTTGTCCAAGATGGCGCCTACAACAAAAATGCCCAGAAACGATTGTCGAAAATAAAACTATTACAGTCGCTAGTTTCCAACATTTTAAAACGTGTTTGGCAGCCCGCCCAGTTTATACAAACGTTTTCGTTTAAAATAACTAGAATATAAGTGATTGTGTGCATTGATGTCGGCTGAATGACATGTACAGGTTCTTTAGAGCAAATATAGGTCCAGTTTGTTTCTGTAGTTATTTCATAATTTACACTTGTGGTACACTGAACATAGCAATATGTACGTACTACATAGTATTTGATTCTGTTCTAGTGCAGAGTAGGATTGTTGAAGCACTCATTTTTATTGCTTCTTAGTTTTTTATAATGTGACAAGACGTACGTGGATGTAATAGTTAATACTATTTTTAATATTGTTGTGTAGAATGTTATCGTCATTCCAGTTTAGCTGATTAATAAGAGACTGAGAGGTAGTTCTTGTCTCAGTTTTGCTACCCATTGTTTGCTCACGTGAAAATAGATTTATAGACAAAAATCAAGTGATTACTTACTACATTTTTAGCAACAAACATAAGCTAAGAAGTTAACATCATTAGTGTTGCTTCACTTTCATATTTTAACCCTTAAAGGGCTTCATAAAAAATCCACCCACTTGAAGTTGTGTCTCGCTACTGCGATCCACAACTTCAAGTGAGTGAAAATTACTCATATTTGTAATAATTTGAGACCAAAAAATGTGCAAATTTTGATGTCTAAGCACTAATTTCGTTACCAATAACTGCGTTTGAAGCGGCTAATAAAACACTCAATTAAAAACGATTAAAGTGTAGCATATCGGCGTAAAAGAGTTAATGTTAAGTATGTTTTACTATATTATGTTTCCTGATGACATACTGATTGTTTGTGGTGTCACCCTGTGTTAGATGATCGTTTCTAAGAAAAGCTATGTATTATTAACCGAGTGTAATAATATGACAAGTAACGCCTTGACTTGTAGTAAAAATATCTACTTCATAATAAATAAAAACATATATATATATATAATATATATATATATAATATATATATATACACATAACTATATATTGTGTTAAAGCTCATTGTAATGTTAAACGTATGTAAATAGCTGTTTTGTTGCTTAAAAATTGGTAAAACCATGTTTTTAACTGTGATTCTAATGTGCCACTGACTTTTCTTATATGTTACTTCAAGACATGTATATACCCAGGCTTATTCATGCTCTTTTGTGGAATAAATAGGTCGTGCCTATATGTTGAATGTGTACTGTTTTGTATTTAAGTGAAACGATATTGTCTCTCTGGAATTGTAGGTATTGTGTAATTATTCTCGCTACCATTATAACAAGAAAAAAATGTGAAAATACCAAAGTTGTTTATAATATATACCGTATTTATTCTAATAAATGACTTCTGCGTCAATTGGAATACCCCTTGAGGCTAGAGGGAGAGTGGGCGCTTTTTTAAAAAACTAGTGTAGTTTCTTATACTTTTTACCCCTCAGCCATAAAATCTGTGGGGTATATAGTGATCACCAGAGGCGGGCGGTGGGGCAGGTGGGCAGTGCAAATGCTTGTAAGCACGATAACTTCACAAAGCCTTGACTTAGGACCTTAATTTTTTTGCCTCATGTGTATGACACTAATCTGAAGGTCAAGTTCGACATTCAGTGACCTTGACCTAATTTCAAGGTTACCAGGTCACGGAAATTAAACTGGCTTGTAAGTGTGATGACTTTATAACGCATTGACTTAGAGCCTTCATTTTTTTACCTTATGTGCATGACACTAATCTGAAAGTCAAGTTTGACATTGATTGACCTTGACCTAATTTCAAGGTCAGCAGCTCACAAAAACCAAAATGGCTTCCAGGCGCTATACCTTCACAACGCCCTCACTTAGGGCCGTATTTTTTCACCTCTGTGTGACACTAATCTGAAGGCCAAGGTCGACATTCAGTGACCTTGACCTGATTTCAAGGTCATCAGGTCACGGAAACCAAAATGGCTTGTAAACGCGATAACGTCATAATGCATTGACTTGGGGCCTTTATTTTCTTACCTCATGGATGACCCTAATCTGAAGGTCAAGCTCGCCATTCAGTGACCTTAACCTAATTTCAATATTGTGGAAAACAAAATGGCTGGCAAGGGCGATAACTTCTAAACGTCTTGACTTAGAACCTTCATTTTTTCACCTCGTATATATACATGACACTAATCTGAAGGTCAAGTTCAACATTCAGTGACCTTGACCTAATTTCACGGGACCCAATATGGCTTTAAAGTGTGATAACTTTATTTTTTACCTTAGGGTCACATGTGCATAAATTTATATTTCTTGGTGTTGATGGACAGAGCCCACTGCTGAGGGGTCCTGCCATCAATTAATGGCAATTTTAATATAGTGCACCATGATCATGGATTTTTTTTCAAATTAGTGGAGTATGAAATATTGAAATATGGAAGATTTATAGTCGAATCAGACATATTATGCATTATTATAGCTTGCGTAGTTCCTGTGTTAGAGAATTTATTGTCTTTTAAAATGGCGATGGCGGCCATTTTGCAAAACAGTGTTTTTAAAACTTTCCCATAATGTGCCGGGGCTCGCTCACGGGTTCGCATAAAGAAGTAGAGTCAAGGATGATTATTCTTTTTATTAATTTGAATTATAAAAACAGACAAAAGCCCTGAAAACATAATAAATTGAGAAAGACATAGGAGCTGATTTTTGTTCTGAATGGTTCTAGTTTACTAATCAACCGAAAAACAACGATAGGAGCAAGATGGTAACAGAACCAACAAAAATGAATCTATGCCTACTATGAGGAAAATAGCGATTTACAACAACTTTACATCAACATTCTCTATTCATAAAAATATCCCTATAGCTTCGGGTAATCCGTTTCGACATAAAAATGACTATTTTGGGTTATATGCAGAACTGGACCAACCCCAATTTATTGTAAATTGGAAAATAATATAAAAAAAAGACAATAATAAGCACACTACATACTCTCTGAATGTATATTTATCATCTAGTTCTGCAGCCTCTACAATAAAATACGTCCATTTTTTTATAGCTTAGATGAAATTGCGAGGCTAATCTGGAAGTGGTTGGTCCAGTCGTACATATAATAAACCAATTTTAAGATTTTGATTTATGCACAAGTTAACCAAGCCACATCTATTGTAAATTGAACAAATATGTATGTAGTAGAAAAATACAATAATAAGCATGTTGAAGCTGCTCTACATCCAGATCTACATATAGATCTAGTTATGAAGTTTATATAGTAAAATATGTGTGATTTTTCTAAGAGAAAATCACGAGGACTGAGAGGCTGACGGAAAAAATAAAGGTGTGGCTTATAGGCTATCAGCTTTTGCTGCTCTAATGAGGCAGTTTTTGTTACAGGCTAACATTCCATTGAAAACATCTATATATATACGGTCATAATTAAGGCTACGGGTGTATGTCATTCACAATTTTATTTGTTTTATGCAGCCAAAAATGCAAATTTACCAAGATGCAAAAATTAGCTCCTATGTCCCTCTCAAAAATTATGGGAAAGTTTTCAAAATAACTGTTTTGCAAAATGGCCACCATCGTCATTTAGAAAAAACCCCATTAAATTCGCTAAGTCTGGAATTAAGCACGCTATAATGATGCAAAATATGTCTGACTCGACTATTTTTGGGATGACAAATCCAATGAAATTGTTTTTTGTTAAATTTAGGATCATCTAGACATTCAAATCAAAGATGGTCGTCATCACAATTTTGAAAAACCTGAAATAAGATAACAGTGGAAGTAAACAAGATATAAAGATGCATAATATAAAGATGAATTATATATCAAATTCCACTATTTTTTGTGTAACAAATGCAATCAAATGGCTATTTTTATAGATCTTTAGACATCTTGATCTCTAAATCAAAGATGGCCACCCATCGCCACTTTAAAAACCCTAAAAAAATATGATAACAATGGACCTAAACAAGCTATGATTTTTTTTTAATATTTTGGGTATGACAAATCCATTGAAATGGATTTTTTTAGATTTGGGAGCATACTCACCTTAAATCCAAAATGTCCGCAATAGCTATTTTTAAAACACAGAAATACGAAAACTTTGAAACTAAACAAGCCAAAAAGATGCGTAAAATATCAAATTCCACTTTGGCGTGACAAATCTAATGAGATGGCTATTTCTTTAGATTTGACAATCTCTACCTCTTAGCGCCTCTCTGACGCCGTTAAATAACATCTCCCTGTCACCATTTAACTGTTCCCCGTGCCATTTTACACTTCTGCTTTCCTTTTCGCTTTAACGCCTCTTCGTTGATTTTCAACGCTCCTAATTCATCACTCTTCAACAGTTCCCCATGGTCATTACGTTTCTATGTCGCTCTTTAACGCTTGCTGTTGCCATCGAACGTCTCTCCGTCACCCATTGAACATCTCCCCTTTGCCCTTTTATGCTTCTCCGTTGCCCTTTAGTGACCCTTCATCCCTCTTTAAGGTCTCCCTGTCGTGTTTAACACCCCTCCGTCGCATTTTACCAGTTCTCTGTGCCATAAAGCCATCGCATTCTAACCCTTCCCCGTCGCTGTTTAAAGTCTCTCCGTCTCCATTTAACAATTCTCGTCACTCTCTAACGCCTCTCCGCTAGCCTTTAACGTTCGTCCGTTGCTCTTTATTGTCTCCCCGTCACACATTATTGCCTCTCCATCACATTTCCATGTGCCAGTTAAGGTCTCAGTCGCTCGTTAACGTCAATCCGTCGTCCTTAACACCTCGCAGTCTCGTTTTAAGAGTTTTCTGTGACACTTAATAACGCCTCATTGTCACTCTCAAAGCGCTGAATTATGAAATTGAAATGTTCACCCACTTGAAGTTGTATCTACCCCGACCCACAACTTCAAGTGGGTAAAAATTACTTACATGTGTACAATTTGAATCAAAACATGTGTGTCGACTGCTAATATAGAAAATTTACTTTTTCTTCAAATTATCCGTTTGAAGGACAACTAAAAAGGCTGAAAACAGTGTGAGATGTGATTAACACTTTAAAGAGTTAACGTCTCTCATTTGCAATTTAACGCCGACCTTCCATATTTCGTCGTCGCCCTTTAAAGTACCTCCATGGCCTTTTTGGGCTACTGGAATGATTGCTAGTAGTAGTACTTTTTGCCACTATCCGGGGAAGGTCACAGGGATCTCTTCCGTCTGTCGCATGCTTTACAGCATGGTATGGAAGCACTAGTCTACAGCAATCATCCAAGGAAAGCTGCAGCCTCGGTCGAGTTTGGCCATAATATTCAGGGGTGGGCAGGCGAAATGAGTTCTGTCGCCACAAATGGCTACTTTTAGGTTCTCTGAATGGTCATTTTTAAATATTTACATTACAGATATTTTGCTTCTGTCGCCACATGTGGCGATGTGGCGACCACTTGCCCACCTCTGAATATTCAAGTGGATTGCCAGTGAAATACCCTGATTCGTCTGTTCGAAAACGGTGCTAATGCAGCTCCCGTATCAGTGCTGATGCTGTCAGCAGTGCAGGCACTGATGTTGGCCATGGTAGCCTTGAAACAACCCACAAAAGAGTGTTAGACATTATGTGTCTCACTTGGGATGAATGGAGTCAATAACCCTTAGTTATTGTTACTCTGGGGACTATATGGGCTATTCTCAAAAGATGCGTCGAAAATGGGGTATTTTTTTAAATAGACAAAAATGATATTTCTCTATGCAAACTTATGAATATTTCAATACTTTTCATTTCTAAATAGACTAAAGAAGCTGGAAGAGCTTTTAAATCTAAATATGATCACTTAATTTAATAATCATGACAACTTTTACTGTTTTTTGATGCATTATTTGATGCAAATAAATGGGACATTTCAAACCATAACCAGAACAATTGTTTATCACAGGACATCAATTATTTTTTTCTAATCAATTTACGGACAAATCTGTAAAGGAAGAACTAATTTTATATAAAAAACATATATTAGCAGCTAAATTATAATAATTAGAGCCTTTTCTATGAAATATATTAAGCTATGGTGGTCGTAACATTCCGTGTCTTATTGACAGCTACTACTAAATCATGGCATAAGTTTTAATACCTTGCCACAATCGCTTGAAAAGTAAACTAAAAAGCCAAATAATATGATGCAGATGCAGAAATAATAGTTGAAAACAAATGAAAACCAAGTAAAAGGGTTTAATTATTGCTTTTACTGAACATAAAATTTTCGTATCCTACATGCTTTTTCTTCTGATTCTTCTTCTTGAACAGTAGTCGCCATTTAGTGTTCAAATTGGTGTGTTTACATAATTGTATACAAAACAATATGGAAGAGAAAGAAAAAGGTATTTCTATAAGGGATGGAAATATGGTAAAATGTGCGACCGCTCATATATAGTGTTTTTATTTCACAACTGTACAAAATAGCAGAATCAATGTTGGATCTCGTCTGTATCTATATTTATAGAGTTCTGTGAAAATTGGAGAATAAACCTACAAACCAGTGAAAAGTTATGATCACAAAACATTGTGAGACACGAAAGTGGTCGTAACATAGGACACGAAATGTTCGTAACATTTAAATATATACTAGAAAGTAGGACAGTTTCGTGTCCACATGGTCGAACATTTGGTCGAACTGGTCGCACATGGCATTTAATCCAATGGCTGAGGGGGGTCCTGTGTGCATTTTTAGGTCCCCTAAGTTTCTGTTAAAATTCGTTTAGGGGACCACCCCAGGAGTAAAAAAAACTTGGGTAGACATGCTGGATCATGGTAGCAACTCAGGAAAACGATTTTCAAAATGGCCGCCAGGAGCAATTCTGAAAAACCTATAATTATGTCAATATGTTTTGCACCAGTTGGCCAATTTTGATGATCAAAATGTCCAGTAGGTGGGTATTCAGGGTGCTGATTGGAAAGGGTCTTAATATGACCTGAAGTAAGGATCATGCGAAATTAAAAATGGCCGCCAATTTTACTTGAGCAAATTATATTTTTATTCATGCTGATTTATAATTGACACAAATAGTCCATGGGTCAGAACTGGTCACCATGCACCCCCACCACTCTCCATTTTGATCAGGAGCTTCCTGGGAATGTTGTTTAGGGTTTAGGCCACTTTTTTAAATGGCTACCATGAGAATCTAATTTGGGCAATTTTTCCACTTCTAAATGATATAGAATTATAATTTTGGTGTCTACACCTATGCTTTCAGGATAAAAAAATCGAATAAAACCACTTAGGAAAATATTGGGTCATTCCTATATGGCAAAATCGGAAAAATTCAAGATGGCAACTGGTGAAAATCATTTTATGACAAAATCTGAATGGTTATATTGAAAACAAAATTTGTTTACATGTTAAAATGTTACAGTAAATAATACAGGTATGGTTATAATGGATAGCTTTGTGTCTCTCGTGATCTTGTAGGCCTATATTATGCAGTTATCGTCCAGAAATATGTAATATTGATATCCTAAATTGCAATTTAACCAATATATCAAGTTCTAATTGACATAGAATCACAATTCTAGTGTCTACACCTATGACTTATGGGGTCAACGAATCGCGTGAAATCACTTAAATCATACTTGAGCAATACCATATTAAAGGCAAATTTGAAATATTGGGGCATTTCGGTATGGAAACTCAAGAATAGCCCACATAACTTTTTATTTTACAAAATCACAATGTCTATACATTGTATATTGAAAACCAAATTATTTTGCTGACATTGTATAAACAATTATTAGAGGACTGAGTACATGCATGGTTATTGAATATTGCTTTTTGTTTCTGAACTTGTACATTGCGTGCAGTTACCAGCCTAAAATCCAGAAATGAGCATTGATATCCTGGGCCTCGAGTTGCAATTGGAATAGAATCACAATTCTGGTGTCTACACCTATGTTTTCTGGGTTAATGATTTGAATGGAAAAAACATACTGGACAATTGGCGGATTTGAATAAAATTCAAGATGGCCACCGACGAAATGTTCTTTGTTATTGTATTGAAGACATCCACATGGTTAGAAAACACTCCTTCGTGTATTTGAACATATATAAACTCCTTTACCAACCTGTCCTAAAATTGGAGTCGTGATACCAAGTGTTCACAATCTAATGAGGGCATTACCCCGGGTTTTAATTGACATTAAGAATCATATTTGAGCTGACCACTTTACACCTTAGTATCCGGGTCACCGGGAAAATGAAAACACTAATTTGCATAATGGGATTATACTTTTAGGCTCAACTACAACAAATGTGGAGCAAACTCTCTGATGAACTAGATGGTGTAGATGACCATACGCAAATTGCGAACCGTGCTGGAGAAGGAACGCGAAAAACAACACGGATCAATATATATATATGAAATAACGTAATTATTCGAATGAACGCTGGGGGGGGGGGGGCATCAATTAGAATAGCTCCTGAGATTACATGGGGATGGACCCTTTATTAGAGTGGTGTTTCAAATAGTCATATATTGCACACATCGCAGGTTTTATTTAAAAAAAAGGGATATATGCACACCTCCATATAACCATCTGATATTTAGTACATGTGTAGCAGGGCACATGCGCATAGTGCAACAGTGAACTAAAATCCGCATCTGTGTATGATGCACTTCTCTTTAATGATTCTGATGGCCCAACATCCTATTTTCCGCAAGTATTTGATTCTCAGCTTTCACAAATTTTTAAACGTATGCCTTCCCGTGTTGTTGCAGTGTGTAAACACTTGCCATTGTGAGTATTGTGCTTTGAATTCCTTCGCCAGCTCACTCATACTGTTAAATATTACGTTCTGTTGTCTGTTCTTGTGTGCTGTATATTATTTTTGTTTTCATATGGTGTACATTCAACAGACAAAGGAATTATTTATAAGTAACTATTGTGAATAATCAGATATCCATACTCTTTTTCTTGGGTAAATTTACAACAAATGATAACCTGTGTTACTGAGGTTTTTTTGTTACAGAGTGAGTAGCTGCAAAATATTTTGTTTGAATGTGTAGTAACTGATAAAATATATCTTGTGAACAAATATTCTATATAGCCGAAAGACGCTGATCAGCTACATATATTTTGTAGTTGATGGTAGTCATATTGAACGAAAAACAGGATTGCCAGGGGAAGGGGTGAATTTGTATGAGTGCACTGGACAAAGAATTCACAGCACAATACTCTACATGACTCGCAGATTTCCATATGTTCACATACTGTGACAACACCGGTGCATTGAAATGTCAAAACTGCTTCAGCACATTTATCGTGCTATTTATCAGATGGAAGAGTGTGCATATTTCTGTAATCATGCATGTATGTATTCATTCTTGCTGAAGTTAAATTAGACGCCCCTTCACCGAAAGACTCCTTGGTTCACAGAGAGCTGTTTGCCCCACCCCACATGTTGTAACATAGGATAACTGGAGACATGGATCATTTTGGTTTTGAACAAGCCTCTAAATTTTGTAACACCAATAATTCATTTGTACATTTTTTGTTTTCACACAAATGGAATGACAATAGGGAAATATTATACACAAATGGAATGACAATAGGTACATATTATACGATTTCCAATGTTAGCTATACATGACAGTTTAAATACACGAAGTGATGTTTTTCTAACTATGCATGTCTTCAGTACCACGAGATAATGGCCCAGCTAAACTTCCATCATAGGATAATAATACGTTTTTTTGGACAATAACTGTATAAAATAGAAGCCCAGAAACACAAAGATATCTTTTATAACCATACCTGTCCTCATTACTATACCTTTTATTATTTTTATAGAATGTTAGCAAATATACCGGTATTTTGGTTTTCAATATAGACATCGTGATTTTGTCATAAAAATATATTTGCTGGCAGCCATCTTCGATTTTTCCGAATTCACAACATAGGAATGACACAATCTGTCTATAAATGGTTTCATTCGATTCTTTGACAATGGAAACATATGTGTAGACAGCAAAATTATGATTCTATGTAAATTAGAACTGGAGATATTGTCCAAATTAGATTTTCGTTGCGACATGCAATTTTGAAAAATGGTCGAAACCCATATCACGCCCCAATTTTTTTCTGGTAACATCGTTAATATCATTCACAGGATAACCCTGATCAAAATGGTACCACTCGTGGAGAGTAGTGGGGATGCACGAGGACCAATTTTGGCACATGGACTACTACCTGTGGCAATTATAAATAAAATTAAACTTTGATGAAGCAGAATGGCGGTCATTTTGAATTTAGCATGATCTTTATTTCAGGTCATCTCAAAACCTATTCCAATCGACTCAGCACCCTAAAAAACCTCATACTGGTCATTTTGATCATCCAATTGGCCAACTGGTGCAAAAGATATAGACATATAGGTTTTTCAGAATGGCTTCCGGCGACCATTTTGAAAATCGTTTTCCTGAGTTGCTACTATGATCCAGCATGTCTACCCAAGTTTTTTTTACTCCTGGAGTGGTCCCCTAAACGAATTTTAATAGAAACTTAAAATGCACACAGGACCCCCCCCCCCCCCCTCAGCAAGAGGACTAATTATTGAGAGGACACCAAAACACATTTGGTGTCCTCTGTTCGACTGTTCTAAAAAAACACGTATTTTTCACATTTATCCTCCATTTTCTGCTTCCAGATTTAATTGTATGACTACTTATCATAAATTTAATCGATCTGTTAAGTAAATAAGTTAAAATTTTACTTTAAAAAAACGGGACCAAATGTTTCACTTGTTCGTCGCACCTAATGATCGAACCGCCTATATACGACCTGAGGATAGCAGAGCCGTGCGAAATGCCACAGAGTTTCAGCATTAAATTGCATATAGCGAAACCCAAGTCTCCGGCCGTCTGGACATGTCTGTGGGTAAATCCCCTAGACATGCCCAAAACCCCTTATCGGGCAAGCGAAGGAAAACACTCCAATTAACCCACCATGCATTATAACCCCCACCCACGCGTCGTAATCTGTTCCTCATTCATCTCATCAATTGACTACAACGTTAATGTTATCATATTACGATGCCACTCAAATGACCATTTGTGCCGAAAAGTGACGTAAAGCAATTAAAGTAAAGAAAATAATCTATACTACTACTACTTTAAAGCCTTTCCGTATTCATTCCTTTAAGAGTTAGCCCCCCTTCCTGCCCTTTCACAATTCCCATTCCTTTCAACGTTTTTTCATAACCCTCTAATGCCTCAATATCACTGTGCCAAAATTTTTTTGTGATGGATGATTCAACCCTCTAGAAAGAATCTAACGGCATGTGTAAGCAGGCATCCATGTCAGACAGCGGTAGATCTGCCACTTTTAATTTTGAAAGAGTCTGAGATAACCATTAGGGTGCTGTCAATCGGCAATGGCTATCTATATATTAAAGGGAAATACCCAGGTCTAAAATCATAAAAAAATCGGTGATTTTATTTTGGCTTATTAATATGACCATATGAAGCAAACATGCGAGGGTACAGTTGGATCGGAAGTGTACACTTGTCAAACGTCGCAAGTATACGATGGAACAATGCTGCACAGACATTGTCAATTTGACCTAACCTGTGAAACCACGATGACAAATCTCAACATTAAATGGCAACAAAGTTTACATAGTGGCATGCTTCGTGTCTGCGCTGGAGACATTGAACTGAATCCCGGACCTATATAATGAATAACACACAAGGCAGACGACATTGACACCACAGGCTGTTGAACCAAAACTGGCTGATATTAGGAAGGAGATGAAATTAATGAGATCAGACATTACCAAAAGGTTAAAACTGACCACAATGAGTTGAAAGGAAAGGTTAATGCTCTATATGATGAAAATCGATTATTGCGCAAGAAACTTGATGGTATGGAAGGACAGTCACGTAGAAACAATATTATTGTTTGTGGTATCCCCGAGAAGACTGACGGCCATGAGAGCTGGGAGGATTGTGAACAGGCATTGAGAGAAAGCTTAGTTACCAAGCTGGGGATGGCTCGAGAACGTGCAGATAAAATGCCTATTGAACGTGCCCACAGATTACATAAGTCAGCGGGACGCCCTGTCGGTACTGCCAGGGATGTTATTGTGAAGCTGTCTTTCTGGAAGGACAAGGACACTATATTGTCATGTGCTAGACGACTTAAGCCGGAGCACATGTTTTTTCTGTAAGACTTCAGCGACTCTGTTAAAACAGCACGCGCGAAGTTAAAGGATTTGTTGGGCAAAGCCAGACAGTTGGAGCTGAAATCCTACCTATCGTATAACTGTGGCGACCTAACTAGCAGATCATCGTGCCGTGTTCGAGCCGGACGGAATCGCTGATCGACGGGTCAGCACTTCCGCCCGGCACTCACACCATGTGCGGCACAGCCGCGCTCGCTCATTCTAGCACTGGCCTTCTCGGAAGTCAGACGTGTAAGCATGTCACACGCACTCAGCCGCATGGCTGGATAGCCGCCCCCTATCGCACGGGACTAAGTAGCACGCTCATATCTGACAATGTCTGCACGAATATGGAATGAATAAAGAATGAATCAAGAAAATCTTCTGCTTTAACTGAGTTTCTACAGCGAACCACAGCTTGCAGGGCAAGACACCACGATCGAGATCGAGGCCTGAGGCGTTGGTCGCGTCCATTGACTTGTCGAATGTTCGGCAACGTCAATGGTAACCCTTGCCCTAGACTACGATATTGATGACCCCGAACGTGAACCGAATACGCCCTTCTAGTAAGGATTTTGAGGTCTCTAGACAACGATATTGATGTGAATCGATAAGAACACGCAACCTTCTGCCAGCATTTTGGGTTACCGCATCATTAACGGTATCCCACGACGTTTGATCCGACACCCAACTTTCTACACAGTTGAATAGATTAGATCTGCATTTTTGTGTCTCACAGCATTTTCAAAGTGCGAATTGGATAGTTTTATATGTAAGGGACATAGAATGAATCTACATTCTATGAAGGTACGTAAGAGTCTGGGTCTAAATGTACACTAAATGCCATTGGGCTAGTCAGAAAAATTGCACAAACAGAGGTTTTCGCGTTAAAAACAACATAAAATTCGATAGATTTTTCTAGAAACCCACGTGGTTTCGACTTTTTCAAAATGGCCGATTTTAGACATCCAGCCTAGACTTCGAAAAACGCATACTAGACGGAATAGTCTACCCTTTAAATTATAACAGATTGTTAGTTATTCTCTCAATTACGCCACTGTCGGCGACTGAGAGGATGATATTTTGAAATTTTAGTCAATTAAACCGTTTTTGGCACCTCATTCCGGTGACGCGGTTTTCATGAGGACACCCGCCATATTTTTTTTGGGGGCTACACGAAAAATATTTTTCAGCCACGAAATTATATCTCGACTTATGCAGTTTTTGTTAGGAAACAGAGCCATTTTTACACAATTGCATCCATATTGAATGAATAAAAGGTCTTCATTCGTCTTTTCTATAATTTTAGGACAATAGGGCAAACTTCATTACATTTTATTCAATATTGCATTTCAGTGGAAGCAGAAATTATATTTTTCTATGTGATGGTAAGTTAGCCGCCGCTAGGTGGTGGTAGCGATCCCTAGAATTAGCTGCTCTCAGCCTACGGGGTCTACACGCGTTCCTCCACACCGACTAGTGCGCAGAAAAGCGCGCATCATACGATGTCTGGGCTCATTGATATTCACATAAATTAAGACAACACAATTTTCCGCGGCGAGATCGGAATATTCCAAACACGTGGTGCGGCATCCATATTGGATAGCCGGCAGACATGTAGTCTATAGACTACAATTCTAATCGGCAAAACTTAAAATATTTTTCTCTACAAGACTAATACAATTTGACACTGGTCTTCACCTGAGAGATCGGAATTTTCTCATTTTCATGTGTTTCGCAAAGAAATAATTGCGAAACGTGAGTAAAGAAAAAAAAATTCACAAACAATTCAAAACAATAGTTTTGTCGGCGAAAGCGATGTCATTTTTGCAGGATGACAGCGCATTGAAAACGTCAAATTAGACCTTTGATGATATATCAATGCGTCAACAGACATTCACCGCTAGAAAATATTGGACTAATACAGCATCGACATGGCTGTAGAGATACATTATACGACTCGAGCGAACGAATAACAAAACGAACGATTATGACGAGGTCGTACGAGTTCTCTTACAAGGAATAGACACAAAAAGTTGAAAAAAAAAAAAAAATTAGTGTATTTCTCGCGAGAATAATTGAAATAGACATGCATACTATGCCACTCAAGCGAGAAGCTGTCAGCGAAATTAAACATATTTTTCTATTTTAATTTTTTTTTATTAAAACATTACAGGTGTCATCATATGATTGTAACACCTACTAGCCTAAGTTGCTATTCGAATTTTGGAAAATAATTTGCAGAATTTACGGTCTGTAATATATGATTTGATAGCTATTCCGACTTGAGTATTTTATCATATTTCACTTTCCGGTTTCCGAGAAAATATTTTTCTCGCAGATTGGACAGTCAATTGTCTTATACATTTTAGCTTAGAGCAGTATGTTAGCAATTTTATTGGCATGTGTACATGTTATTTGTTGCACCCAAATCCTTACGTATTACTATAATATTGTGCTACGTGTCTGATAACGACACATCTATTTTTTATATAACGTGCAAGTAAAAAGCCATTTTATAAAGACTACTTCATTCGACATGGTTACTGCCATGGTTAAGAAGCATGTAATTTCAATAAACTTTTAAGTTCTGCATAGTTAGCCTACGGGCCGTAGACTTAAATGCTTCACTAGTTAGATAATTTCAAACATATTGCAAAATGGTCGAAGGAGGCGCCAGTCAAGGTTTCGATTCGCCGAAAATGAATGCCAGAGGTGCTCGTGATACAGACTCATTATTTCGTATGAGCGACGCTAGTGCAGCAGCTCGAGGAAACGACAAAGAATTCAGACGAGTTAAAAAATTTTACGAGTCGCGAGGCAACATAGACGGTGAGAATTATCGAGGAGCGAATCATCAAGAAGCCCCTCCCACATTCGCCGCAGATCATCACGACGATCAAAGAATTTGCCTAAATTCAAAATCGCACCATTCAATGCGAACGACGTCGAGTTATGGATTAACCAGCTGGAGACACAGTTCGACCTTCACGACATAACAGACAACGATGAACGGTATAGACTAACCTGTGCAGCCTTATCCGGAGAAGTCGCATCGGACGTTAGAGATATTTTGTTACAGCCATTCCTTAGTCACAAATACATCAGTCTTAAGGGAGTGTTGATCGAGAGACGAGGTCTGACGACGCCCGAGCGAGTTAATAAGGTCATATGAGGCGAGAAGCTGGGCACGGACATTCCTTCACGTTTTCTTCGACGTCTCCAGAAGACCGCTGGATTCGGGACGACGGCAGTAGTCGGTAAAACAGTGATACGACAAGCTTTTATTCGACAGATGCCTGCATCTATTCGGGCACATTTAGCAACCACACCCGATAGTACATCATTGGAGAGCTTGGCCGTTTTGGCCGACAGAGCTATAGCTTCAGTAAACGACGCGAAAGATAATAGTGTGGGAGTTGCCGAGGTAAGGGTAAACGACAGTGAAAAACTTATTGGAATAATGGAAGACATTTCCAGAAGACTAAAAAAGTTAGAAACTTCAGGACATCAAAAGAAACATTATAACAATAAGCAGCAGACAACTCGCAGAAGAGACAATACAACAGAAAATAATAATAGTAATGAAAATAATGACCAAAATGTTGTTACCACAAAAGTACCAAATCCCCGCTCAACCGCTCCGCCGCCGAACTCGCCGCAAACCGGTACCACACAGCCAACGGCTACGGACGATGCACTGATTTGCTACTATCATCAGAGATTTGGTGATAAGGCGCGTTTGTGCAGAGACCCCTGTGCCTTCGCTTTAAACTGCTAAGCCAGCACAAGGTAGCGACTTTTGTGTCTGGCGAGCCGAACGAGACGCGACATGACTGCGTGAAAACTGAAACTTCTAAGTTATCTCCCTCTAGGCTACTATACGTCGCAGACAAACGTAATAAATGTAGATATTTGATCGACACGGGTGCCGATGTCAGCGTTTTGCCCCAGTCTTGCGCTAACGGTACCGTGGACGCTGATAGTCTACCGCTGTATATCGCTGCAAATAATTCGACTATTACAACATTCGGTACAAGTAAACGTATATTCGACGTCGGACTGAAAAGAGAATACTCATGGACATTTATCGTCGCCGACGTTAAACAACCTATTTTAGGGGCTGATTTTTTAATACATTGCAATCTACTCGTAGATTTATCAGGCAGATGACTGCGTGACATGAGAACCGGACTAGTGATAGCAGCTACATTATCTTCAATTAAAC
This sequence comes from Flabesymbios commensalis, assembly GCA_964017125.1. Classification (NCBI taxonomy): domain Eukaryota; kingdom Metazoa; phylum Annelida; class Polychaeta; order Terebellida; family Flabelligeridae; genus Flabesymbios; species Flabesymbios commensalis. The sequence continues at coordinate 32,797,893 of OZ024915.1, forward strand.
CGTTGTCACTGAATCGAGTAGATAGCACTCGTAACGAGTATACAGAATTATTAAATCAATTCCCCGAACTGACACGACCTACAATGAAAGGCGAGACAGTAAAACACAGAATAACGCATAAGATAGTAATTAAAGGGCATCCCGTTTTCGCGCTACCACGAAGACTAGCGCCCGATAAATTAGTCACCGCAAAGAGAGAATTCAACGAAATGATTAAATTGGGCGTCATCGAGCCCAGCGACAGCGAATGGTCGTCTGCACTTCACATGGTCCCTAAAAAAACCAGCGATTGGCGACCATGCGGCGATTACCGCAGCTTAAATGCTCAAACGGTTCCAGATAGGTACCCGATTCCCCATATACAGGACTTTACACAGCGTTTAGCTGGTTCCAAGATAGATTTAGTGAGGGCATATTACCAGATACCAGTCGAGCCATCAGACGTATACATAAAACCGCAGTTACGACGCCGTTCGGACTTTTCAATTTTACACGAACGCCGTTCGGGTTACGAAATCCCGGACAAACTTTTCAACATTTTATAGACCATGTCACGCGTGGTTTGGATTTCGTGTTTGTATATTTAGATGACTTGTTAGTAACAAGCCCTGACCATAAGACGCATAAGAAACATTTGAAAATTCTATTCAAAGGTTAACCGAATGCGGAATTATAATTGGACCGGACAAATGTCAATTCGGAACGACTGAACTGAGTTTTTTAGGCCATTACGTCTGCCCTGAAGGCATTTCACCCCTTTCCACAGCAGTGGACGCCATAGTAAATTTCGTGAAGCCGGAGAAACAGAGAGCATTACGTAAATATCTAGGAATGGTAAATTACTACCATCGTTTTATTTCTCATTGTGCCGAGAAATTGACACCTTTGAATAATTTGTTGACAGCGGCCAACGAAGGTCAGCATAGACTTTCGCCCAAGTCTAATTTCGAATTGCATTGGACAGAGAATGCGAACGTAGCATTTACCGAATCGAAGCAAATACTAGTGAACGCAACGTTATTAGTACATCCGCAACAGTCGGCACCTTTAAACATCACGTGTATATTCGATATGTAAAGGGCGAAACGAATTTCGTAGCGGACGCATTATCGCGACCAACAGTTTCAGTCATTAAATATAACGCAGCGATAAACTATAAAGACCTGAGCAAGGACCAGGCTTCAGACAAAGAACTCATACGTTGGAGACATTCAACGACGTCTAATATGAAATTTCGCTTGTTAAAGACATTTCATTCGGCCGCATGGCTGGATATCCGCCCTGTGTCGCACGGGACTAAGTAGCACGCTCATATCTGACAATGTCTGCACGAATATGGAATGAACAAAGAATGAATCAAGAAAATCTTGTACTTTGACTGAGTTTCTACAGTGAACCACAGCTTGCTGACCGGGCAAGACACCACGATTAAGATCGAGGCCTGAGGCGTTGGTCGCGTCCATTGACTTGTCGAATATCAATGGTAACCCTCGTCCTAGACTACGATAAGCCTATTCCTGCTATTTTTCTAGTGTATGTTTCAATTATGCCAGTCAGGCCTAATTAATTAGCCTAATTTATTGCCCGCGTCAAAGCTAGTTATAATTTTGTAGGGCCTTTTCTGGCTGTGTTGTCTTATCTTATCTTCATATACCACCTAGTGATCAGAGCGGAAGTGATAGACAAGCACACCAGAGCCACAAGTGACTACTTGTGAATCGTACATATCACATTTTTTCTATAAAATGTATTATTGATATTTATTTATCTAAAAACAAAATATTATTTACAGCCTTTATTGACTGTCGAAAGGCTTTTGATAATATTTGAAAAATTGATTTATGGGGGAAATTTTTCTGCTTAATATTAATGGGAACATTTGTTTGTATAGTCAGGTAAAATGTTGTGGCAAGCATCTTTTTTATGTGATGTTGATGTTAGACAGGGTGAGAATTTGTCTCCATTATTGTTTTCCATTTTTCTCAATATGTCAGAGTTTCTTTCACATGCTTATCAGGGATTAGATTTACTTAAAGATTGTACAAGTCAAAAGTTAAGTGATGATGATATCGGAGTATATTTCAAATTGTATGTATTGTTATATGCAGATAGCACTATAATAATGGCTTATTCTGAATGTGAGTTGCAAGCAACATTGAATGCTGCACATCATTATGGCACTTTGTGGAAGCTGGTACTTATTACTCAAAACCAGAGTGATGATTTTTTTATAGAGGTGAAAGTCGAAATATTCTGAAGTTTAATTATAATGTTTTGCCATTAGAAGTGGTTACTGATTATAGATATTTGAGTATTGTTTTTAAATATAATGGGAAATTTAATAAATGCAAGAATTTTTGAACAGGTGCAAAAAGCTATGCACAGTCTTTTAAGAAAAACTTGTCTTCCTATAGATGTTCAATTACATTTGTTTGATCACATGGTAGTACCAATTTTGTTTTATGGATCTGGAGTATGGGGCTGTGAAAATAACTATATTGTTGAAAAACTTCATTTCAAATTTTCTAGGAGTAAATAACAAGACTTCAAAATGTATGGTGTATGGTGAATTATGTAGAACCCCTTTACAAGCTAGTATTGATCAAAATGCTTTGATTTTTTGGGCAAAAATAGTAAATGTAATGACAAACAGTTTAGTAAAACTCTTTATCATGTAATGTATAAGCTTAACAAAACAAGTTTGATAAAATTATGTAAACAATTGTAACGTGTATAATAATTGGATTACACAGTGTGTGCCGAATATAAATTAGTTTAAAAACATCGTCAAGGAAGGTATACACACTAATATAAGGATTTGTGGTCATCAGATATTTTTAATAATAATTTTTTTAATTTTAGGATGTTTTAAAAAAAAATCTAAAAATAAAAACATATTTGTTAAATTGCTAGTGTTATTGAGAATTCCATTAACTAAGTTTAGAGTTTCAAACCATAAATTACCTACAGATAGAGGCAGGTATGAAAAATTAGAGCGTAGTGATAGAAAATGTACTGTGTGTCATGTATACTAGGGGATGGATTTCAATTATTGTTTCAGTGCAGTATTTTTAATGATGAACGGAAGTTATTTTTTCCAAAGTATTATTGGTCTAATTTAAGTACAGTAAAATATCATGTATTATTGTCTAGTTCAAATTATCAAAACAATGTAAATTAGCGAATTTTGTTAAAATAATAATGTCTCTCTCTAGATCACTTTAAGAAATGTGGTTGTTTGATTTTGAAGATGTGCTAAAATAAAAAAAAAAAAGTACATTTTAAATTCAGTATTAAATAATGAATATTTGTGGTATTATGTTCACCATCACATATCATTATTATTTTGAAATTATTTTTTATACAACCTCACATACCCATATCAAGATACTGTTATTTGTTTGATTTTGTTATGATATGTTTTTTGTACACAGTGATGTTTTTTTGATAACAGCAGTATGATTCTATGGGGCACAAGAGTCATCCTAGAGCACTGTCCCAAGCAGGATTAATCTCCGCTCAGGAGGGTGTTTTGATGAAGGCCTATAGCACATAGGGCATGTTTTGGCTGGCAACCTTATCTTAGCTCTTACATCGGGAACGAACTGCCCCACCTATTGATCACCACTGATAGCAAGCACACCTAGTGACTGCTTGTGCACCTTCTTAATTTCAATCGCTAGGCTATGCAGCCCACAAAAAATTAAAGAACCAGTCAATTGTGAAATAAGCATGCGTAAGATAGTGTCTATAAATATGCACGACAAGGGATTCTTCCATAATAATGGGGCAGTGATGATACAAATAAACATCTAGTCACGTCTAGGCCTACAATATACAATACAGGTTGACTGCATTCAGCTGGAGTAATAACCTTATTACAATACTATGTATACTACTCCAATGATACATTGACCCAATGCTGTTTTTATGTTAGACCAACATCTGCGACGCTGACCCAACATCAAACCAATTTTATGAGTGTGCCATGTTTGCTGGGAAAGCTCTTCCAGTCAACATGCTAGGGGCTCAGCTGTTTCTAGCTCCCCACTGTAACATTGCAGTTGCTGTCTTAACCTAAAGCCCATGTGAGAGCATTCTTGAACTATCTACTCATAGATGTCGCTCAAGTATATGGACTTTCCCTGATTTTGAAGTTTGCTCTTAATGCGGTGTTGGGTATGAAATGCATATATAGTATTATTATTTTGCCTGAATACATGTCATTGTGGACTATCCACACGGTTCACTTTTGCATTCTCAGGACCCCATGTCCCACGTATTTTGACAGTTGATTATACCTTTAAAATTATGGATGAAAACTGTAGTAAAGATTACATTTGATGTAAATTATACAGCAGTGAAAAACGCAAATAAATATATATATGCCTACCATCAACTGGACTGACTTTGGGTCAATGTTACAGTGCTTTAAATGTATAGCACTGAAGTAAGTAGTATATAGTTAAATAGTAGGCCTATGGAATAGTTCATCCACAGATGTAGCGACTCGCATAAGCTTTAATTGAGTATACAATGAAGGCATGGAAACGAAAGCACACACAGACAAATTTTCCATTCTTCAGATGAATAAGTTTGAAATGAAAACTTCGCCACGCAAAATGAATTCAAAGGATGGAAAATCTCTGTCAGTTAAGGTCAGTAAACCCTTCTTAATGTCAAATAGTGCTAATAATAACAACCTTAATATATGTTTATTTCAACATGTTATTGTTGTGGAAATATAATAAACTCAAGCATTTATGGATGAATGGTCTATTTCAAGTAATATGAAGTGATAGTCTAGTGATATATAATATATAGTAGACACCATGTCATAAAAACATCAATTTTTCAGATAATTTTCGAAATGTGGAGTGGTGTCCACTGCAATATAAATATTATTGCTCAGTGAAGCAAAACGATCCTGCTGCTTCACATAATATTGTTGTGGACATGAATATGTAGGCTTATTTTTCATTTTTTTGTCAAATAAAATATACAGCCCCATATAAGCTCGATGTGCATGTGTATTTTGGATGGAAAGACAAACATTAACCATATTCTTATTTGATTATGTAACATTTTAACTAGTGAAGTCATATTACTGGCTCTTCTGATTTTTCACTTTGAATTGTGATAATAATATCGCTTGTGGAAATCTTTTGTATTTAGGGCCTAAAATAATTTAATACTGAGAAAGACCAATAAATATACCAGTATCACAAGTAGCGTATCAACAACACAGTAGGCCAAAAGGATAAGCAGATTTTCACAAAGCTTTTGATTCCCTGGAGCAGCAATTTGTGTGCAGTTGGTGCCTTAGTCATCTCAGGTCGATATTATTGACTTAGCATCGAAGACATTATGGCGTAATGTGTGGATATAATATAATCCAGTTTTTGTGCATTGATTGTGGCGAGGTCGACTATAATTCTTCCTGTTTAACGGATTCGAGAGTAATAGTGGGCTGCATATATGAAAACACCCACTTTACCCAGAAAAAATTGCCACAAAAAGTTTCTCAACGGTTTATTGTAGTATTAGGTGTGCTTAATAACATATCAGAAGTTGACCAAAATATGACCACGCAAAAAGTATTATTTTCAAGACGGGGTCCAAGATGGCTGCCATATTCCAAAAATTCCAATTATTTGCTCATCAATCATTCGAAATGACTCATTTTGATGCATTTTCACTTGTTCTGGGTCTAATATGGTACATTATGTACTTCACACACACCACAGTCAAAATATAAGTTTTGAAATCCAAGATGGCGGACCAAAATGGCTGCCGAACTGCGAAAATTAAAGGAATAAATAAGAATCATTCCATACATCATTTCTTATCTACAATATTACTACAGGAAGGTTCAATAGGACTGTCGAGGTCCATTATGCTTGACTGAGAAATTTGATTATACATGTATACTGTCTGGACATAAAAAACGGCAGATGGTTAATTGACCCCAAGATGTGGTCAAAGGTCATAAAAACCAATACAAATTAAATCGTTGTTATATAGTCATATTTATACTCAAACCGTCGGAAATGAAATACCGTTTACTAATATATACATTATATTGCAAAAACATGATATAAGCAAAATATACCACAAATATATGGGGGAAAGTTTCCTTTTGGCATTTATTTAAAATTTGAAAGTAACTGCTCACAAATTCAAACTGATATAATATGTTGTTATACCACCCCAATACTCGACCAGATACGCTGCATGTACAGAACAAAATGGAATTGAGATTTTAAAATGTAAACTTGAAGAGATGCTGTCTGGAAATGAAAATTTTAGCTTGCTGGTATTTGGGGATTTAAACGCTCGTACGGGCAAAGAATTAGATTATATAATAGATGAAAATGTAGAATGGATTTCAGGTTTGGAATGGTACACTGCAAGTGATTTTTCACGCAGAAGGAAATCAAAAGATAATCATGTTAATATATTTGGTAGAACATTATTAAATCTTTGTGAAGAATTGGATGTGCATATTGTAAACGGGCGATGTGGGTACGATTGTGGTAATTACACATTTATTTCAAATCAAGGTAAAAGCCTAATTGACTATGTATTGGCTTCACCTTCGTTGTTTAAAGGGACTGGCCCACGCTAAAATCATCAAAAAATCGGTGATTTTATTTCGGGTTCTTAATATGACCATATGATGTAAACATGTACATAGACTAGAACTGCAAATTTTTACAATTTTTGTGCCACGCATTCCCCAGTTAGGCTAGATATAGAGACGAAATTCCTGATTTCTAATTATTGACAACCATGTCAAAAATAGGAAATGCGGGAATTTCGTCTCTATATCTAGTCTAACTGATGAATGCGCAGCACAAAAATTATAAAAATTTGCAGTTCTAGTCTATGTACATGTTTACATCATATGGTCATATTAAGAACCCGAAATAAAATCACCGATTTTTTGATGATTTTAGCCTGGGCCAGTCCCTTTAAATATATATTAGATTTTTCCATTTTAACAACGGACATTAGTAACCATTTTCCAACTATCACAAAACTCAAAATACGTACTCGTAGTGGGCGGCTAAAAAATGCCAGTGACATGTAAATTACAACCTCAATTGAGATTCGTTTGGGACGTCAACAGTGCAAATGACTTTGTAAGGTTACTTTGTGACGATATGTCACGTACATTGTTCCAACAATTTGAAAACGAAATTAACTTGGATATTAATGATACTATTGAAATTTTAAATAACATTTTATATCGTGCTGGAGACAGTATGAAGAGAGTGTCACGTGTAAATAGAAAGGTTGGCACAGTTAATCAAATGAGACAACCTGATTGGTGGGACAGAGATTGTGATATTAAGAAATGTAAAAAGTATGATATGTTGACAAAATATAGAGTTACAAATTGTTGTGACAATTTGCGCAAGTATTTAGATGAAAAGAATGAATTCAAAAAACTATGCAGAATTAAACAGGGTCAAGCCAAAAGCGAGTTACAAAATTCTGTAGATAATCCAGTGAAATTTTGGTCTAAGGTGAAGAAGATGGGAACTAAAACACCTATCAAGTCTAGCATATCAGCACCACAATGGGTAGATCACTTCAATAAACTGTTAAATCAACCAAGTTCACTTGATAAAGAATTTGAAAAAACTGTAAAAAACTATATAAGACAACATGATTCAGAATGTAACACTTGTATGGGAAATGTTGTATCAAACTCTGGTTTAGATGCAAAGATTACAGTGGAAGAGGTGATAAACGTGATTTCAGAATTGTCAAATGGTAAATCACCCGGTGAAGATGGTATATTAAATATAATGTTAAAATCAGCTCGTGAAGTGATAGTTCCGTATTTGGTTATACTATTTAATAAAATTTTGGACAGTGGTCAATATCCAGAACGATGGTCCGATGCGGTACTTTTTCCTCTCCATAAGAAAGGCTCAGCAACAGATAAGAATAACTTTAGAGGTATTTCCCTTTTGTCAGTTGTTGGGAAAATATTTACAAAAAAATTAAATGAACGTCTTATTAAATGGGCTAATGATCATAATGCTCAACATGATGAACAAGCAGGATACAAAAAAGGTTATTCCACAATTGACAACATTTTCGTATTACAATCAATTATACAAAAATATTTAAGCCGGCAAAAAGGTAGATATTATGTTTTGTTTATTGACGTTTCGAAGGCATTCGATACTATTCCACATGCTCTTTCATGGTATAAAATGCAAAGCTGTGGCATACATGGAAAGATTTTGGTATTATTAAGAAACATGTATAGTCAATTAAAATCTTGTGTGCGCACTGAAGACTGGTTAACTGATTATTTTAAATGCACAATTGGCACACGACAAGGTTGTATTTTAGGTCCCTTTCTCTTTGCCCTTTATATTGGTGAGTTGGTTGACATGATGAAAGATAAGGGTTGTAAAGGCGTTTATATAAACGAAGAAGTACCTAATTTAATGATTATTTTGTATGCAGATGATATTGCTGAATGTTCTGATACGGTAGGTAGATTACAATTTATGATCAATGTACTTGTAGAATATTGTCGTATGTGGTCACTAATTGTAAATTTATGTAAAACAAAAATAGTTGTCTTTCGAAGAGGAGGTAAACTTAAACGTAGTGAAAAATGGTATTTTAATGGTAAGAAAATGGATGTTGTCAGCTCTTACAAATATTTAGGAATAATATTTAGCACTAAACTAAAGTGGACATTAGCTAAGAAAACTTTAGCAGCTCAGGCGCGCAAAGCTATTGGTTTAATTTTTAGATATCATTATCAATGTTGTTATTTGCCAGTGTGAGTTGCTGAAATTCTTTTTGATAAAATGATTACTCCAATACTGCTTTATGGTTGTGAGGTGTGGGGATGGGAATACTGTGATCAATTTGAAAACGTACAATTTTACTTCTACAAACGAATATTAGGTCTTGCTGTTACAGGCGAGCTTGAAAGTTATCTACATATAGTATGTTTAAAATATAATTTGTTCTAGCACCGAATCTTGATATTTTAAAAATAAAGAAGCACAGATAAATATTTTGCAGGTTAAGATGTTCTAATCATTCGCTTGTAATAGAGACAGGTAGACACACTGTTGATTTTTTTAGAAATAGCTGAACGTGTTTGTCCATTGTGTGTCAGGGACGGTCTATTTATTATTGAAGATGAATTCCATATTGTATTCTGCTGCCCATCGCATTCTGATATCAGAGAACAATACATATCATTTATCCTGAAAAAAAAAGATTTTTTAAGTTTTGTTAATATTATGTCTTCTACTGAACCAAATGTAATCAAACCATTAGCGTCATATGTATATCATTCTTTCAAGCACCGTGATGCGATTCTGTCTGATACTTGACCATATTGTTTGTCTATCATGTTTACCTTATGACTATGTACGTATGTGTATACAATTATTTGTATTTGTTTTATCATGTTTGTACTATGGGCCGATGGCCTTACAATACTGAATAAATCAATCAAAAGGTCACAAAAATCAAAAAAAATTAGAAGTTTGCTGTATATAATTTTCTTATGTATACTCAAATTGTCTGACATTTAAGGCTGATTACAAATATAATACATTATATAGCCAACAATATTATAAAAGAAGATAATTATGCTATTTTTAGTTGATCGAAATCTTGACTCATATCGGTTTACACTTGAATATGAATATATACTTAAAATTCGCGTTTTTCATTTAAACAATTAAGTGCCGTGACCCAATTCAACTGATGTTCATCCATATCGAAACTTAAACATCAACGAAATACAGATATAGATATGGTAGAGATTTCATGGTGATACAAAATGTTGAGTACATTGTTTACACGAGCAAAAATGTGGGTCGAAAAAAAAATTGAATTCATAGAAAGATCAACTGCATGGGAACCCAATCAAAATTGGTTAATGTCAAGATTATTCATTTAAAATTATAGGGTCCAATGGACATTTACACGGGTTATTTTCAAAACGTGCGTTAGGCAGCATATATGCTACATAATGTGTTTTAACACGTTATTTAAAACTGCGAATTGTATACATACACAGGTTCTAAAACATGTGCTAGTCAGTTCCAGGAATATTCAATTAAATGTATAGACTAATTAGGCCAAGAAATTAGGATAAAGTTTATTTAATAATTTAGGAAAAAACAGTAAAACATAACATTATAACTACCACCCAGGACCATCCCTTTAAAATTACAGCAATGTCAGCCAGAAAATTTATATTGCAGCCATTTTGACTCAGAGCGGCAACATTTTAACGTTCTCCACATTATGATCACTCTAATCACATGCTAATTGAATTCCAGAATGTTAGAAAAAGCGGCTTTAAAACGATTTTGACGATCGTCATTAATAGAAATGACCGCTATGACATCATTTATTTTGCGATCAAGGCTTCCAATAATTCGACTGAGACCTGAAAAAGATTGATGTTGCCGGATTTCTGAGAACTATTTTTTATCATGTTTACCTGCAAAAGTGTATACCTCTGTCGACCCTCTATCCTTTTGTAGTATATTCTAGGGCATATGAATCAAGTGGTCCTAAATTTCAAGTCTGCATGGGGCGATTAGTCACTAGGTCCATTTTCTAAATGTCACCTCTAACTGTTCGATTCATCCTAACTGTTCAGTTCATTTAGCCCAAAATGAGCGGTGGGAGCTAAAACTTAAAATATCTCTGGCACCCTTTGCCATATTTAATAATGTTCGTGTCTATTTTTATATATTTATGGAGATACTAGGCATACAACACGATTTGGAGTAAAGATCAAAGGCCGAAGTCATATTTATCGTCAAACTATGCACAAAAAAAGCAAAACTAAGAAATGAGCAATATTGTTATGTTTAAGTATTCTTTTCCTGGTCTGGTAACACTCGCCGTCTTCAGAAATGGTTCTCTCAGCACGTCTCTTTGTAATTTACCCCTATTTTGCAGGGAAAACTCAAATTGTAACATCTCTAGAACCGATTTCGAGAATATTATTATTTATGTTGATATGTCTGACTAACTTGATATATATCCATGATCATGTATCGGAGCCAAAGGCTATGGTAAATTTTAAAAGAACAATTGTTTGGTTAAAGACCAAAGACGGACACCAAAATGGCTTCGGAGATTGGTGCCAATAACTATACTCAAGGTCCACCAGCAATGTATTTATTAAGTAATGACACTTTTTTGGATAGCTTTAACACGAATAATCTGTTTAGGGGGTATTGTTTTCATTTAGAGACCAATAACAAGATTAAATGTTAAATGTTGGCATTTATAGGAAAATATCAATTTTTAAATTTATTTAGATACAATTAAAAATAATAGTGATCCCTGTCGCCTTTAAAGTTTTTCCATCGCCCTCTAGCGTATATTTTCGATTTTAAACGCCTCTCCATCGCCCTTTAAATGACTCTATGTTGCTCTATGTTTAGCACTTCCCAATCGCCGCTCAACGTCTCTCAGTCATGTTTTTTCGTCTCTCTGTGGCCCTTCAAATGTGTTTTTTGTCGACTCTCGTCGCTACCGTCTCTCCGTGATCTTTTAAAGATTATATTTCTGTCACCCTTTGACTGCCATTTGTCGCCTTTTACCACCTTTTTGCCTTCTATTTACCGCCCCTGTGTCGCCCTTTGAACATCCCCAACGCCATTTACAGCCTCACTGTCGCCTTTAAAGTATATTCATTGCCCTTGAAACATCACAAATGTGCAAAATAACACTATTTTAATTGAAAAACAAGGAGTTATGTAATATAGTTGCATGCCGTGTGGTTTCGATCTCGCTTGGTGCAGGATTTTCAGAGAAATATCATGTTTCTCCCCTCGCAACATTGTGACATTGTTTCGACGTTGTGTTCGTAGGACTGCACGGGGTTTGAGATGGCACACGGATGAAAAGGTCCAGTGACCAGGGGGTAAAAATGTAATGAAATACTTGATATCAGATTATAAACCTGCACCTTTACCTTTTTTTACCCTTGACCCAAGATATTTGCGTTATATTTTGTTTTTATCATTTTTCGACCAAATAAGTTATATAGGCTACTAGTAATCAGTAGTAAATTTGTATTTGTTGTGACCTTTGACCCCATATATTTGCGTTATATTTTGTTTATATTAATTTTTGACAATAATCGATTTTTGTGACTTTTAACTACATATTGAGGTCAATCTGTCGTTACTTTTGTCAAGGCAGTATATAATCAAATTTCAAAGTCAAGCCTAGTGGACTTTTATAGTCTAATTCAACCTGAGGTAGCTCCTTCAGTAATATAGTAAATAAGAAATGATGTAAGGAATGATTATTATTTTTTCCTTTGCCGTATGGCCCCTATTTTGGTCCGCCATCTTGGATTTTAGACATTATATTTTGACTGTGGTGTGTGTGAAGTACCCTATGTACCATACTAAACCCAAAACAAGTGACAATGCATCAAAATGAGTCATTTCGGATAATTTATGGGCAAAATTTTAAATTTTAAGGATTTGACGACCATCTTGGACGCCATCTTGAAAATTATACTTTTCGCAGGGTCAGATTTTGGTAAACTTTTGATATGTTATTAAGCACACCTTATGCTACAATAAACCATTGAAAAACCTTTTGTGACATTTTTTTTCAGAGTCAAACCATATATGCAGCCCACTATAACTTAACAAGATACCCCGGTACACGTTTTGCCACCCCATGCCGTCAATTGGATTATTTCATAATTGTTTACGTGTATCGTTGTTCTAATTCCGAACATGTTAGATTTATTTATGTAATTTATAAGTAATAACATATCTAGGTTTACTTAAAATTCAATTAAAAGTCAACTAACATGTGATAGCTGGTAAACAGAATGGATGAATCCTGATCTGGAAGGCATAAGCCCCTGTATCCCTGTGCCCCTTATTTTCTCTGACTCTCACTTACACCAGCCGATTGACGCCCGCTGTCAGGACCCGACTACGTGTTTTTTAACTTAAATTTATATCAGTTTTTTTTGGCTTTCAAGCTCGTTCAAGTAGGCCTGCTCAAATTCCATGATTGAGCAACATCCATTCTCAAGAGCAGCATCCATATATATAGGGCCTAGTCAGTAGGCCAACAGACCACGCTGCAGAATTTTAGAAGCTAAATCAACAGTTCAAGACTATAACTCTGAATCACCAGGTCAGTTTGCAAGTCGGAAACACGTGGGCAGGTCGTGGGGCTAACTTCGATATTTCAGATTAATCAACTTACTAGTCTTTTCTTTCCTTGATAGCATAGGCCTATTCTAGCCAACCCCGTTAAATTGTTAACAGCCAGTCCCAGTTCAGCCACGTTTCTTGGCTACAGAGTGAGATATTCTATCGGGGTCAGTTCGTTATTCCGACAGGTCTATATTCCGACAGGTCTATATTCCGACAGGTCTATATTCCGACAGGTCTATATTCCGACAGGTCGTTACTCCGACAGGTCTATATTCCGACAGGTCGATATTCCGACAGGTCGTTATTCCGACAGGTCTATATTCCGACATGTCTATATTCCGACAGGTCGATATTCCGACACGTCGTTATTCCGACAGCTCCTAGATGTAGGCCAAATTGTAATGGGAATTAGTCTGTGAGATGAACCACTTTTAATTACGTGTCTGGGCCCAAAAGGTTTGAAGAGTGTTTCTAGTCAGAATTTCATGCTGATTCTGAAACTCCATTTCTTAAATGCATCAGACGCTGCATTTTTTCGGCATATAGCATTTTGCGTGTTTTTTTCATACAAAAATGGTAAAATCGCTATTTTAACCAGTGACACTGTTTAAATGTATCTACATAAGAACATGTGATGCCAAATTAAACTGTCTGATACATGTGATCCAATAATAAGACAACAAATTCAGCGCTGAGACCGATTTTATACGTCAGAATCTGACGTCTAAAGTCAGTTTCAGCTCTAATAGATTTAAAAATATTTATAATGGTGTTAGACCCACATCATAAGTATTCAAATCAGGGGGCTTAACTGATATTTACCCCCGAATAGTTCAAATCGTCCCAAAAGCACTAAATTTGGACCACATATGGCTAAGGCCATAATATTTTTGATTTATCGCGGGAGCCAAGCTGAACTCTCGCCGTGGGCGCTTTATTTGACAAATCCAAGATGGCCGCCATTCAAATTAGGGTCATTTCATAACTTGTAAACTAATGGACGTGGAGACGCATGTGATACCACTTTTCTATGGTTTTCGAATATGTAGGATTGATTTATGATGTTTTGCAGTTGATTGGGGAATTATTTAAAAAACAAAAATCTTTGTAAAGTTATTTCGTCAATATATATACGACATGATAACGGTTTAAACGACGCAGATCAGCAACACAATCGTCTGTATCAGGCATTGATAACGACATATCCATAAGATTTGCTACCAGATCCAGTCCTTGGAGTTCCTGTGTATCAGCCATATTAAATAAATTCAAAATGGCCGCTGTTCATAACAAGCCCACGTCCTAACTTGCCAACTAATAGCAGTAGAGAAACACTTAATATAATTTTTCTACGGTTTCATAAACGATTTTAAATATATATTAGTTGCTTAAAGGCAGTGAATATTCTAAAAATCGTACTATCTAAGCAAAAGAGTTGAGTCAGACGTCGAAATTTAGAGCTTATTATTTCATGTGTTTGTAAGAGCCCGTTTCCAACCAGGACGAAAGTGTTTTTTGAAAGGTTTTTTGACCGTTCACATGTCAACTTTGACATTTTTTTTTTTTTTTGTACTTTTTCTTAGGCGGCGCGAATCGGTTATACGTTCGGTTGCTATTATCATACCACGAATTTGAACAGTTTGGGTCACTGCATATGTATACACCAAGGAAAGATTTCGGCCGCAGCGGGACTCGAACCAGGTACCCCCGGACTCTCGAGTCCACCACGCGACCAATGAGCTATCCTGTCGTCACGAACATGAACAAGATAATAAGTAATAGTATTTATAATAAGAATATTATAGATATAATATTATAATTGTGACTCAAGGCACAACAACATAATTATATATTCATATTACTGTCTTAGATTTTACGCAACGCAGCTATAAAACTTCAATTGCTCCATCACTGCTAATACGTCCATCCTCATAGAAAGGACAAAGTTAGGAAATTTTAAGATGATCAATATTAGTTCTGGATTGTATTAATTCTGACTGTATACTTTTACCTCGAAAATAGTATTATTAGTTTCAGTACTGATGTTGATGAGATTGCTAATTTGTACCAGCATTTTGGACGGCATTAGAGCACTATGGGGGTCGCTCAATAATATTTTGCTCAATTTAATAGTTGGTGATGTATTTTCTGGGCAGTCAGGGAAAAATCAGGGGAATGTGTGGGAATAATAATTAAATGTATTTATTTATTAGGCTGGAATATACATAAATATATACAATAATTGTATACATCTGCAATTGTAAAAACAATTTTTGATATCAAATACGTTGACATAAATTTAGTTATGCCATTGGTTGGCATATTAAGCTTAACAATGGATCTGAACGCATCTATATATCACAGCTGTACAAAGAAGTGTGGGCCTCTATACACTACGCTCAAAAACACCACCCAAATGGCTCCCAGAAACTCAGGGTAGACAAGGTTAACCCTTTCAGTGCGGGCAAATGCGTTCAGATCTAAAAAAAAACATCGATTGTAAATTATTGGTCCTACATGTAACTGGTCCACTTTTAAACGCCCATTTGAAGTTAACATTTGCATCACCAATGCAAGCTTTAAATGAATAATACATGTCAAAGAATGATGCAGCACGAAAAGAGTTAACAAGTACAGTAACAACCTTAGTCTTTTAGATGTAGGTCTTCATCGCTATTCATCACCACAGTAGCTGTTAATAGTGGTTAATCCTCTCATCACTGTTATTTTTTTGTCGGAATAACGACCTGTCGGAATATCGACCTGTTTGTCGGACTATCGACCTGTTTGTCGGACTATCGACCTGTCGGACTATCGACCTGTCGGAATAACGACCTGTTTGTCGGAATATCGACCTGTCGGAATAACGACCTGTCGGAATATCGACCTGTCGGAATAACGACCTGTCGGAATAACGACCTGTTTATCGGAATATCGACCTGTCGGAATAACGACCTGTCGGAATATCGACCTGTCGGAATAACGACCTGTCGGAATAACGACCCGGACCCATTCTATCTATAGACTACCATAATTTGTATCTGTCTCACTCACAATAGTTTACAATATTTTGCCTAATTTCACTGCTTATATTATCACATCCGCTTATTCCTAATCCTAAGGCCACTATGTCCAATTTCTCTGTTTTAGATCAGAAAAAATCCAAAATCTAATGAGGGAGGGCGGAAAAAAAACCATTTAAGAAAAACAATGGACATATTTCTGGAAAAGGTAATGAGGGCGACGAAAAAAAGCAAAAAAAACATAGCTGGAATTTTTATTTTATTTCCCGAAATAAACTTTTTTTTCAGAATGTTTTTTTTATCCCTCGAAATAGACTGTTTTTTTCGGAAATAGGCAGCAATCTAATGCGCGCTAGGCAGAAAAAAAGTTCTTTTTTGGTAATGCGCGGCTTTAATCTAATGCGCGCTGATCTAAAACAGAGAAAAAACATAGTGGCCTAAGATTTAGCGATTTCTTACGGAAGCATGGGCCTATTACTAGCTTGGCAATTGTATTATTGAATTACATTTTACTTAGTTGTCTTCAACCATAAGTGTTGATATTGCATTTAGATAGCAGGTGTTTGTTTAGTGTTGAGGTTAATGTGTGACCGTGCTATATACAGTGGTATAGTGGCGCCCAGGTCGAGAAGGATAAGTGATCGGCTATATGTTTAAAGGGTAGACAGTGGTGCCTAGATCTACGAGATTAGGTTATCAGGGGGTTCCGGTTAGGTGTTCAGTGAGTCCGGGTTATAGTCTAGAAGTAAACGGTACCTAGGCCTACTTCTAGTGATCTAGTGTCCACGGTGGACGCCAGTTTGGTGCTTGTGGGACCCGTTGGTGACGTAGTGTAAGGATCACTGAGGTCGGGATATAACTTGTGGCACTGAGTAGCCTAACAGATTCATTAACTGTACCACACTTATTTAACCCAGAGTCCAGAGGAGGGTTAACTGACACAAGTAATATTGCAGTAATTGCACCACCAGGTATATAAGTATATGTGACCGATCTGCACGAAATGAGTCCCATGTCGGCATCCTACAAGTTGACAAAATGGTCAATATTCATAATATGGGCTAAAAATATCGAATTTTGTTTTTTTGTCGAATTTTGACACTTTAAAGCCTGGAATTATTATTTTAAGGCCAGAATTTATCAGAAAAGACATATCAAATTTGATTTTTTTACCTAATTAAAAAAAACGCTTAATGGTGACCAAAGTCCACCCGGCACATTCTGAAAATAGACATCCTGGGCTATCAATCAATATAGTCAGGGCCCATTTTTCAAAAAGGGGCATTCTTAAAGTTTGTAAGGCATTTCTTAGTAGAATTTTTCATGCAGTTGTTTTCACACAATTCGGATATGCTGATTCCAAATCTGCCCCATGCCAAGCTCTATTTTTAGTTTTTCCCTTTCAAAATTGTAAAAACAAAATGGCCGTCAAAATAGCAGATAAAGTCTCAATTATCAGGATTATACATCATGTCTAGGTGCACAGCGGACACACAAACTTGACTTTTGTGTTCAAAATACTATTTGTGTGTTGAGGAATTTCATGTTCCAAGACCTGGTCAACTATCACGCAAAAAATCCAATATGGCCGCCAATAATACAGAAAGTACCATAACTTTTTTTTAAAAAATTATAGAAAGTTGTTTTTGGTGAGTAAATATAGCTTTTTAATACCAATAAATCTAGTACAATACAGTAATAACCTCTAACTTTTATATTACATGTAGTTTCAGGGAAAAATACAAGATGGCCGCCAATTATACAGCAAGTACTATAACTATTTTTCTAAATGTCGTAGGAAGTTTTTTTTGGCGCTTAAATAGTTTTCTAATACAAAAAATTACACAGCATCAAAAAACTCAACTTAAACTCCCATGATAAATGTAGTTACGGGAAATGCAAAAAATATGATTATTTAAAAACAACACAATAACTATGAGGAAATTGCACAAAAGTAGCATGTGTTACTTTCATCACTGTAGCTGCATATGCTGGCTGTGTATATCTCAGATTTTCATGAATGCCATCATCTTGCATAATGATAATGCTAGAATAATCACCCTCATCAATATATTGATCATATATTTGTGCAGCTTCGGAATTGATGTAGCGACTCCTTGATAGGACGCCATTGGCTACTTTCTCGTGGTCCTAATTCACACTTAATCAAACTAAATGTGATAGTGAGCAGGAAGCTTTCACACGAGTAAAATGCAGTTATCCATCAATGAAGCTCCAACCACAATCTCATAGATGCTTATAATATTGTTATCTGGCCAGAGCTGTATTTATTGCTAAAGGCTGTTCCAGTAAAAATCCGGGCCCCCCCCATGGACGGCAATGGAAAAACTACCCCCACCCCTCCCGGAAATCTTGGTCCTTGGGCCACCACAGAGCCTGGATTTCCATAGTTTTTTAGCACCACAGTTCCCGGAATTTTCTCATGGCTGAACATAGTTTTCATCTACCACCATCACGGATTTTTTGTGAACAGGGGGGAAATATGAAACTAATATTAATTCTCAGGTCTACAGCTTTGATATGTTAATACAGAAACAATGCGATTGTGAACACTGCATTTTGTATTTAGGCTATGTATTAGGCCTACAATACATGCCAAAAAAGACGCCCACATGCACCACGGATTCCAGTCTGCTGACTAGCCTACCACCACTCACCGATGAAATAGTTATTGGCAAAATACCACACACAGCGGTAGAGTCTCAATTGAAACCCACCACCCCTTTCGGAAAAAAACGATCGCCGTCCATGGGAAGAGCCCGGATTTTTGCTGGAACAGCCCTAAGCAGGCCTAAAATACAACAGAAACAAAAACCACTTTTTGTGGCAGGGGTTATTGACGAAGAGGATACATTGAAATACTCCAATTGGCTCAAGTTCTAGTTCTGGGTGTTTATAAATTAATTTAAATGTCTTTCTTTTAGAATTAATGTGCTGGTGTTGTGGAAGCCATAGAGACGGTTGAGTGGTACGATAAATATCACCAGTTCCAGGTTTACACAGCTAGGCATTGCTATGATGAGAACGTTTTTAAAGCAGAATGAGCAAGTTTACATCAGTTCCTACGACTACCACATGGTCAGTATCTGACAGTTTGATTGCCGTAATACATTTAACGTCCCATCATGTACCTCAGTATTTTTCACATCTAAATACCAGTGTTCATTGAATAGTTGAATGGCATTGTTCTTTACCAAAAGTGGTGAATTTGAACATTGAACTGAAACTGTATTGCCCTCCTCCCTGATTCTGTACTTTATCTGTTATATATTCATCTGAGATAACATCGCAGTGTGCATGGAAATTTGTTTGATGTAGGATACATGTGTCTTGCATAGATTATTAAATGATCAATGTTTATTCCAAAAGAATATAATAGATAAGTAATAAATGCTCTGTATGAATGATAATTAATCTACTATGTCTGGAGGAGAAATATAGTTATTAGGGACCTAAATATCTTCACGTCCATCATATGATTTCATCACTTTATATATGGTAAGACTTATTGTCTTTGACATTGATACCTCTTCCTGCAAAATAGGGTGGTAGCTCCCATACCACTTCAAGACAAAACTGCACCTGCTGGTTTATTGTATATTATGTGAGAGTGAGGACTTATATCTAATTAGAAGCATGCATGACCAGAACCTACTGATTCCTCATACATTCTACCATATCACGACCACATCTAGACAGTTTCTGTATCTTCATAAAAACATCCTCATCGTGCTACGAACGTTATTATTGCCCCAATTACCACACATTCTGCATCATATCTTGTTGCAATAGTGTACCCAATAATCTTTGGTGACTTGTTAATGACAGTCTGTGGCATTTAGTTGCCAAGACTAGGTTAGTTACTAACATCTTCTGAAAATGGTGTATGTTCATACTATATTTATAAATTCATCGTCAGTATTTTCAACATTACCCTAGCGTGTCCTCAACCATCAATCGTATATGCCCAAAACAGATAAAAGTCAACTTCTGCACCAAGTTACAGATTTCCGATATCGTGTAACTGTATTTTATCATAGTTATATCATAGTTATATCTCATTCAAGTTAGGGGAGTATAAATATGTGTAGCCTATATTGCGGTTTTGTGTGGATCTCTGAACCGATGGTTGGGACTTTATTCGTTCAATTATGTCTGAAAACTGTGTTATCAGCGCATTAACAGGCTTTTGTACCGTGTCTATTCTGATCAAAAATATAAAAATGAAGATGCTACTATTAGCATGATTATGTAAATTGTCAATCCGATTGAGAAACATAATTTTTATGTGATGTGTACGTTTTAAACAATATACCTAGTTACTAAAATCATAAACTGTTAAATTTAAACGACTTTTTGTCTCAATAGGAACGGAACATGTATGTGTGTCATTATTGCCATGGTTATGCAGACCACCTTGGTGGATTAACTTCATGTTTTGCTTAACCCTAGTTAAGTACAGGGCTTGGGCAGGAGGGTGCCACCCGTGGCCAACGCACATTTAAATTTTTGATTTCTTTCTTACGGTACTGTAGAAACACGATGCAGTTGGATATCACATAGGCCACATACTAATAGGCCTAGAACGGATATATGGTGAGCGACAGGTTATCTATATATAATATATATATGTATGTTATAATATTTTTTTTGTCAATAGCCTTGAACATTTTTACAACATGCCTGATATTACGTTTGTTTCTTTCGGCTTCTAAATGTGAAATAATGACTTTATTAATAAATCATTTTCATTACACTGGCCTACGATGTGTCGTTTTCCTGGCGCAACATTTGTTTTTTACCCCCATAACTTTGTGAAATATTGATGATAGATGTTATCACGGCTCTGAATTGGATTCCTGGGTGTGAGAAACCTATATGTAGACACCAAAAACACATCTCTACGTTATTTGAAAGCAAAGTTATAGTACATTGCCTTGCAGTGGCGGCCATTTTGGATTTTGTCCTTTAGCGGCAAACGCACAAGGTGAAATTCAGGGGACTTTAAGTATGTTGCTCAGGTGGGTTTTAATACACCGAAATTATGTTTTATGTTCATTGTAGGGCCAAGCCGTGATGTAAAGTTGAAACATTTTCACTAATTTTGGCGGCCATTTTGTTTTTGAATTTTGAGTAGGAAAAACACAAAATATAGCTTGGCATGGGGCAGATTTGGAATCAGCGTTCCCAAATTGTGTAAGAACAACCGCATGCCAAATTCTACTAAAAAATGCCTTACCAAGTCAGAAATTTCGAAAATGGGCCCTGACTAATAATAAAAAAACTACATACAAAAATGTCAGGTTTGTCTGAAGAATCCTTTTGGCTATAAGGAACTAGATTTTTTTATATAAAGAACTGACAATCAAAATTGTTGTTATGACTTTAAAGCCAATTTTAGTCATTTTTAATTTTTGAAATATTGACCCATTCGCGTCACTTAAATGATCATAACTGAGCTCTGAATCAAGATAATGTCACGTTATCGTTGTCATATTAAAGCTCCAGATCTGTGCTATCCAATGGTACCATAAACTTCACATTGTGTTTTTTCCCGACATGAGACTCATTATGTACAGATGGGTCATATATCCTCTGGTGTTTGACTATTGTGGCATTGTCACTAGCATTAAATTGCTAGTGATCTAGAATCCGGTGAGCTATTTCTCACCCGTTCATCCCTTGTTCTCATATTCTATATATATATATATATTAATAAATAATAATAATAACAATAAATTATTTTTAAAGCGCCATTTATCTGTCAGACAATCACAGGCGCTTCACATTACAAGTAAAGTAATGACAAACTAAACATCGTCAAATGCCTATTGAAAAAAATATGTTTTTAACACTTTATTAAATGTGGACATCCATGACATTGTTCTCATATGCAGGGAGAATAAATTCCATAAACTAGGAGCCTTTACTGAGAATGTTCTGTCCCCATAATCTGAGACGAGTACGGGGCACCACAAGTCTTAGGTACCCTGATGGAGATGTATATGTTGTGGTGTCATCATATATCTGTTTTACAGCATAATCTATGTTCCCACTAGATCAATAGATTTGACTCCTAATAATTTATCTATTTACTGTGTTTTGTGGCTATTATCACAGGCTGCTAGTGAATTACCATCGGTGACCGCTTTCTCATCAGGTTTTTTACTATGTAACTTTGTTGCTCTAGCATCAACAGGGATCAGTTTTACACCATATCTCTGTTGCGGCCAAGTCACCATTTAATCTATATGGTGTCATAGATATCGTTCCATTTGTATTGTCTGTTTGATACGTTTTATTCCAACGTTATTTTTCTAATGTCTTTTTTTATTTTTCTAATGTATTCGGTCTGCATTTACAAGTCCTGACAAATTTGTATTATTGTAGGCTGGAGTAACCACTTGACAGTGACAATATGCTCCTTGAAACATTTAACGTGGGACCATTTTTTTGTAATGGGGTTTCTCTTTTCTATATCAACTTTTCCAGTTGTGTGATAAATAATGGCACACCTTCAACTTATTTGTTTCCATGCTCTACGCCACCTGATCTAGCCTACATATGAAGTAGTACAGCAAACCAGTCTAACCCACTCTTACCTTATTTATTTGTTTTAGCTGTAGATATAGGCCTATTAGCACATATGATTCTAGTGAGTAAAAATATAAGCCGACCGCAAATTATGAACCAAATGATTAAATTATCATAGTAGGCCTACATGGATGATACTTTGGAAATTGCCCAAGGTGAAATATCAGCAAAACATATTTTACAGGTTATTATATATTTCGGAATGTAATGGGGTTTCTCTTTTCTATATCAACTTTTCCAGTTGTGTAGTAAATAATGGCACACCTTCAACTTATTTGTTTCCATGCTCTACGCCACCTGATCTAGCCTACATAGTACAGCAGCAGAGGGTCCAAATTTTCGAAGTACCTAAACCGGCGGTACAACATTTGTCCACATGTCTAGAATTGTTCTCAGGGATCTCTAGATACAGAATCTGGTTGATGACATTGCCGGAAATGGGGGCGGGCTGTGAATTTGACACTTTTGTACACCTACCCAATTTTTAGAGAAAATGTTGGGCCTGTTAAAACAAATATTGTTGCATTTAGTTTTTTCAGGTCATATATCTGTGGGGATAAAATAGTGAAAAAAAATATAATTTTGCAGTAGCATCCCACCTCGAAGAGCTATTTTGAATATTGTAGATATGTCGCAAAATGCTATTTTTCAAAATTGTAATTTTTTTCCATTTTTTTGCATATAGTTCATAACAACAGGTTCGTTTCTGCACGAAAATCTCCATGAGCGGTACCAATTGGCTCGGATACGTCCCTTAAGTCAGAATTAGTTTACCAATGCTTGATTTTTTGTGTAATCGATCATTATGGTTAATTTCAAAATGGCCGCCGTAAAATCCATGATTTCTCCTGAAATGTATTATCAAACATGTTTTTCTTAAATTTTACATCACAATCACAGCTTTGATATCTAATCTTACATTTTAATGCTCGCTTGAGTATTTACAAATGCTGTAATGTGATATTTATCACCGAATCCAAGATGGCCGCCAGAAAATGGTGAAGAAAATGCTCAAAATTTCACTTTTTTGCAAATAGTTTATGAGCACAGGCTCTAATGGTGTACGATAACCTCCATGAGCGGTATCATTTCATTGAGAGACACGTACCCATGAACAAAAATCAGGTGATTAATGATTGATGTGTAGGACAATTAATAATTATGGCCTATTTAAAAAAATAGTCGATGTGAAATCAATTACCGGTAATTCTCATAAAATGCATTATGGAACATGTTTGTCACACAGTTATCTCACAGACACGATTTACCGGGTAATTATGTAATCTTACTTTTTAATCCTCACCATGTCCATTAAAAGTATAATAACATGGGAAAAAAGTAGAAATTTAAGATGGCCGCCGCAACATTGTCAAAATGCCGCACCATTTTACAAATAATTTATGAGCACACGCTCTTTTCTATATCTGTATGAAAACCTCCATGAGCGGTATTAGTTATTTCCGAGACGTCCTATGAGTCAAGATCAGGTTATTAATGCTTGATTTGTTAAGTAATTAATACTTATTGCCGATTACAAAATGGCCGCCATGAAATCAATGAATACTCCTAAAATGCTTTTTTGAACATGTTGTGCATAATATATTAGTCATTTAAAAAAACGGTCTTGGTATTTAATTTTGCATTTTAATTTTCAGTGAATCCACTAAAAGTAATGTTAAGTACTTTAATCTGAAATGGCAGTAGTGAAAATGACAAAAAAATATGCGTTTGTTCAGCTTTGGCCCCGGTGACCTAAAGCATTGTCTCCTAAAAAATGAGCATTCAGTTCCCTTTAATTTTTGTAATTGTTAAACATGTACTACGTAATAATCACTATAGAGATCACAGCCACCTTAAAAGTTATCTCTTAGCCACTACAAGAGTGATCTTGGCCACTCAAAAATGGTGTCCGACACTGACAAAGTTATCTAAGCCACTACAAAGTGATCTTGACCACTGCATAAATGATCACATCAATTTTAAAACTTATCTCAGCCACTACAAAAGTGACCTTGGCCATTAAAGAAGCGATCACACCCACTTTGAAAATGATCATGTACTACGTAATAATCACTATAGAGATCACAGCTACCTTAAAAGTTATCTCTCAGCCACTACAAGAGTGATCTTGGCCACTAAAAAATTGGTGTCCGACACTGACAAAGTTATCTAAGCCACTACAAAGTGATCTTGACCACTGCATAAATGATCACATCAACTTTAAAACTTATCTCAGCCCCTACAAAAGTGATCTTGACGACTAAACAAGTGATCATAGCCACTTAAAAAGTTATCTCAGCCACTGCAAAGGTGATCTTGGCCACTAACAAACTGGTGTCAGCCACCGAAAAAAAATATTTAAGCCACTACAAAGTGATTGTAGCCACTGAAGAAGTGATCACAGACACTTTAAAAAGTATCTAAACCACTACAAAGTGATCTTGACTACTGAAGAAGTGATTGTAACCATTCTAAAAGTTATCTCAGCGATGACAAAAGTGATTTCAACCACCAAAGAAGTGATTACAACCATTTAAAAGCTACCTCAGCCACTACAAAAGTGATCTTGGCCACTGAAAAAGAGATCACAGCGACTTTAAAAGTTATCTCAGCCAATACAAAAGTGATCATGGCCAGTGAAGAAGTGATAACAGGCACTTTGCAAATTATGTCAGCCAATACAAAGTGGTCTTGGCCACTGAATAAGTGATCACAGCCACTTTAAAAATTATCTAAACCACCACAAAAGTGATATTGATCAATGATGAAGTGATCACAACCCTTCTAAAAGTCATCTCAGCCACTAAAATAGTGATCTTTGCCACCGAAGAAGTGATTAGAACCACTTTAAAAGTTATCTCAGCAACTACAAAAGTGATATTGGCCAGTGAAGAAGTGATAACAGCCACCTTGAAAATTATGTAAGCCACTACAAAAGTAATCTGGGATACTGCAGAAGTGATCCCATCAACTTTAAAAGTTATCTCAGCCACTACAAAAGTGATCTTGGCCACTAAAGAAGCGATCACACACACTTTGAAAATGATCTAAGCCACTACAAAAGTGATCTTGACGACTAAATAAGTGATAACATCCACTTTAAAAGTTATCTCCACCACTACACAAGTTATCATGACCAGTGAAGAAGTGATCATAGCCACTTTTAAAATTATGTCAGCCAATACAAAGTTGATTTTGCTGACTAACAAACTGGTGTCAGCCACTGAAAAAAGTTATCTAAACCATTACAGAGTGATCTTGGCCACTGAAGAAGTGATCACAGCCACTTTAAAAATTATCTAAACCACTACAAAAGTGATCTTGACCACTGAAGAAGTGATTACAACCATTCTAAAAGTTATCTCAGCCATGACAAAAGTGATTTTGACCAACCAAGAAGTGATTACAACCATTTTAAAAGTTATCTCAGCTACTACAAAAGTGATCTTGACCACTGAAGAAGTGATCAGAGCGACTTTAACAGGTATCTCAGCCACGACAAATGTGATCTTGGCCAGTGAAGAAGTGATAACAGTCACTTTTAAAACTATGTCAGCCGATACAAAAGTGATCTTGGCCACTAAAGTGATCACAGCCACTTTAAAAAATATTTAAACCACTACAAAAGTGATCTTGACCACGGAATAAGTGGTTACGACCATTTTAAAAGTTATCTCAGCCACTACAAAAGTCATCTTGACCACTGAAGAAGTGATCACAGCCACTTTAAAAAATATGTCAGCCACTACAAAAGTGATCTTGGTCACTAAAAACGTGATTAGAACCACTTTAAAAGTTATCTTAGCCAATGCAAAGTGATCTTGGCCACCGAAGAAGTGATTAGAACAACTTTAAAAAGTTATCTCAGCCACTAGAAAAGTGATATTGACCACTGTAGAAGTGATCACAGCCACTTTAAAAGTTATGTTAGCCACTACAAAGGTGATCTTGGCCACTAACAATCTGGTGTCAGCCACTGAAAAAGTTATCTAAGCCACAACAAAGTGATCTTAGCCACTGAAGAAGTGATCACAGCCACTTTAAAAATTATCTAAACCACTACAAAGTGATCTTGACTACTGAAGAAGTTATTACAACCATTCTAAAAGTTATCTCAGCCATGACAAAAATGATCTTGACCACCGAAGAAGTGATTACAACAATTTTAAAAATTATCTCAGCCCCTACAAAAGTGATCTGATCACCGAAGAAGAGATCACAGCGACTTTAAAAGTTATCTCAGCCACTACGAAAGTGATCTTGGCCAGTGAAGAAGTGATAACAGCCACTTCGAAAATTATCTAAACCACTACAAAAGTGATCTTGACCACTGATGAAGTGATTACAACCATTCTAAAACTTATCTCAGCCACTACAAAAGTGATCTTTGCCACCGAATAAGTGATAAGAACCACTTTAAAAGTTATATCAACCATACAAAAGTAATCTTGACCACTGAAGAAGTGATCACAGCGATTTCAAAAGTTATTTCAGCAACTACAAAACTGATCTTGGCCAGTGAAGAAGTGATAACAGCCACTTTGAAAATTATGTAAGCCACTACAAAAGTGATCTTGGTTGTTTACATCAGATGGACATATTAAGAAGCCAAAGGAAAATTACCGATTTTTTGATGATTTTAGCCTTATTGTGTCGCTTTAAGATATTACATCAAAACCGTGTTTATGATATGACTATTAGGTAAACAATGTTCAATAATTAATTTATTTAACGGCGGCCATTTTGAAATAATGATTATTACTTGACAAATCAAGAATTAATCACCTGATTTTGTCTTAATATATGCCTCTGAACCAAATAATACTTCTCACTGAGTTTTTCGTACAGAACAAAACGTGTGCTCATTAACTATTTTCAAAAGTTTCGAAAATATTATTTTTCCATTTTTACGGCGGCCATCTTGGATTGGTTCTTAAATAACATATTCTAGCACCTAAAATATACATAGATATATTCAGTGGATTCATTCATCATTAAAATATAATAACAGAGATAAAAATTAAGCAAACCATGTTGAATTATGCATTTGAAGATTAAGCATTGATTTCACGGTGGCCATTTTTAAATCGGCCATATTGATGAATTACTCTTCAAATCAAGCACTAATCATATGATTTTCACTCAAGGGTTGTCTTTGAACCAAATGACACCGATCGTGGGGGTTTTCTTACATGATAAAACATGTGCTTTTAAAACAAGTGCAAGAAAATGTGAAATTTTGAACATGTTCTTGATCATTTCTGGCAGCCATCTTGGATTGAGTCTTAAATATCACATTCCAGCATTTGTAAATACTTGAACGAACAATAAAATTTAGGATTAGACACACAAACCGTTCTTGTGATGCGAAATTTATGAAAACCATGTTAAATAATATATTTCGGGAAAAAACATGGATTTTACGGCGGCCATTTTAAAATTGGCCATAATGATCAATTACTCGACGAATCAAGCATTGGTAACCTAATTCTGACTTAAGGGATGTATCTGAACCAAATGGTACCGCTCATGGTGACTTTCGTGCAGAAACGAACCTGCTGTCCTAAACTAAATGTAAAAAAATTAAAAAATAGAAAATTTTGAAAAATTGCATTTTGCGACATATTTACAATATCCAAAATAGCTCTTAGAGGTAGGATGCTAGTGCAATTTTTTTTTTTTTACTATTTTATCTTCACAGATATATGACCTGATCAATAGAAAAAAAAAAATCCAAAAATATTTCATTTAAATGGCCTAACAGTATAATAGAGTGAGAATGACGCGAAAATCATAATTTTAGCGAATATTTTCTCTAAAAATCGGGTAGGTGTTCAAAAGTGTCAAATTCTCAGCCCGCCCCCATTTCCGGCAATGTCATCAACCAGATTATGTATCTAGAGATCCCAGGGAACAATTCTAGACATGTGGACAAATGTTGTACCGCCGGTTTAGGTAACTCCTTAAATATGGCTCTTTTTTGGTGTCTGCTGCTGTACTAACAGATGAAGTAGTACAGCGAACCAGTTAACCCACTCTTACCTTTTTTATTTGTTTTAGCTGTAGATATATTAGCACATATGATTCTAGTGAGTAAAAATATAAGCGGACCGCAAATTATGAACCAAGTGAATAAATTATCACAGTAGGCCTACATGGATGATACTTTGGAAATTGCCCAAGGTGAAATATCATCAAAACATATTTTACAGGTTATTATAGATTTCGGAAATATTTCAGGGTTGATTATAAATATGAGTAGTAGGGTGAAAAACCTAACTGTCATGACCACTTTCTGGCTAGGATGTTTTGATGATTGATTTGACTTCCTTGAACCTTTAAAAAACAATTACCCCCTATGTCCCTTACAAAAATCCCGGCTTTCTAGAGGCGTAAATCCAAAATGGCTAATCGCGCCATAATGGGGAAATAACTTTTGACATAGGCCTATAAATGCTATAAATATGAATAAATACACTTGTTTGGATAATTCTGCCACAAGAAATCCGTTTCTGACGTCAGTTTGGTATAAAAACACATTTCTAAACCAAAAATCTAAGATGGCCGACAAATTTGGATAGACAATCAATTTTTTAAGCGAAACAGAATTTGGTCGCCTTACAAGGGGGTATCTGTATCTGTATATTACGTGGCAGTACGCACTATTGTGCTATCGCGCCACGGGAGTAACTTAGCAAGGCCTGTTATCATTCATGATATAATTCATGGCCTTATATGTGCCAATTACTCCATGTTGTGGATTTTTTGGGGTCTCGCCGGATGGAAACTGCGCCTACGTCCATTGAGGTTATTTTACGTCCAACTCAAAGTCAGTCAGACGAGCCATCTGATTTAGGCCTACGTGGTTCTCTGAGCCCCACGAGTGTATACAGCACCTGGCAGACCCAGGCGGTCACCCATCCAATTATGAACCGGGCGCGACGTTGCTTAACATCAGTGATCGAGCACAAACCGTTGAGCGAACGCCGTATTCCGTATAAATATGGAATAGCATAGGGTATGAATGCAGCTGTTGGCAATAGATGAATGCATAGCTCCAAATAACAATCACAAATAACAATAAAAAAGTTTAAAACTCAGCATGTTGTAAAAGGCCTCCACCTAAATGTGAAACGAGGAGACAGGCATACTGAAAATATAATATATGTATTGGATTAAACTTCCTGCCAGGCTATGTTCTGAATCCTCAGATTCTGATGAATATGTCATGCTCTTTTGTTTACCATCATCTGGTTCATTTTCATGCCAGTTCCACTTAGCCTTTCCATGACGAGCCTGGGGTGGTAAATGTGCTCAGCAGAATTTCTTCCGTAGGTGATTATATTACCAATGTAGACAAAGCAGCACTAAACGTTACGATCGTCCATGTAGCACCCTGTTCATGGTGCGTTGGAAGAGACTGGAGCGTTGGCCAATTGAAACGGCATTTGTTTGAACTTAAATATGCCACTATGGCAAGTGAAGGCTGTTTTGTATTGATCCTCTGGTGCATTTGAAATCTGCCAGCAGCCACTTTTGAGAGCCGAAGTCGAAAATAACTTGGCAGGCGGTAGGAGTCTTTTACCGTGGTCGGCACTGACCGCATAAAGCTTAGAGTAGTTGATGCAGAAGATCTAGGTATGATCCATATTTTTTTGGGGTCAATGTGACTGGGGCTCATGGTGATGTTGACATCTGGATTAGGCCTACACCTTTTAGAATGGGGTGTGCAGTAGGCCTACTGCCTAATGGGTCAGTAGCTGTTAAGATTGATGGTGAAGGGAATGAAGTTGCAGTGGCCGAGGTCGGACAGGTCCTCGTCAAACACTTCCGTATACCCCTTCATGACGTCATCGATGTCAAGGTGGCCACAGCTCTCAGACAGAGGCTGTATGGGGGATGAAGTCTGTAACGTTATATGGCGTAATGCTGAAGTTTTGACCAACCGATATCACTTTCCTTGTTCCATAATCGATCTCCCATTTGCTGATGGCATCACTGTCTACCAGCAGCTCATGTGGGAAGTCTTTTGTGACCAGCACTGGGAGCGCATGAGTTTGACTTCTGTTTCACCGATTAACGGCAGGGGAGTTCCATCAAGTTTGTAACTAGACCGGACGGGTGGGACGGCCGTAGTAATGACGCAAGTTCCGGTCTGAGACACATTAGATAATTATTTTTCAGCCATGAGTGTTTTAGCAGCACCAGTGTTGAGTAGGACATATACCTGCTCTCCAGCAATATCTAGCTATATAGGCCTACGACGTAGCGACAGTGCTGTCATATATATATATAGTAGCCTAGCCACTTGAAGCCGTACGTTGCCTGGCTTCAAGGATACATTTGCGTAATGGCCTACCCCTTTGCAGCATGCAGTTAGGCTGGTCGGCTGTTTACGACATCCTGTCCATTCTTTGTTGGTGTAGTGGTTGGGGTTGGGGTTTGACGTCATTTACACCTGTGTGCATGGTCCATGATACTGCTGGCGTTATCGCGTCTGCTCCAAGGTGTCGACTCATCTCGGTGCCATACTTTGGAGTAGGGCCTACTGGGGATGTGCCGCTGGACAGGGTGCCTTTTTCAGCTTCCAGCTTTGGCACAGGGTGTCTTTTTGAGCTTCCGGAATTGGGACAGGGTCCTTATTTGAGCTTCCAGCTCTGGGCACCTGCTTAGTATGTATTTTGCTGATTTTTCAGGCCATTATCAGCCGAATTCCATCACATTTTTCAGCGTAATAGCCTCAAAATGTTAAAAACAAATATAAAAGAGCTTAAAAAGACCATGAAACATGAAATATATTGGTAGAAATTACACCATAAGCCGATCAATAAAATTTGGTGTTAATTTCCAAATTGGGACAGGGTGTCTTTTTATCATCATCATCATCACCATCATCTTCATCATCATCATCATCATCATCATCATCATCATCATCATCATCATCATCATCATCATCATCATCATCATCATCATCATCATCATCATCATCATAATCATCATCATCATTTTTATTATTACTATTATTATTATTTTCATATTATTATTTATTATTATTATTATTATTATTATTATTATTCTTATTATTATTCTTATTATTATTATTATTATTATTATTATTATTATTATTATTATTATTATTATTATTATTATTATTATCATTATTATTATTATTATTATTATTATTATTATTATTATTATTATTATTATTATTATTATTATTATTATTATTATTATTATTATTATTATTATTATTATTATTATTATTATTATTAAATATTAATAATAATATATTTATTATTATTATTATTATTATTATTATTATTATTATTATTATTATTATTATTATTATTATTATTATTATTATTATTATTATTATTATTATTATTATTATTATTATTATTATTATTATTATTATTATTATTATTATTATTATTATTATTATTATTATTATTATTATTATTATTATTATTATTATTTTAGAGCTAATTTCATATGTAAATACATAATTTGAAACATCAAGGCCTGCACGAAGATGATGTAATTGTAATGCGGACATCACACTGTTGTATGTGTGTGAGTAAATGTAAACCGGAGCGCAGATTGTTATAGCTGGACAAAGGTCATTGGTTTATCTTAACGAGGCCTGATAAAAAAATCATCCGCTGACATTCTAATGCATTGGGCAATACAACGTACTGCAAGTTATCCAATTGTGTGTTGATCACGTAACAGGCCTACCGCGTAGTTTGGACCGCAGATAGCAACAACGGTGAGTGAAAGGCTTTCAATTTCACCCTAAGAAATTACAATATCTTAACGGAATGATAAGATAGGTCTACATGGTTGCCATGATTGTAATCGAACGACTATTAAGCAATTGGTATTCTTAGTAAAATGAAATGAAGCGGGCTTTAGGCCACCTTTGTGCACGTATGGGCTAAAATGGGCCAGGAGAACCTCCTGAGGATGGTGAGATGATTGAGATGACACTGTCCTCCAGACACAGGATTCGTAATTCGAGCCCTGCCGGCCTGAGGCCGAGCACGCTACCTCTCGGTCCCGGAGGCTCCCCACAATACTGACTTTCACACGTGGATGGGGAAGAAACATTTTTTGTTTTTTTCAAACCGCCGAGACCGGGAACCGAACCCCGAACTCTGGCGTGAAAGGCAGCGGTGCTAACCACTACCCTAGGGCCCCGCCCTGGTCTTCTTAGTACATTTTCTTTCTCGCAGTAGGCCTATTTGGTCGACGGAAGTTATTATATAGGCCCTACATACAGAAAAACAACAATTTTAACATTTACCAACAAAAAACATATGACAAAAACAAACTTTTACGTAGGAAATCTCTTTCTAAAATACGACATCATATTTTACCTAGGAATAACTATTGATGAATATAGTTAGGGACCATATCCATCGCAAGAAGGCCCCATACGAATTTTTGTATGATGCTAAGCCACCCATCCAAATGTCTCGAGGACGTCCTAAAAAACAAAAAAATATACAGTCTGAAATATGTGGGGGGAGGGGGTTGTGAGGAATATGAGGAAATTTTAACATTTTTCTCGGCTGACTTTGGGATAGAGCATTAAATATATCCAGGGGATATTTTTGCAACAGTAAAGCGACATTTTTAAATTGAATATATCCAGGACGAAACATAGGTTAAGTTATGATTTTTTTCATTAAACATGAACCCACCCTCAGAGCGCTGAAAGTCAATATTTACAAAAAAATTCACAAAATTCGTACAATGTAACTTTTTTACCATGTGTATGATTATGATCATGCTAATGTCTGTTGACTTTATTCGGTATATCAGTTATCTGGTACCATTATATCAAGTTAGAAAAACCCTACATTGTTGCATGAACGACTTATGAGGTCAAAAGAACGGTTGGGGTACTCAAACAAGTAACATTTTTTTCGACCACATGTAATAACATGATCGTATTTTTTATAGTTATATACAACTTTGATACCACTCTTTCCAAATTTTGTCATTGGAGACATTCAATACGAAACATATGTGAAGTTTTTATATAATTCGTTCGCATGATTTATAATCCGTGGCCACGATTTATAATCCTTGGTCACGCTTTTTATCCCGTGGCCACGATTTATAATTCGTTACCACAATTTATAATTCGCTCCCACGATTTATAATCCGTCCCACGATTTATAATCCGTGGCTACGATTTATAATCCGTGGCCACGTTTTATAATTCGTTCCCGCGATTTATAATTTGTTCTCACGATTTATAATCATGATATCACCTACACACTGTTTATGCTTTATACATGCTCGATTTGCTATCATTGGCAAGGACAGCTTCCTCAACGCCACTAATAGGACAATGAATGTATGAACGAATGAATGAATGAATGAATGAATGAATGAATGTATGAATGAATGAATAAATGAATGAATGAATGAATGAATGAATGAATGAATGAATGAATGAATGAATGAATGAATGAATGAATGAATGAATTAGTGAATAAATGAATGAGGGAAATAATTTATTAGTTATTTAATTGATCAATTAATCAATTAATCAATTAACCCTTTCACTGCTGGCAGTAACCCTTTCACTCCTGGCAGTAAATACACTCTAGTACTGGCTCAATTGGGCCGGGAAACAGATAAAATGAAGCAATAGTTTGAACATAGCCTTGGATTTTAGGAGAGGGTTGACATGGGTTGTGGTTTCTTTTTATTTGGGTGCAATCCTGAGGTCATGGCAAGATCGTGTCAAGGTCATTTCAAGGTCAAATCAGACGTAAATCATGTTTATGCAGTATTAACAGTTTGAGATTGATCCTACTAATTACAGACAGGACTAGTGCTTATCAACACAGTAACTCCATAACACATTCAGAGTGAACACAGAGTGATAGGCAGGAGTATGGGATAATAACCCCATGGTAAGCTAGTTATGGCGTCCAAGCAAATGCAGGTCTAATCGGGCCGCAAAACAGGTAAATTAAAGCAATTTGGTACGACTGAGCCTCAGATTTCCATTCCCCAGAAGAGGAACCCCATAAACTGTGTGCAAGGTTTGACGTGGATTGGGTTTGTCTGTTTCTTGGGGTACATTCTCAATGTCACGCCCAGGTCATTTCAGGGTCATTTCAGTTAAAATCAGCCGAAGATTACTTTTTTTGCAGTGGCTGATTCAGGGGGGGGGGGCGACCCGGCTCCGCCCCCCTTTTCCCAGCAGAATTTTAGAAGCTTAATTATTATTCAAATAATTTTATGATGGAAATCACGTTTACACTTACATTTGTATTTTTTTGCTTCAGTTATATACATGTATTTACCCCTCAGTCATCAGGTCAGTGTACATGTAAACTTATCGTGTTGACTGGGATGGAAGCGACAGGGTAATTTTTATATTGACACTTTTTTGACATTTTGCGGCGGGGGCCCTATTGTAGTGGTTGAAGATGTTTGCCTGTAAAGTCAAAGCGCGGGCTCGTCCCCCGCTCTGGCAGTAATATAAACAATCATGCATGTGACCAGCCATCTTTTGGTTGTGTAAAAAAACGGCCAGCATTTGTGATGTCACTAAATCAGTTCTGTGTCAATTTAACCCTACTAGTATCCCTAACATAAGGTTCATTTGTGAAAAAAATATAGGAAGCTAATTTCTACTGATTTGGGTGGGCATGGTTACCAAAAAAATGTAGGGTGGGATAGAGCTGGGGAAATATTTTATTGGAGAAAATCAAAAAGGCCGCCACCGGCACATATCGGCCCATAACTTTTGAAACATTTACCACAGAATATTGTGTTGGGTGTGTTTTCCCACTAATTTTGACATAAAGATTACATTTCTGAAGTTCATGAACTAGCCCTGGTTTACGAAATATCATGACCGTTCATAAACAACCCAAGTTTATGAACAAAGTCAGAGTTCATGAATGAACTCATGAATTTTCAAGAAAGTTTCATCTGTTGTTCAAGAAACAGTTCATAAACACTTTGATGAACGTTCATGAACCTTCATCATTTTTTGTTAACGAACATTCAAAAACTATTCATGATTGTTCATGAACAGTTCATGATCATCTCACCGGGGCAATGGCTAGACCTACCGATTCACTGACACATTTTGGGGGCATAGCAAACAATTTTTGAAACATTAAATGTTTTTTAAAAGTAAACACTTGCTGGGGCGGCAATTTTTTTTTATTGAATAAAATATACTTTACAGAATTGCAATGTAAAATCTTTAAAATATTTTAAAATAATCACCAATCAAGAGTAAAACATAATATCATTGGACGAGTCGGTGTTGTATCAAAGGAGCAACGGGATGACCCAACACAGACCCGGCAGGCCTATCTGGCGAGCACAGACTCTCACCCCTTACCGGTTGAAAGCATAGTCAACCCTGCTTGGACCAGGGTTGGCCCAACCACAAACCAGCTCAAAGTGAGCATCTGTGTACGCTTGGCGTAATACATGTTCAGATGATGGTATATATATACACAGTTAACATAATTTTTACATTCAGGCGACCAATCCAGTGTCGGACCAATGACTGCCCACGAGACACTAAACCAATGACAGGCTGATGCCGGGCCAGCGTCGCAGACGATGGGCCAACAGGGGCGTCCATTTTGGATTTTCTATAATCAAGCGTTTTACCCAGCCCCTATCCCACCTTACTGTTTTTGGTAATAGACTATACCCAAATCAGCTGAAATTAGCTTCCTGTAATATTGTTCACAGATTGGCCAAATATCTGCTAATTTCGAGTTACTATACGATGTGAAGCACAATGTAAGTTCCAGTCTAGATGAATGAATGGGGGATGGACTGAAGATAGTGAGATGAACCGTAATAAAAGACTCAGTGCCTGCGAGATAAGTGACGGGCGCTCGGTTGGACGCACGCTCGTTTGGCGGCAGAGGCTATTCAAAGCGAGGCTGCGCAGGCATGGCCACACGTCAGAGGTTGTAAACCCGAGCAGTCCCGAACGGATGAGACGCTATCCCCACATTACCCCTGGGTTAAGTGAAAACGTATGAACCAAACCAACTATTGGGTACAGCGTCGGTTCGTCGTTCCGTTTGGGAAAATGCACAAAACCGCAATACAGTAACCAAAGAGTAAAACAGTCAGGTGTGAATATTCAGCGTGGGTGGTTGGTAAACGTCGCAGGCGCAGCATAATGAATTAAAATTTAATGATTATATCCCAGTTCCCATCCTCTTAACACTATTGTTCCAATCTTCTTAACACCATTGTTCCAATCCTCTTAACACCATTGTTCCAATCCTCTTAACACCATTGTTCCTTGACGTTATGCTGCTGCGCTACGGGTAACGGCCAACCTATGTAAATTTAATTAATACATTCAATACTAAGTAACAAAATTACTTCTGTAGATAATTCAATTAAGGTACATTTCACATTTTTCTTTTAATTATGCCAGGCCTGGCGAATTTATATTTACAAATTATGATTATTACGGTTTGTGTAGTTAGTCACATGTAGATGTCGTTAGGCGCCACTAAGGCGTGGACCATCTGCACGAAGCGTGCGGGAGTGTGGATTTTTCGTCCAACTCTAGTCTGTTTTACAGTTGCATCCGATATAATTTTGTCGCCATCGGAGATTTTCGAATTATTTCTAACATTCGATGTTTTGGTCGTGTTGGTTGTATTAGGGGTTTTACCCCGCAAGTGTAAGTGTACACGTGAATACGTTCACAAACCGCCGCTGCTCCCGTTAGCGCGGGAAACGGCGGGGGGTCGCGAATGCGGCGCTACATAAGGTGTGAATTGTTTAGGCAAATTTACTCTGTGGGCTTGATGGAGTAGTGGCCAGATTCTTACTGATTTTAGTCGCTGCACGCTGTGTCTGTTTATTCGCTGTCGATTTAACTCGTCCTGTAGGAATTCTGAGTGAGAGTACTAATGGATTTTATTTGGTCCTTGGGGATCCCTCTAACGATCTCAGTAGTCTTCGAATTCGTCGTTTTCGGTTGCGTTTTACTCTGTGTCGCTGTACCTGTTTCAGGCTCACACTCGAAGTGTGCAGGTTTAACTCAAGGGAGACCGTTTCCAATTTGCCTTTTATCAGGATTTTTATGACTCTGCCGCTCCTTACGATGATCTTATATGGGACGGTCAGAGGCGGTGCAATTGCGATTCTTCGCAAAAATACATGTGAGCATGTGTTGATTTCCTCACATTGGAAAATGTCTTCTGAGGTGTGTCGCGCGGAGGGCACAAACGGAGACGCGATATGGCTACACGTAGCTTGTCAGAATATTTATCTAAGTCTGTATGTGCGTCGACGGTGTACTTCTGTGTAAATTCACCTGGTAGTCTGAGTGTCGTACCATAAATAATTTCGGCAGCTGACCTAACCAATAACTCATCAACGGCGGAACGAGCGCCTAGTAATACAGCAGGTAGTGTTGTCGTCCATGGATTCGGTGACTCGTGTGCCATAATGGCTGCTTTTAGCTGACGGTGGAAACGCTCGACCATGCCATTCGATTTGGGGTGGTAGCTTGTAGTGCAATTTCTTACTATCCCAAATTGGTTCCATAAACCATCCCATAATTTTGATTCGAATTGGGCGCCTCTATCCGTAGTAATAGTGGCAGGAGTCCCAAAGCGTGCTATCCCCCACTGAAAAAAGCATCGGCGACCCTTTCAGCTCGAATATTCGCTAACGGTATGGCTTCCAGCCAACGTGTGAATGGATTGACACAAGTCAGTAGATATCTGAAACCGTCGGAGTACGGTAGGGGTCCGACCATATCGATATGTACATGGTCAAATCTCTTGGTAGGTTCGGCGAATTGGCCAAAAACTGTCTTATTATGGCGAGATATTTTGGAGGTCTGGCAACCTTTGCAAGAACGGCACCATTTAGCGATATCTATATTCATTCCATGCCAGACGAACCTTGTATTCATCAGCGGCTTTGTAGCCCTATGCGATGGATGACCTAATCTGTGCAAATTCGAGAAAACCTGTTTTCAAAATTTTGCTGTAATATACGGCCGAATGTGTCCTGTTGACACATCGCACCAAATCAAATTGTTATCAAATGATTTGAGTAATTGAAATTCATTGTAGACGACGTTGAATGTGGCAACTGCGTAAATTCTGTGTCCAAAAGCCTGATCTGCACTTTGTAATTTATTTTTGATGTACTGTCTATGAATGACATGGACGGTCGTGACAAAGCATCGGCGACGAAATTTGTCTCTCTTTCCACATATCTGATATCTGTGGTGAACTCGGCAATAAAAGCCAACTGTCTTGTTTGTCGCAGTGACGGGCGTTCAGTGACTGATATCATTACGTAAATTAAAGGTTTATGATCTGTGTTTACAAAAAAATTACGGCCTTCTAAGTTATGCCTGAAATGTCTAATAGTGGCATACACTGCTAAAAGCTCGCGGTCGAACGCGCTGTAACGTGTCTCTGCGGGAGTTAGTTTTTTACTGAAAAATGAAAGTGGCTGCCAGACATTATCGATGTACTGTTGCAGAACGCCACCTACGGCGAAATCACTAGCGTCAACCGTGATATTCAATGGGTAACGGTGAAATGCCTTCTGAGCAAACGGGATGTCCTAAAAAGCCTAATTCGGTAGTACCGAACTGACATTTCTCTAGACCGATGATGATAATGCCGTATTTGGCTAAATGGGTAAAAAGAATTTTCAAATGTTTTTATGGGTACGATGGTCGGGGCTTGTGACTAACAAATCATCCAAATATACGAACACGAAATCTAATCCGCGCGTAACGTGATCTATAAAGCGTTGGAAGGTTTGACCAGAATTGCGTAAACCAAACGGTGTCCTAGTGAAATTGAAAATACCGAAAAATGTGGTAACCGCTGTTTTATGTACATCGGACAGTTCAACCGGTATCTGATAATATGCCCGTACCAAGTCTATCTTGGAAAAAAACTTTCGACCGTGCTAAACGTTGAGTAAAATCTTGGAAATGAGGAATCGGATATCTATCCGGTACTGTCTGAGCGTTCAAACTTCTGTAATCTCCACACGGTCTCCAGTCGCCGTTTTTCTTAGGCACCATATAGAGCGCTGATGACCATTCACTGTCACTGGGTTCGATAACGCCTAACTTTATCATATCATCGAACTCACGTTTCGCAGTGACTAAATTATCAGGTGCTAATCGACGTGGGCGCGCAAATACAGGGTGTCCTTTGGTCACTATTTTATGTGTAATACCGTGTTTTCTGGCTCGCCCTTCGTCGTAGGACGAGTCAGTTCTGGAAACTGACCTAGTAATTTTGTGTAGTCGTTATGAACTGTGTCGAATCTATTGAGTGATAAGGGTTTAATGGATGACAAGGTAGCTGGTATGGCTAAACCGGTTCGCATGTCTCTCAGACAACGACTTTTTAAGTCCACCAGTAGGCTGTAATGTATAACAAAATCTGCTCCTATAATTGGTTGTTTAATGTCCGCTACTATGAATGTCCAAGCGTAATCTCGTTTGAGACCAACGTCGACGACGCGTCTACTAGTAATTAGGTACAGATAGTAGTGTTATTAGCTGCAACTAGGGGCAGACAGGTAGCGTCTGAAGTCCTGTTAGCGCAAGACTTGGGTAAAACGCTGACTGCTGCGCCCGTGTCAATTAGATATTTGCACTTATTGCGTTTGTCTGCGACGTATAATAACCTAGAGGAAGATAATCTGGGAAGGGGAGCTTCCGCAGAGCCATGTCGCATCTCGGTTATTTCGACAGATGGAAGAGTCGCTACCTTGCTTTGGCCGACTAGTTTTAAGAAAACGCGCAAGGTTCTGTGCACGTGCGTGCTTTGTCACCAAATGTTTGGTGATAAAAGCAGACAGGTGCATCAGCTGTGTCGATCGGTTGAACAGCATTATTTTGCTGTGTATGCGGCGGCGGTGCATTAGGACAACTATCTTGTTTAGTGTTCGTAAAAACACCTTGTCTATTGACATTTTGGTTATTAGGCACAAACTGTTTTGCTTGTACATTAGGTACGAACGGTGTCTTGGTGGCACGATTCTCGGCTGTTTGTGAACGTCCGTAGGTCTTGTTCTTTGCTGCTGTGGCTGTGGCTGTCTCTAATTTTTTAAGCCTGCGAGACAGGTTTTCCAACAGTCCAACTAACTTCCCGCTCTCGCTGACTTGTATTTCAGCAACCCCCAGCTTAGCTTAGTCGACGTCGTTTTCTGCAGCGACGGCATGGTCGGCTGAGAAGGCCAAACTTTCCAAAGACGCACTGTCCGGCTGTGTAGCTAAATGAGCACGTATTGAGGTGGGCATCTGTCGAATGAAGGCCTGACGGATGACTGCATTTCCTACCACTGGTTCAGTTCCGAACCCAGCTGTCTTCTGTAGCCGTCTGAGGAATCTAGACGGTATGTCAGATCCCAGTTTCTCTCATGAAATCACTTTATTGACTCTCTCTGGTGTAGTCAAACCTCTTCGTTCGATCAAAATGCCCTTCAAATTCTCATATTTGTGTGTGAGGAAAGGCTGAAGTAACACGTCTCTGACATCAGACGCTACCTCGCCAGAAAGCGCAGCACAGGTTAATCTATAGCGTTCGTCATCGTCCGAAATCTGATGTAAGTCGAATTGTGTTTCAATTTGGTCCGTTCGACTCAGTGCCTGCGAGATAAGTGACGCGCGCTCGGTTGGGCGCGTGCTCGGTTGGCGGCCAATCCATGTCTAACCTTGCATCCAATTTATATGGTCCCTCTCCTGGAATAGAAATCTAAGGCTTTGTTCAAAATTGCTTCAATGTAGGCCTACCTCTTTTGCGGCCTGTTGATTATTTAATTAATTAATTAATTAATTAATTAAATATTTCATTCATTCATTCATTCATTCATTCATTCATTCATTCATTCATTCATTCATTCAGTCATTCATTCATTCATTTATTCATGTCTGGAGCATCAACAGTGTGTAGGTGTTATCACGGTTATCTACACTTTACACATGTTTTCTCTTGAATATATTCCAAGAACAAATATGGCCAGAGTGGTATACAAATTGTTTATAACCAACGTGTTACAGCAATGAGGATTATGTTATGACAAGGGGTTGAAAAAATGTAAATAGTGAGAGTACCCCATATTTTGACCTCATAATTCATTCTTACAACAATGTGGGATTATTTTAATTTGATATAGTGGTAAAAGATGACCGATGTACCAAATTAGGTCAGCAGACATTAGCATTATCATAATAATACAAATCAACCAATCAATCAATAAAACTTCTATAGTTACTATATCCTCAGCAGACCGAGCTCAGAGGCTCACAAATCCTTAGCGAGATCATGTGTCATAATCGAGGCCAAAGCAGGCTCGTCAACAGGGAGCCGGGCTGCTGAGGAGCTAGTGTGGGAAAGCCAGATCAAAAAGGTGCTATTTAAGTAATTTCCGGAATGTTAAAATTGTTTTGGCATTATTTATTGGTACAAGAGGGCGTTCCATAAGGCTAGGCCAGATATAGAGAAAGCCCTTGACCCAATCTCAGTTTTTATACGAGGAACAACAAATCCATTTGAATTTGTGGAGCGTAGATTTTTTGAGCATTTCGGACGAACAATTAAATCAGCCAGATATGCAGGTTGGTTGTCTTTCAGCAACAAAAGTACAGGAAACGGCAAAATTGCATTTCACGAATTGTGTTAAGTTTTTTTTCAATATTGACTTTCAGTGCCCTATGGGTTGACTTTTGGTAAAAAAATAAAAACTTCAGAACTTGTCATCCCATCTTTAATGAAAGATCTATAGGATCGACAGTGATTTAAAACTTGTTAAATGTGGTTTGTTATTTTAATAACCTGGGGTTTAAAATGTACAGTCTTTTGGGCTTAAGGGTACCCTTATTAGACCTTTGCTGCATCTGGAAACTTCTAGACCCACCCCAACAATATTCTGGATATATTTCTCTAACACATAAATACCTCTACCACCTTGTGCGTCAAGCGAACTAAAAAAACTGGCGGACTTTTAAAACTCGGCTCTCAGACTAAATATGCTCTACTATTTTGTCCAAACAATTTTTCATTCATCACTATACTAGTGTTCATCAATTAACAAGGTAATAACCACTGAAATAGTTGTATTTTATGTTTTGTATCATATGATAGTATTACTGTTGCAAAAATGTCTAAAAATCTCCTCTGGATATTTTTTAAATTCTCACTCCCAAAGTCAGCCAAGTAGAATGTCATAGCTTTCTTATATACCCCCCCCCTCCTATTACCCCCTCCCACATATTTCAGACTGCCAACATGTTTTTTATTGCTACTTGGGATGCCCTTGAGACATTTGGGTGGATGGCTTAGCATCATACAAAAATTCCCACGGGACTTAATAAGCTCCTCGATTACAATGGGAATTTCACGAGCGCAATCACAAACTTGGTAGAAGGCCCATAAGATTCGTTATTCTAAAATCAGCAATGTAATGTTGGGTTAGATTACAAACAATTAGTGATAAAAATACACTACTTAAAGGGACTGACCCAGGCTGAAATCATAAAAAAATCGGTGATTTTATTTTGGCTTCTTAGTATGACCATATGATGTAAACATGTCCATAGACTAGAACTGCAAAAGTTTTTTTTAATTTTTCTGCTGCGCATTCATCAGTTAGACCAGATATAGAGACGAAATTCCCGTATTTCTAATTTTTTTACCATTGTTGTCAATAATTATAAATTATATGTATTTTCTTAAAGGGATATCACAAAATACATTTTCATCAGCATAGTATTAACTGTTTTAGCATTGCTAGCTTTAGCATCAGCGGTAATTCCTGTGTCAATATATTATGTAAGGTCGGGTTATCACTGAATAAACTTCTTTCGACCAGAAAAGCCACAGGTATCTCTCCCTATTCTGGTGGTCGTTGTCTCTCTCAGCCACACAAGTCGATGGACCTATAATATCGCTGATTCTTTTCAATCTCCAGTGGACTTCACTGACTTCATAAGGATTTCCTCGATGAATAAATCTAGCGAAAGTCCAGCCCAAAAATGATTGTTTCTATACACGGCATGGTGCCCTTAGGTTTATCATTCTGGTGTAGTGCTTAGTGTTTTATCATAATTTTCTTCACAGGTTGTGACCACTTTCTGTAAATTTAGGTAAAATGTCATGTGTGGCTTGTGAATGCATTTTTCAATTACCTGTTCTCTCTGCTTTAAAATCAATTGAGGAATTGCCTGAGTATATCCATCATGTCCGTGTACTGGAGCCACAATGTGGGATTTTGAGATGTCTGCAAATAATTAATCATATCCATTAAACTCCTTAATAAGAAGTGATGATTGGACATCAGTTAATGGAAGAGTATCTGATTTGACTTCATAATAGAACTCGACAAGCTGCTCCAGCCAATGCTGACTTTGTAGTTCAGCTTCTGTCTCGTATAATGTTGTCTTTAGAGTCCATTTGAGTTTGATTATCTCGC
This sequence comes from Flabesymbios commensalis, assembly GCA_964017125.1. Lineage (NCBI taxonomy): Eukaryota > Metazoa > Annelida > Polychaeta > Terebellida > Flabelligeridae > Flabesymbios > Flabesymbios commensalis. The sequence continues at coordinate 32,842,228 of OZ024915.1, forward strand.
TCAATGTTATCATCCCAAGGTAGATGTTCTGGATGCTGTGCAGTTTTAATTTGTTCTATTCTTGAAGGACTACACGTACAATTTTAGACATTAGTGCCTACCATAGCATTAAGTGAGCATCAATTAAAAAGGGTCCTCTGATGGCTTTTCTTCAGCTTTTCCAGACAACATAATATTATGACTGACTTCATCGCTGGCATTAATTTGCATCTTGAAGACCAGACCCTATGATTATATGACCAATGGATCAAATAAAGCTCATTACAGTGTGGAAGCCAAGACGTGAATCCCAACTCACTTTCACGTATCTGAGGTGCTTTCCATCAGAGCGGTTGGTCGAAGGTTATATTTTAGGTATCTTTTGGCATGGGAGGACACATTTAGCTTAAGCTGCTTGGATTCATATGAAGATACAATATCGAAGATTGTCCGGGGTGGCTGCCTCTCTGTTCCATTTGCATTAAACCAGACCATCCTGGCCTCTTTTGGAGCATTATATAAGATGAGGCTTTCCAAAGGACATCAAGAGATGAAGGTGAGTTATTTTGGTTCCTTTTTTGTTTGATAATGACTATCCTGCTCCTACCATGGAATGTGTTACTTACAACCATCTATAGTAATGGTGTTTTAGTGAACATTATCTGCCTCATACTGCACAACTTGATCCGATGTATACACGGTTTGAAATATATGTATCCTGATATACTTCGTTTTAAAATCGAATCATCAATTAAATATCTTAAAGCAAAATTGTAGTTGCACACCAATAGCATCTATTACTGGACAATCTGTCAGAGACTGCAAACCTCCGCCACGTGATACGGATCGCAATCCGAATCTTGAATCCGGATCATCCCAACTTTTTTTTAAATTGTTTCTTGGCCCGAGATACACCGCTGATAAAAGTTTTATGCATCCAACTCTGTTCATCACTTTGTAAGTGATCCTGCTGACGGATAGATAAAACAAATCAAAACGACCAAAACATAACATCCTTTGACGGAGATAATAAGGATTTCCTGGATTTTTTACATCTGTATGAAATATAATACATACATATAATACATAAATCATATCTTATACACTGCCAACTATCAAAAACAATGTTGATGTTGACAGTTTGTTTGAGAAATAAGACATTTTGAGGGATTTGGGCGACAATATTGGATTTATGCAAATTGGAAATATTACCCAAGTAAGTCTTTGTCTCCTCTAAACGTCTACCTGGTCATATCAAACTTTGAAATAATAGAAATAGCTCGCTTAGAAATTTTAAATTTTTAGAAATTTGGCGGCCATATCGGATTCAGGCAAATTTGGCATATTTCCTCAAGAGGCATTTCGGGACATTTTTAGTATGTTGATGTAGAGGCCTTTACAAAATGCATTGTGGAAAATAATATGTTGCAATTTGTGCAGGGTTTGTCCATACACAGGAGATCTGTTCCCTAGAAAACACGATACTTTGAACCAATGTTGTTTCAATGTTGGGCCAGCGTCGGAGACGATGACCCAACATTGAAATAACATTGGTGTGTGGAAAACCCCCTACTTTCAGAATGGTGGCCTTACAATGTGCAAAATAACCAAATTCATGTTATCCGCTCTGACGCTTCTGAAAATGAGATACCAATATCCAGGCTGAATATACACCGATATATACCGTATATACACTGATATAGTAAAAAATGGTGCTTAGTTCATACGTTAAAAAACTCCATTAAAATAATTAAAAATTATTTTAAAATTGAAAGTGAACACTTTTGGATGTCCTCTGGCTTGTATGGTGCGCACTGCGTGTACAGATTCCCTCGTTCTGGCAAATGTACATCTAAAAACCAGCCACATTCCATGATTGGCAGGCGGTGACGTAACCAGGTAACAGACGACAGGTGTTGATGAAAAGCAAATGCGACGAAAAGATAAGTGGATGACGTAGGCTACTGTGACACTCACTGATAAGTCGGTGACGTACTTTGATACTCACTGATAAGCTAGTGAAAACATGTACAAGCACACCAACACCCTGACAATACCTCGGCAAGTGGTTGCAAAAGTAGTCCTCTATCAGCCAAACGTGGCGACAGTCCGCTTAAGGGGAGCTGAATATCGCTAGCTTTTGAAAACAAACCAATACCGACAATATATTTATTAGACATGCTTATATTATCTGATTAGAATTTTACTAATGATGCGATAGATATAAAATAGTATATAGCAGCTGATCTACAAAGTATTTTGGCAGGTGAAGTACTTATTTAACAGTCCGTCAACGACTGGTTGATAAGACTCACAACGTGATAATTTTGACCCATGTTATAGACTCTGACCCAAGAAGAGGTCAGAACGATCGTAATTTAGTTTTTGTTGGGAATTGGCCATGTAATAATAACCCATCGATCACACACTTTAAAACAAACAATCAGTTATTTTTTCTGATTAGAATACATATAAAGTCATGATTTGATGATTATTTACAGACATGATTTTATATGTAAAATTAATATATAATTCATGAGAAATAGGGCTGCACGAACATGAAGCATAGTAATAATTTTGACACCACTGTGTTTGAGATGTGTGGGTAATGGTAGCATACTGTCCATATAGGTTAAGACAGGAGAGCTTATTGCTAAAGCTAAACAATAGTCATTTTCTTATCCTCACGTGACCTGATAAGGAAATAATCCGCTGGCTGACACATTGTCGTAGTGGGACAGATAAGTACAATTAGGGCCTACCACAACAATCTTTCACATGATGATACAAGCACCATACTTGTCATGAGCACTACCCTGGGGCCACTATTTTAAAACAAAAGCCGTTAGCCTACTAAAAATGCAAGATGGCCGCCAGTTTTTTGAGATGGCCGCCATTAGCGGTCCAGAAAAACTACTTTTCCCCATAAAATTTGATTCAATGGACCGATTTGAATGATTTTGGGTTCAAAATATAGGTTTCAACCACACAGAAGCCGAATGCACTACTTTGACGCCCCAGAAAAGATTCTTTACATGAGTTCTGGTATTTTTAACAAAAATAATATGCCAAACTTTTTGCTAACATACAAGGTAACATGCAAACTTATGGTGGGTTAGCATGGGGTGTAGGGGTGAAGTATACAGTAACAGGTAGTCCTTTTTTTCAGAGGTCAGCCACATCCTCTGGATGGATTCTTGACACTAGTCCTCACTGCTCCCCCCAACTCTCCTAGAAGTTGCTTGTACACGGCAACGGCCACACCCCGGGACACTGCGTTGGTTCACAGGCTAAACTAGGTGAGGGTAGCATGCGGGGAGATTCTGTATGTGATGGAGTGGCCTATGTCTGACTCCCACATTAGGTGCATGAAGTGATGTAATCTGAGAGAGCATGGCTACTGCAGGAAGAAGAGAAAAACCTCAACGCACTCAGTGGTTCTAAGATCTAAGCCTATACATTCGATCCTTGCCGGGAGTTAGAGAGCGATCGACAATTTCGGAAGGCCCGAGCAGCCCCACTCAGGGCGAGCCATCCCAAACAAACAAACAAACAAACAAACAAACAAACAAACCTCATCTAACGTAGTGTGCCCTATTTCGGTCATAGCCCTAATTCGGTCATAGTAACTTTGAGATCCCCTTACCACGTGCTTGGCGCCTTTAGCAGACAGAGAAACAACGAAACGAAAACAAAGACGATATTACAATATAATGCCGGCATTTAAAGCTTTTTATTTACATTTTATTTAATAGAAATAGCTATTTGAAAATGGGGCGTACCAAATCGTATACTTAGCATATGTGGGTAAAACCAAAAATTGGGGTAAGTTTACATAAAATTAGTGTCCCCAGGACTTAAAAGGTCCGCATTTTGATTTAAATATTATAATATTCAAAATAAATGGTGCAACTTCACGTTTAGGCATTACTACTTAATAATGTTTCGATTATTTGTAAAAAAATATATATATATATGGTTTTATAAGAGCTCTATGTCATGGGAACGTGGAAAATGGCATGTCCCCAGAGAAAATTCTACTATTTGAAACTTCACTGTAGGATACAAAATCACAATATAATTCTAACAATTACATTTTATGGCTAGACATTGTTCACTTTAACTAATCAATGATCAAAATTCGACTTAAAATTGATATCGATATAAATAATTTTGATGAATATACATGTCCCCACATTTGCACTCTACTCCGTTACCATTATTGTAGCATGCCCCATCAAGTGAATAATCATGAACTAAAATTATATCAAGTGTAGTTTGACACACTAAAGGGCCTTATACGAGTTTTTCACCTTGAAAGAATTAATATTGTTGAGTGACAAGTTATTCGAAACAGGTAGGCCCCCTATCACCAAAAAGCTAGAAAATATACTTTTGTTTTTACTACTCCGTTCCTAGCCTTGTGGGTATAAAAACGAGTTGGGTTTTATGATTGTATGCTTACAACAGTTGCTATGGGGACTATTTCCACCCGTATGATATATTTTTGAATTATTGCCCAGATCTTTTCATTAATCCCTAGAATACTTTTAATTTTACTACTCCGCTCCACTCTACTCCGTTACCAAGAAAAGGGAACGGAGTGGTGAATTGTCAAATTTTATGGGTTTTACAGTCATGATTATTGATGATATAGTCTTTTAAAACATGGCTCGTTGTCCCCATATTAATAGAGCACCCATTTGTGGTCGATGTTATGATAAGAAAATATACAGTTTATATTTATGTCGAGCAAAACATTTGGTCACGGAGTTGAGTATTTTTCGGCTTGGTAACGGAGTTGAAATAAAGATTTTTGTCCATCCCATCAATTTTTTTTTAAATTTTTAGCAGTTTTGATGTACGATTGTTTAGTATTATGCTTCAATAAGGATATCACGTTTAAAAGTGTGATGTCAAGCTAAACAAAGTGACAATTTTTTTTAAATGGTTTGGATTTGGTAACGGAGTAGTAAGTGGAATGCTGCAACTTTTTTAAAATGATTTTTTGGAGCAAAAAAAAAATTTCTAGCGCAGCCAGTGGCTTTTTCATGCTCTATTGGGATCAGTGCACCAAACCTATAAAGTAGTTTTCCTCCTCTTTGATGGTCACCTCACTGCCATTTTTGATGCTTCAAAGTTACCCCAATTTTGGGTTTTACCCATGTACTACATAAAAATATTGTACCCTTGCACGCCTTAGAAAAATACTTTGTGATCGATATTACACCTGAACAAGAACGCTAATTAGTTCTCAATAGATCGCCAGAAGGCCTACTAGCGCCGTGAAGCCGGGAGTAGTCATTCCATTCACTTACAACGCTGCTGAAAAATATGACTGAATTGGGACCCGATAAGAGCTTGTTTTGACCGAATTTGGTCACCATAAATACTCAAAGGTCCCTTAATCGGTCACAGAGCCCTGATTCAGTCATAGGGTGTCCTAATTCAGTCACACCCTATAACCAAATAAATCAAGTAGGCCTACACATAAATTCAGTTACCTCTATAGATATATAGATATGTCTTCACCCGTGTGACGTCGGAATTCCCGCTGTGTTTCTGGGGTTTTAGACCCCTTTTGTGCACATGTAGGCTAAACTGAGTCATTCTGAGGATGTTGAGATGACTGAGATGACACTGCCGTCAAGACACAGAATTCGAGAGGTCTGAGGCCGAGCACGCTACCTGTCGGTCACGGGGACTCCCCACAATATTGAATCTTTACGAGTCCGCGAGGAAGAAACATTTTGTTTCTTTGAAACTTGAAGGCCAGAATTGGGTTCGAGCCTGCGATCTCCGATTTTCCAAGCAGGCAGCTTTAATACATAATCAAGCTCCACAAACATCAGCTTCAAACCAGTTAGACGACCTTTGTAGCCTACCAGAGTATCGGTTTAACCAAGGAGGTTAAAAAGACCTCCTTGGTTTAACAGAATGACATGGAATCGGTGGGATAATAAATATTTCGTGTAGACGTTGTCCGCCAATTGTGGCACTTGAAGCTGTGCAAAGGCCTTAGCTAAAAAATCAACTTTTCTGATGATAGACGCGAAAAGTCGTGTTGATGATAACTACCCAGTGTAGGTCTACGCAACATAGATCTTTCTCAAATAGTCCATGGGCCATAAGGTCAAACAATACCCGAAAAATGGAAATTGTCTAATCATAATGACCATGTGAGTATGTGTATTGTGATACATTTTCAGTATGATAAACATTTCAGATGAGTAGCTTAACAGAGATGGCGATAAATTTCAAAAGGGCGCGAATTTAAGCTAAATTGCATGTGTGTTAACATGCTTGAAGAGTTCATCTTACAAATCAAATGTATATATACATAATTAATGGTGTATTAGAAGCAGGAGACCACTATGTTAATACTCAATGCCGTTTACAACCATCATAGCTGACTTCGAAATCAGAAAATCTTGCTATGGCTTACTTATTTGTCGAACACAATAGGCCTACATTCGATCCCAGCTGACAAGTATCACGTCCCCTATATCGTTTTTTTCTAGCCCGCTAATTGATGCATTGTTTGATGATGGGCCTAATCAGGGGGAATCAATTAAGTTAATGAAAATTTAAAAGCCTATCACCTATCCTCTGGGTCAAGGCCTAAATGATTTTGCAAAATATGAATTTGATCCATCAATGACAAGGTGGCTAAATATTTCTTTACTACATAGTAGTAAAGAAATATTTGACTTCAAACTCAATTTAAAGTAAATAATTATATAAACTCATGAGAAACATTTTAATGGCTATTAAAGCAATTTGGATTGACTGACCCTTAAATATGTGCTGCAGAATGCACCTCAAATCAATACTAGGCCTAATTTGTCATCTAAATTTGTTATCAGAAAAGTTTTAAGGAAGTTAAATAAATATTTGTCGCCACACACAAATGGAAAGAGATATTTTGCTTCATGCAGAGTGTGAAAGTCTGAAAGATTGAAAGATTGCATATATCCTTAATAACATTTACAATTTTACCATCTATGCCATTTTGTAATAATTTGAACCACAGATCAATGTGGTTTATAGTATCGAATTCTTTTTGGTAGTTTATGAATGTGCAATATAATTTTTCCCGCTATTAAGATATAAATCAATTGAACACTTAAGTGAAAAAAAATGGATCAGTCGTAGATTGACCTTTCCTGAAACCGGCCTGTTCAATTCCTATTAAATTTATTTCATTCGCAAATTGGTTGAGTCTTGCATTAAGCAGCGACGTAAAAACCTTCTCAATGTGTAATGCCACGGTAATTGTCCACATTGTTCATACTACCTTTGTTTTTATATAAAGGCTTTATTATGCCATGAGACCATGATTCTGGAACTACTCCCAAATTTAAAATTGTATTATATATTTACTAATTTATCTGAAGATGATTTATTATACTCGTTTCTTATAGAATCAAAACCAACTGCTTTATTATTTTTAGTGATTTAATAGTATTCATTATTTCCGATGAAGTAAAAGGACGATTAAGTATATTATTCATTGTTTGTGCAACAATATCATTGACTGCATTTACAGTGATATTACTAGAACCTGTCGCGCCCGTATCTGTACTTCAATGTGGATTTATTTCAACCACGTGAGAGCGCGCTCATCCAAATTCACCGTGTCAAAGTGTTTAGCAAAATCATCTAATGATATACCGCCATATTGGGTGTCTTTAGCACTTTTAGTAATCATTTTTTTTACAGATTTCTTAAGATTTCTAAGCTTATTTTCAATATTTTTTTTATATTCACTATGTTTATTTCTAACAATTTTTTTATATTCCTTGAAAGATTTCTATTTATTTTGTTCGCTTCCCAATGTATTTCTTTTTTATGAACCCTTTTGGACTTGTTATAAAACCTTCTTTTACTATGACATTCTCCAGTAAACCACGGCTTGGTATTTGATAATGGTTTAACATGTATCACAGACAGTCAGACAGACAGACATATTTTTTATTGACAGAAAGAAAGGCAATCCAGACTTATCTGTCATAGATATAAGAGAGATATAGGTACATGTATATACAACATTGGTAATTTGTTAAAATCATATGACAATATACATAGTATGACATACATAACTAAAATCATGTTAACTGACAGTGCGATAAGAAACACTGGGTATTACGATAATATAAATGACTGCTACTTAAATTAAAATTGAAAAGCATTGCCAGGGTGACATAGGGTCTATCATTTCGTTTCCCGCACCAAAACCAGAGATAAAATAGCTACTATGTGTGACATGCTAATCATATATATATATAAGTAGCAAAAAAAACACTCTGGAAAGCGTAGAAACCTTAAATATATACAAGTGCATAATTATGCTACAGTAATTGGAGTATGTATTAAGACAATGTTAAAAAATACGCGATATTTAAAAAATCAGATATTATATCATGCAAGTACAATCAATGTGACAATCCGCGACACAGGTAGCTCCGAGCCATGTGATCATGCCAGCACAGTCGCTATAAGCTCGGCGATTCCCTGAGATTGACTAGTGGTGCAAACTTAACGTAATAACAGTAATACTACTGAAACACAATATATACATACTAATAAAAGTCGGACATGGTGGTTCATCGAGTGCCAACAAAGTACATGTATAGCATCAGAACCATCCATATTATCGAGTGCTGCAGACTTAGTGATGTAATAACAATAAAAATTACGGATGATAATTATGTGTGTATTCACGCAGGACATGGTACTCACACAATAGCATTAAAGTTTATTTAATTAACTAGTGGTTTATTATCTATATGGCCCTCGCACAAAAACTTTACAGCTTATTTTAATTCACTGTATTGTTTAGTTCATACCATTTCACTCACGACCTAGTTAGTACCACATACTTGGAGTTACAATCGAAGAAAAACATTCCCGACCTCATAGAGAAAATCAGTTGACTTATGAAATCCTCCATAATTCCATGTTGAGCATAAGGTTTGAACTTTTTGTCAGCGGCACTTCGCAAACATTCACAAAGATTTCCCAAAGCATTATCTATTTGTGATTGTATATCATGCGGATTTGCGTTCGAAGTACCTAAATTACGAATAGACTCCTTATTAATACTACACACAAATTCATTTTTAAGTTTCGGGCTCCAACGAGAGGAATTAGTCTTAAAATTCACATTCAGACTTTCACTATTCATACTATTAGATAACATATTATCACACGTTTCAAATGAGACACACACAGCATAATGCACATCTGATAATAACGCACCATATTCATTTACATAAAATTCACGAACCAGAGGAAATAATGTAGGACTACATATAACATAATCAATCACACTTACTCCTTTACACCTGACCGACTGTCGATCCTTCCCAATGCGACCATTCATTATTCGTAAATTTAGAGACTTGCATAATGATAACAGTCTATGCCCCCAGTTATTTGGTCTATCTGTGTCAGAAGTTTTTCTTTCCACTGGAACATTAAGTTGATCACGTCTGATCATATCTGATTCATCATTATAAGTATCAAACATATCACTATTTAAATTACAAAACTCAGGAATGTTATCAACAAATTCAGTCATATCTGTTAGGTTACTTGTCCTAGCATTAAGATCGCCTGTTAGGCATATGTTACCATTATATCTTTCTTTACAATCGGTGATTTCATCAACAAGTGTATCAAAATGATTAATGGAACCATAAACACTATTTTCAGAGGGTATATATACATTTGCACACATACAATCTTTTCCTTGTAGAATTTCACCTGAAATTTTGAGCCATATGGCAAAATCAGATTTTTTATTCAGAACTGTAATATATTTTGACATTTTCTCAGATACCAACAACGCCAAGCCCCCAGAAGGGGATGCCGATAATTTTACTCGATTATTCATGTAACAATTGAAACCTTTGAAGTTGAGATTACAGCAATCATCAGTTCCACAAATTATATCATAATGGGAAATGAAATCTTCAAAATCAGGATATTTTAATTTCCCTCTTAACCCATTCACGTTTATTTGTGTACATTGGGCATTCCCAGTAAAACATAATGTGTACCTGATATAAAAATGTCTAAATAGCGGACTACAGAGCATTATTGGCAAAATAAAATTAAAACGCGCTCCAAGTTACAATTTTTAAGTACCCGATTTTGTCTGAGGAACTGAGGGTCTGACTGTAGGGAGGGGGACGAGGATGAAAAAAAAGAAGGAAAAGAAAGAAGAGGTGAAGGTAGAAGTAAAATAAGGGGAAAGAGGATGAGAAGTAGATGAGGGAGAAGGGACAGCGGGATAGGGACAACTAGGAAGAAGAGAAGGAGAATAGAAAGAAGAATAAGATGATCAGAAGGAAGAGAAGAGGAGGATAAAGAGGAGGAATAAAGGAGACAACTAGAAGGAGGATAAGGGAGAGGAAAGGAGGAGGAATCAAGGTGGGGAAAATAAATCAAGAGAGAGTGATGAAGGAAACGGAACCAAAGGCAGAGAAATATAAAGGAATAGAAGAAGAGGAAGAAATATATAGAAAAAGAGAAGGAAACGGAGGAGGAAAGGAGTTGAAAGAGAATGAAAAGAAGGATGAGCAGCAAAGAAAAAGAAGAAAAAAGGAGGAGAAGAAGGAGGAGAAAGGAAGAGAGAAAGTGAATGAAGGAAAAAAGAAGGCAAGAGAAGGAGGACTAGGAAGAAGAGGAACAGAAGACAAGAGAAATAATAAGAAAAAAATTAAGAAAAAGATGAGCAGGAGGAGGATACGGAGGAATGAATAAAATACTAGAAATGTGAGAACGATGATGAAGAGGGAAATGAGAAGGGAGATAGAGGAGAATGGAGTATGGATAGAGAGATAAAGAGAACAAAAAAAGATGAGGAAGAGAATGAGGATAGAATAAAAAAGAGAGAGAAGGAAAAAGTTGAAGAAGGTGACAAAGAAAATGCGGGCAAGAAGGAAGGAAGGAGTAGGAAAAGGAAAAAGGAGGAATAGAAGTAAAAAAGGAGTAATAGGAGCAGAGGGAATAAAAAAGCAGCGACTGAAGGTAGAAGAGAATAAAGAGAAGGAACAGGAGGAGAAAAAAGGAAAAGATGAAGAAGGAAAAAGAAGCGCAAAGGATGGAGAAGCTGAGACAGAATAAGAGAAAATAGGAGAAGGCAAAGAAAAAAGAAAGAAAAGGAGGTAGAAAAGAAGAGAGATGAAGGAAGAGGAGAAGGGGGAAAGGAGGTGGGAGAAGGAGGTAGTGCGAGAGGAGAAGGAAGATGGCAGATGAGAAGGAGGAAAAAAGAACAAGGAGAAGGCGAAGTTAGAGGAGAATAAGGAGGAGGAATATGGGAGGTAAATAAGGAGAAAGAGGGGGAATCGTTTTTCCCCCTAAACTGCTTTTACTTCTCCTCCTCCTTCCCAATTCTACCTTCATATGAGACGTTTTCTTCCTCCTCTTCTTCCTTTATCTTCTCCTGTTATTTCCCTTTTACCCGGCCCTGCACTTTGTATTCCACCCCTCCCCTACTTCTTCCTCTCATCCATCTCATCTTCCTCGTCCGTCATCACCTTATCCCACTATTACTTGGCCTTCCTCTTATTTCATCCATCCACTTCATTCACTCTCTTTTCCTCTTCCTCTATCTTCTCCTCCTCTCATTCCACTCTACCTCTACTCTATCCCCTTCCTTCTTTTCCTTCTCATTTTCTTATTGTTCTCCATTCTCGCGCGAACAACTCTTTCTCTGTCTTCCCATTATATTCTTTTCTTTCATCATACGCTCTTTCTATTCATCTTTCTGGCATCCTCTTACACCTTCTTCCCGCTCTCCTGGTCCTCCTCGTCTACATTCTCGTCTTTCTCTTTTTTTTCCTTCTTTTCATTTTCCTCCTCCTCATCTTGTACCTCCTGTGCTTTTTCCTCTGACTCATGGAACATGGAACCCATTTCAGATTTTGGCAGCGTAAAATGCGGAACTTGGAGTATTCCTATTTGTGTGTGTCTGTATTAGGTTAGTGTCATCTCTTCCACAGGCACTTGGTATGCTGAACGATAGGTTTGTTTATCAGTGTTCCGTCAGTGGCCTATCAGTGACTCACCCGATAAACCGCCCACAGCTCACTGCTAAATAAACTAAATGTCGTATTTATGTATGGTGGAGTCTCAATGTTTCTTGGAATTTCATGGAATTTCATCAAGAGAGCGATTCTTTATAGAAATCACCTACTTAACAATAATCAGAGGGCCACCAGCTGTCTGCTAACGTCGTCTGCAACGTCCCCTATCAATTTGCCAGCTGGGCCACTGGAACCCCACTGGTGCCAACAATTAATCACCGGTATACATGGTAAAACCCACATAGCACACAGTCATCGGACTGCCGGTGGTTTGCTAAAGTCGCCTGAAGTGGATCGCTGGCAGTTTGTCCGTCGGCCTATTGGCGTCCTGGCTGTTTTTCATTGCCAGCGTGCTGGCAGCAGTTTAACACAATCCCGCCCACTGCCATATACACCAGCCAGTGGGACGGCGGTGGACTGACAGATGATTTTGTCTAGTGGCCCACTGGTGGATCGCTGGCAGTCCACCGGCGGTAATTGCTGTCGTCAGCGGGCCGCTAGTGGCCCGCCAGACAAAGCTCCTGCTGATCGCTGAAGGCACCAGGTGGTGGACCGTACGTATTGCTACCAGGGAGCTTGGTGACATCCCACCATTGTCATATAACTCTCTGGCAGACCGCTGGTGGGGAGACAAACAAATATCATGGGGTTTGTCTGTGGGCCCGCGGGAGGGTATATGATGGTTGTCGCTGCCGCCAGAGGGACCCACAGTGGCCTGACAGACAAACTCCATGACCCACTGCAAGCAATGACACGAAGCACCGCCAAAGTTATGCTACATAGGTGCCCAGTCATATTCTATGATCTTTTATGTATATATTATAGTGGGATGATATATTATAGTGGGAGTACCTATTGCACATATATGTGTACGCGTTACAAACTACCAGGTGTACCTGTTGTACACATATGTGTACAGTTTATACTTTTTTATTTTTGATATTTCCTGCTTAGTAATGCTTGAAATGTAATGAATGCATCCTATTTTAGACAAAAATAACACGGAGTCATGTTTGAATAGCATGGCTAGGTCACAGGCAGACTCATCTGACTGAGCTGTACTCACTGACACTATCCTCACTGTCACTGGCTTCACGAACTGCGTTCTTGTCAAAATAGCGTTGTTTCTTCAATGTCTGTTCAACATCAACACTTTTCGTGGAGCCTGTTGATCCTCTTTCTTTCCTTTTCTTGTTCTTTTTACCTTTCCCTGACATTGTAGTTTTGTGTTTATAAGTTGCTATTGGCACTTTAATTAGGCCTATTTGACTTACTGGTAATTCATTTCAATATGTAGGCCTAGACACCGGGAGTCATTAACGTTGGTCTCAATCTGTGAATCTGAGTCAAAATTGAATCCGTTTTAATCTTCTTCTCCTAGATACATCCACCATTAAAATGTATATCAAAGGTTTTTACACATTTTCAAAAATTAAAAACATACAATATTAATATCGACCATATCTGATAACTGCTGAAAAAGTAGATTTAAGCTAATAATTTTGTGAGACGAAAAAATGTCCGTCGTCCACCACACACACCACCTATCGATAGTAAACGGACTCACACCCTCTTTGAGAGGGGCAAAATCTACTTCCAAGAATGTATACATGGTCTAAAAAGTAAAGAGAACTTGACCTTCTGCGAGCCAATCAAAAATATCAAAATTGACTTCTTTTGACAAGTTCTAACTAGATGGAAAGCAGAAGGTTTTGAAGGACGACTGTCGCCTCTTCGCAAAGCTTATCATACCATGGCCGAGAATGCAACCTACAGGAGTTTTTCCAGCATGATAATCATCCATTCCCTTTCGCATTTAGTGACAGTGGGAAGCCCCACACCTGCCAGAAGTCCCGGCTTGTTGCCATTCTCAAAGGTTGTGTTAGACTGCCAGAATTGGAACAAGTGGCTGATGCCATCATCATTGATGGCTCAGATTTGGTGAACAGTCTGCGCCCACAAGAGAGTATGAAAAGTATGCAAGACTGGATGCCCTTCTTTCAATACGAGGGTATTCAACCAACTACCAGAGGATAGATATTGTGTTTGATGTTCACTGCCCATCAAGTCTGCAAATGGAAACAAGATCAAAGCGAGGAAGGGGAGCCAGACGCAGAGTGACCAGCAATGGGGAAATTCATTCAAACTGACCTAATTTTTTGAGAGAAAATGACTTTCCTGGCAGAAAAGATTGCAGAGATGTGCACACTAAATGCGGTAATCAAAACGAAATAGCAATATTTTTTAGCAGCCGGACGCTCAGCCTGGAAGGGGTGGCCCCCTGCAGCCAAGAACAGGCGGACACCCAGTTCTTCGTACATGCCAGGCATGCAGCAGCAGAAGGCAGCAAGGTCATCATGGTCAAAGCATGTGACACAGATATTTTGGTGATAGCTGTAGATTGCATTTAGCCAAGGACTGAACTCGAGAGGTGAATTCCTGTATATGACTTGGCTGTCGCCCTCGGACCAGACAAGATCAGTAGAATCCTGTTCTTCCACAGCTCCACCAGTTTTGATGTAGTATCAGCCTCCCCTGAGAATGGCAAGAAGTCCGCATGGCAAACATGGGATGTGTGTGGTGAGGCGTCTAATTCATGTCTTCTCCAAGCTGAGCAAGTAGTGGGAGACCTTAAGAGGTGTGTGGTTACGATGTATGATCGGTTGAGTACTGCAACAGGCATTACCGCCGCACGGCTGGACATGTTTGTTCGAAAGCAGAGAGCTTATGAAGCCATTCCACCGACTAGGGCAGCTCTTCTTGAAAATGCCAAGCGTGCTGCCTGAGGCTGGGTGCATTTGGAGTCAGTCTACAACAGTGTGTCAGCCAGAAACACAATTTAGCTCTGCTGATTGGGGATGGACACGGCAAAGTGACGTGTGGCAGATCTTCTGGACTTCAAACCTACCCATTGCAAAGGGCTGTCGACAGCTGTCCCCGTATGGATGCAACAAAGAATGTCGTGGAAGGTGCAGATGTTATGGCTTTGGTCTCATTTGCACAACACTGTGCAGCTTTAAAACACACCACTACAATATCTTTTTTGTCCGACCACGACATTCTAAGCCCGGAATGGAGAGTTATTGTTCATCAAGTACAAACCAATTATCACGGTAGGCCTATGGTGCTATAATCAGTCAGGTGTGACCGAGCTATTGATTATGAAGGATCCTCATTATGGTCGGATCCGTTTTAAGTCAGTTAAAACCCTCGGAACTCTACATTCTTAGCTGTGGAGAAAGCCTCGGCCTTCGGCCTCGACCCATTTCACAGCTAAGAATGTACAGCTCCTCGGGCTTTATCCTATACGTAATTGCAAGGTTTAGTCTTGACTCGACACCTAGCTTGTGTTCTGTGTAACAAACATTTTCTAGTCACAAGACATTTAGGCTGATATGACATTTGCAAACCTGTTTTATGACCTTAAGTTACAAGTCGTGGTGAACTATTTTTGATTTTTCTCAAGTCAATCGACATAGTGTAGGCCCTAATGTGCAGTTAAACAAGTTAGTCATTTTTATGTGGTCTCACTAGCACAACATTGTGCAGCTGTAGTTGCTAGGCTCAGTCCTGACATCTAGTCTGTGTTCTGCGTGAACTAAACATTTCCTAGTCACAAGACATTTAAAATGATATGACATTTGCTAGCTTGCTTTATGACTTTGGAGTAAAAGTTGTGGTGAAATGCTTTAGATTTTTTTAAAAGTCAATCGACATTTATAATTTGGAGTTCAGCAAGTTATTTATTTGCATGTGCTCTCACTTGCACAGCACTTGTGCAGCTGCAGTTGCGAGGATTAGCGGTAATTCAACATCTAGTCTGTGTTCTGTTACACTGCCCCGTCGGAGACAGTATACCACTGAGAATGAGTGTAGTGTTCTGTGTGAATAAAACATTTCCTAGTCAGAAGACATTTATAAATATAATAAACTTATATGTGACATTTGCTAGAATATCTTATTACCTTGATTTACAATTTGTGGAGAACTGTTTTTTTACTTTTACTTTTCTCAATTCAATCCACATAGAGCAATATGAAGCTAAATAGGTGGTCTCTAAATCAAGACCAGTGTATTAAATCTTCTTTTTGTACTGTTGGCACATTGTTAATAAAATACTTTTGTTGAGCATGTTGTAGGCTTACGTCATTTGTGTATTTATTATTATAATGTATAAAAAGTATGATATTTCTATGTTAGAAATGAACTTTTGTGAGGTGTTAAAGTACTAAATTAGGCTAGTTCATAACTGAAAACATATGTTTTGACCCCAACATCATTAAAATCGGTCTAGTCAGTCAAATATTATGACAAAAAGTAGTTTTTGGACTGGTAATGGCAACCATCTTGGAAAATGGCAGCCCTTTGGTATTTTAAAGTAGCAAATTTTTCTTCTGCATGATCGAAAACATATATTTTGACCCCGACATCATTAAATTCGGTACAGTGAGTCAAATGTTATGGTGAAAAGTAGTACTTCTTGATCAAAATGGTGGCCATCTTGAATTTTTGGTTGGCTAACGGCTTTTTTAGAAAGAGTGGCACACGTGGAGTGTTGATGCCAAAATTTGGTGTTTATATCACCATTTGAAAAGATTGTTTCACCTATATGCCCCACTGTACCATCACACCTTTAACCCATTAAGCCACACTAACGTGTTCAGTTATATTTTTTAATCTCATTTGCAGCTAAAATTGCTGACTCTATTTCTAGCTTTAAATAATATTGAAAACAGACATTTAAAAAAATATGTGTTTGACTTACCTGCCTACTGGTGGCCTGACACAATGTATATTGTAAATTTTACTGTTTAGTTGTATAATTCGCCAGACACCTGATGCCTACAGTTAACTTTAATATAATTTCGTCTACTTTTAATTTTATTTTCTTGTTTTTTTTTGTATTTACAGCGATCTGGAAATTGCTTTAGATTAACCATTTTATAAATGATTTGTAGTGATGATATATAACTAATAGTAGTGTCCGCAGTTAAATGGTTAAGTTTCCCGTCTAATTAATTTGGTCATCATGGTTATATCAGGTGATAATCTTTTTCACTATTGGACACAATGTTGGTCAATTCTTGCCAAACTTTATTGGACATTGGCCCGGCATTGTAAGGCCACTTCAAACAAAACATTGTAAGGACACTTTAAACAAGTGTTTTTTTGGTACTTACACAAGCATTGTAGGAGCTATGCCTGTCTTAATATTATCTTACACTACATCAAATTTCAACTACATGTCTTTATTTTAATAAACTACTTGTTCACTGACTGCCATTATTTGTTCGGTGCTGGCACAATGTCGGCTCAGTGTTCACGCTATTGGGCCAATATTGTGCAAATATTATGCAAATATCGATTGAGCATTTCAACAAGTTTACACGAGACATTGAGCCAATGTTGGAGCAATGTTGACCCACCGTCTGCAACGCTGGTAAGTGTGATTTCAAAATAGCGCGAAATCATCGTTGAAATCATGCCTTCTTCTTCAATGATTACATGTAACGTTACTAGGCTTATCGTATAGTATATTCACTTGTAAATGTTATATATAAACATATCTTCTTGTTTTCCAGAGACACGTCTCTTGTCAATTTTTTTACGAATAGCCATTTAAAGCGATACAATCAGGCTAAAGTCATTAAAAATCGGTAATTTTATATTGGCTCCTTAATATATGACGATATGATGTAAACATGTCCATAGACTAATTTGTGTGTTGCGCATTATTATTCGTAAAGTACTCGTAGGTATTCGTTAAAAGTAGTTTCATTTTTAAAAGTACTTGAGTTACCAGTACGAGTAGGCCTACACGTACTTTTAAAAAGCACTGCGAAATTGTTACTCGAGTATCGAAGTACCGAAGTAAGTACTTTGACCTCAAGTCTGGTGATGATGACGTCACACATTGTCGTCTGGCCTGTACGGATAGTGCACTGCGTAGTTTGGACGGCAGAGAGCAACTTAGCGGTAAGTAAAAGGCTTTCAATTTCACCCTAAGAGAATACACTATCTTAACGGACTGATATACGATACATGGCCGCCTTGATTGTAATCGATCGACTATTTAGAAATTCGTCTTTTAGTGCATTTTCTTTCTTGCAGTATTTGGTCGATGAAACTTATATTATTTCCTTTGCAATATGTCAATAATCATCAAATACCCTCCAAACACCTACCCGATGAGCATCGCCACAGTAATTAACAGAAATGGTAAGAACAATTAATGCAACGATATCTATCCTTAAAAAATGTTATCTTGTAAAATAACTAAAGAACGAAATATTGCATAAAAAATCTATAATTGCAACAACCAGGTAAAAACGGTGTAAACAGTAAACCAACGTTGGGCCAGCGTCTCATGTTTGCTAAGGTTCGTTTTGGGCCTTAGTGCTGCAGCAGACCCACTAGTGGGTGTAATAAGCTAAAAATAGTTTAAAATGGTGATAAAGCTCTGAAATTTTGACACAGTATAGGTATGATGATGGTATATCAGTTTAAGATGGGAGCCCACGAAGAATTTTTTTTCGTTTTTTAAATTTTATGTTTATTGTTTTTGTTTTTTTAATTTTTAAAAAATACCACAATCAACTTTAATTGTAAATTGTAACGAAAAATGTATTTTGAAATATTGGACTTATTAAGAGGAAGCCAACTTATTGCGTTCCGGAATAAAAAAATAAATAATCTTAATTTAAATTTTTTTAAATGTCCAACGCGCCCCTTTTTTCAGTTAAAATTACAGCTATGTCCCTTCCCTTGCAATTTCTAGAGGTCGACCTAACTTGCATGAGAAAATAAAATATAGTGTCAAATAAACTTGTTTTCTTCATTTGTAATCACACAATAAGCGCCAAAACTATAATATCAGCAAAAAAATATATAATACAATTAATAGAATTGTGCTGTAATGACAAAATTGACGTTGATAATAAAAAGCTTTAACCTTATTATTCGGTTATTTGAGGCCTACATTTAATATGTTTACATTAACAGATTAGAAGGAATACATATGTGTTTTATATGTCTAAAAATGAAATATTTGGACCAAATTAGAGCCATGATGACAGTTCCCTTTATAGTGTAGGGGCGTGTGTAATGCCGTGGGATTTTCTTGTTAATTTATGACACCATACATCAAAATTTTCAGAAGATTGCGTCAAATCAGAAAAAACAGGGTGTCAATTTTTCTTTTTAGTTTTAGTGACACTCTTAGTCCCATGGAAAAAGGGGTGAAACACAGCATTTTTTATACTAACGTAACAGCCAAAATTATATTTGATGCACATCAGATATCAATGTAATAATCCAAAATATAGATAATTTTACACACAATGTTCAGATGAGGACACAGATATAAAAAATAGTATGTTTAGCTGAAGTGACACTTTAGGCTCAATAAGTAAAAAATAAAAACAAATGGTTTTCACACCACCATAACACCCTTAATACTGCATATTTTTCAAGCGAAATACAAAACAAATTGTTTGTAAGAATGGGTGGCGATTATTGATGTGAAAAAATCAGTTTCAGTGACACTTTAAGTCCCGTGGAAAAAAGAGAAACCATCATTTTTATACCAACATAATATAGAACATTAAAAATAATACTATCTATTTTCAAGTGAAATATGTATTATAGAACATTAAAATAATGTTACAAAAACAAAAAAACAGCAGAGCACGCAAAATGGAAAAAAATAATCTTTATAGATCTAGTGACACTTGAGGCTCAATAAATAAAAAATAATAAAACACATGATTTTCACACCACCGTAACACCCTTAATATTATGCATTTTTTAAGTGAAATATAAAACCAATAGTTTATCAATTGACGAGTATTCATTTCTGTTCTAGTGACACTTTAAAATCAATAAGTTACAAATTAAAATTAAATCATTTTTACAGCAACCAACGCCATTACTTTTACTTTATTCACATCCAACAGTCATGTATGTTGTAACATACCATATTAAAGGGAAATTAAAGGTGGTAATGGACTGTATCTGAAGAGAATGTTAATTCTTGACAGTATTTAACTAGGATAACTCTGATGATTGATGACCATATACATCATGCCATCATATTAGATTGTTGTGCTGGATAGCTTGAGGACTAGACGCCATTTGCAAACATTTTTTCCGACAAGGGATTAAATCACACTTTTCTACCATAATTAGACTTCAAAATTAGAAAATAATTAGCTAAACATCACGTATATAGTATGCATAATTCAAAAACGTGTAATTAAACAACGGATGGGAAACAGAACACAAGATTTAAAGGGATTAGGAGACTGTCAGGAAATCAACAAGGAACACTCAATGCGGCGACACTCAGTTGGAGTAAACGGATAAGTCACCATTTCTATACAAATTATTGCATACTTATCTAAATAGTATGAAGAAATTAGCATCAGTATCATAATATGTAGAATCGTAGGTGGTCAGAATAATTTATAAGCACTAATAAGCCTAGTTATTTTCGCTAAAATTGGCCCAACATTGGCCCAACATAATCCATAGAAAACTTAGATATAGTATGCGGAGACAATTTAAAGTAAATAAATAAACGTAGTGTCATAATATGTAGGACCGTAGGTGACCAGTATAATATTCATAAACAATTATAAGCCTAGTTATCTTCACCAACATTGGCCCAACACTACCGATAGGAATTGTAGATATCGTAGGCGGCCTACAAGCTGCTGACGATCAAACTATAGGCATCATATTGGCCCAACATTGCCCATATGAATCTTAGATATCGTAGGCGGCATACAGGCAGCTGACGATCAAACTATAGGCATCCTATTGGCCAAACATTACCCATAGGAATCTTAGATATCGTAGGCGTGCTGCATTGCGGCCGCCATCAATCAGCACATTTTTTAAACATCGACCCATCTCTAAAATCATGTCTCCTTTTTTCATATTCACTCTCTTCATAACAGCAGTGTCATTTATACATAAGGACGATGAATTGGCCTCCTGTGGCCCAACCATATTTGAAACAAATTGTCACTAACCTTCATCATTAACAAACATCGTGTTTTCTAATTTGGTCAAAGCAAAATTACCTCTTTTAAATGTATGTTTCAATCGGAAATTACTCCCACTACCACCTTCTCGACCATCTACTGGCAGGAGATGTGAGCTTAAATCCGGGTCCCCCCAGCTCAAATGAAAGCATCAAAATTGCAACAAGAAATGTCCGATCTATCAAACCTAAAACTGCCCCCCTCTCCGAATAATTATGTAACATCTAAAAATCTGGACATTGTGGCAGTGACAGAAACATGGTTAAAACATGATGAAACGAAATCAACGATAGCTGATATCTCACCTCCTAGCTATTCGTTTTTTCACGAACCTCGGACAGGAGGAGGTGTAGGCATACTACTGTCTGACCAATTAAAAACTGACATTCATCCTCTGCCATCATTTAAAACGTTTGAAGCGATCTCTGCACGTATCGGGAACAATTCGTTCAGTGGTTTCGTTGTCTGCCTGTATAGGCTTCAAAACGGTACATGTCAATTTTTTGTTGAATTTCAAGATCTACTAGAGTACATAATTTCACTGCATGACAATTTGTATATATTGGGAGATTTCAAATTGCATCTAGATAACTCAAATGGAAACACCAATAAATTCAATGAAATCCTCACATGTTTTCGCTCTGAAGCAGCATGTTAATTTTCCGACTCATGTTCATGGTCATTGGCTAGATCTGATAATCACCAAACGCATTTCTAATCCGATCAAATCAGTTTTTTCGGCAGCAGGTATCTCGGACCATCTTGCGGTCATATCAGAAATTGACTGTTGTAAGACGAAATGGAACAAAGAAAAAATGTCGTTTCGAAAAATAAACAAAATTGATTATGAATCGTTTCATTCAGATATTCTCAGTTCGGATCTAATAAAGAAACCAGAGAAAGATCTCTCGGCACTTTGTCAACAGTATGATTCTGTTCTTAGCTCTGTTTTAGACAAACACGCTCCTGTAAGTACAAAGACTCTCGAACTACCATGGCGCAGATCTCGCACACATCTAGATCGTTTTCGTTACAAACATCAATGCAACCTGTGTAATAGAATGATGACAAAAGCTAAATCGAAATATTTAGCTGATGTTATTGCAGAAAATTCGGACAATCCCCGTCGCCTTTGAAATTCAATAAATAACATTCTGCATATAATTCCACCTCCTGCTCTGCCAGAATTCACATCAGTAAAATCACTTTGTGATCATTTCTCTAGGTAATTTGTTTATAAAATTGAAAGTATCCGTTCCAAATTTCCAGATAGAGTACAGAATATTCCACAAGTGCAAAAAACAGAAATTAGATCTAAAATGAACGTTTTTGAACGTGCGTCAGAAGATGAAATTAAAAAGCTTATTTTGAGTTCATCGTCAGAATCATGTGATCTGGATCCCATTATAATAATAATAATAATAATAATAATAATAATTTTTATTTATAGAGGTTGCTCATTGAGCTTTCGCTCATCTGCCATGAGACCCTCTTCAAAATGGTACATAATGCTCAAATCACATATCATACAAGCATAGAATATCAATAAAATAGATTATTACAAATATGAGCAATATAAAGAAGGTCAATAATATACATAGTATAAATACATATAAGCATGCACATAGTAGGAATATAATATAACTATTTTATACATCGATCTATTCAGTAAGTTTATCACAGTTAAGGCCAGATAAAAAATTAAATACTTTTGACTGAAAAACAAAAAGAGAAATTGCTTGTCTTGTCTCGCTGTCCAGGCTATTCCACAATTTAGGGCCATTGAAAGATAAACTCCTGTTGTGTTTTTTCGGAACATCTAAGCGACCTGTGTTTGAAGACCTTGAATTAAACCGCTTTGAATCTAGATTGATGCTAAACATGTCATGTAAATATTCAGGAGAAATTTTGTGAATGCACTTGTAAACTAAGCTAACTTGGTGGTATTTAACAATATCAGAGAACGGGATCTATTTCAATTCTTTGAATAAACTTGCGCTTGGTGTGAAAAAGTCGGCATCTAAAATTAATATTGCAGCCCTTTTTTGGAGTTTTACAATTATATTTATATTTTCTTTTGAACAATTACCCCATATACTGCAACAATACTCCAAGTATGGCTTTATGTAAAAGTTATAAAATAAAATCCGAGTATCTTTAGGTGGAAAATGCCGAATACGCTTCAGGAGGCATAATTTATATATCACTATTTTTTTTACATGCGATACCTGAACATCCCATGTCCTACAAACGTGTGGAAAAATTGTCTCGATATATTAATAACTCCCATCACTGACATAATTAACATTTCAATGGAAACTAGTACATTTCATCAAAATTTCAAAGAAGCTCATGTAAGACCACTACTGAAAAAAACATCTCTTCCTAAAAACGAGCTGAAAAATTACAGGCCTGTATCCAACTTAAGTTTCGTTTCCAAAATCTTAGAAAAGATAGTAGCCAATAGGCTGCAAGCTCATATAAAAAATAACCATCTATCTAATCCATTACAATCTGCCTACAGGAAACATCATTCTACAGAATCGGCTCTACTGAAAGTACATAACGATATCATTATTAGTATGGACAAGGGTGAAGTTACGGCTCTAACCTTGCTTGACTTGTCGGCCGCTTTCGACACCATTGACCATGCCACATTAACAGATATACTTTCTGATTGGTATGGAGTATCTGGCCAGGCTCAAATTTGGTTTTCTTATTTGCAAAATAGGCACCAGTCCGTAAAAATTGAAGACACTTTTTCAGATAAAGTCACACCCTCCTATGGAGTTCCACAGGGCTCTGTGCTAGGACCAGTGCTTTTTACTTTATACACTACACCACTCAGCGCTAATATCTCTAGTTTTGACATAAACCACCACCTTTTTGGTGGTGATACTCAAATTTACATGTCTCTATCAGTTTCAAACGCGAAGGAATCTCTTGAGAAGTTGCAACATTGTTTAATGGGTGTGTCGGCCTGGATGACTAGATTACAACGCGTTCAAAACTGCCTTGCAAGAGTAGTAACCAAGGCCCCACGATTTAGTCGTTCCGTTCCAATTCTAAAACGATTACATTGGCTTCCTGTCAAGTTTCGCATTCATTTTAAAATATGCGCGATAACTTTCCGAACCCTAAAAGAAAACCAACCTTCATATCTGGCTGATTTACTTGTTCGGCCGAAATGCTCAAAATATCTACGCTCCACTAATTCGAATAGATTTGTTGTTCCTCGTATAAAGACTAAGACTGGGTCAAGAGCTTTCTCTATATCTGGTCCAGCCTTATGGAACTCCTGCCTGTGCCAATACGTAATGCCAAAACAATCTTAACATTCCGGAAATTACTTAAATCCCACCTATTTGACCTGGCTTTTCCACTCTAGTCTCTCAGCAGCCCGGCTCCCTGTTGACGAACCTGCTTTGGCCTAGATTATGACACATGATCACGCTAAGGATTTGTGCGCCTTTGAGCTCGGTCCGCTGAGGATATAGGCGCTATAGAAGTTTTATTGATTGATTGATTGATTGATCGATGGATGGATGGATGGAATTACAGTAGTAGTGTACATGAGTTAACAGGTCATATTATAGAAACAATGGCAGTCTTGATGAAGAAGAGGAACTAGTCATGCTGTAGTTATGACATGAAATATTTAACTAATTTGAAAGTGTATTAGAAAACATTTCCGGGAAAATAGATAAGTTGATATTACTTCTTGCTCATAAATGTTTTCACACAATTAAACCAAAACATTCGTCTTTCTATCATGGAAGGTGCTAGATCTAACGGCATAGATGCGAGTCTGTTATGTAGTAATCAAGAGGAAGCAGATACACTCCTAATCTCCCAAGCCTTACATGTTTTTTTCAAATTGCTGGTAAAATCACCATCATGACATTGTTTAATTTTTGCCCTGCACAGATATCCATTGTTGAGACGTAAAGACTTTCTACGATTAGGCGCAGGAAACAAGAGGGGAGATGTTTATCTTGAGCTAATATACTTAATCCTGTCGTGGTGGAGGGCCTATAATTGGTTTCCGTGTTTTACATTATTCAAATAATCACCAAGAATATAGTAAAGATGGAATGACTTGTTGGAAAATAATACAAAAGGCTGGACCAAATGTCCTTGCTGCATTTATTCAGATTGGAAATATTGTGTATCCACCGGAAAAAGCTGATATGTTGGTCTTCAAAATTGTACGTGTTTATTTGTTCAGTTCAGCTGGGCAGCAGAATATAACGAAGCTACGTTTGCAAATGTTCAATAAGAACGAATCTGCCCATGACAAGCTGCCTTCAAGCAGAATCGCTCTAATAGCATATGTCGAAAGCACACTACCAGTCGATGGTGTCACTAAAGGCATATTTCGCACATCTTCCACTGTCTCCAAAAGCAATAATGGAGTATACGTGTTGATGCGATGTAAGCAGGTGCACGGGTGGCACATGTTCGTGCAGGGACACGGTTTATCGTATAATAATGTGATGATGTTGACACAGGCAATTGTAATAACTTTCCCAAATAATTTGATACACTCTTAATGCCCTGGCAATATTGACTCAACGGAAACGACAGAAGAAGCGTAGTTGTCTATTAGCTTGTCCACTATAATGTTCTTAGACAAAGTAGTGTGCATTATAATAGTCACTATTCGCCACATTTGTGTGATAATACATTGTATATCTAGTCATAGTTACCAAGGACAAAATGTAACCTAATAACGTCAATGTGTTGATTACTACAGTGAAAAAACTGGTCACCAGGTCATTTGTTGCATTTTTCATTCCATGAAAGTAATAATTGTCTATATTTTCTCAAATGATGTAATATACCGCGTTGCTACGTGATGTGTATTAAATCGAGTATCTGGCATTTTAATTAATTTATTTATTGAGTTTGAAGTGTCACTCAAAATGAAAACCGACACACAGTTTTATTATTATGTGTGACCTTTTCGTGATTTTTTTGCTACCTTTATATAGAAATAATGATATTTTACTTTAATATTTCTTGAGCGGAAAGTGTCACTGAAACTGGAAATTCACCTATTTTTTCATTATATTGTCGTCTTCTGAACATTTTGTTTCATATTTCTGATACATGTACATCTTTTTAATACAGAAACGAGAGTAAAAATAGCAACCATCACATTTTTTGTGTTATGAAATGTAATTATCCTGTTACTTTGATGGTTGTCTTTTAATTTTATATTTATTAAAAGTGAAATCTCAATAAAAGTGAATAATAACTGACACGTTATTTTTCATGATTATGTGTACTCTCTTCCGAACACTTTCAGTTCTATTCCTTTGTATAGTATCTTATATCATAAGATCATAGTTCTACTTTGAACTATTAATGTCACTACATGTACGTTTCTGTAAAAAATACAGTATTTTAATTTGTCACTCATTGAACTCAAAGTGTCACTAAGACTAAAATAAATAATCGCCACCCAATTTTTTAAACAGCGTGTTTTATATATCACTTGAAATAGATAGTATTAAGGGTGTTAGGGTGGTGTGAAAATCTTGTCTTTTTATTTTTTTAATTATTGATCTTAAAGTGTCACTAAATGTAATAATATTTTGTGTAAGCATTATGTATTTTATTATTTTTTAGATCAAACTATAGGCATCATATTGGCCCAACATTGCCCATATGAATCTTAGATATCGTAGGCGGCATACAGGCAGCTGACGATCAAACTATAGGCATCCTATTGGCCAAACATTACCCATAGGAATCTTAGATATCGTAGGCGTGCTGCATTGCGGCCGCCATCAATCAGCACATTTTTTAAACATCGACCCATCTCTAAAATCATGTCTCCTTTTTTCATATTCACTCTCTTCATAACAGCAGTGTCATTTATACATAAGGACGATGAATTGGCCTCCTGTGGCCCAACCATATTTGAAACAAATTGTCACTAACCTTCATCATTAACAAACATCGTGTTTTCTAATTTGGTCAAAGCAAAATTACCTCTTTTAAATGTATGTTTCAATCGGAAATTACTCCCACTACCACCTTCTCGACCATCTACTGGCAGGAGATGTGAGCTTAAATCCGGGTCCCCCCAGCTCAAATGAAAGCATCAAAATTGCAACAAGAAATGTCCGATCTATCAAACCTAAAACTGCCCCCCTCTCCGAATAATTATGTAACATCTAAAAATCTGGACATTGTGGCAGTGACAGAAACATGGTTAAAACATGATGAAACGAAATCAACGATAGCTGATATCTCACCTCCTAGCTATTCGTTTTTTCACGAACCTCGGACAGGAGGAGGTGTAGGCATACTACTGTCTGACCAATTAAAAACTGACATTCATCCTCTGCCATCATTTAAAACGTTTGAAGCGATCTCTGCACGTATCGGGAACAATTCGTTCAGTGGTTTCGTTGTCTGCCTGTATAGGCTTCAAAACGGTACATGTCAATTTTTTGTTGAATTTCAAGATCTACTAGAGTACATAATTTCACTGCATGACAATTTGTATATATTGGGAGATTTCAAATTGCATCTAGATAACTCAAATGGAAACACCAATAAATTCAATGAAATCCTCACATGTTTTCGCTCTGAAGCAGCATGTTAATTTTCCGACTCATGTTCATGGTCATTGGCTAGATCTGATAATCACCAAACGCATTTCTAATCCGATCAAATCAGTTTTTTCGGCAGCAGGTATCTCGGACCATCTTGCGGTCATATCAGAAATTGACTGTTGTAAGACGAAATGGAACAAAGAAAAAATGTCGTTTCGAAAAATAAACAAAATTGATTATGAATCGTTTCATTCAGATATTCTCAGTTCGGATCTAATAAAGAAACCAGAGAAAGATCTCTCGGCACTTTGTCAACAGTATGATTCTGTTCTTAGCTCTGTTTTAGACAAACACGCTCCTGTAAGTACAAAGACTCTCGAACTACCATGGCGCAGATCTCGCACACATCTAGATCGTTTTCGTTACAAACATCAATGCAACCTGTGTAATAGAATGATGACAAAAGCTAAATCGAAATATTTAGCTGATGTTATTGCAGAAAATTCGGACAATCCCCGTCGCCTTTGAAATTCAATAAATAACATTCTGCATATAATTCCACCTCCTGCTCTGCCAGAATTCACATCAGTAAAATCACTTTGTGATCATTTCTCTAGGTAATTTGTTTATAAAATTGAAAGTATCCGTTCCAAATTTCCAGATAGAGTACAGAATATTCCACAAGTGCAAAAAACAGAAATTAGATCTAAAATGAACGTTTTTGAACGTGCGTCAGAAGATGAAATTAAAAAGCTTATTTTGAGTTCATCGTCAGAATCATGTGATCTGGATCCCATTATAATAATAATAATAATAATAATAATAATAATTTTTATTTATAGAGGTTGCTCATTGAGCTTTCGCTCATCTGCCATGAGACCCTCTTCAAAATGGTACATAATGCTCAAATCACATATCATACAAGCATAGAATATCAATAAAATAGATTATTACAAATATGAGCAATATAAAGAAGGTCAATAATATACATAGTATAAATACATATAAGCATGCACATAGTAGGAATATAATATAACTATTTTATACATCGATCTATTCAGTAAGTTTATCACAGTTAAGGCCAGATAAAAAATTAAATACTTTTGACTGAAAAACAAAAAGAGAAATTGCTTGTCTTGTCTCGCTGTCCAGGCTATTCCACAATTTAGGGCCATTGAAAGATAAACTCCTGTTGTGTTTTTTCGGAACATCTAAGCGACCTGTGTTTGAAGACCTTGAATTAAACCGCTTTGAATCTAGATTGATGCTAAACATGTCATGTAAATATTCAGGAGAAATTTTGTGAATGCACTTGTAAACTAAGCTAACTTGGTGGTATTTAACAATATCAGAGAACGGGATCTATTTCAATTCTTTGAATAAACTTGCGCTTGGTGTGAAAAAGTCGGCATCTAAAATTAATATTGCAGCCCTTTTTTGGAGTTTTACAATTATATTTATATTTTCTTTTGAACAATTACCCCATATACTGCAACAATACTCCAAGTATGGCTTTATGTAAAAGTTATAAAATAAAATCCGAGTATCTTTAGGTGGAAAATGCCGAATACGCTTCAGGAGGCATAATTTATATATCACTATTTTTTTTACATGCGATACCTGAACATCCCATGTCCTACAAACGTGTGGAAAAATTGTCTCGATATATTAATAACTCCCATCACTGACATAATTAACATTTCAATGGAAACTAGTACATTTCATCAAAATTTCAAAGAAGCTCATGTAAGACCACTACTGAAAAAAACATCTCTTCCTAAAAACGAGCTGAAAAATTACAGGCCTGTATCCAACTTAAGTTTCGTTTCCAAAATCTTAGAAAAGATAGTAGCCAATAGGCTGCAAGCTCATATAAAAAATAACCATCTATCTAATCCATTACAATCTGCCTACAGGAAACATCATTCTACAGAATCGGCTCTACTGAAAGTACATAACGATATCATTATTAGTATGGACAAGGGTGAAGTTACGGCTCTAACCTTGCTTGACTTGTCGGCCGCTTTCGACACCATTGACCATGCCACATTAACAGATATACTTTCTGATTGGTATGGAGTATCTGGCCAGGCTCAAATTTGGTTTTCTTATTTGCAAAATAGGCACCAGTCCGTAAAAATTGAAGACACTTTTTCAGATAAAGTCACACCCTCCTATGGAGTTCCACAGGGCTCTGTGCTAGGACCAGTGCTTTTTACTTTATACACTACACCACTCAGCGCTAATATCTCTAGTTTTGACATAAACCACCACCTTTTTGGTGGTGATACTCAAATTTACATGTCTCTATCAGTTTCAAACGCGAAGGAATCTCTTGAGAAGTTGCAACATTGTTTAATGGGTGTGTCGGCCTGGATGACTAGATTACAACGCGTTCAAAACTGCCTTGCAAGAGTAGTAACCAAGGCCCCACGATTTAGTCGTTCCGTTCCAATTCTAAAACGATTACATTGGCTTCCTGTCAAGTTTCGCATTCATTTTAAAATATGCGCGATAACTTTCCGAACCCTAAAAGAAAACCAACCTTCATATCTGGCTGATTTACTTGTTCGGCCGAAATGCTCAAAATATCTACGCTCCACTAATTCGAATAGATTTGTTGTTCCTCGTATAAAGACTAAGACTGGGTCAAGAGCTTTCTCTATATCTGGTCCAGCCTTATGGAACTCCTGCCTGTGCCAATACGTAATGCCAAAACAATCTTAACATTCCGGAAATTACTTAAATCCCACCTATTTGACCTGGCTTTTCCACTCTAGTCTCTCAGCAGCCCGGCTCCCTGTTGACGAACCTGCTTTGGCCTAGATTATGACACATGATCACGCTAAGGATTTGTGCGCCTTTGAGCTCGGTCCGCTGAGGATATAGGCGCTATAGAAGTTTTATTGATTGATTGATTGATTGATCGATGGATGGATGGATGGAATTACAGTAGTAGTGTACATGAGTTAACAGGTCATATTATAGAAACAATGGCAGTCTTGATGAAGAAGAGGAACTAGTCATGCTGTAGTTATGACATGAAATATTTAACTAATTTGAAAGTGTATTAGAAAACATTTCCGGGAAAATAGATAAGTTGATATTACTTCTTGCTCATAAATGTTTTCACACAATTAAACCAAAACATTCGTCTTTCTATCATGGAAGGTGCTAGATCTAACGGCATAGATGCGAGTCTGTTATGTAGTAATCAAGAGGAAGCAGATACACTCCTAATCTCCCAAGCCTTACATGTTTTTTTCAAATTGCTGGTAAAATCACCATCATGACATTGTTTAATTTTTGCCCTGCACAGATATCCATTGTTGAGACGTAAAGACTTTCTACGATTAGGCGCAGGAAACAAGAGGGGAGATGTTTATCTTGAGCTAATATACTTAATCCTGTCGTGGTGGAGGGCCTATAATTGGTTTCCGTGTTTTACATTATTCAAATAATCACCAAGAATATAGTAAAGATGGAATGACTTGTTGGAAAATAATACAAAAGGCTGGACCAAATGTCCTTGCTGCATTTATTCAGATTGGAAATATTGTGTATCCACCGGAAAAAGCTGATATGTTGGTCTTCAAAATTGTACGTGTTTATTTGTTCAGTTCAGCTGGGCAGCAGAATATAACGAAGCTACGTTTGCAAATGTTCAATAAGAACGAATCTGCCCATGACAAGCTGCCTTCAAGCAGAATCGCTCTAATAGCATATGTCGAAAGCACACTACCAGTCGATGGTGTCACTAAAGGCATATTTCGCACATCTTCCACTGTCTCCAAAAGCAATAATGGAGTATACGTGTTGATGCGATGTAAGCAGGTGCACGGGTGGCACATGTTCGTGCAGGGACACGGTTTATCGTATAATAATGTGATGATGTTGACACAGGCAATTGTAATAACTTTCCCAAATAATTTGATACACTCTTAATGCCCTGGCAATATTGACTCAACGGAAACGACAGAAGAAGCGTAGTTGTCTATTAGCTTGTCCACTATAATGTTCTTAGACAAAGTAGTGTGCATTATAATAGTCACTATTCGCCACATTTGTGTGATAATACATTGTATATCTAGTCATAGTTACCAAGGACAAAATGTAACCTAATAACGTCAATGTGTTGATTACTACAGTGAAAAAACTGGTCACCAGGTCATTTGTTGCATTTTTCATTCCATGAAAGTAATAATTGTCTATATTTTCTCAAATGATGTAATATACCGCGTTGCTACGTGATGTGTATTAAATCGAGTATCTGGCATTTTAATTAATTTATTTATTGAGTTTGAAGTGTCACTCAAAATGAAAACCGACACACAGTTTTATTATTATGTGTGACCTTTTCGTGATTTTTTTGCTACCTTTATATAGAAATAATGATATTTTACTTTAATATTTCTTGAGCGGAAAGTGTCACTGAAACTGGAAATTCACCTATTTTTTCATTATATTGTCGTCTTCTGAACATTTTGTTTCATATTTCTGATACATGTACATCTTTTTAATACAGAAACGAGAGTAAAAATAGCAACCATCACATTTTTTGTGTTATGAAATGTAATTATCCTGTTACTTTGATGGTTGTCTTTTAATTTTATATTTATTAAAAGTGAAATCTCAATAAAAGTGAATAATAACTGACACGTTATTTTTCATGATTATGTGTACTCTCTTCCGAACACTTTCAGTTCTATTCCTTTGTATAGTATCTTATATCATAAGATCATAGTTCTACTTTGAACTAATAATGTCACTACATGTACGTTTCTGTAAAAAATACAGTATTTTAATTTGTCACTCATTGAACTCAAAGTGTCACTAAGACTAAAATAAATAATCGCCACCCAATTTTTTAAACAGCGTGTTTTATATATCACTTGAAATAGATAGTATTAAGGGTGTTAGGGTGGTGTGAAAATCTTGTCTTTTTATTTTTTTAATTATTGATCTTAAAGTGTCACTAAATGTAATAATATTTTGTGTAAACATTATGTATTTTATTATTTTTTACTTATTGCGCCTAAAGTGTCACTGAATCAAAAAAGATTATTGTTTCATTCTGCGTGCTCTTTTGAACAGTGTGTGTAACATTATCTTTAATGTTCTGTATCATATGACTATCTGATGTGCATGGAATTATAATTATGTATGTTACGTTGGTGTAAAAATGATGTTTTTTTTTTTTTATTGGACTTAAAATGTCACTAAAACTTTAAAAAAATAGCATGAATAATTTCCACCTGATCTTTCAAACATTTTGTTTTGTATCTCATTTAAAAAAAAGATACTATAAGGGTGTTACAGTAGTGTGAAAATCATGTGCTTATTTATTTATTATTGAGCTTAAAGTGTCACTATATCTTGATTTTTTTTGAGTGGTCTTCTGAGCACTGTGTGTAATATTATTTTTATTGTTCCATTTACCAGGATTGCATGTTGCATGACTATCTGATGTGCAGAAATATAATTATTTGGGTTTAACTGATATAAAAATGATGTTTTTTCTCTTTCTTTTCTATGGGACTTAAAGTGTCACTCAAACCAAAAAGAAAAATTGACACCCTAATTTTTCTGATTCAGATTTTTCTACTGAACATTTTGGTATATCGCATGATAAAATAACATTAAAATCCCACGGACTTCTGTTTAGCTACATATGCCCCTACACTATTATTGGGTCAAAATCAGCCTTCGCATCCTTGACCGTCTTGGAACCGCCTTTGCTTTTCAATCTGGCACAGAGAAAACCGTTTGTAGTAATATTGTTATATACGGACACAATAATCAAACAATATCAAATACCAATTTAAATCATATAATAAACCATCTTCTGTTTTTGTCAAATTATGATCAAAATCTGGTCAAAGTGGGATTAGTAAGCTGAAAAATAGTGCAGTGGGACACATTCAAATTATATTTTTTTATGGCAAATATATTTTTCATAGCCAATGGGAAATTTAACAAATAATAAAATACGCACTTATTATATATACGGTTCATTCTATGAGCATGATGGTTTGTCAAATCTCGCTATGTGTATATACGCCTATCTAAAGCAACAAAACTATGCCAAATGTCTGTGTTATGTGTTAATTAATCTAATCCTCAAAGAGAAAATGCGTACTGAGATGAAAATGGTTTTACAATACCTCTTCAGTACTTCGTTATTGTCACGGTTTACAGTGAGCCAGCTATTGGCAATATATCGATGTTATTGTTTAAAAAACACATAATATTTCTTAAACATGATAAGCTCAATAAATACACATATTTAACGCAAATGTTAACAATGATCCAAGTAATTTGAGAATCATCACAAAAAGATGGAAACGCATAGCTGAAATTCAAATATGATGTGCATTAATGTATCTCGATGTATCATCATGTCAAGTATAAAGTATTCATACTTCACATGTTCAGCATCGCGTACTGGATATGTCACTTTGCCGAATTCTTAAGTCATCATCATTACCACACACACTGTAAACTGATATAAATGCTTCCAGACGTTTTTTAAATCCCAGTTAGAGCTACAGAGTGACATTTTATTTGTGGTTTTGTTTTAATATATATGCTATATCACTTTCCAATAACTAACAATCAGTGAAAGTTGTGTCATTTCGTGTCGATGGGGTAACACATATTATAATAATTATTGACTAACAGTTATACCATATCAAAATTATTTTTCTAATTGCAAGATTGTTATCTAAAATCAATGTTAGTATTAAAAAACAATTGTCTGCATGTGCAACCATGCACACAACAACATTAGAGACACAAGTGTTGTTAATATATATATTTATTTCCGTTATATATATAACCTGTGAAAATAGAAGGACATTTATGTTAGAAAATACAAAGCACAATGTGAATCATAATTATATCATTTATCATTAGAAAATTAAATTGGATCGCATAGCAGGTGGATTATTGGCTCGTACCGAGCCAATTTTAGTGCAAGAAAAATATTTAATCCGCTTTGTACAAGCTTTACTTTGTTTAGGTGGTTTTCGAACTGAATCATGTAAAAAGGTACACATCATCAACTAAAGGCTTCCAACGTATTCTCAACTTTAATTAACAAATCAAAAGCCTATTGTTACATAAATCAGACCAATTCATATTACATAAACTACATATGATAACACTTTTATTTCATACAAGACATAATTCGCAGCCTACATATACAGATACTTTTAATTTTAAGTATTTTTTTTTAATTCAGTGATTTATTCAATTCTCTATGTTATCCAGATTATTTGGTATAAATATATTTTTATTAACCAATTACAACAGTACAAAAACAAGATTGTAGTACAATTTTCTTCTTATTATGGGCATATATGGTTGCCTCGGCTGTGGTGAAGCAGCTGACCACACGATCACCAAAAACAGCTGACTTCTCTGTCCCTTTTTCTTTGCCACATACATGGTATTGTTTGATACATTTTTGTATTATGTATGTTTATCTGTATAAGTGAGGCGCAGAACGGGACCAAATATGTCAAAACTGTGATCAATAGGGCCTAAGTCTGAACGATTTACCTTCTTAAGCATAAACATATTACAAATGCGTCTAATCAGTGTAATGCTAATATTAAACTCTTTACAAAATAAGCGATAAAAACGTCTTTTTTGTGTGAGTATTATAAATAAAATGTATTCCTGTTTCTATTTAAGCTAGATATGACTTTACACAGTAGCTATTCAAATTTGAACTATGTGGCATGATAGATAAATATAATTTATATTAGAATAATTTACTTCATTTTTGTTTAATTCACCATTTTCACACATAGTCAGGGGGCCAGGAGCTGAACCTGGAAAGTGGGTCCAAAGTTTTTTTCTCAATGTTTTCATACTATATAGGTATTGTACTCTATGAAACCGCGTGATGGCATTCTCACAGCATTGAGCATTTTGAAATAACGCGTTTTACATTTTTTCGCCTATCGCGGTACAAAATAGTGTTTTTAGGCGATCGGGAAAAACAGAAAATCCTTGTATATATTCACATAACTGATAGCTATTAGTTTGATTGCTTGTATATTGATGTATATTAATAATAAATATCATTGGGTCAAGAACAAGGCTATAATTCAAGGTCAAAGGTCAATAATTCAGGTCCATCATGCCTAATTCAGTATCGTTTGTACATTACACCCTCCACATTTTTATATGTTTATATAGCTGAACCTGCATTTATTGTCTTATAATTTTGGTTTTTGTTATGAAGTTCCATGTATCTTGATAAACTAGATAACCTGTCGCTCACCTATTCTCGTTCCTCTAGACTCCACTCCTAATGTGGCCTATTTTACCGTATCTATTTGCTGGATGAAATATAGTGGTAACATTATATGGCTTGAATTGTGTAGCAATGGATTATACGTTGCCATTCTATTGTATTAAGACACAGACGAAATTTGTGAGCCTTAATAAGGTAAATTGAAATGCCAATTGGCTAGCCTATGTGTCAGGCATATGCTTAAATTAAATTATAAATTTCAAATTTTTTTTAAATATAATTTTTGTTCATCAATGACAATGCGGTTTGCATTTAACTATGACGTGACTATGTTCCATTCTTGTGGTATGAAAGTTTAACAGATGAGTAAATAATTCATGATAATTGTTTTCTTTTTTTATAGTTCCAATATCACAGCATATCTATATCTGACTATATGGATACATCAATTATCAATATGTGGTGTAATAATTCAGAGATTGCTGTAAACTATCAAAATTGTACGTAATCGTTATTTAAAAAAAAGTTCTTTATCCTAAACAAGTTAAATAATCAGCAATGACACCACCGCCTTTGCCATCATTTTCTTATTTGCTATATATAATATTAAAATTGCTACTACCTTCATGTTCATTGTTTGTTTCATCATCTTTTTTAATGTGGTACTAGTATACATCATATTCTGATACAAGACGATGTATTCCTGCTTAGTTGCTTCCATGTTCCATCCATATACTAATGGATCTAACTGGCTCAGGGCATTATCAGGGCAACCTAAAAGTTTGTAAATGTTATATTTATATTTATGTTCCTTAAAGGCTTTCTCAGTTGATGGCAATCAACATAATTATGAACAGGTGGTGCTCCCCCGGCCGACTTACTAACCACAGAATAAGTTCCTTACTACATCAACTGATCAAGCTAGAGATCATTAATATCCCCAAGAAGCCTTGTTGGATAATATTCAACATGATTCCATTACCAATGCATTAAGCCATAGCTTCACATCGAGATAAGAAGAGTCCTGGCAGCAGGTTTGGAATGAGGTCAGAATATTCGGCAGTGACCAAGACCAGTTTGTTTGTGGCCAATATCACCTTTGTGGTGGCTGAGATGATTTTTAAAGTGACTGTGATGGCGTATTTAATGGTCGAGTTTACTTCTGCAGTGGCCGAGATCATTTTTTCAGGGGCTGACACCAGTTTGTTTGTGGCCAAGATCTCCTTTGTAATGGCTGAGATAACCTTAAAAGAGGCTGTGATCACTTCTTCTTTGGCCAAGATCACTGTTGTAGTGGCTGAGATAACATTTAATGCGGCTGTTATCACTCCTTCGGTGGTCAAGATCACCTTTTTAGTGGCTTAGATAATTTTCAAAGTGGCTGTGACCCCTTCTTCAGTGGCCAAGATCACTTTTGTAGAGGCCGAGATAACTTTTGAAGTCGCTGTGATCACTAAATCTTCTTCAGTGGCCAGGGTCACTTTTGTAGCGGCTGAGATAGTTTTTAAAGTGGTTGAGATCACTTCTTCAGTGGCCTAGATTACTTTTGTGGACGCTGAGATAACATATAAAGTTTCTGTAATTACTTCTTCAGTGCTCAAGATCATTTTTGAAAAATGGCTCCATAAAATGTAAAAATAATAACAAAAATCTGTACCTTATAAAGTTAACATGAGAGAGAAGTCCTGCTGGTATTCACTAAAAAACGTTGTAAATTGTTCAAATGGAGGGATAAATTACAAACTTAGCGCTGTGTTGTACATTTTCGTATTTAACAGAAATACAATATTATGCATCCACGTTAAAGCCCTTGATAGTAACTTTCAACTGATATCAAAGATGCTGGTACATTGTTTAAATTTTGGAACTTATCGGGCAAAAATATGAGACACAGTCTAGTTTCCTGAGCCGAAAGAAAAGTGCTCAAATTTTACGTCCAACAAAAGAACGTGTGTAATATGTTGAAATAGCTAATTATTTTTTACTTCCGAATGAGTTTATTTTAAGTCAACAATAGTTCTAGAACATGTTTGAATCAAAACTAAACATATATACCATACAGAAATCGGCTAAGAGAAAAGTATTTTGACTATTTACTGAAAAAGTAATAAAAATAGGTAAAATTAAGGGTTAAAATACCAACTTAATGCTTGTGCATTTTTCAAAAATCGGACAGAAAATATGTTACATCCACGGGAAAGCCTGTTCCAGTAGCTTTATGTTGGTATCAAATATATTGATATAGCTTCACTACTCAGTGGGCGAAAATGTTTATTACGCTAGTTTTTTTCCAAATCGGAAAAAAAATCGCGCATAGGTCATGTACACCTTTGGCCATATTTCAGTAAAGCAGATTCTGGCCCCTGAATAGTCCAACTATGTGAAAATAATAGTGGCCTAAATTCCCATTCCGGGTGACACCTTACCCCCAGCCACGTCTGGTCTAATAATCTTGCTGACGGATAAACAAACAGACAAACCATCCCGACTAAAAACATAACCTGTTATGGCGGAGGTAATAAACCACAATAATTTCTTTCAAGAAAATGTATAAAATTACGTCATCCAATGATGTTAACACTTAACATCAAAATATTTGTTTATACATTTAATGTATAAACAAATATTGTGATGTTAAGTGTTAACATCATTGGATGACGTAATATATATACAATTTTAGAACGTATGGCCACAATTACACATTATATTATCTCGTCGATATATATATATATAAATAATAATTATTGCGGTACACATGTTTTATAGTTGCTTTGCGATATCACATTGAGGTTCGTAATGAAATTCCCTTCATTTTGATATGTCACACGCTTATATTATTATAAAATTTGATAACTGGTAATTGGGTTTATGCAAGACCTTTGAGTCAAAGGTTTCACATAACTCAAAACTTCTGGTTCAAACAATTTATACAATTATGAAATCACTTTTGCTAATATTGAATACATACTAGTTCAAATAATGGCAAATATAGATTAGGTTAGTGCTTTATATAAATATTTATATTTTCGAACCGTGGGAAACTATTATTTTGCATCCCGATTGACGTGATTTTATAAAACGTGTTATATAAAAATGCTCAATGTTGTGAGAATGCCATCATGCAGTTTCATGGACTACAATACCCATATAACATGAAAACACTTAGAAAAAAACTTTGGACTCACTTTCCAGGTTCGCACAAAAATATGCATTCGACCCCCTGACTAACACCATTTAATTAAAAAAAAATAGAATAAAATTATAAAAGATAATTGAGTTACACGTATGCGAGCGTTGACACTTTTATCAGTGTTTATCATATAAATGATCTATTCACTCAATATAATGCAGCTTACGAACTTCATTTCGTATAGCCCAAACTGTATCTGAAACTAAAAGTTTGAGCCACTGATTGCGACGGTACAAATAGGTGTAGTAATTCCTTTGGGCGCTCACGGCTGAGGCTTGGCCACAGTTTATCAGGTCAAAAATAGCTTTGTTAGAATCAGTAACATTTCACCTATATTAAGCCATTTTAAGCTTGTTGTCAGCTACCTCGGTAACATTTTGTGGGTGATGTTTTCAAAATTAGTGTGTAGATCGCTCTCACGCATCGCCATGAAAACAAACATTGATTCCCCTGTTCAAACAAATTTCACAATCCACGCCCACAACTTCGCGGTGTACAGCTGTCCACGATTACACTTCATAGACTCCACCAACATAAACAGAGCAAAACATTTTTTTCACAATATTTTTTTCAGAGGGCTCCCATCTTAATGTTAAAGAGGATATATTGAAGTAACAAGTCCTCAAATTTTGATAGCTTTATCATTTTTTTAAACTATCGAGTCTAAACGTCGAGCTTATTACATATACTAAAAGGTTTGGGCCACTGATTGCGACGGTACAAATAAGTGTAGTAATTCATATGGGCGCTCACGGCTGAGGCTTGGCCACAGCTTATCAAGTCAAAAATAGCTTTGTTAGAATCAGTAACATTTCACCTATATTTAGCCGTTTTAAGCTTGTTTTTAGCTACGTCGTTAACATTTTGTGGGGATGTTTTCAAAATTAGTGTGTAGATCGCTCTCACGCATCGCCATGATAACAAACATTGATTTCCCTGTTCAGACAAATTTCACAATCCACGCCCACATCTTCGCGGTGTACAGCTGTCCACGATTACACTTCATAAAGCCCATCAATATAAACAGAGCAAAACATTTTGTTCACATTTTTTTTCAGAGGGCTCCCATCTTGATATTAAAGAGGATATATTGAAGTACACGTCCCCAAATTTTGACAGCTTTATAATTTTTTAAAACTATCAGGTCTAAATGTCGAGCTTATTACATATACTACACCAATAAGCCGTTATTTTTAAGACAACCTTCCATAAAAAAACTGTTATCTTATACCGTTGGAAAGCTTGGAAACTCACTATTGTGGCTAGGGGGGATAACAAGAGCGAAACTTTGGCGGATTTGAAAATTCATCGCTTTGTGAACCAACATCACATATTTCGTTAATATTTATTTTCTGCTATGATCATCGATATATGGGTCATATCGCCTGGAAATGTACAATTGCCCAATAATGTGGTCGTAAGTATTATACTGGCCTTAGCTTCACTGATCAGTAATAAATTTCTTATTCAGACACCTATAACTATATTCGATAGATATCTAGCTTGATGAAAATGTATAGGTTTCACAGTGTTTCACGACTCGTTGGTGCTTATTTTCAGTTTGACAGTGTCATATGTGGGTCCAAAAAACTCACTTTTAACCTTTAGACGGAATTTCAAAAGTTTTAAACAAATATTGAGGCTTGATATATAATATTTTTTGTTACTTTCCATAGTTGCTACATATATAAGGTATTAAAAAAATAAAGAAAAGCTTCACAAAACATATTTTGGGATGGCACCTGAATGTATACCACCTTCGAAAGTTTGTTTGTGATGTGCCTAACAAATACATAATGGTGTATACTGCAATGAAGAAATAACATAAGAGGTAAGTTGTGCCTTCCCAATAATAAAGCTTCGGGTGTTTATTAAAAATGATCAACAGAAAATGGCAGTGAATCATAGTCTTCAATGCCAACGACCTATATTAGATATTATACAAGGAAATAGTAAGGCACATCATTTTCGCTTTATACTATAAAGCGAAAATGATGTGCCTAACTATTTATAAAGTTTATAGGTGGTATTAGACAAAAATAGACTACACGCCAAGACTATTTGATGGCTATGGCTGAACATGCCTGTGGATTCCAATATAAGCGGGATCGACATAAAAATTGCGTTATTTATCTATATCAAATTGCATGTTTTCCACCAAATCGTGATGTGTCTAACATAACAGTGCGTTAAAACGGATGCGTATTTTTCACCATTTTCAAATGAATAAACTTGGTATGGGCCATGCTGGCTTCAGACATTAGCCATACGTGATCATTGGTGAGAAAAATCAAAACCTTGTGAACTTTTAACACAAAGATTAAGCACAGTATCATTATACTGTAGACTATTGTATAAGAAAGGACAATTAATTTAACAAGCTATTAGAAACAGCTTTGCAAATGAGTACTCCCATGTTTCTGTTCTAAAGTTCACCATCTCAAGACCTTGCTGGGCGATAAAAGGGGTATTTTCTGTTTGTCTATGCTATACACACCAGCAGAATTTTCATGTTTGATATCATGACATGATGTGCCTAACTTTTCCTGCAGGCGGTATATATTACCATGATTGTCGACAATACATTGACTTTTGATATATTTTAATGCGTTTTTCTGTCATTGCCATAGATCAAACTGCCCTAGATATGTTTTGTATTATCTCATAATGTGAGAATATGTACATATTTAATGCAGATCACTACTTTTTTTGTTAGGCACATCATGAAAGTATTAATTTGGGAAACAAATCAATGTTTGTAATACAATTACTGAGGCTCAAAGTAAACACAATGATGTTGCATATTTTACGTGAGCTGTTAAATATCATTGCAGAAATATAGAATGAACTTAGAAGATATTTTCTACAATGTTGTTAATAATTAGCTACAAGGTAATGTGCCTAACTTTTCTTTAGGCACATCACCACCGAATGTTTTTAACTCAATTAATGACACCTATACATTTGTATAATAAGATTAATTTGTATAAACGGTATGTGTTGTCCATATGATTAGTTTCACTATTTATTTTTTAAGTAATCCCTATTAATTTGGTGTACGCTATTGACATTTGAGTTAGGCACATCACTTGTATGTGGAATCAGTCTTTAACACTATGATGGAGTCGACCATTTCTTTTGAAAATTTGTCAAAATGTGCATATTAAACCTGTCTGTAGATACCAGCGTGATTTTTTATGATATTTAGTTCAATTTTAGATAATTTTTCTGCTGATTGTATGATGTGCCTAGCTTTTATTACCTGCTGATTATTTGTAGTGGTAAGGCAAATATAACGCAGTTAAATGTCTTTCGTCGGTTAAACTTATCTGGTAAAGTATTAACGACGTAAAACGGCTGATAATAACAGTAATAAACTCCGGTTCCACAAGCCCATGTGAGTGCTGCAGTGTTGCGAAGTACAAAAAGAATATTGACATAAACTTTTCCTAACATATAGAACTACATTTTTTGGTGTATATCACTCATATAATTCGTGTTAAAGTTATCTAAAACCTTCGTTATTCATACGCCAAGTTTAGACTGTATATATATTAGTTTTTAAAACCATCAGTTCTGATACTTGAAACATATGTGGTGATATTGCAGGATATGCATGATGTGCCTAACATTTCAACGGCGTTTTCTGTTGCCATAGCAGTGATAAAAAATTGTTGAATTGGTGAATTTGTTATCTTCTTATATTCACAAATCGACTAAAGGCGTAAAGAAGCAATCATGTCATCAGGGAGTCTATTGATACATTGTATGTCATTAATCAGTATTTGATGCTGGTAAGGAGGCTGAAATCGGCACTTCAAGAAAGAAGACATTTACATTTACAAGTAGACTCATCCATCCAATATTCATGAAATTTTGAATGATTATTTCTGATAGTTTATAATATATCACTGCCAATTATTGGAGGCATATAGCGGTTATCTATACATCAGAGGGTGGTTTTAATAGTTGCAACCTAAAAATGTTAGGCACATCATGAAAAATGATAGTGTTTTTATTCTATGCTAAAAAAAACTATAATTCTTTATGATTTGAAGTATAATTGGTATGGTAAGTTAGATTACTGTTTGTGTTTCTGAATTAAGAGCATAACAAGGAAATTTGAGCAATTTTAAAATTTAACCCAGTATCTGAACCCTAAGAGGCCATTTGTACATTTCCCGGTGATCTGTCCCATATAACTGAAATAATATGCAGCAAACCTTCACTCTGCAACTAGCACATTATATTTAACCTACCATGACTTAAAATAATATATATATATGATTTGATTATTTTAAGCACCCTTTAACTGCCAGAAAACACGCGAAAAAATGCTATGTCCTTAAAATTGTGAAAAATGTTGTTTTCATAAAGATATCAATCAATAGTATGCAGCAAATAATTATTATTTACCATAATATAAAGTTTCTACATCTTTTTGACAACATTTGCTTGTGAACATATGTTCATAGACAGACATTTTCATACCCAAAGTAGGCCTATTGAAAAGTGGTCTGTGGTGTCTGAAAACAGAAATGCTTGAAACCCTATGGATTTCTTTGAATATATTGTTAAAAACAAAATATACTTTCAATGTTTCATGTGTATCGGAATAAGTAGAATTATCAAATAAATTTACTCACCTTTATTGGTAACCCAAGTTAGCACTGTTTATATCAGTCAGTCAGTCAGTCAGTCAGTCAGTCAGTCAGTCAGTCAGTCAGTCAGTCAGTCAGTCAGTCAGTCAGTCAGTCAGTCAGTCAGTCAGTGAGTCAGTCAGTCAGTCAGTCAGTCAGTCAGTCAGTCAGTCAGTCAGTCAGTCAGTCAGTCAACTTTTTTGTTGTTATTACCGTATAATAATTAACCCTTGCGTTGGTAGGACCGCATATGATTCCACCACTCTAATTTCTATTTAGTGTAGAAGGAACACGGGAAGTTACCTTTGTGTCATCTTACATCACACTAATCGCTATATAGTGTAGGAGGAACACGGAAAGTACCCTTTATGCCATCTACCACCACTCCAATCTCTATCTAGTGTAGACTACATAGAGGGAATACGGAAAGTTCCCTTTATGCCATCTTCCACCACTCTCATCTCTATCTAGATCGTAGGAAGAACACGAAATGTTCACTGTTCACTGCCTTATTCCACTACTCTAATCTACATCTACGAGGAACATGGAAAGTTCCCTCTGTGTCATCCCCCACCAATCTCTATCCAGTGTAGGCTATATGGGAGGAACACGGGGAGTCCT
This sequence comes from Flabesymbios commensalis, assembly GCA_964017125.1. Taxonomy (NCBI): domain Eukaryota; kingdom Metazoa; phylum Annelida; class Polychaeta; order Terebellida; family Flabelligeridae; genus Flabesymbios; species Flabesymbios commensalis. The sequence goes on from OZ024915.1 coordinate 32,886,635, forward strand.
CTTTTATGCCATCTTCCACCACTCTAATATCTATCTAGTTTAGGAAGAACTCGAGAAGTTCCCTATATGTCGTCTTGCACTACTCTATTACATTAACTAGTGTAGGAGGCACACGGAGAGTTCAATTTATGCCATATTGCACCACTCTAAACTCTGTCTGGGGTAAATAGGTGGAACACGGACAGTTAAATAGGAGGAACACGGAAAGTTTCCTGTATGCCATCTTCCACCACTCAAATCTCTATCTAATGTAGGAGGAACTCGACGAGTTCCCTCTATGCCATCTTGCACTACTTTAATACTATATCTAGTGTTGGAGGAGCACGGAAAGTTCCCCTCATGCCATTTTGCACCTCTCTAATTTATGTCAAGAGTAAATAGGAGGAATATGGAAAGTTCCCTTTTATGCTATCTCACACAACTCTAATCTCTATCTAATGTAGAAGGGTCATGGGAAGTTCCATTTATGCCATTTTCCATCACTAATCTCTAGGCATATCTATGACGCGGACGGCCTTTTCTAAGCCATTTCTCACCACTCTAACCTATATCTAGCGTCGGAAAACCCATAAGCCTACTAGTTCCCTTAATTAGTATATATTCCACCACTCTAACCTTGGCGGAGGCCTAGGGTGGTGGTTAGCACCGCTGCCTTTCACGCCAGAGTTCGGGGCTCGTTTCCCGGTCTCGGCGGTTTGAAGGAAACCAAAATGTTTCTTCCCCATCCACTCGTAAAAACTCAGTATTGTGGGGAGCTTCCGTGATCGAGAGGTAGCGTGCTTGGCCTCAGACCGCCAGGGCTCAAATTTCGAATCCTGTGTCCGGAGGGCAGTGTCATCTCACTCATCTCACCATCCTCAGGAGGTTCTCCTGGCCCAATTTAGCCTATATGTGCACAAAAGTGGCCTAAAGCCCGATTCATTTCATTTACCACTCTAACCTCTACCTATTAGGCCTATTCGAGAAACACGGATGGCTAACATTTTCGGTAACAAGCTAGTGATAAAAGTGATGAAAACGAAAGATTGTGGATACAATATATAATATTTTAGTCTGCAGTTGACGGACAATTGTGCTAATTATTACGTTTTTTATAGTCAGGAGGCTAATGCACATTTACCAGCAAATTTTGGAAGACATTTCAAGGTATCATTTTAGGGTAATATATATTATGTTCCTCAAGAAGTAACTTGTTAAGCCTAAAAAAATGACCCCTTTAACCACCCCCCCCCCCCCCCCGACTCCATTTGCGCAGTAAGGGTAATTAAAATAATCTTATTTGAATGTCATGTCTTCATCTAGTAGGCTATTATTGGATTGTAACCGAAATGCCATTACTATATGTTTTCCTACTTCTACTGTGTAACGCATGGCGTTAAACACGACCCATATTAGTCCCTAGGCTTATACGTATATATTGGTGTATGTCTGTTATCTGACATGCATCATATGTGAGGTCACTAGCTAGGTCATGCATGCTGACGCATGCTATCAGTCCTACTTTATAATTATAATTTTTTTTTCTCTATTTGGTTGTGTTTCAGCTAGGAGACCCCAACATGGCATCGATTCCTGTAGCTTCTTTTTCTGTAGGTAAACTTCACAAACAGATGCGGCTTCATAACGAAAGTGGATCTGAATCAGACTGTGGCACGCCCCCTGTGAGCCCTAAACTTACACGAACCCCAGTTAGTGGTAAGTTAAATCATCAAAAAATCGGTAATTTTATTTTGGCTTCTTAATATGACCATATGATGTAAACATGTCGATAGACTAGAACTGCAAAAGTTTTTAAATTTTTGTGTCACGCATTTACCAGTTGAGCGAGATATAGAGACGAAATTCCCGATTTCTTATTTCGGACATGCATGTCCAAACTAATTTTTGTGTTGCGCATTTACCAGTTAGGCGAGATATAGACACGAAATCCCCGTATTTCTTATTTTGGACATGTATGTCCGAACTAAGAAATAGGGAATTTTGCCTTTATATCTCGCTTAACTGGTAAGTTTTATTTTATTTCTTTGAGCGTGCTATTATCCAATTATAATTCTCATTTAAATGGCCTCGTTCGATGCACGTAGAAAGAGATAAGATACACAGGGGACATTTGAACGAAAACGTAGTTTAACACATGTTTCGATGTGGAATATTGGTGGCCATCTTGGATGGTTTATGCACGAAGGAAACAATTAAAGCTAAAGCCTTGAAAGAGTTCATTGTCTTAAATATAGTAGGAAAAGTGGCATTATGTATATTTCTAGGCCAAAAAGTGAAACAGCTATATTTACATTGTGGTTATTGCGGCCATCGAGAAAATCGTGAATAACTAAAATTGCCTAAAGGTGACACATCCACGCCCTCTGGCATCGTTAAACAGCAACCATCCCAGTAGGCCTATCGAGTTGCTGTAAAGGGTGGTGGCCATGTTGGCGGCCATCTTTTCCCACAACCGGTCCACTGTCTCTGGTTTATCCCCGTCTGGGCGACGGTAAATGATAACTGTTTGACTCTGTAGTATTCTTGATATTTCTTCATTCAAATTATAGTTTTTCTCGACATTTAATCGCTGTGCACTATCCCGGACGGAACGCGACGGCCCTAGGCCATGTGGCTGTGACTGCGTGGATCAGACGAAACGCCCGTCTTCCACGCCGCCTGAATTGAGAGTGTGCGCGATCAAGATTTGGCGGCAAAATCTTGGCGTGGGTGAGACCGCTCAGGGAGTTGCGGAAGCCCGAATGGTCTCGCCGACGGAGAGAGAATGAGACGCTGTGCCCCCTGGAGTATGGATTTAGTGTCCAACTCTTGTCTGTTTCACTGAATTATCTGATATAACTTTATCGCTGTCGGCGATGTTTGAGTTACTTCTAACATCCTTATGTCTGTTCATATCGTTTTGATCGACAATTTTACCCTGAAGTGTAAAGGTACACGTGAGTTGTCATTCCCGTTAGTGCTAGAAATGGCGGGGGTTCGAGAATGCGGCGGTATATATGGCATGTATTGTCTAGGCAAGTGTGCTCTAGTCGCTTGGGACTGTAGAGTAATTGCCGGACTTGTACCAACTCTAGGCGTCGAAGACTGTTTCTTTGCACTCGTATGCGATTCGACTCCCTGCCTAACAGACTTCGGACGTGTGGTAGACGGGAAAAATGAATTTTTAAAGGCAGTTGTCCTACATATAGGGAATCGTAAACTGTAGTAAGCACTGGTGCGTGATACTAAATCTGGACAGTGGGAATGCAGGTAGTCGGGCACAAGTTGATTTACTATTTTGTACATATGAATGAGTTTGTGTCATTTTCGACGAGTTTGCAGGGTTTGCCAGCCAATTTCAGAGAGAGTTTTTTGACAGTTGGATTGTGGAAGGGCACCAGTGCATACACGGGCAGCGTCTAGCTGTACACTTTCGAGACGATCAGACAGATATTTAGGGCAGCTGTCATACAAAACGTTACAATATTCTATCATTATACTAATTCGTGAAATGTAGATTTTCTCTAGAGCTTCACGTGGAAGAATATATTTCGATGGTCTAAAACAATAGTGGGTCAAGTCGACTTGACAGCGAAATTGTGTTTATCTTTTTGATTAGAACTACAGTCTGCTAAATCCACTTATCAGCATGTACACTTGGACTTATAATGATGAAACACACAACGATTGGAATTTGACAGTAGATCAAGTGAAGTTATCAGAGTATTTTTTACCTGCAAAAGTGATTTACAGAAGCAAAATTGGGATCAACAAGACACCAAGTTGACTTAGCGCTTTGTTACACCAGGAACACAGAATATACAGAGATTGTTCCTAGATCAACAATAAACTAAGTCCAGGCATTTCTCCTGTGTTGTCTCCACATGTCTCAGAATAAGAATGCGCTAAGTGCACTTGCACCGTTGTTCTCCCAGAAACAGAGCCCATAAGCATATAACACGAGAATAACAAAGTCGAATTGGTCCTGTGTTGAACAGATATTATGCTGATATGTGCACCATTCCCCGAGAATAACAATGTGCTAAGTCGACTTGATCTGTTGTTTTAACCTGAATCCGGAATAAATTCAAACTTTATACATATTATAGATGACTTAGCTGGTTATTATTCTAAAGGCCAAAAATGTCACTTAGCACACTATTGTTTTAACCCATCGATTTGAAGTACTTCATCATGTTTATTAATTTGCCAGCTTTTTGGCAGAGGTGTTCGATGTGATCGTTCCAGGTGAAGGAGCTATTAAAAACTAAACCTAGATGACGATGAGAAGAAACCTGTTCTAGCTCAAATCCATTTAAAGTCAATGGTGGATGAGTTAGGGTTTTACGCTTCAGAAATATGTTTAGCACTACACATTTCCAAACATTAAACAACATTCGCCACTTCTGTGTCCAAGACATTAACAGTGAAAGATCCGAATTTAGGATGTTAGCTGAAATAACTGGGTCATACACGTATTGAATTAATATAATGTCATCAACAAAGAAGTGATTGTCAGAAATAATGTCTTGGCTTATGTCGTCAATTTGAACCAAGAAAAGGAGAGGGCCCAGTATGGAGCCTTGTGCAACACCAGCTTTAACTGGCTGGTAGTCCGAGAAAGAACCGTCTATCACGACACGTTGGCGTCTGCCTTCCAGGTAGCTTTCAAACCACCTGAGGAGAGAACCACTTACACCTTTGCACTTCAGTTTGTGAACAATACCTTTGTGCCAGACTTTGTCGAATGCCTTTGACATGTCTAAAAATACTACACGAATATCTTTGCCTTTGTCAATGGCTTTGTAAATATTATGAGTTATACTAGTAAGCTGATTGATGGTACTATCGCCTGAGTGAAAACCTGAATTGTTTGAGCTGAGAAGTGTATTGTGCTGTAAGAAAGAATATAGTTTCTGATGGACTAATCTCTCAAATATTTTTGAAATATTGCATAGTAGAGATATTGGTCTATAATTTGATTTATTTTTGGGGTCATCCTTCTTATGAATTGGTATGACATGACTTGATTTCCAATAGTTGGGATACACTCCAGCTATTAATGACTGGGTAAATATTTTACAGAGAGGTGTACACACTTCCCTGGCTACCTCTTTAAGTACCAAGTTGCTAATATTGTCTGGCCCTGACGCTTTATTTGGGTCCACTGAATTCAAAAGTTTTTTGACTTCACACGTTGAAAGTTTAATATATCTAGTCTTTGGTCAGTTTCGAAATTTGTGTCAGGCAAATTATGATTTTCAGCATTATCGGGTAGTGTACACTGATCTGCAAAGTATGAATTGAAAATGTTAGTTTTTTGAACAGGGTCTGATACTGGTAAATCCTGTTTAATGAGAACTGGTATGCTTCACTGCACGCTTGCACCTGTAACCTTTTTGACAGTTTTCCACCATTGTCGTTCTGATATCTGTGAGTTACATAGCTCTTCACCCAGGTTCTGGTAATAGGTTTTACGTAGTGAGCGATTTAAACTAGTTACCCGATTTCGGAGCGCCTTAAAACAATTATAGTGTGTGGATTGTTGGGTGCGTTTATAACGCTTCCAAAGTACATTGCGTCTTCGTATTAGCCTTTTCAATTCACAATTGACCCAGGGTTTTTCTTTTACATGAACAGTAACAGTATTGTGTGGAATATAATCAGCCATTATCAACGCGAACAAGTCATACCAATAGGACAACTTATCATCAATATCATCATACATGTCTATGCCTGTATCCCAGGGTGCTGACTGTAAGGCATGTCTAAGCCCTTCAAAATTCGCTTTTTTTAAGTTCCAAACGGTACGCTTAAAACTCTTATTTAAAAGACAAGCAACAGATAATTTACATATAATGGTAGCATGATCACAGTTTGATAAAGGAGACAGAATGTCACAATAGTTTATTTTGTCTGGAGAATCTGTGATGAATAAATCTAGTAGATTACCGTCACCATCAGTAGAAATGCGTTTTGTCATTTACAAAAATTCGTAGCTTGCATCGTAACTCACTTGATGTGTGGTTATCGTGCCATACTTTACAGGTGTCATTAAAATCACCTGTTCTAAAAAATGTGGGTAGCGCCACCGTCATGTGCACGGTCAATTGATGTTTGAAGAGCGGAATTATCACATTGTGCGGCACTTTGACCTGGTGGTCTGTAATATACACCAAATAAGTCTTTTTGTTCTGCGCTAAAATTTCTAACCATATACACTCGATATTATCACCTATATTCTCAATGTCATGTCTTCTACATGCTGGAATAGGATTTGCGAAGTATACAGCGACACCTCCACCACTCCTAATCTCTATGTTCTTTAAAAAAGGTTTTTGAAAGCCGGTTAAGGTTAATAATTCCTCAGGTACAGAGTTATTTAGCCAAGTTTCCGAAAGTGATAAAACATTAATTTTATGCTCTGTGGCCATAAGTTGTAGCTCAGCTATTTTTTCGTCAGATCTTTTGGCCAGAAGACTTCTAACGTTACTGTGAGAAAATATTAAATTGTTAATTAATGTAGGGCCTGGATTTGTCTCTATATCTCCGCACTCTAGAAGGATGAGAAAGAGAATAGTAATAACGTTTAGGTTTGAGCAATTGAGCATACATTTTATAATGATATGGAACACTAGGTCACCCAGCATGTCTGGTTGTTATACAGTGGATTATATAACCGGAATGTAAGGCTTTGTAAACAAACAGATTGATACCTCCCTATTGCTGCTCTATATTGATTTATGTCACACCCGAATATTTACGATATAATATTGGTATAAATAAGCTGCTGAAAGTGAGATTCCTAAATATGACATATTTAAATGTTTGTAATCTATTGGCGCCGTAACATAGATGTAGATAACACATAAGACAATATTCACATGAAAAGTGAACAATAGCATTTAAACACAAGTGTTGATAAGTCATGTCAGGATGCCAGTTAATTGTGCTGACAACGTATGACTCCGTGTTTATGCGGCGGCAAGTACTGATTGTTAGTACTTGTAAAATAAGTAAAAAATATATGTGAATGTACACATGTACATGCATGGTGCGGTATGTGAGTGTCAATAAATTTACATCAACAGAAGTAATTATAAAATAGTCCTTATAGTAGCAATGATAACAGGTAGCGTGTAGCGTGAGGAGACAAGATGAACACAGTAATTTGTATACAGTACAGTATGTGATAAAGCGAACAATGTTTCAGCTAAATATTGAGATTGAAAATACATTTTTTCTATATGATATATATTTCTATAGTCATATAAATATGATGATTTTGTTAATAACATTTTTATGACGTTTATTGCATGCGCATTGGTGCAGTGAAAACCCCATATATATAGTATATATATATTTTTTAAATTTAGTTTTGACAAGTCATTTGATGAATGACTACGAACCGATTATACATGGCACATCACGGGCACACACTGTTCTGGTGATCTTCGTCGCGTATCAGTATCGGTTCTGTCATGTCCCTTCCGTTTTCCATCAGCTTTCTCAAAAAGATTTTTCCATCGAAAGTCCAACACTGGCTACAAAGTTTGTCTTTTTTCTTCTGACGTGTTTTATAGAAGAGATTAGCACGTTGTCTAGTGAGATCATCACTCATGTACATTTTAGTCTTTAAATCACTTTCTACCTCTCACGAAGCGCTGTTTAACCCTGTAGCTGGTAAAGCAGCAGATAATGGCACGGGGCTTGGCGTCTCGTCTGTCCGATGTGCGTCCACGCAAATCTCATCCATTTTGACATCTACGCCCATCTTCTTGGCAACAGATATAATGATATTGTCCGTGCTATCGGCTTGTTCTTCTTTCTGGTCCATCCAGACTCGCACACAGTTTCTCCGGCTGTACTGTTCTTGTTCTTCAACAATACCCTCCAATGACGCGACTCTAGCCTTCAAGGTGTCAATCTCTGCGTCGCGTTTTTCAAGTTGTTTTTTTAGAGCGTCATCAAGAATAGTTCCAAACGCAGCTGTAACACGCGGATCCTGGAGAGCGGCTACTAAGTTGTTGACAAATGCTAAGGCTTCTTCTGACATTTTTACAGATTTAGATGTCGGTGGTAATACACTGGGGCTTGTGGTAGGGGAATCGTCCTCGCGGTCACGTTTACGAGTAGAGTCAGTTCGTTGAGGTGTGACTAATTGGTTTTCTTCAAGGTGTGACATCGATTTGTGTACTGTTAGAAGCAACTCTGTATTGACATGCTTATCCCATTCTGACAATCGAAAAATGAAATTGTGTCTGTATTTTTATCTTGGTCTCAGGAGCCTTCGTATCACTCAAGAATAGCATTATATAGTAGCATTCGTGATAATTTCAAAAATGATCCATATTATACTTCATTATTGCCATGCAAAATAGCCAAAACATGACACTAGACTGTAGAGGTCTTAACCACGTCTGTTCACCTTAGGCGGCATGTTATATTCTTTCATCTACGAGAAAGGTCTTCTAGTAGTCTAACTAGTTTAGCGCTTTTGCTCACTTTAATTTCAGCAACCCCATGTTTAGGGACTAGCCCGGGCTAAAATCACCAAAAAATCGGTGATTTTATTTTGGCTTCTAAATATGACCATATGATGTAAACATGTTCATAGACTAGAACTGCAGCTAGGCTAGATATAGAGACGAAATTCCTGTATTTCTTATTTTTGACATGGCTGTCAATAATTAGAAGTCAGGAATTTCGTCTCTATATCTAGCCTAACTGGTGAATGCGCAGCACAAAAATTTAAAAACTTTTGCAGTTCTAGTCTATGGACATGCTTACATCATATGATCATATTTAGAAGCCAAAATAAAATCACCGATTTTTTGGTGGTTTCAGCCTGGGCCAGTCCCTTTAATCTCTTCTACGTCGTTTTCTGAAGCCAAAGCATGGTCAGCCAAAACAGCCAAACTTTCGAGTGACGCACTGTCTGGTTGAGTAGCTATAAGTGGGCTCTAATCGACACTGGCATTTGTCGAATGAAAGCCTGGCGAATCACGGCCTTTCCGACTACTGCCACTGTACCAAACCCAGCTGCAATCTGAATGTCTGACCCCATCTTTTCGATCAAGATCGCCTTGCTCACTCGTTCGGGGATGGTTAAACCTCTTCGTTTAATTAGTATGCCTTTAAGGTTCTCGTTTTTTCGCGTGAGAAAAGATTGCAGCAACACATCTCTGACGTCGAAGCCACCTCGCCCTAAAGAGCAGCACAGGTCAATCTATATCTCTCATCGACGTGATCGTCATCCGTGATGTCATGCATATCGAATTGATTTTCTATCTGATTGAACCACAGCTCAACATCAGTGGGATAAAATGTCGCTATTTTGAACTTCGGAAGGTTATGAGAGCGTTGGGTTGACCGTCGGTGGACTGGAGAAGGACTCGTGGAGTATTCGCTCCTAGAAAAATCTCTTTAACGTCTATTATTTCGAGTGATATGTAAAAAAATCTGATTTAACTCTTTTTATATTCTGCGTATGTCTCTTTCAATTGAGACGCAATTTCGTCGCTAAAAGGAAAATAGGAGTCTTTAGAGCAAGCTCCCTTGTCTTCTAAGGGTGTTGGATTAAAACCTTTATTGTCGCCTGTTGAAATATTTGTGTTGAAATTATTTGTGTTGAAATTAAAGAGTAAAGCGCATGAGTCTGCTGGCCTATTGGCTACTGTGCATGATTCAAACGTGTTTTAAAATGGTATGCCTTAATCATATTAACCATACCAGCATTTTTTAGCTGTCGTGCCCCGTCTGAAAAATGTGCACAGGAAAACAGTTGAGAGAAGTTTTTGATATATGATGAAGTTGAATTACCCTGTTTGAGGGGTGCGATTTGCCTGGGTTGATGAAAAAATCTGAGAGTTGGGTTCAGAAACTGTCTGCTGATGTAGGAATCGTGCTATTTCATTAAAAAATTTTCACAAATAACACATTGAAAATGCGTAGAATTTTTTCTCCACGGAAGTCGAACCACAGTAACAGAAATGTCTAAATAACACGACTGTCAAGTCATATTAGGTGACTGAGTAAGATTTGAAATCCTACTATCGTAACAAAATTTCTTACTGATGACGGTAGTCTAGGTTTGACTGTAGAATATGATCACTTACAGTTCAACCCAATTTTGAAAATTAATATCTGTAATTGTAAGATCTGACTGACAGTAGTCTGAAAAGACTGCATAGTAAGCAATTTAATGACGAATGCTTCCGAAAATAATGTCGTTTTTTTAAACCATTCACTTTTTGAAACAGTCGTTGTGACATCAAAATCGATTGCTCGCTTTGATGCGTGTTAGCGCGTATAGTCTAGTGCCCATCGGTCGATGTCAGTGTAGACTGTACGACTGGTGTGTGTGCATGGTCGCTTGTGCGCATCAGCTTATTAACATATTTACAGGCCAGTCTGCTCTCTGGCTGGCGGTGAGCGTTTGCATGACCTGACATCTGACTTCAGCGAAGACGCTGTCAGTCTGGACAAAGTTTCTTAAACTTTATAAAAAAACATCACACAATGTGTGATATAATTTGTTGATTCTAAAATTACTTGTTTAAAAACACATTTAATTTCAGTTTGTAATTTGTCCAAGATGTCTAGACTAACGTTACAGGCATTGTTGGCTTTGACACCTGCGCGAAATCTACCAGAATTTCATCTGGAAGAAATGGCGTCTCAATTTATGCTAATATATTATGAACTGAGCTGATGGCGTGATGTTCGTCTGCCGGTTGCATGCCGTGAAATGGAGGGAACATGTGTGACCCGATGGCCAGAGCAGCTAAAGATAGGGTCACTATGCTGCTAAAAATGGCAGCTCTTACAGAGACATAGTATTACACTCCCCTGAAATAGAAATATAATTGTAATTGAAAGATTTTGACCTACAGTCCTACTATCAATATTATATTATAGACCAAATAGGACCTTTTATTGACATATATTTCAGGCAAACAATGTTAATTGGCCCTAAACTTACAAAAGTTCTTCGAGTCGAGGTGGTATTTTTCAAATCAAAATTTAAAATTGTAGATAAGAAAAATGCTGATTATTCTTTAACCGGTTGGAGGTTGGTAAAAATCGAGCCATCCAAATATTTTCAACGATTTAAAAGGAATTTAGAAACAGTTTCTTCCCAGTCGCCTGCACGGACGTAATTGGGGAAAAAAGGTTTTAATATTCTTAATATTTAGGGGTTAGACTATTCAGTCGAATTTTATTGCGCATTACACAGTGTCAGCCATCTTGAAAAAGAAGTGGAAACACGTGGTTTTAGCCAAATTTTATGAAATTTTCGCGATTTCTGCGAAAATGCGTATACCTCTCCTCAAATAACTTTTCTAACTAAACCTATTGGCTTTTATTTGTACTGTGACCTGCAATCCCCATATACCTTATAAAAATAATAGTTCATTTTTACTTCCCCTACGATTTAAATCCTTCCTTCAGTAATCGGCTGAGTTGCTTTGTCGTTTCACCGTCGGGTTGTCACCATTATCGAGTTGCGGTTGGTGACAGAAATCTAATCAAAAGAGGGTGTTCGTCTCTAGCTTCGTGGGTTATAATTATCGAGTTGCGGTAAAGGGCGGTGGCCATGTTGGCGGGCCATCCTCTCCGATAACCGATCCACTGTCTCTCATTTATCCTCGTCTGGGCAACGGTAGATGATAACTGTTTGACTCCGTAGCATTCTTGATCTTTCTTCATTCAAATTATAATTTGTCTTGACATTTAATCGTTGTGCACTATCCAGACGGAGCGCGACGGCCCTAGGCCACGTGGCTGTGGTTGCGTGGATCAGACGACACGTCAGTCTTCCACGCCGCCTGAGTTGAGAGTGTGTGCGATCGAGATTTGGGGGCAAAAGCTTGGCTTGGGTGAGACCGCTCGGGGAGTTCCGGAAACCCGAATGGTCTCGCCGACGGAGGGAGAATGAGATGTTGTCCCCACAGGCCCCACCCCTTTCCAATAAAAACATTTATTACAAATTGATTATTTATAGGCCTATTAATATTGATCACCAACGTCACTTCAATGACTATTGTCGTCTTTTGATTCAATTTCAGAACTAAATTTATCACGGAACAACATCGATGACCTGAAAACCACACAAGCACCGTCTTCACCAAGCCTTATGCGATCTTTTGCAAGAGCCTTATCTTCACCTGGATCGCCCACACCTGACCAGCAACCAAATAAAGTCGGATTTACTTATCCAAATTCACCAAGCCTTATGCGATCTATTGCGAGAATCATGACCCCACCTGGATCGCCAAAGCTCGACCGACAACCACAGAAACTAGGTTTTTTTGGCATCAATTCTAACGAAAAACAACTCACAAAACCAGAAGCGAGTTCCACACAAACCCAGTACGACAGGTCAGTACGACAGTACCTAAATATTTTATTTTACTATATTAACTACAAAGGTGGATAAGCGTGGAGGGGTAGCTTGAGTTATCAATAACACAAGATGGGTGACAACAGCACCTATTCGTTTACATTTTAATTTATTCAGTGTAGTTGAACGTTTTCATTTGTTCAGTCGCTTTTCAAGTTGATCAATAATACAGATGAACATCAGCTTTAATTAAAGCATCATCTAACAATTCAACTATAAAATGGCCACCAGGAACTTTCGCTCGTTTAGTAGGCCCTAATAAAAAAAAATCTTTAAACAATTTCCAAATCACAAACTAACACTGCATTGCATGACTCAAATTATGGATGATTGATTTCAATCATTCAAGGATATACCATAGCACACGTCGGACAGCATTTATACAATCTACAAAAACAAATGATTTATTAGATCCTCCCAACAGTTGCAACACGAAAATAAACAAAACAAAAAAATTAATAGTATTTTCCATCTAAAAGTTATTTTGACGTTTTTAGACTAGACATTATAAGAATACACTGTCGCGTTATGCTGAGAATCAAGCAGTTTAGTTCAAATGTAAAAATACGTGAACATTTCATACAAGGGTAGGGTGGGGGAAGGCCACCTGCAGTCTGCATGAATCAGCACACAGCGTAGCAGTATGTAGACACACACACTGCTACTAAGTGTAGGTTAGACCTAATCATATCAAATTACAGTAATATATATTATGTCTAATCTCATGACAAACACGGACGGGGGGTTCGTGTTCTGGGACAATCTTTAAAGTTAAAATGATAGTTAAAGCGACACAATCAATTAAAATCATAAAAAAATCGTTAATTTTATTTTGGCTATATGATGTAAACATGTCCATAGACTAGAACTGCAAATGTCTTTTTTAATGTTTGTGCTGCGCATTTACCAGTTAGGCGAGATATAAAGACGATATTCTTGTATTTCCTATTTTGGACGATGAGATATAGCCTTATTTGTTTTTAGATCCATCTCAAAGGACCCATCAATTGAAGAAGACGATTTTCTACCCCTAAGTGATAAACTCGTCATCATGAAATAATCGAAGGTTGCTGCAGTGGCCCGGATGGCATCACATTGTATTTTAGAAATTCGTCTATATTGCATTTTTTATTATTTATTTTGCAATTTTAATCTATATATGATGTTGTTATTTATAATAGCGTTATAATACGGGAGGTAAGTTTATTTCTCTCACCGTCTTATTCAGTTTTTCATTTTTTTCTTGCATGAAATTGATTATAGTTTTTTAATCTTGCAATCATTGTGCACATCACCAATTGAATGTTTCCATGGTAACGTCTTTTTGACAAATATAACAAAAAATGTATTGTATTTTAAAGTACAAGTGATAGTTTAGCATAATACTACTTATAAAATATAGGTCTAGTACATATATTTAAAACCGATGCAAAATGTAAATAAGTACACCTACCCTCAAACATGATCACAAATGGATTGAAAATGTAAGATTTGAATGTTAATATGGTTACCATCTAAACCAATTTTCATAAAACAAATTGTCTAAAATATAATTATGTATGCCATCATTTTGTTTTGTTTACAGTGTGTATAATTGCAATTTTCTGGAATTAAATATAGAGATCATATATCTTGACATAAATATAGCTATATATAATGTCACACACTCTCTACTAACCATTTAAACACAAAAACCCGAGCACCACCCACCCCGCCGCCGAGTTCCCAGGGAGGAGGGGGCACTAAAATCTAGATTATTTTGTAAAATCAAATTTGCCAAGATCACTTCAAAATCATCTCAAAGTCAAACTGATAAAATTTAGAGAAATATCCTCTTTTTGCATTTCCTACCCCTTTAGTCCGACAGATAAACACCTTTTATTTCTAAGGCTGATTATTGATAAGTGTGTATGTGAGGGATTCTATAATTTGTTGATTCTTTTGTGTCCCAAACCTCAAATCGCGTCATTGTTTCATTGAATAAGTCCCATATTCACAACTGCATGAAATTATTATTTTTGCTTGTTTTTTTTCGTGCATATTTTGTGCTTGTACATTCAGGCAATATCCCTTAATGTCATACCATGACGCTAAAACCCAATGTCCCAGTGAATTGTTTTCATAAACGATACCTTTATATTGACATTTATGATGATGGAAGCATTATTTATTGTTTGTTTGTAATTAAAAAAGCATAATACAACATTTTTTACAATTTTTTTTCAAATGTCTGAATTTACTGAGAGGTTATTCCATTGTCCGAGATGAAAACGTCAATCCATGACGACTCATACAGTGGCGTTGATACGGTTACTAGGAATCGTTTTTTTTGTAGAAAACACAGGGGAACCTTTGTGGGTAAATAAATAAATTTATTATTTCAGTTGATAACATTATCAACCATTTATATGACTAGTTCCTAACTAGTATTCATGTAATGATGATACTACAATAAAATCTCAGATTCGTAATAATGTGTTAAGTGACATAATATAAATTGAATGTGTTAAGTGAAGTAATATAGATTGTATTTACTACTAGTCTGATACTGTTAAACAATGCTTCACAATAAGTGACTGTTTGCCACATGACCAAATAATTATAAGAATTAAAAGGATGACAATGACTTAACTATAAAGTGTTGAATGTAAAAAGGGGTTATGTATTCAGAAACTAGGTCCCGAAGCGATAACCATTTTGTGAGTTCTCATCCTCGAGTGCAGCATGCGCTAAATGTCTGGATCATGCAGGCCTACAGGCTGTGTGATTTTTATCTCCCGGTTTGGTCTGCGCCTCTACAACCTTTGGTAAAGGACTGGCCCGTTGTTGATGTGCTAAATCTCCATCTAATTTGATTAGTCCAGAATATCAACAAGTAACAAGTAACAAGTATTTATTGCTGATGGTTCCTGTGTGAGGAGCATGACAGAAGAGCCAGGAAAGCGCTGGCGCCATATAATACAATACAGTGCATATTATAATACTATTTACAATTGTAATGATTTATACAAGAATCAGTGGATTAGCTGTTATTATTCATGTTAAGAACACTTTAAAACTTTGCGATAATCACTTTCAGGAATAAACTTAACTGAATTACATTATTATAATAGTTTTGCTTGAATAATTGTTCCAGATGAATAGTGGAAGGTCTTTTCCGGAATTTGACATTTATATATTTTTTACGCTGTTCTCTGAATAACGGACAGTATAACAGATAGTGGTATTCATCACCGATGTCGTTGCAATGGAGGCATAACCGTAGGTCGCGCTGAGTTTGAGCCCGACAACCAGCTTTGATTGGTAGACGGTGATTGCGGCACCGAAATTTTGTCATTAGGATTCTATTATTTACAGGTAGTTCAGTCAGATATTTCTCGAAACAAAAAGTATTTTTAATTATACGGTATACTGTACATTTACCACCTTTTGTTATGCCTTCATTCCAATTTTGTATGAATTGGTCGTGCAACCTTAAGAATTGTATTAAAATGATCCGGTGATTTAGGTAAACATTGATTCGTCCAAATCCCAGAGAATCCAGCACTATCTAGTATGTTTTACACCGAGCTAATCCAAGTAGAATGAAACAAATCCTTCTCGTAAAGTTTATATATTAAAGAGTAAATTATTTTCGACAGTTTATTTTCTTTACTGGTAATCAGTCTCGCCCAGTAGAGGATCATTTTACATTTATTATCTATATGAAGCGGCGTTTCACCCAACTCTCCATAAGCCATATTAGAGCATGTAGATTTATGAACATGTAAAATATATTTACAGAACCTTAATTTCACTTTATTTACAATGTCGCAATTTTCACACCCCCACACTTCAGCTCCATATAATACAACAGGTTTTACCAGAGTGTCAAATAACTTTAATGCAATATCTGGAGGTAGAGATAAAGATTTAATTCGTTTCAGTAGAGCGAACATTGCCCTACATCCCTTTCGATAAAGACAACATTAAATTTTGCATTTAAATATCATGTGTGCAGCTGGTCTGTCTAGTGCCCATACCCATAGTCCTGTAACCATATTACTTATCAGCAGCTAAATTGTCAGAATAGGGTAATCCTCAGTAATCCTTTTCAAACTATTAGAAAAATGTTCAGGTAATTCCTGAAAAATAATTTGTTCATCAACGACATAATGGAAATCAAATCCACAGTATGTCTAGTCAATACATTGTGACACAAGGCTACGCCACAGTGCGTCAACACTCTCAGAAAATTGTTAAGTTAATTTCTGAAAAAACCCCCACAATTTGTTATAAAGGTGACATAAGGGGAATCAACAGTATGTCTAGTCAATAAATTGTGTGTCTAAATTATTAGAAAATTGTTCAGGAGATTCATGAAAAACAATCGATTTTTAATAGTGTAGAGTCATTACCCGGTATGACTGGGCCGCCTAACTCATTTACTGTGCGAGGCCCAGTCACAGTGACCGCCATCTTGTTTCCACAGCCAGCTGTGTAAAAACGACACTCGCGCCGCCTGCTGAAAAACTCGGATGCCATGAATATGACACGAATATTATAAGTGCCCACGAAAACTAGGTTATTTTCAGCAGGCGTAAACTTTTGATCGTCTTAGGACTACAGTGTATTACATTTAAAAATGGAGGTCACTGTGTCAGAGCCTTGTGATGTCATCAGGGTATAGAGTCATATGTAATTCTGTGTGAATCTCATGGTAATTCTTGTCACCTACGTATTTCTTGTTCAGAATTTTATGCTGATTCAAAAAAAATTGGGTGTCATTTCTTAGGTAGCGATATTTCGACCCCTAGAGGTCATGACCCCTAGATCTCATTTATTTATTTATTTAAACACATGTCTTACTAGTCGTGTAACACATCAAAATGAACGAAATTGTTCATGAAATATCATCAAATATTTTTAAAAGTGAAATAACATTTAGAAACCCCTCAAAATTCATTTTTTGCCCGCTAGAGGTCATTTTATGGTCAACTATTACAAAGTTTTCAAATATAGTCCATCGGCCAGAATCGGTCACCATGCACCCCCCCACCCCCACTACTCACCCACAGCAACTTTTTTAAGCTTTGGTATGTCCAAAACATGAAAAGAGATGTTACCAATAAAAAAAATAGGGACAAACTTTATATTTCGACCGCTTTTATGGGGGTACCCCCAAACCTGTCTGGAACTAGGGGGTAGGGTTACGTAAGCGTATGTCGTTGATGTTCTAATTAACCAATCTGCACATGCAATATACTATGTATATAGCAAATAATTAAATTCCTGTTCTAATAATATATCACCCATGCAGTAGAGTAAATAGTTGTCTCTCCACATATGCTCAAACATGTTTTTTATTATAAAATAATCAGAATGCACAGCAAAACAAACTAGTCAACATGGTCATTAAAAACAACATAATAAATGTGTTATTTATATTTATAAATGTCATACATATTTTTAAATGAAAAAATATTTCAGCCTTTCATGAAAAATAGTCCATTTAGTCTGGGCTGAAATCTGAAACATGGAATTTTAGTGTATACTTTTGTATTCACTTGTTTTTACATAATTTGCGTGTGCTGAATGCGAATCTGTCGGATGACCTTCTATATTTGGAGAACTTCACCTCTAAATCAGCAAAACACAGAATGGCAACCAAAATGTTAACAAAACCCCATATTTATGTTTGTTGCACATAAACGCACAATTTATGGTTTCCGCAAGATTTTTAGTTGATAATTTTTTCTTGTGTCTCTGGAAAGAAATGATCTTTTTTTTACCTTTAGATCCAAGACATCCGCTGTTTTTTTTTATGTATTTACTGTTACTATAAGTATACTGCTAAACATGTTGACGATAATATGACGTATTTGTAACATAGTGGATTAGTACTAAACGTTACTGACGAATAAATTTAAAAGAAAAAATCCAAAATGGTCGCAAAATTTACCCTCATATAAACAAGAAACAAAATCGCTATAAAAAAATTAAACC
The DNA here is from genome assembly GCA_964017125.1 of Flabesymbios commensalis. Classification (NCBI taxonomy): domain Eukaryota; kingdom Metazoa; phylum Annelida; class Polychaeta; order Terebellida; family Flabelligeridae; genus Flabesymbios; species Flabesymbios commensalis. Next base: position 32,905,005 of record OZ024915.1, read on the forward strand.
TCTTTTTATAGTGATCACCAGAGGCGGGCGGTCGGGCGGGCAGCCAGCCGGGCGGGTGGTGCAGATGTTTGTAAGCGTGATAACTCGATAATGCCTTGACTTAGGACCTTCACAATCTGAAGGTCAAGCTTGACATTCGGTGACTTCGACCTAATTTCAATGATAAATTATAAAAGATAAAAATGTGTAATACATATTTTTTGATGTGGTTTTGACGGCATTTTTTGTAGTATTTTGATGTTTAAATGTCATATTTGTGGTTGTTAGGTTAAATAAAATGCTCATCAATGCTCCCCCATCACGCTTTAATGGTTTTCTGCCGTCCGTTAACGCCTATCAGTCGCCCTCTAACGCCTCCAATCTTCATTCAACACATCTCCATTAAAACATCAACCTTTATTGTTGAATTTAAGGTATCCCCATCGCCCATTCTGGCCCAACATTAAAACAACATTAGTTCAGTGTTATGCCCCTCCATCGCCTTTCAGGGCCTCCCCATTGCCATTGATCACCTTTCCATCGCTCTGGTTTAAAGTCTCTTCATCGCCTGTTAACCCCTCTTTGCCGCCCTTTAGTGCTGTTTCATCTTTCTTTAATACCTCCCCATTGACATTCAACACCTCTCTGTTGCCCTTTAGCGTCTTTCGACTTCCCTTTAGCTTCTCCTCGTAGCCCTTTGACACATCGTCATCGCTCTTTACCGCCTATACATCGCCCTTAAATGTATGCTCGTCACCTTTTACCACACCCCAGTCGTTAAAGGTATATAATCGCGTGAAATGTTTGGATTCAATAATACACCTTAAGTTATAGTGAGACCTATCATAATGTTGGGAGCTAGATGGATTGTGAAGAACATTAAATTTACAAAGTTTTACACCTGAAAACTAGATAAGCATGAATAATAATTTGAATACATGATATTCAAAAATTAGTTTTATCTGATAGTCTAGCTGACTGTATTTTTGATGACTTATTTTTCATTTTGTATTTAATTTCTGTTATTTTTTAAATATATACTCAATACATTATCATTCACCATCAAGTATTTTTTTTAGTATATTCTAGATTAACACCACTTATAATAAATAAATAAGATTGGTGAAAGGTGGACGATAATGGGTCATTTTAACGACCATTAAAAAATCAGTCAGCTATAAATATACCATTAATAAAACGGGTGACGTCGTTTTATTATGGAAGGTGTTTACCACACCTTTTTGAATCATATTGTATGAATTACAGGTGATGAGAGTGTTTATCTAGCTCCCAATATAATGACAATTATATTTGCAGGTGTAATATTGAATCCAAAATTTTACGCGAATGTATGGGTTTAACATCAAAAAATGTTTTCCAGACACCATAAGGCTGCCATTCCATTGACGCGATTAAATAACCGCGCGGGCAAAAGCGCGTGTACGCCGCGCGGCAGAAACCTTTCCATTGGCGCGTCCAAACGCGCAGGAGATGTGGTGACATTGTTCTGGACTGTCCTTGGTACTTGTAGGCCTATCCATGCAGTCCAAGTTTCGCGCAATGCAGTTATAACGGGTCATTCTACAATAAACGTAGGCCTACATTTACATGCCGAAATAAGTCTTTCTAATGCTTCAGACATTTATCACGCGCACCATTTAAATACCGCATGTATTTAAATTAAGTGTGGCTTATAGCTAGACTATAGAGAGGGAGAGCAAAACCATATATGAGGGATTCTATAATTTTAAGCACCAGCACTGTCCGCACCTTGTAATATTTATTATTGAATATTTTGATTAAATTTGATTACATAAATGCAATAAGTGACCTTTATTTTACAATATAGCAATATTACAACTCAGAAAATTCTAACATAAATGTGTTTTTTGAAAGAAAAATTATGTAAATTTAGCCAATTTTAGCCAAAAATCCTTGTCCCACATTCTAAATCCCACATAAACAGGCGATTTATTCTAGATTTCCTGTATTATATATTATATTTGTTTCTGATATAATTTTAGTGTCAAACACTATCTATAAGATTATATACAAGTTTTTTTAAATAATTTTATTATTTTACCACTTTTTTTGCAATTTATGTCTGTCCCACGTTGCAGCGACTCTCCCTAAAGCTTATAGTTTTCAGGTAATTTCTATACTTTTTCTGACCAAAATATCACTTGTTTGGAGCTAAACAGTTGCGCGAGACCTTCATGCAGTGAATCGTGAAAAAAAGTATAATAAATGTGTTTTTGTTTAGAAATAATGTAAGGTTTGTGCAAGTCTTTCGGTGAGTATTTTTATTCAACGTCTCTCCATAACGCGATTTTTTACACATAAATACTGCAATTAAACTTTTAATCAACCTACAGCTTCCAAGCCTACTACAACCTCATTTGAAAAAAAAACAAAAATCATAGTATGGCATAATACAGAGATGCTATGTACGATTTAGTAGAAAAAACGTCTCTCCATAACGCGTATTCTCTGTCTCACCATAACAAAAATAAAAACGTTATGCAGAGAAAAAGTAGTCACAAATTACACTTTTACTCATTTAAAAATAGCTATAAACCTTTATGAATTTGGTCGATATTTAGTATTTGTTTATTGTCACTCCATAACAGAAATAATTGCCGTTATGGAGAGACAATGTTCGTCATTATTACTCTCCATAACGACAAAAATCGCAACGGAGAGTAATTCTTATTTCATTATTTAAGGGTTATTGTCATAAAGTGATTCTTTCTAAATTAAGTGATCAACATTATAATAGCCATGTTCAACCACTTGTTAAATATGGTATACTTTTGTGGAAGGGTCACTGAGAAATTTAAGTTTGAAGAATACTCCGTAACATAAATTGGTCTCTCCATAACGGTAAATTAGTCTCTCCATAACTGTAAGAAAAATTTAAATTCATAAAAATAAGAATTTAAAATTGAAATTAAGCTCTGCTGACAACGCTATGTCAATAAACAAAGCTAAGTTGACATGTGTTTAATTTTTGACAATATTCAGACAATCTCATAAATCAAGGAAAATATCATCACTGGTGCCTAAAATTATAGAATCCCTCATATATATAGGCATGCAGGTTTTGTGATAGGGTCTGGGCCTACATTGTGATGAATAATGTAAATGAGGGATTCTATAATTTTAGGCACCAGTGATGATATTGTCCTTGATATATGAGATTATCTGGATATTGTCAAACAATTAAACACGTGCCATTGCATTGGATACACTCAATGTTTATTGAAAATATGACGCCACACTTACTTAATCCTTTTAACTCTGAATTATTTTGTATAAACCATGGATACCAAAAGTATTTTCAATTTAAATGTTTTAGTTAGCTCTTTCTGAATCATTTGAATACGGTACCTATGTTATGGACAACCTATATAAGGTCATTGCAAAGTCCAATAATAGCTCATCATACATTAAAAAATTATTACGCAAGTCTGGCATTTAGTTGTCATACAAGTCAAAACTATCCTCCGCAAAAGATATTTCATTCATTTGTAGCATTAAATTCATTATTTTAGCTAGGCCTATATTTCTCTCCCGATTTTGGTAGAGTTGCTAACTAACATTGCTCATAATGTGATGGCAAAAGGCGGCAGTGCCGTCTAGATTTTGCATTGCTGTTGTGAAACTCCTATAGGATGTAAATTAGGAGCAGGCCTAATGTATCCTTGTGGCACGTACGTATGTCTGAAAAATTTACTAAACATTTTTGTGAGTTTGAAGTTGCCATGACTCGACATTTTAGTGTGTTTGAAGTTAAGATGACCTTAACTGGTCTGGCCTCGAGTTACTTAGCGTTAGAGTTATTGCCCTACTACGATACATTTTATAATTTATTGCAGAATATTATTCATAATAAATAAATGTACAGTACATTATAAAATTCAAAGGAATTAATCTGAAATCAAAGAAAAAATAATCTGAAATGAAAGAAAATTATTATTTAATCGTTAGTTTTTTAAAGAGCTGTTATAGCTATGACCATGATTGTGTAATGCCATGTAATGCCATTATCCTTAAATTTATACGTAAACTATATTGTGTAATTACGGATTTTGTCGATAATGTTATGAAAATTATTATCGATACATTTAATTCAATGCTACCTCAATATTACACTAACAACTAATACAAGATAGATATAGAAATGTAGTTATAATATGTAATGGCAACACATGTGTGCAGCGTGAATCCAAGAGTCAAAGCCTCTTTTTAATAGTTGATGCGGAGAACTGTGGCGACCTCACTAGCAGATCATCGCGCCCGAGTTCGAGCCGGACGGAACCGCTGATCGACGGGTCAGCACTTCCGCCCGGCTCATGCTATGTGCGGCCCAGCCGCGCTCGCTCATTCTATCACTGGCCTTCTCAGAAGTCAGACGTGTAACCGTGGCATCCACATTCAGCCGCGTGGCTGGATAGCCGCCCCCTGTCGCACGGGACTAAGTAGCACACACATATCTGACAATGTCTGCACGAATATGGAATGAATAAAGAATGAATTAAGAAAATCTTCTACTTTGACTGAGTTTCTGCAGCAAACCACCGCTTGCTGACTGGGCAAGACACCACATTCAAGATCGGGGCCTGAAGCGTTGGTCGCTTCCATTGACTTGTCGAACACTCGGCAACGTCAATGGTGACCCTCGCCCCAGACCACGATAATGGAGACCACCGACGTTTGATACGACACGCAACCTTCTGCCAGGATTTTGTGGTCTCCAGACAACGATAATGGAGACCACCGACGTTTGATTCGACACGCAACCTTCTGCCAGCATTTCGGGTTACCACATCATTAATGGTAACCCACGACGTTTGATCAGACACGCAACTTTCCATACAGTTAAATAGATCAGATCTGCATTTTTGTATCTCACAGCATTTTCAAAGTGCGAATTGGATAGTTTTTATATGTAAGGGACATAGAATGAATCTACATTCCCCGAAGGTACGTAAGAGTTTGGGTCTGAATGTACACTAAATGCCATTAGGCTAGTCAGAACAATTGCACAAACAGAGATTTTCGCGTTAAAAACAGCGAAAAATTCGATAGATTTTTCTAGAAACCCACGTGGTTTCTACTTTTTCAAAATGGCGGATTTTAGACATCCAGCCTAGAAAAATGCATATTAGACGAAATAGTCTACCCATTAAATTATAACAGATTTCAAGGATATTCTCTTAATTACGCCACTGTCGGCGACTGAGAGGATTTATATTTTGCAATTTTAGTCAATTAAACCGTTTTTGGCACCTCATTCGGGTGACGCGGTTTTCACGAGGACACCCGCCATAGTTTTTTAAGATATACAAAAAATATTTTTCCGCAACGAAATTATATCTCGACTTGTGCAGTTTTTATTAGGAAACAGAGCCATTTTCTACACAATTGCATCCATATTGAATGAATAAAAGGTTTTAATTGGTCTGTTTTATAATTTTAGGACAATATGTAAAAAATCATTACATTTTATTCAATATTGTATTTCAGTGGAAGCAGGAATTATATTTTTCTATGTGATGGTAAGTTAGCCGCCGCTAGGTGGTGGTAGAGATCCCTATAATTAGCTGCTCTCAGACCTACGGGGTCTACACAAGTTCCTCCACACTGACTAGTGCGCAGGAAGTGCGCATCATACGATATCTGGGCTCATTGATATTCACATAAATTAAGACGACACAATTTTCCGAGGCGAGATCGGAATTTTCCACACACGTGGTGCGGCATCCATATTGGATAGCCGGCAGACGTGTAGTCTATGGACTACTATTCTAATCGACAAAACTTAAAATATTTTTTTCTCTCCGAGATTAATAGAATTTTACATTGGTCTTTACCCGAAAGATTGGAATTTTTCTCATTTTCATGTGTTTCGCAAAGAAATTATTGCGAAACGTGAGTAAATAAAATTTTTTTTTTACAAACAATTCAAAACATAAGAGTTTTGTCTGCGAAAGCGATGTCATTTTTGCGGGATGACAGCGCATTGAAAACGTAAAATTAGACCTTTGATGATATATTAATGAGCCAACAGACATTCACCGCTAGGAAATATCGGACTAATACAGCATCGACATGGCTGTAGAGATACATTATACGAATCGAGCGAACGAATAACAAAACGAATGATTATGACGAGGTCGTACGAGTTTTCTTAAGAGGAGTAGACACAAAGAGATTAAAAAAAAAGAAATAATTTTTTCGTGTGTATTTCTCGCGAGAATATTTGAAATAGACATTCATACTATGCCACTCAAGTGAGAAGCTGTCAGCGAAATAAAACATATTTCTATATTTTAACGAAAGTTTATTAAAACATTACGGGTGTCATTATTCGATTGTAACACCTACCAGCCTAAGTCGCTATTCGAATTTGGAATAATAATTTTGAGAATTTACGGTCTGAAATATACGATTTGACAGCTATTCAGACTCGAGTATTTTATCATATTTCACTTTCAAGTCTCCGAGAAAATATTTTTCTCGCAGATTGGACAGTCAATTTTCTTATACATTTTAGCTTAGAGCAGTATGTTAGCAATTTTATTGGCATGTTTACATGTTATTTGTTGGACCCAAATCCTTACGTATTACTATAATATTGTGCTACGTGTCTGACAACGACACATCTATTTGTTATAAAACGTGCAAGTAAAAAGCCATTATATAAAGACTACTTCATTCGGCAACCCCACACTCAACAGACATTTCATCATAACCTAAAAAACAAAGACTCGATAATTCATCACAAGACTACGTCAGATGTGTCAGATTTCGCAGTGCTACTGTTTCGTGCGGCAGAGGGTGGTTATACAAATAACCTGACATGGTTAAGAAGCATGTCATTTCAATAAACTTTTAAGTTCTGCGTAGTTAGCCTACAGGCCGTAGACCTAAATGCTCCACTAGTTAAATAATTTCAAAACATATTGCAAAATGGCCGAAGGAGGCGCCAGTCAAGGTTTCGATTCGCCGAAATTGAATCCCAGAGGTGCTCGTGATACAGACTCATTATTTCATATGAGCGATGCTAGTGCATTAGCAGCTCGAGAAAACGACGAACAATTCAGACGAGTGAAAGACGATTTTTTACAAGTCGCGAGGCAACATAGACGGCGAGAATTATCGAGGAGCGAATCATCAGGAAGCCCCTCCCCAATTCGTCCCAGATCATCACGACGAACAAAGAATTTGCAAAAATCCAAATTCGCACCATTCTATGCGAACGATGTCGAGTTATGGTTTAACCAGCTGGAGACCCAGTTCGACCTTCACGACATAACAGACGACGATGAACTGTATAGACTTGTGCAGCCTTATCAGAAGAAGTCGCATTGGACGTTAGAGATATTTTGTTACAGCCATTCCTTAGTCACAAATACATCAGGCTTAAGGGAGTGTTGATCGAGAGACGAGGTTTGACGACACCCGAGCGAGTTAATAAGGTCATATCAGGCTAGAAGCTGGGCACTGACATTCCTTCACGTTTTCTTCAACGTCTCCAGAAGACTGCTGGATTCGGGACGACGGCAGTAGTTGGTAAAGCAGTGATACGACAAGCTTTTATTCGACAGATGCCTGCATCTATTCGGGCACATTTAGCAACCACACCCGATAGTACATCATTGAAGAGCTTGGCCGTTTTGGCCGACAGAGCTATAGCTTCAGAAAACGACGCGAAAGATAATAGTGTGGGAGTCGCCGAGGTAAGGGTAAATGACAGTGAAAAACTTATTGGAATAATGGAAGATATTTCCAGAAGACTAAAAAGGTTAGAAACTTCAGGACATCAAAAGCAACAATACAACAATAAGCAGCAAACAACTCGCAGAAGAGACAGAGCAACAGAAAATAAATAAAAATTCCCTAACGCTAATGCGAGACCGTTTATACCTCGCATGGCTGCAAATAATAATAGTTATGAAAATAATGAACAGAATGTTGTTACCACAAAAGTACCAAATCCCCGCTCGCCCGCTCTGCCGCCGAACTCGCCACAAACCGGTACCACACAGCCAACGGCTGCGGACGATGCACTGATTTGCTACTATCATCAGAGATTTGGTGATAAGGCGCATTTGTGCAGAGACCCCTGTGCCTTCGCTTTAAACTGTTAAGCCAGCACAAGGTAGCAACTCTTGTGTCTGGCGAGCTGAACGAGACGCGACATGACTGCGTGATAACTGAAACTTCTAAGTAATCCCCCTCTAGGCTACTACACGTCGCAGACAAACGTAATAAATGTAGATATTTGATCGACACGGGTGCGGCTGTTAGCGTTTTGCCCCGGTCTTGCGCTAACGGGACCGTGGATGCTAATAGTGTACCTTTGGTCGCCGCAAATAATTCGAATATCGCAATATAGGGTACAAGTAAACGTATAGTCGACGTCGAACTGAAAAGAGAGTACTCATGGACACTTATTGTCGCCGACGTTAAACAACCTATTTTAGGGGCTGATTTTTTAACACATTACAATCTACTCGTAGATTTATCAGGCAGATGCCTGCGTGACATGAGAACCGGACTAGCGATACCAGCCACACTATCTTCAATTAAACCGCTGTCACTGAATCGAATAGATAGCACTCGTAACGAGTATACGGAATTATTAAATCAATTCCCCGAATTGACACGACCTACAAGGAAAGGCGAGACAGTAAAACACGGAATAACGCATAAGATAGTAACTAAAGGTCATCCCGTTTTCGCACGACCACGATCGAAGACTAGCGCCAGATAAATTAGTCACCGCAAAGAGAGAATTAGATGAAATGAGCAAATTGGGCGTTATCAAGCCCAGCGACAGCGAATGGTCGTCTGCACTACACATGGTCCCTAAAAAAACGGCGATTGGCGACCATGGGGCGACTACCGCAGCTTAAATGCTCAAACGGACAAATTTTTCACCGTTTTATAGACCATGTCACGCGTGGTTTGGATTTCGTGTTTGTATATTTAGATGACTTGTTAGTAACAAGCCCTGACCATAAGACACATAAGAAACATTTGAGTTTTTTAGGACATTACGTCTGTCCTGAAGGCATTTCACCCCTTCCCACAGCAGTGGATGCGATAGTAAATTTCGTAAAGCCTGAGAAACAGAGAGCATTACGTAGATATCTAGGAATGGTAAATTATTACCATCGTTTTATTCCTCACTGAGAAATTGACACCATTGAATAATTTGTTGACTGCAGCCAACGAAGGTCAGAATAGACTTTCGCCCAAGTCTAATTTCGAATTACATTGGACAGAGGATGCGAACGTAGCATTTACCGAATCGAAGCAAATACTAGCGAACGCAACGTTATTAGTACATCCGCAACAGTCGGCACCTTTAAACATCACGTGTGGCGCTAGTGATTTTGTGGTTGGTGGAGTTTTACAACAATGTGTTGATAATGTATGGCAACCTTTGTTATTTTTCAGCAAAAAAGCTATCACCAGCAGAGACACGTTACAGCGCTTTTGACTGAGAACTTTTGGCAGTCTATAGTACCATTAGACATTTTAGACATAACTTGGAGGGTGGAGAATTTTATGTCAACACTGACCACCATCCTTACGCCAGACAAGGCATTTAGCTTTCATGGCAGAGTTCACAACCGATACTCGATATGTGAAGGGCGAAACGAATCCCGTAGCGGACACATTATCGCGACCAACAGTTTCAGTTAATAAATATGACGCAGCGATAAACTATAAGGACCTGAGCAAGGACCAGGCTTCTGACAAAGAACTCATACGTTTGAGACATTCAACGACGTCTTATATGAAATTTCGCTTGTTAAAGACATTAGATGATGTATTGGTCTGGTGTGACATTTCGACAGGACGTAAAAGACCATACGTAGCCGAAAAGTTTAGAAGAAAAGTTTTTAATTCCCTTCACGGTTTAGGGCACCCTTCTCATAGAGCCACGAAACCTCTCAATAATTCTCGTTTTGTATGGCAAAAGATGAACAGTGACATAGCAAATTGGTGCAGATACTGCACAGGCTGTCAAGCAGCTAAAGTTTACCTTCATAATAAACCAGTTTTCGGAAAGTTCGAGGAGCCCACTGAGAGACTCGATCATGTACACGTCGATCTGGTCGGGCCCTTACCTTATTCCGACAGTTTTAAGTATTTGTTGACATGCGTCGACCGATTTAAACGTTGGCCAGAGGCTATACTGATAAAAGATATTAGAGCAGAGACAGTCGCGGACGCGTTTTTCGGCGGATGGGTAGCTCGTTTCGGGACTCCCGCCACGATTACTACGGATAGAGGAGCCCAGTTCGAATCCAGACTATGGGATACCTTGTGTAATCAATTCGGTATAACTAGAAACCGGACGACGAGTTATCACCCGCGGTTGAGCATTTTCATAGACAACTTATGGCCGCCATTATGGCGCACGAGACACCGAACCCATGGACAACTAGACTTCCGGCCGTTTTGCTCGGCATACGATCAGCCGTCAAGGAAACGTTAGGCAGATTGGCCGCCGAGATGGCATACGGAATGACATTGCGTCTACCAGGTGACTTTACGGAGAATTATACTGTGAACTCCAATACTGATTTAGAAAATTATTCAGATAGGTTACACGTGGCCATGTCGCGTCTCCGGTTAAGCCCCCCACGAGAGACAAATCAAAAAGATACGTTCCGATATAAGGAGCTCGCAATTGCACCACCGCTGACTGCCCCTTACGACGGACCGTATAAGGTCGTTGCAAGGAGCGGTCAAGTATTCAAAGTATTAATCAAAGGCAAGGTTAAGACGGTGACTGCAGACCGTGTCAAACCTGCGCATATCGAGCGCACGCCTGATGCCAGATGAACAGACCAGACAATCGACCGCGATGTCAAAAACTACAGCTATACGGCCTATGGCGAAAATTCACAAACCTCAGACGGCCAAGGTAGGAAAATGAAGTACTGCTACGTCGACGCCGGAGTGTGCACGAAGCAAAGTTTGAACGGACAGTCTACGGCAAAGACAAAGGCAACAGCTCCAGAGGTTAGCCGACGAGGTGAAAAACCTGGGGAACAGTCAAATACGAAGGCGACATTGTACAAGGCGCCGCATGTTAGAAATGCCACGACTTCTCGCGCTAGCGGGAGGTACGATGGTATTAAAACATATTCACGAATTCCTTTGCATTTGAGAAAAGACGTGCCGATTCAAACACAACAGAAAAAACGCATCGGAAATCAAAACGAAAGTAATACCGATCACAGCAGTAGAGTGACAATAAATCCACCGCCGATTCGAACACGTGTGGGACGACAGATCCATACACCAGCATGATTCGTGCAGCTGGTTCACGCGGTTATAGCTCCTAATGATATATACTGCGGGCCCAGCGCATGTACAATTTAACTTTATTATGTATATAAATCGTGCCAGGCCTGGCACAAATAAATCATTGTTAAGCAAATAATGAAAGTTTTCACTATTCTCATATATGTTAAGCAACTAAGTCAGTTGGATGAGAGTTAAGAGTTTTGGGCATGGCCCGTTAAAAGGACATATGCTAAGAGGATCGGAAATAAATAAAAATTTGGTCACTGCCACACTCACTGTAGCTCACCAACAACCCACGCTGTATCACGACATTGGCTTTTTACATTTTTATAGTTATAACGTTGATATTTTGGTACGAATTGGTGCTACTTGGTCGGCGCGTAGTTAACCGTAAATTTACGATATCTGCCGTTGAGGTAACCACAAGCATAGCTTTGTAGATATACGCTGTCACTTAGCCCAGGGGTAATGTGGCGATCTCACTAGCAGATCATCGCACCAGAGTTCGAGCCGGACGGAATCGCTGATCGACGGGTCAGCACTTCCGCATGGCTCAGGCCATGTGCGGCCCAGCCGCGCTCGCTCATTCTATCACTGGCCTTCTCGGAAGTCAGACGTGTAACCTCGTCATCCACATTCAGCTGCGTGGCTGGATAGCCGCCCCCTGTCGCACGGGACTAAGTAGCACACATATATCTGACAATGTCTGCACGAATATGGAATGAATAAAGAATGAATTAAGAAAATCTTCTACTTTGACTGAGTTTCTGCAGCGAACCACCGCTTGCTGACCGGGCAAGACACCACGATCAAGATCGGGGCCTGAGGCGTTGGTCGCGTCCATTGACTTGTCGAACATTCGGCAACGTGAATGGTAACCCTCGCCCCAGACCACGATAGAACCACTCTCAGAAACCCTTTAAAAATACTTTGTTTTTAATTATCTTCTTTTTCGATATATATTTAGAGAAATGATAGTTCAGATAATATAACCAGCAATATATTAAACATTCTAACTGGTATTGTTATATCAGATAATTGAAGAAGGTGAATCAGGCAACTTATTATACAATCATTGCATGCATCTTTGCACATATAATATGGTGCTAGTAGCATGAAGTAAATCAAGTTACATGTTTTCGGAGAGGTAAGAATAACATAATACATTATTTGTCTGCTGGAATTAAACAAAAATTGTAACATTTACGTGTTTTTTTGTGGCAGCATTTTAAATAATATCGTTATATAACTTCATGTTCGATATGATTGAGGTCACGACTCGAGTGGAGATTCAAAAATGTGATATTGACGTTTGAATCACAGACTGTTTAAACTTCTACATTATCGTTATCATGGTTATATATTATCATTAAAACAAACTGAAGTTCGCTTTGTGCAAGATTTAGACTGTTTAAACTTCTACATTATCGTTATAATATATTATCCTTAAAACAAACTGAAGTTCACTTAGTGCAAGAATGTTATTCAAGTAACTGCCTTTGGTATTTTCTCGCATTGAAGATAATGTTTATGTAATATTTAAAAAATGGTAATCAATTGAATAATATTTCAGAAATTTGTTGATGATATATATCATAGGCTGGGGTATTCGGACATTTTTTTGCACATATAAACTGGACCAGGAGAACCTCCCGAGTATATGGTGTATTAGAGCTGTACCGATTTCTGTATGTTCAAGAGGTGACAATTTGTGTACATCTAAGGGTATGAAAATCACATGTACTGCATATTCAAGGGTCAATATAATAACCCAGCCGCATTATGTGTTTATGCAAAGGCTGCTTTGTGTCTCAAACATTACGCCTAGATGAGTGTGATGTGCAAAAAGCAAGGTTTTTATGTTTTAGACAGTGGCAGATTGTTTGTTAAAACGTTTAGGCTATCCCGAGCCTTGTGTCTATTCAGAAAGGGTGTGTTATCGTCCAAATCTGTATAGGCCTATTACATGGTATGTTTTCGCCCGAAACTGTACAGTGCCTAGTTATTTTCGACAAAATTTGTATATTCAAAGGTATATTTTTGACCACAAATGTATATCCAAGACTAAGGGTTTGACTATCCTGTCTGCACACCGGACCCATTTTTTCACCTAGTGCCCCACCCCCTATCGGAGAATAACCTACTGAGCATGGTGAGAATTGTATCAGATAGCACTGCCTTCCACACAGTATCCTAAATTTCGTTAAAGGCCTAGCACACAACCTCCAGGACACGTAGCAGATATCTATGTTTTTTATATTTTTTGGTTAAAATCGAGAAAAATCAAGTTTAAACTGTTTATTTCTAAAATATAATGGTGTTACCAGTTTTTTCGCCCTAAAAACTATACAAATCGATATATTATACATGTTTTTGTGTTCATTATTTCAAAAGTTATGGTGAAATAGAAAATATCTTGGAAACATGGCGGCCATTTTGGATTTAGTCAATTTTTATATATTTAAAGATTTAGAAAAAAATGCAATCCTTTTTCTCATCACTACTATGTTTCAAATGGGAATAAACAAAAAATCACTTTTAACTAACACACATTTTGCACGAAAATACATAAGGGCATATACTATCACATTTGACTCAAAAAGTGCATCTCCGATGGCCTATCAGGGACAAACTGACCGTTTATCATTGTAGTAGGCATGACTGGGCCAGGATCTTATCCATCTTTGTTTTATTGTCATAAATGCATTACTATCTGACTTTAACAACTTTGATGCATGTAGCTTATATTAACATTCCCATTAATTTATAGGCTAGCTCACTCTAAGGAGCAATGTAGCATTATTATTATATGTATTTGCGAAAAGCGATGTTAACGCACAAATTTATGGTTTGTATGCTGCATACAATAATAACATATTTATAGGGGATCAGTATTGACCAACACAAATATTAATATATGTTGACCTGTTGTGGACCTCAATGCCAGCACAAAGAAAAATGTACGGTGGCATATGGGAGACGTCAATGCATGTCAATCCAGATATCTCTATTCTTTTCTGCCTACCTTCGCATTACATGGGTGTGGTTACATATATTACCTGTTCTATTTTGTTTTCAGGTGATAACCCTGGTGTAGTATACTTTCTTGGTGATGGTACCTAATTTTTACATTTAATAAATGGTGGAGGTGCATATTGAGTGAAAGACAATAGCCAAGAATTTCAAGCTTATAGGTCCCCAACAGCCTAGTGCATCCGGAACAAACTTGCCGTGTCTGACAGACTGGAACCAGTGTGTGTTATGTCAGAAGGACACAATTGACCCTCTCTCCTGTCCTGCTGATTCCAAGCGATTAAGAGGTTCTGGATACCAAACATTCACAGACAATCTCGCCAGCTTCAGTCAGATAGGCTGCCTGCCAAGAGATCTAGATGTGTCTTGCCTGGACGACGCTGAAGGTATCCAGTTGACCTTCCAGAACTACAAAACTAAGTGGCATCATTCATGCAGACTGCAGTACAACACAACTGAACTTATTCGAGCACAGATGAGAAAACCATCAAGTAGACAAACAGAAGGTGTTTCAAGAAAGTACACCCGTCAGAGCGGTAATGTAGACCACACACATTCAGTGCCTGAAACGTGCTTCTTTTGTGACAAAACCAGCAGGCGAAGATTCTCTGCGTGCAGCTTCCACCTTTGACCTTGATAAACATGTCAGGAAAAGTGCCCTTAAATTACAAGACAAGCCACTTCTTGCTAAACTGAGTGCAGGAGATCTTATAGCACAAGATGCCCAGTACCATGTGAGGTGTCTGGTCTCCCTGTATAATAAAGCCAGAGCCACAAAGAAAACTGTGAAGGATCAAGATGATATCAATCATGACAAAGCTCTTGGAGAACTGGTCCTACAACGACAATGTCTGCATGGATGCTTTTGTGTCACCAGTGTTCAAACTGGCAGATCTAACTAGTCTGTACACCACCAGGCTGGATCAGCCTTGTACACACTCGCCAAACAGATCCAATGGAGATGGCCTAAAACACACGGAGAAGATCACTTCGTCATCCTCTTTAGGTACTCCATTTTGAGATGGCAGCACTGAAAAACCTTGGTGATCTTCTGGATGCTAGTGGGTGGACAGGCGATCTAGTGCTTGCAGGGGTTGCTACAACTGGAACTGCTGATTCCATCCTGAAACAGCCCATGTGCCACGCACTCGGCGAGCTCACCATATCACAGCCAGTAGCCTATATCTTCTACTGCAGGAAGTATACATTAACAACCAAACCACCAGTGGACTAGACGAGGCGCAAGGTCCAATGTCACTGGACTGGTAGTAGTAAATCATTGCTTTACGTCACTTTTCGGCACAAAAGGTCTTTTAAGTGACATTGTAATACGATAAAAACGTTGTAGTCAATTGATGAGATGAATGATTTACAGATGATGATGTGAGGGTGGGGGTGATAGGGCATGGTGGGTTATTTAAAGCGTTTTCCTTCGCTCGCCCCATAAGGGGTTCTGGGCATGTCTAGGGAATCTACCCCCAGACATGCCCAGACGTCCGGAGGCTTGGGTTTTGCTATGCAATTTATTGCAGAAACTCTGTGGCCTTTCGCGCAGCTCCGCTATCCTCGGGTCGGATAGTCCCCAGAGTAACCATAGGAAGGATAACTCCCTCTGGGTAACTCCTCCCATACCATGTGAGAGACCTAATGTCAAACACGCTATGGCCCATTATTTAGGGCTAACACAGCCTACACCAGCGCCAGCACTGATGCGAGAGCTGCATTAGCACCTCAGTTGAGCGGAGGAACCAGGGTACGCCACTGACAATTCGCCCAAAGATTATGGCCAGATATCACTGGACTGGTGTGCTGATCGGGTTGATGCAAGTCCACAATTCTAGTGCTGGTTCATCATTTTGCAGCTGGAACTGGTAGTCTTCATCTACGTGAGATCGGTGCGCAAAGGAAACATAGATGCTCTGAGCAAACTTGTCCCCTGGTTCTTCCCATTTGGACATACACATCATGTCAGGCGGATCCCTGTTTTGGCTGGAAACAGCAAAGACGAGAATGAAGAAAACTGAACTCCAGCACCACGAGCCAACAAAACACGCACAGATAGCCTTTGCTTGAGATGTGAAAACACTCGCTGGTGTCATAGGAGAGATGGGAGACCCATTCTGGGATGACAGCAAAGATCTCTTGGTGCTAGACAGCAGAGTCTGCCAGGTCTCATCTCATCAACACTCTACGCTAGATTGAAAAGCTAGGACAAGAAGAGTATGACACCTATGTCAATGAGAGACTTGTTGACCAGACAAAGCCCATCACCGACCCAATCAAGAGAAACAACCTCCTTCTCTTCAGCCGACCTCCAGTCAGAGGGAAATCAAGAACACAACTGCAGGTGTCGTCCCTCAAGAATGACTGCTCCCTGTTCTCCAGATTGTTTCTACACTTTTCAATGACTACATGCGACACAGTGAGTAATGTGAACTGTTTTAATCAGACAACTGTTCACGCGCAAACTCGTGCAAGCAGTCTATTGCATACCAGACACGTGATGAAGATTCGATGATTTTTTGCACATGAAATCCAGGCTTGTCCCCCTGCACTGTCGCATATGGGCAAGATGAAACTCGGAACAAAGTCCGATCTCGTTAGGTGCTTGGAAGATCTGATTCCTCCATGCGGCTGCTGGCCCTCTTGTTGAAGTAAATATCTTGATGGAGCAGCAATCGTCAGCATGCTGGCACCTCTGAATATGCATCACAAGTATTCTTGTCCTACATCACATCTCAGGTGGAGCATACGAGCAGAGTGGATATCGCTTGGGATGAATACCTCCCAGACAGTTGGAAACCAGACACTAGAAACCAGAGGGGTGAAGGCATCCGAAGACGAGTTGAGCCATCTAGTTCTATCCATGAAAACGGGCAGGCCTTTCTGCGCATGGACGAAAACAAGCTGGAGCTGTTCGACTACCTTGTATCGAGAGTAGCAACCACAGAGACTGAAAAAAAAAATCATCACACACACCACAAAGATGTGTTATGTACATAGCCCCGAGATGCTGCTGGTCTTTCCCCGTGTAGCCATGAGGAGGCGGACACCATAATACTTCTTTATGTTGAAGACGCTGTGAGGTGAGGCTACACCAAGGTGTCGATCCGCACAGTAGACACAGATGTTGTGATCATTGCAGTGACAGCAGCTGAACGTCTTGATATCGATGAGCTCTGGGTTGCGTTTGCCACAGGAAAAAAACTTCAGATTCTTAGCAGCTCATGAGATGGCTGTGGCACTGGGACCGAACAGGCGCCGAGGGCTGCCATTCTTCCACACCCTGACTGGGTGTGACACTGTTTCAAGCTTTGGTGGCAGCGGGGGGGGGGGGGGTGGGGGGGGAGTGGGGGTTGGAGAAAACGGTATGGGACACCTGTAAAGCATGTTACTGCAGCATCCTGTGCATTGGCAACCACGCCGAACCCTACAATCATAGAGCGTTGTGTTGTCCTGCTTTATAATCGCACCAACATTATGAACATGTAAACGAGGCTCGTAAGCATCTGTCCACCCGGAAGGGCAGATCAATAGATGCTCTCCCACCGACTCGTGAAGCTCTCATATAACAAACCAAGACAGCTGCCTTCCAAGCTGGATTCATTTGGGGCCAGATGATGGTTTGCACGTGCCAGAGCTCCCACCACCAAGTGAATGGGGCTGGGTTCACATTAATTATGGTTGGGGTATACACTGGACAACCCTCACGGAGGCATGCCGACAATTTCTAAAATGAAGAAGGGGTGCAGAGAACAGTGTAAGTGTGAAGGCTGCACTCCAGTGTACAGCTCTATGCAACTGTGGCGGAAAGTGTACGCGAGAGTAGAACCGGGACTGCAGATATCATATACCTTATCTAGAAGGACTAGATTTAACCATGCAAACATATTTTCATTTCTCTGTGGACTATGTATTATGTAAAGGTCGCACAGAAGCAGTTACATGGTGTTAAATTGACATGTCTCAGTCATTTTGATGGTGATTAAATTTTAATTAGGAAGAGACGTCCAATAAGTACAAAAATTTGAATTTTGTAAACTATAAGGACTAAATAAATGTCATGTGATCTTTTTTATATATAGTTACCTTCCTAGTATTTATCTAAGTGAAAATTCACTATTGGTAAGCTTCTTCAATAAGTAAATTTAGCTATATCCCGTGGATCATGCGTCGTGTAATACCCGTAAGAGGCCATTTTTGTAAAATGGGATGAATCTGGAATGTCCCTATATCTAAAAATCTTCCTAAAGGGATGATCTAGCAATGTTCAAAATTTCATGCTTGTTTCACCAAAGGCACAACTTTTTCACATATCTGCTGGACTAAAGTTCAAAGAAAATATATGGAGCTACATTTTGCCACTTGTGTGACGACACTGCTTCGTTTCCGTAATTGTTGGCTACATATGAAACATATATTCATTGATGATATCGTTAAATGTACGATCGTTGGGCCACATTACATTGTGTAACAGGTGTCCTCCATCAACACCATGGAGAGCATTTTGAAACTCACTGGCATGTACAGGTTTGACGTAGGATTTCAGGGCATTTGCAAGTAGGGAGAGCTTCACAATTTCTCAATGTGAGAGTTAGGAGGTCTTATATATAGCCCTTTTACAACAAAATCAAATAAAATAGCTGAAAAGAACATACCAAAAAACCTCGAAAGCTCTGTAGAACTGTATAATGTAACCGGATACATTTTACGGCGCCGTATAATGTAACCGGTTACATTTTAAGGCGACTGGTTACATTTTACGGTCACAGCGTCAACGTATAATGTAACCAGGGGAAAAAGGTACCATACCACCGTATAATGTAACTAGTGCCGTATAATGTAACCAGGATAGTTTTCCAAAACGTATATGTTTTGGAGATTATACTCCGAGAAGCTTTATTATAACTGGTATGTTTAAATTAAACTGAGTGAGTAGTTATGTCTTCAAGCGGCGTCCGCTCGTTCCTTTCGCTTATCATGCTTTACATTTGTGCCTCCACTCGCTCGTTCGTTCACCCGTCCGTCTATCCCCTGACTCTTCAGTGCAGCGGCCGTCAGTCCACAACAAAGCGACTGACTTAGATATTTAAATAATTTTTTGTTATTAATATTCCCAAGTTGCATCACATTATTAGCCAATGCCGGGTTAATATAACGTAGCAAAAACGTTGGCTTAGTGTTCCATGTTTACTCGGAGGATCTGACTGAATGATCTGACTGAATGATATTGCATGACAAAAAAAAAATCATTGTTGCAGTTTTTTTTGCACTGGCAATATGCATGATAACGTATGACAGTCGCATAACTAATTACGGCACCTTTTTTAGAGGGTTGAAACATATCATGGTACCGATCAATACATATTAATGTGTTAATTATTGAATGACCTTATTCATCAGCTATAGCGCCAGCCGTTCTACATTTGTAGCACCGCTAAATGTAAGAACGCCGGTAAATGTAAGAACGCTAAATGTAACAACCTTCTTACATATACCGGCGCTGTCAACGGCAAATGTAAGAACTCCAATAAATGTAACAACTTCAACAAATGTAACAACTTTATTACATATACAGGCGTTGTCAACGGCATATGTAACAAAATAAAACAAATGTCATAAATATTTTCGATCTGTATCATTGACACATTAGGTACTAGGGTCACAGGTATTTTACTATATAACTAACACGCTAAGTACTAGAGGGTCACATGGATTTTACTCAGAATAACTGACACATTAACTACTAGATGATCACATGGATTTTGCTCAGAATCACATTGAGTACTAAGGTCACAGACATTTTTCTTTGTATCATTGGCACATTAAGAACTGGAAGGTGACATGGGTTTTCCTCTGTGTCACTGACATATTAAGTACTAGGGTCACATGGATTTTCCTTTCATTCAATGACAAATTAACTACTAGTGGTCACATGCATTTTGCTCTGTATCACTGACGCATGTGATAAAATTCTTACATTTAGCGGAGATATTTTTTTAAAACAAATGTAACAACTTTCTTACATTTGCCGGAAAATGATAAAAATAAAAAATTCTGAACAAAAAACCCATTCTCATACAAGTCCTTCCTCATTCAGTGATCTGACTTGACTCTGGCTTTTTCTGGCGACATTCCACATGTTGGCATAAATGAAAACGGTTGCTGAAAAATACTGGTATTTTCGCAGATAATTTTACTACAATATTTGTTTCTTGTCATAACCGTTTTCCAACATTTTTCATCAATAGAGTACAAAACTGAAAAAAACAAGTGTTATAAAAGTTGTTACATTTGTTGCCACCCTACGCTAAATTTAAGAAAAACGTACGCTAAATGTAAGAAGGTTGTTACATTTAGCGTTGGAAGTTGTTACATTTGCAGCCGATTGCCGGTAAATGTGATAAAATTCTTACATTTTGCGGAGATATTTTTTTTTTCAAACAAATGTAACAACTTTCTTACATTTGCCGGAAAATGATGAAAATGAAAAATTCTGAACAAAAAAGCCATTCTCATCCAAGTCCTTTCTTATTCAGTGATCTGACTTGACTCTGGCTTTTTCTGGCGACATTACACATGTTGGCATAAATGAAAACGGTTGCTGAAAAATACTGGTACACATTTTCGCAGATAATTTTACAACAATATTTGTTTCTTGTCATAACCGTTTTCCAACATTTTTCATCAATAGAGTACAAAACTGAAAAAAAACAAGTGTTATAAAAGTTGTTATATTTGTTGCCACCCTACGCTAAATGTAAGAAAAACGTACGCTAAATGTAAGAAGGTTGTTACATTTAGCGTTGGAAGTTGGTACATTTGCAGGCGATTGCCGGTAAATGTAATAAAATTCTTACATTTAGCGGAGATATTTTTTTTTCAAGCAAATGTAACAACTTTCTTACATTTGCCGGAAAATGATGAAAATGAAAAATTCTGAACAAAAAAACCCATTCTCATCCAAGTCCTTCCTTATTCAGTGATCTGACTTGACTCTGGCTTTTTCTGGCGACATTCCACATGTTGGCATAAATGAAAACGGTTGCTGAAAAATACTGGTACACATTTTCGCAGATAATTTCACAACAATATTTGTTTCTTTTAATAACCGTTTTTCAACATTTTTCATCAATAGAGTACAAAACTGAAAAAAAACAAGTGTCATAAAAGTTGTTAAATTTGTTGCCACCCTACGCTAAATATAAGAAAAACGTACGCTAAATGTAAGAAGGTTGCTACACTTAGCGTTGGAAGTTGTTACATTTGCAGGCGATTGCCGGTGAATGTAATAAAATTCTTACATTTAGCGGGGATATTTTTTTGCAAACAAATATAACAACTTTCTTACATTTGACGGAAAATGATAAAAGTGCTAAATACAAAAAGAATATTCTTACATTTAGCATAGACATATTTTTCAAATAAATGTGACAATTTTATTACATTTGCGAGAAGAGGAAAAAATCAAAAAATCTCTCTTAGCCAAGTCATCCCGTATTGAGTCATCTGACTTGTCTTTGAATATTTCTGGCGACAAGCCAATATGTTGGCATAAATGGAAATTGTCATTCACATTTTCATACATATTTTCATACACAGTTTTATTTCAATAACATTGTTGGCGCCAGGAAAGCTCATTGGTAGCGTGGTTGACTCAGAGTCTGGGGGTACCGGGTTCGAGTCCCGCTGCGGCCGATATCTTTCCTTGGTGCACACATATGCAGTGCCCCAAACTGTTCAAATTCATGGGATAATAATGACAACCGAACGCATAACCGATTTGCACCGCATAAAAAAGTACAAAAAAATAAAGAAATACAAATGACCAAAATGTCAAAGTTGACATGTAAACGGTCAATAAAACCTTTAAAACCTTAGTGCGTAGGTAAATTCAGAAGTGATACATGTGACGCTCTAGTACTTAATGTGTCAGTGATACAGAGCAAAATCCATGTGACCCCTAGTAATAAATGTGGCAATTTTACGCAGCCAGATCCACGAGAAGCTCTAGTACTTAATGTGTCAGTGATTCAGAGAAAAATATATGTTACCATCTAGTACTTAATGCGTCAGTGATACAGAGCAAAATGCATGTGACCACCGGTAGTTAATTTGACATTGAATCAAAGCAAAATCCACGTGATCCTAGTACTTAATATGTCAGTGACACAGAGGAAAACCCATGTCACCTTCCAGTTCTTAATGTGCCAATGATACAGAGACAAATGCCTGTGACCTTAGTATTTAATGTAATTCTGAGCAAAATCCATGTGATCATCTAGTAGTTAATGTGTCAGTTATTCAGAGCAAAATCCATGTGACCCTCTAGTACTTAGTGTGTTAGTGATATAGTAAAATTCCTGTGACCCTAGTATCTAGTGTGTTAGTGATACAGGGTAAAATGCTTGTTACCCTAGTCCTTAATGTGTCAGTGATTCTGAACAAAATCAATGTAAACCTCCAGTACTTAATGTGCCAATGAGACAGAGCGAAAATATTTATGACATTTGTTTTATTTTGTTACATATGCACTGCCGTTGACAACGCCTGTATATGTAATAAATACAGAGTTTTCATAAACTGAAAGCTCTATTTATCGGACACAAAAAAGATTATTAATCTTAGGCGAATCCCAAGCTATGTAATTCATGGTTTGTTCGGATCTCGATTTGTTTGTAACAGTCTCTTTTAGCAATGAAATCTGCGAGGCTGGTCCAAACCAAAAATTAATCCGAAAGAAATATAAATTTATATACCAGATTCTATGTCTATCAAGAAAATCTTCTATTTCAAATACTTTCAATAGTTCTTTTATATGTTAGATATAGTTTCGCATTGTTTTTGAATATGTTCAACCATGTGTCAGGGGTTTTTTAGATTGACTTTGATTGATCATCGCCGACATCAGACCGGACACCACATGGTCCACTTCAAATTATTATATTATCGCTCACGCTGAATTCGTGTTTTTATTAACTATTAATAATAGTATTATCCGTACCCGCTGTTAATTAAATGTCAAAGTTACTGGAGTCTAGATATATTCTAGACTCGGCTTTAAGTCTAACTGTTACTCTAACTGTTAGTATACTGGGTCCTGGCCTAGGCCAGGGCTAGGATTAGACTTTGGTCTAATTAATTTTAAATCTACTAGTCTAATTCTAGACATTGCACATTAAAAAATTGTAGCTGTCTACAAAAACGTATATAGACTCTAGGCCTAGTCTAATTACTTTTTGTTTCATTTCATGAAATCAAAAATTTTGCGCTGCTTAATCTCATTTTCATGGAATAAAAATTAAAATATATGATGTAGACTAGTCTATCATTAGACTGGTTGAATCGTCATTATTAGTGTAATAGTCGGCAGCACTTTCAGACAGTGACATATTTTTGGAGTGACAAGTTCATAATACAAAATTCATCTGGATTAAATTTGGTTTGGACTGTTCTTTCATGATTTTAATAAAATGTAGACTAAAAAATATACAATCTTAGGAATTTAAGCACTGGTGTTAACTTTAAATTAAGTTAAAAGCACAATGACTATGTAATTTTGATTTAATTTAAATCAATGAGAGTGGTGATAGTTGTTTCTAAAATTTGATTTAAAATAGCAAAAATTGATGAACTTATTGAGGCGATAACCAATTGCACGGTTAAAAATTGTAGCTGTCTATACTTTATTTTTATATGACTATATAGATCTATAAAGAAAATTTATGTTACAAATATTTTTAATAGTTTGTGTATATATTTGATTTCTTTCACTCATTCTTCGTTTCAATCGTAAATTTCCGTTGTCATTGAATTATCAAATTTAACGAATTGAGCATAAAACAATAATTCTCATAAATGCAGAGTAACACTGGTCGGTTCCTCATTTATCAAACATTCGCGGAATGACATAACGAAAAAATCATTTGCATTTTTGCATCAAAATTTGGGTTTGGATGATGCTTCCATAACTTTTAATATGTCAAGGGGGATGGGAAATATTTCATCTTTGTCATCCAGGTGAAAAAGTACTATGTTAACTTGTTGTGATTCGCTGAGTAAACATTTGAGATGGCGTTTACTTTAATGCAATAGACAATATTAATTTTATAAATCAATGATAATTGTCTCAGAGATTTTGTTTAACAAAGATTGATTAACTCTGGAGGCGATAACCACTTTGGCTGCTTTAATGCATTTATGCCAATTTGTGGTTGACACACTGATTCCTTTCAGGAACTGTTTTTCCTGTGGGCCATTCTTTGGCATTGCCACTTTGGCCTTATGGGATTTCAGATAGGTCTTGTTGTCAGGAACATATGTTTTTGGCCGTTTTCCTCGTTGTTGAGAGTTTCATCTTCGTTACTTAAATTTTTTTGGGTACATTTTATCGTGTGATTTGTAGGGCAAAAATTTACAAATAATATAACTAAATAAGAAGAGCGATTGTTGTTTCGAGGATTTGATTTAGCAAGAATTGATCAACTCTGGAGGCGATAATCACATTGGCTGATGGCAATTTGTGGTTGACCCTCTGATTCCTGTCAGGATTTGTTTCCTGTGGGCTATTTTCTGGCCTCGCCAGTACAGCTTTCGGTTTACAGATAGGTCTTTGTCAAAACTATGTTTTTGGCACCTTTCCTCTTTGATTGGAGTTTTCTTTTTTTTGTTACTTTTGGTCAATGAAGCATAGATACCAGCTACTCTTAATCTAAAAAAATATACAATATTAGTGCTCATAAAGGTATTTTAAAATAATTCATGTTAGGAAATTAAAATTTAACGTTCTCATTAGTAATAATTTAAATTAATGAGAAGAGATATAGTTGATAATCTCTTGGTTTCATGTTATATAATTAATGCAATTATGCCAATTTGTGATGACTCTGGAATAATCCCAGGGGCTGGTTTTCCTGTAGGCCATTCTCTGGCTTTGCCAAAGTGACCTTAGGTTTCAAGTGGATCCTATCAAATTATGTTTTGGGTCACCCTTTCTTTCTAAGTTTTCTTCTTTGTTTGTTTGTTTTGTAAAGCTTAGTGATCCAGCTGCTTTGAAATTAAATAATAATAATAAAAATGGCCACAAGACTTAAATCTTTCATCATTCATACTTATATATATGTATATATATATATATATATATATATATATATATATATATATATATATATATGCAACAGTGTTGAAACTGCCCAGCCCGGGGACCGAACCACCAACCCTTGCATCGTGATGCCTGAGTGCTACGCATCTAGCCAAAGAGTCGACTCATTGGCCAGAGTAGTAATCACTCCAGTCCGTTATACACACACCCGGCTACATACTCCCCTCTCAAATATCTGCTCGTCCCCGAGCAGCCTTCAACACACTCGTGGGTTAACTTCTCCTGCCTGCCTTTTACCGCAACCCTATCCCCAGTGTTCTGTACTGGGGTCAGGCCTATTGGTACTGCATTACCGACAGAGAGAACCGTTATTGGGCGCCAATGTAACAGTGTTGTCTATTATAGACTTTAATTATTAGGTCTAGATTTAATAGATATACTGGGGTTCTTTTCTTAGTCGGGCAGCTTAGTTTCGGCGGGTGATGTGGATGTAGAAAAAAGGGAACTTCAACACTTGACTTGATTCAGATATAACAGCAAACAGTTTATTAACAGGATAACAATAAGTATAATTTCCATAGGTTGATTTGACACAATCAGGAGATGTCCAAAGAGACTTAAAATATAGTTCACAATGGAGAAAACTCAGAATTAATCAATTACATGTAGTCTAGACTGAAGTGAAGATAACAATTGGTAGGGCTGAGATATTCGGATGAAGATTACAGGGTGAAGACAGAGAATGAAGATGAATGAAGATGAATGCCCAATGTTCTGGTGGATCTGTAACAATTACAATACCGAGTTGATAGAGCTAGTTAACAGACCATCATTCAGACGTGGTGACTGAATGACGTCGAAGAACAGAGAGAGTTACTTATAAGATTACTTAATAACATTGAAATTGGGCTTACTTAAATTATTAACAGTTACTCAAATTGACACTAACATTCACGGAAAGTTTATAAGATATATTGCCAAAGTTACAAGCATGGAGAACAATTACAAGGTACCAAATACACTCAAACCTCGCGGTCCTAAACATTTCACATTTGACAATAACTTGACACACA